>CM077670.1:77382500-77982500 GCA_039707655.1 Elymus sibiricus | reverse complement strand
CTAACAATCCCGAGCGGTGAAATAGTATCTCTGTTTGCAAGCTTAATAGTAACATCAATATCTTCAATCTCAGCAGGTGCAATATCATTCATGACTTCTTGATAGAGAGTAAACGGAATAGCACTCACACTAGCACCAATATCGCATAAACCATGATAACAATGATCTCCAATTTTAACAGAAATAACAGGCATGCCAACTACAGGTTTATTTTTATCTTTAGGGTCTGGCTTAGCAATTCTAGTTGCTTCATCACAGAAATATATGACATGTCCATCAATGTTATCAACTAAAAGATCTTTAACCATTGCAACACTAGGTTCAACTTTAATTTTCTCAGAAGGTCTAGGTGCTCTAGTTTTACTCTTATTGACTACAGTTGAAGCTTTAGCATGTTCTTTAATCCTAACAGGGAAAGGAGGCTTCTCAATATAAGCAGTGGGCACAACTGGATCAACATGGTAAACAATTGTTTCTTCTTTAACACTAATAGGTTCTCCTTTCAATTCAATAGGTGGATGATATTTAAACCATTTCTCCTTAGGGAGATTAACATGAGCAGCAAAAGATTCACAAAAGGTAGCTACTATCTCAGAGTCAAGTCCATATTTAGTACTAAACTTACGAAAAGCATCAGTTTCCATAAAAGATTTAACACAATCAAACTCGAGATTTATACCTCACTCATTACCTTTGTCGATTTCCCAATCCTCATAATTGCGTTTAATTCTTTCAAGAAGGTCCCATCTGCATTCAATAGTTTTCTTCATAAAGGAACCAGCAGAAGAAGTATCGAGCATGGATTGATCATTATGAGAAAGACGAGCATAAAAGTTTTGAAGGATTATTTCTCTTGAGAGCTCATGATTGGGGCATGTATGCAACATATACTTAAGCCTCCCCCAAGCTTGAGCGATACTTTCTCCTTCACGAGGCCAAAAATTATATATATAATTCCGATCATGATGAACCAAATGCATAGGATAAAAATTCTGGTGGAATTCCAGCTTCAACCGGTTCCAGTCCCATGTATCAGTATCATCATATAGCCTATACCATGTCAATGCCTTTCCCTACAAAGATAAAGGGAATACTTTCTTCTTAACTCCATCTCCAGATAAACCTGCAAGCTTAAACAACCCACAAATTTCATCCACATAGATCGAGTGCATATCATGATGTACCGTTCCATCTCCTGCATAAGGATTAGCTAGCAATTTCTCTATCATACCCGAAGGAATTTCATAATAAATATTTTCAGTACGTTCAATAGGTGGAGGAGCAACTCTTATTTCTTCCGGTCGAGGTGAAGATACCCCGAACAAGCCCCTCAAAGGATTACTTTCCATAGTGACAAGTGACAATAAATTTCAGCACGTAATATAAATGTTTTCCTACCAAATTCCACTCACCAAAGGCGCTTCACTCCCCGGCAACGGCGCCAGAAAAGAGTCTTGATGACCCACAAGTATAGGGGATCATTTGTAGTCCTTTCGATAAGTAAGAGTGTCGAACCCAACGAGGAGCAGAAGGAAATGACAAGCGGTTTTCAGCAAGGTATTCTCTGCAAGTACTGAAAGTAGCGGTAATGGATGTTTTTGATAGCAAGATAATCCGTAAAAAAATAAGTAACAAGTATAATAAAGTGCGGAAGGTGGCCCAATCCTTTTTGTAGCAAAGGACAAGCCGGAACGAACTCGTATAATAAGCAAAGCGTTCTCGAGGACACATGGGAATTTCATCTAGTCACTTTCATCATGTTTGTTTGATTCGCGTTCGCTACTTTGATAATTTGGTATGTGGTTGGACCGGTGCTTGGGTGTTGTTCTTACTTGAATAAGCCTCCCACTTATGATTACCCCCTCTCGCAAGCATCCGCAACTACGAAAGAAGAATTAATATAACTCTAACCATAGCATGAAACATATGGATCCAAATCAGCCCCTTACGGAATAGCGCATAAACTAGGGTTTAAGCTTCTGTCACTCTAGCAACCCATCATCTAATTACTACTCCACAATGCCTTCCCTTAGGCCCAAATATGGTGAAGTGTCATGTAGTTGACGTTCACACGACACCACTAAAGTAAGCAACAACATACATATCATCAAAATATCGAACGAATACCAAATTCACATGATTACTTATGACAAGACTTCTCCCATGTCCTCAATGACAAAAGTAACTACTCACAAATCATGTTCATGTTCAAGATCAGAGGGGTATTGAATAGCATTAAGGATCTGAACATATAATCTTCCACCAAATAAACCAACTAGCATCAACTACAAGATGTAATCAACACTACTAGCAACCCACATGTACCAATCTGAGGTTTTGAGACAGAGATTGAATACAAGAGATGAACTAGGGTTTGAAATGAGATGGTGCTGGTGAAGATGTTGATGAAAATTGGTCCTCCCACGATGAGAGGATCGTTGGTGATGTCAATGGCTCCGATTTCCCCCTCCCGGAGGGAAGTATCCCCGGCGGAATCACTCCGCCGGAGAGCAAAATAGCTCCTGCCCAGGTTCCGCCTCGAGACGGCGGCGCTTCGTCCCGAAAGCCTTCTCTTGATTTTTTCTAGGGCAAATGGCTTCATATAGCAGAAGGAGGGGGCCAGACGCCAGCTGTGGGCCCCACAAGGCACTAGGGCGCGCCCAGGGGATGGCCGCGCCCTACTGCCTTGTGGGCAGCTGGTGGGTCCCCTCTGTAATCTCCTTTCTCCAGTATTTTTTATATATTCAATAAAAAATCTCCATGAAATTTCAGGTCAATTGGAGCTCTATAGAATAGGTATCTCTGATATGGCTATTTCAGGTCCAGAATTCCAGCTGCCGGCATTCTCCCTCTTCATGTAAATATTGCAAATTAAGAGGGAAAGGCATAAGAATTGTACCATAAAGTGAAATAATGATCAAAAACATAATAAATAACAGTAGGAAATCATGATGCAAATTGGACGTATCAAAAAGGCATAAGAATTGTATCATAAGGTGAAATAATGATCAAAAACATAATAAATGACAGTAGGAAATCATGATGCAAATTGGACGTATCAATACGGAAAGAAGATTGTAACCAAGGGATTCAACAAGCATAACATTTTGTATGGAGCTATCATTGGATATGGCCACCTTACCAAGGCCAAGTACCTTACCCTTGGAGTTGTCTCCAAAAGTCACATACTTGCGTGGACCATCATTTTTTGCAAGCTCACGAAACATGTCTCTATCTCCAGTCATGTGATCGGGACATCCACTATCAAGAATCCACTCTTTTCCTCCGGCCATGTAATCTCAAAGATTTTCCATAAGACTAAGATTCCTCATGGTCTTCTCATATTCAATATCAAGTTCCTCGTCCTCATCATAATAGCCATGCTCAACATCATCATCATCAACATGTATGTGATCATCACCTAGGGCAATGAATTCATTAGTTTCATGATCATGACAATGTTCAAGTTTATGAATTCTAATGGCTTCCGTGATAATGTTACTAATAGTTCTAACATCTCATTTTGCACGCATAAGATCACGAAGCTCAAACAAGCAATCATCAAAGTTAGGATCACTAGGATTCATCTTGTGAAAAGCAATAGTCTTATGAAGAATATCATCAAGATCCTTTGAAGAATAGTCGGGATATCGCTTTTCCAAGTCATTCCATAGAGTATATGCACACTCAAAGTTTTACATACAACCGAGCACAATTTTAGGTAATCCTCTAATGATAAGATTGATAGTTCTAAGATTACGAAGCATGTTAATTTTCTCTTCATGAGTGGGATGCAAGGGATCAATGGGAGGCACATAAGGATTATGAATGTACTTGCTCAAGTTAAATTCATCAAAGATATCAAGCATTTCATCCTTCCAAAAGTGATAATACTCCCCATTGAGAATAGGCACTCTACGTCTAAGACTCCCCAAAGTAGAAAAATCCATCTCCCTCCAATGGTGATTAAACCAAAGCAATGGAGACCAAAACTCTGATACCAATTGTGGGGTCGAGGAGATAGGTCTAGAGGGGGTGAATAGACCCTTAACCAACCAAAGTTGCAGTTTTTAGTTCACTTGAAATTTAGGCAGATTTTGGCACAAGTTAAGATAACACCAAGACTTCCTACACATGCATATCTAGAGATTGAGCAGCGGAAATAGTAAAGCATGTAAGTGTACGGAAAGTAAAGGGGTAGAGAATGGAAGATCAAACGCAATGAAAACACGGTGTTTTTGGCATGGTTCCGATAGGTGGTGCTATCGTACGTCCACGTTGATGGAGGCTTCAACCCACAGAGGGTAACGGTTGCGCGAGTCCACGGAGGGCTCCACCCACGAAGGGTCCACGAAGAAGCAACCTTGCCTATTTCACCATGGCTTCCATCCAAGAAGGACTAGCCTCACTCGGGGTAGATCTTCATGAAGTAGGCGATCTCCTTGCCCTTACAAACTCCTTGGTTTAACTCCACATGATCTTGGAGGCTCCCAAATGACACCTAAACAATCTAGGAGACACCACTCTCCAAAAGGTAATAGATGGTGTGTTGATGATGAACTCCTTGCTCTTGTACTTCAAATGATAGTCTCCCCAACACTCAAACAGTTCCTCACATATTTGGATTTGGTGGAAGAAAAATTTGAATGGAAAGCAACTTGGGAAAGGCTAGAAATCAAGGTTCAAATGGTTGGATTGGAATATCTTGATCTCAACACATGAGTAGGTGGTTCTCTCTCAGAAATCGTATGGTGGAAATGTAGGCACGTTCTGATGGCTCTCTTACTTGGTAAGAGGGTGGTGGAGGGGTATATATAGCCTTCACCTAAAATCCAACCGTTACAAGTCTTTGACCCAACTCGGTGACACCGACATGAAATCTCGGTGAGACCGACTAGTGTAAAAGACATGAATGTTAGGCTTTTCGCTGGGACCGATATAACCTTCTCGGTGAGACCGAAGTGCAATGGCTAGGGCAAGACCAGGTCTCGGTAAGACAGAAAATTTCATCTCGAAAATTCCGAAGTGAAGTAACAACATTACAGCAAGTTGGTCAAGCCTTTCTCGGTGGGACCGAGAACCATTTCGGTGAGACCGATAAGTTAGGGTTTGGCATGTGGCATAGTGTATAGCAGTCTCGGTGGGTCCGGATAGAAAAGTTTCGGTGGGACCGAGATCAACTTTTAGGGTTTTGGATAGGATGGAAGTGGAGAAATATTTGGGAGTTTTGGAGCAATATCACTAAGCATTTGAGCAACTAAGTCATAACCAAAAGCTCATCCCCTTTTAATAGTATTGGCTTTTCCTATGGACTCAATGTGATCTTGGATCACTTAACTAAAAATGTAGAATCTTGAAGCTTTGCCAATCTTTGTCCTTAGCATTTTGAAGGTTCCACATCTCCTTGTCCTTGCCATGCCACTGTTGAACTTGTCTGAAATTCACTAGATAGAAGCATTAGTCCAACAACATGTATGTTGGCATAAATTACCAAAACCACCAAGGGAGCAAATGTGCTTTCACCCTCCGCTTATGGGTACCACTATGGTGATCACATTGATCGATAAGATTATCAATTGTTGGCTTTGCTCAGGAAATAAACAAGACCAAAGCTATCCCTAATATCAAGACGATTTTTTGGCCAAGGTTTGAAAAGAAAAGGTGACAAGAAGATGCAAGATTCATAGACTACTAGAGACGAAGATACCCATGGTTTCTCTATATAACTCTTTAGATTTTGTAGATGTTGGTTTGGAACTATTGGAACTTTATCGTATATATTACTTTGAATTTTGAATTACAATGATCTCATGTGATGAGTGAGAATATGTATATGTATGTGATAGAATTGGCTACAATTATTAAATCTATGTAGATTTCAATTGTGGGGTTGGCTGCAAAACAGAAATGAAAGGCCACCCTCGAGCTTGAAATGCAGGTGTTTCAGCAATACAGACCACTAAGAATTCAGAAGTACTCTGGGTGGTTCTGTACCACGACCTGCTTGGAATAGAAGCATGCCTTTTGGAGAAACCGTTTGCGACCTTTGATACTAGAGATGGTTTTGAAACCGCCCCCAATGGCATGAGTATTAGCGACTGTTGGCTACAAGCGGAATGCAAAATCCTAGCAGGGTTGTGCCCAAGAATCGCCTTCAAAGCCCTATTATGTACTACTGGATTTACAAAACTACCTATACTAGGGCGCTAGTGGTGACAAATTCATGCACGTTATTACTTATAGTACTTACGAGCCGGCCCTTAGTAGAATATGTCACCGCTGATGGGCCTCATGTAAGAATCTGTCAGCGCTCACTGCTACAGCTGGGTTTCTGAAACACCCTGTAAGAGTTGTTACTAACAGGCAGGCCCGTCAATGTTGTATCCTCTCCGTTGATGGGCCGTCGGCTCATCAATGTATCAGTGATGACGGAGACAAGTTTCCCATCCCGTCAATGGAGAGGTTTAGTGACGAAGTTTCCCATGCCTGCAGTAGTGTTTATTCATGGGCCCTCCGCTTATGAGTACCACTATGGTGATCACACTGATCAATAAGATTATGAATTGTTGGCTTTGCTCAGGAAATAAACAAGAAACATATCTCAATATAATTAGTCTCTCTTGTATTTCTAGTTAACTTGTATTTCGACTAGTATTTGCACTCTTGATTGTGTTATTTACCACACAAAAATGTCAATCTACAAGGGTATCTTAATTTTCTTTCCCTCAAAAATCATGGGAATGGAAACTGACCCTGTATATGATGAATCTAAATCCCTAAGGATTGCACCAAGTCACTAACTTGAATTGCAGTCATTTGCCACCTCCAAGCAGCATCAAAACTTTGCCGTAGATCGAATTTCCTTGCTTTGCCAACCAGATCCGCCCCTTGATTTTTAACCTTTGTCACCTTTAGGCACTTGAGGAAGCCTAGATAAGCTTCCAAGTCATGCACACAAGCAGGGTCTCTTGCCTTGAAGAAGTCTAGGGCAAGCTCAACGCCAACATGTGTGTAGCATGCGCAGCTCCATGGAAGCTTTAACTTGCTTCCCAAAACTCTAGATTTCTCATTCAAGAAGATGCCGGGCTGCTTTGTGATCGGATCGTTCACATTCACCACTCTCAGAACCTTCACCCCTAGCTCGTCACACCGGTTCTTGAACCCCGTGTTCCCAACCCTTGGGCCGGCGAAGGAGTAGACGGTGATCGGCACATGGTTGCCCCTTCCGTCGCGATTCAGGCCGAGTTCAGCGAGGTCGTAGCCAAGGAGGAGGGCCAGGGAGCTGCCCATGCTGTGTCCGGCCAGCGTGATGCTCACGTCCTCGTGCTTATATTGTTTCATGAGCCGTGTCACCTCGGAGAGGAGCTGGTTCCGGCAGCTGCCGCACGTAAACCTGCCGGCGGCGTCGTCCGATGTGTACAGAGACAGGAATCCAGACTCGACTTTCACATCTGGCCGAGGATCCGCTGGGTCGAACCGCGCCGGCGCGAGCGAGCTCATCATGTTGGCCACCCACTCCGACACCTGTCACCGTACCCCGGAAGGACACAACGATGTCCCGACGGCCGAGCCGGCGCGCGGTATCGTCTGATGCCACCGCCACGTACCCAACCCACCGGCTCGGGCAGGCCCCTGTCCCGCCAGGGAGCGAAACGTCCGGCGCGGCGTAAATGTACCTCGTGACGGCGTACCCGGCGCCGGCCATGCCGACCTCCTCGAACATCCGTGCCTTGCCGTACTTACAGTTGAGGTACCGCTTGGAGCCGGCGTCTAGGTCGAACGCCTTGTACCTCGCCGCCACAAGATCGCCGTAGCGAACGATCTCGGCGCGGAGGAGCGGGTGCAGCGGTTCCACCAGGCCGGCCCAGTCGCCTTCGCCCTGGATCTCCCGCCACATGCTCGCCAGCGTCTGCGTCTTGTCACCATTTCTCCTCGCCGGCGCGAAGACCGGAGCCACCGGGGCCGCATGCCTGGTGTTCACCGCGATGGTCGGCGGTGCCGAAAGCCGCGTCGTCTGGGGGGCGAAGGTCGAAGGTGGCGCGGCAACCGCGGCAACGGCCCCGGCGGTGGACGTCGTGGAGGCGTGGCCACGCTGCTGGTGGTTCGGCTTAGCATAGATCCCAGCTGGGCATGCGGTAGACACCGGGAGGCGAATCGTCATTGCTGATCGATCGACTAGCTGGTGTGCTCGTGCTTGCACGCCTCTACGTTGCTGATCGATGAGAGAGACGGATGGGTGGAGATCAGCTAGCAGCGAGACGAAGGTGGAGTTTTTTGTGTTTGGGATTGGGGCACGAGCTTATATATAGTGTGTGGGAAAATGACGCGGCGGGGCGCGCGCAACGTTTTCTCGCGAGACGTGTTGGCTAATTGGAAAGGGACGGCGAGGGGCAGTTGAGGCGCACATCTTGCACGTTGAGCGCGGGGTTTTGACTGGATCGAGTGGGCGTTGAAGTGATGGTTCAGTTTCCTTTTCGCTCCTTCTTTTCTTGCCCTGTTGTGTTCAAGTCCTTGTTCTTCCTAGTATTTACAACGCGATTTTTAGCTATGTTCTCCTTAGTCATTTGAAGGCTATTCTTTTTTTAGAAACATTTGAAGGAAGCCCTGCACTTAGTATTTTATAACCTTTTGCCAGGAAGTTTTTTCTTAACACAGTACAGACGCAGACGCTCGTACATACACACATACACTCGTTCCTATGATCGCAGGCACCCACACCCTACCCCTATGAGCCCCTCCGACAGACTGAGCCGGCACATCCTCTTGAGATTGACGAAGTCACCACAGGCGCCTCCGTAGTCGATGGAAACGTCTGCTCCCACTGAACGAATATAGCAGGAAAGGTTGAAATAAATCCAGGAAAATGCAAGCACCAGTGTCAAGTCTAGGTCTTGAGCCCTGGTGGGCTGGTTCCACCACTTTGCGAGTAAGTTGGTACTAGCAAATTAGTAGGCCAAGTTGGTAACCCAAATGTCAAATATGCTAAAATTGGTTGGTCAAACGTGATTACATGTAATGCCAACTGGAACCAAAAAACTATTGTCCAACCAACAGGACTAGCTTGTGTGTCTCTTCTTCTCCCTCGCAAAATAAAAGGAGTGTACTCTCTCTACTCAGCTATACAAGACCTCTCATATTTTGAGTCAAACTTTGGACACTAATTTAACTAAGAAGATATTTGTTATATACCCTAAAAAAATGTACTATTGGATTTGCATTCGAAGATGTTCCCAGCAATATACTTATTACAGGACATAACTTATATTTTCATGGTTCAATCACCGTTCAAAGTTTGATCCAAAATATGAGGGAGCCCTAATGGAGGTAGTAAGTGCCACCTAGCCTGTTTATATTTCATTATCTTCCCAAAGGTCCCTCAATAGAAATCCTTGCATACATAGCCATCATTTTCTTATATCCACACTCTATTTGGACTTTATTTGCACTTCCTCTCATCTATAGTAGCGTGACGACCCTTTTCCTCACAATTATCCATCCGTCCACTGCTAGAATTTGGATTTACTTATTGATGCAAATTGGATTCAGATATAGAAGAGCAAATTCTTTTATTGTTGTCTACCTAAAATATAATGTTGTTCCTTCTTCGTTGGTTGGTTGTTCCTATTGACCAGCCTAACAGAGCTTTGTGGCTACCACTGTCATGCACAAAACAAAAAACATCAACAAATAAAGCAATTCTTACTCATGTGTCTTATTTTTATGGAATCAATTTAATAACATTTGAATAAGACAATAAAAATTCCAATTGTCATGCCTATTAATTGTATGTTTCTAACAAAATATTTTAACAGTTTTGCCTCCACATTTGCCTACACGCATCCAATTCTAGATGCATCACAACTTGATTCACCTATGTCTCCTTCTATAGTGTCCATTTTCACACCTTTATTATTAAGAGGTGGTGGACAACTAAGTTAGAGGTTCACCTAGTAAATGGGCAAGTTTAGTAGAGACCTTGGTATTGAATTCATGCTCCAGGTAGTTGTTCCAAAAGTCCAAATTGATAGAGAGAGGCGGGCAATATATTTCAACACTCGGTTGTAGTGGGCAAATGAGAGGCGGTGGCCTACAAATGTCTGGCAAGGCGGATCATGGTGTCGTGTGTTTGGAGCAGGTGTATGCCAAGACCTTAGGGTGATGTATTGACAATGGAAAAAAATACAATGTACCAGGAAAACGACACAAGAGGCAAGGCAACGCGCAAGGCCACCTTAATTGACAAAGGGGGCGTATCTGTGCAAAAGAGCGGTAATGCAGGCAATGTCGCAATTGTGCGTAATAAACCTCGAGAAAAATTTGCAGTACAAAAGAGACATAACGTTAAGTGAGTGCCCGTACAGTTTGAAGAATATTGTCCAAAAAAATGTGAACACCAGTTTGTTCCTACTCATCCGAGCAAGCATTTCATATGCAGTATAATATGAGTTTCCTGATAACGCTTGTCGTGAAACCGAGTAACACTAAGGATTTGCAAAGACCATGGCCGCAATTTAGTACCAAAGCATCTGACAAAGCTGAATTAAAGATTCCAGTCCACTATGAGTCTGTGACCGCACCAGCTATAGCTTTTGTGGCAAAAGTTGCTGAAGAGAAAAAGGAGGTCGCATTGAAGATTTTATGATACGTTAGGTGCTTATGCGAAACTTCTGAGTGGTCGGTTGGGGGCTCTCCATGTCTCCATGTGGCATATGTGTGTACGTATGTACGTGTGGTTTTCGGCCGGCTGATCATGTAGTGGGCCCAGGACGGGCAGCTGCACTCGTCATCATCATTTAATAGGAGTAGTTGAGGTCCTCTCGTGCTGCAGGCTGCAGCCACGCTGCTACTCGTTACGCGCCACGCAACGCGAATGCCGTACAATCGCGCCGAAATCTTGTCAACCACCTGTGAAAATGCCTCTGTTGCCTTTACTCAATATATACTCGGTCAACTTAACATTAATCGGGCTGTACTCTGACAAGAGGCTAAGGGCATCTCCAACTCTGACCCGCAAATTTGTTCCCGCATCCGTCCGCGGACAGTGGGGACCAGTCCGCGGACACGGACGCGGTAGCCGGCCATCCAAAGCTATTTGCATATGTCCGGTTACATTTCTAATGAATTTTGAAGAAAATGAACAAATTTGATTTAATTCGCCCCGGAGTGCCCTTCGGTGCTCCGGATTCGTCGGCTCTTCATCGGATCCGCTTCGTGGAGGCCGTCTCCTCCCCGATCTCTTCCCATGGATGCCGTTAATGCCCCGATTCATCTCATTCTTGGTTTCAATCCTTGAATCCTTCTTTGCTAGGGCATTACTTGTACTCCCACGTTTTTGGCTAAACATTTGGGTGGAAGAAATCCTACTATATGTCTCTATTGCTTGTGAATAGTTAGAACTCAAAATATTGCATTAAGATTCAGTTTTTGATTTTTGCATGTTCTCCCGTGTGTGGAACTACTGTTGACCAACGGTACAACCGCTCCTCTGGGGCGGTACAACCGCCGCGAGCGGTACTACTGGCTGGATGACCGGTACAACCGGATTTACTGAACCTCTGTGCACTATTTCCTCTTCTCTCTACTTACAAGTAATATATTCCTCTGATCTTGTCTACATTCCTCTCATCTATTCCGGGTATCTTGTGAGCTTCCCGTGTGTGTGTGCAGGTGAATCTGGTTCTCGCTCGGCTACTCGGTCAAGGAAGAGAGTTCGTAGGGGCAAGCGTCCTGCTGACACTGAAGATGACCCCGAGGTGGTTGTTCCGAGCAGGCCCACTCGTCGTGAGAAGTCTACCGCAGCCAAGCAACATACCGCCATGCCAATGCACAAGTGGCCGCAGAAGGAATGGGAAAGGTTCTGCAAGCAGAATCCCTATGAGATTCCCATCACACCTCGTTGGACCACCCCTCAGTTCAGGAACGAGATGCAAGTGAGGATTGTGCATGAGCTATTTGAGCACACCAAGAACCGTTTCACCAAGCAATGGAGAGTGGACCTTGAGCACTAGAAGAACAACATGGAGTACTTTGGAGAGGCCTTGGCTCTTTGCGAGGAGTTTGACTTGATCGAGCTTATGTCTATCAATTGTGACTTTGTTGTGCAGCTCATTCATCAGTTCTATGCTACCGTTCACTTCGGTACAGATGATGCTCGTACCTTGACCTTCATGTGCCGTGATGAGCTCTTTGAGGTGCCTTGGAGAGCTTTCTGCAATGCTCTAGGATATGAGGATACCGGTCTTACCGGGAATGGAGGCATTCGTCCTCACGACCGTGCTGAATCCATGAAGAAGGAGAAGCTTGCCCCCTTGTACATCCGAGGCCGTGGCGTCATTGGTGAGTCCAAGAATCTTGAGAAGGTATATGACATTATGCATCGTGTCTTCAGAAATGTGCTTCTGCCCAAGGTTGGGAATCAGGATGAGATACATGGCTATCTGGTGGATCTGATGGTGGCCATGAAGACCAAAGTGGGCTCTGGTGCTACGTTTGATGTGTCCAACTAGCTGTGGTAGGAGATGTACAACATGGTCATTCACCGGAAGGTGCCCATCTATGCTCCCTTTGTGATGTGCTTCTTAATCAAGATGTGGGAGGTTCACAGGCCAGGAGAGCCTCTTTCTACTCCAGATAACCTCACAGTGCATGAGGTCAAGCAATTCAGGAAGAAGAAACATGCAGAGCCTCGCTTTCCTGTTGATGACCCCGAGGATGTCTATGCTACTTCGAGTGACAGTGACTTTTAGTTAGAGCCAGGGGCCAAGCCTTCATGGATTGTCAAACTCACAACCAAGGTGAAGAAGACTTTCTGCATGCAGACTCATCACATCCAGAAGAAGCTCTATGAGGCTCATGTGAATGAGAAGAAGGCCCGAGGCAGACAGATTCTGATGATGAGGCATCGGGACAGAGAAGAGCATCACTCCAAAGGAGAGGTGGAACTACGAGAACAACAACTGGTCTGATGAGGATGACTCTGCCCCTCCTGCTACTTCTACCTCTGCCACCGCTGATGATGATGATATCATGGAGGATGACGAGGAGTCTGATGATGATGATCCCGAGGCGATCGATGAGTCTGAGGAGGATTACTGAGCTCTGGGGTGTTAGCATCGCTCTTTTCCTTTTTGGTGTCTTGATGCCAAAGGGGAGAGAGTTCTATTAGGTCTCGGGATTTGCATGGGTGTGTTTTCTTGCTTTGGTTGTTCGTTGAACTATTTGCTTCGAGTTGGTTTGTGGTATTGGTGAACTTGGTTTATGTGGTGTCTAGATCTATCATTGTGCATGGTGTGAGACATGCGATCCCGAGCTATCTATCCTTTATTTATCTTGTCTTGTATGTTTGTAGAGATGTGCATTATATCCTTGCCCTTTATCGATTGCTCTACGTCATATTTGTTGCAAATGCATGCTTATAGCTCAATCTTTTTTTTTGCAACCTATTGTGGGTCTATAAAATCTAGGGGGGGCGTTGATCCTAGCTGTGAGCACTTCGCATTGCAGAAGCAAATTCTAAATAGTGCTTACATCTACGGGGAGCCCGTCTATATTTTCTAGACCATTTGTGCAAATCCTTGTATTGTCATCAACCACCAAAAAGGGGGAGATTGTAAGGGCATTTCCCGCCTTAAGTGTTTTGGTGTTGATGACAATGCAACTTGCGGACTAATCGTATGCCTTAGCTACTCAGCTTAACTTCTTATGGCACAAGACAGTTAGGCATTCCCTCCGGACGGAAAAGATCAAAGATTTCTGACGCTTTTATTTCTTTGGTCGTAGAAAATCCGTACTATTACGAGGGAATCCGCATCGGGAGGTATTGGGTGAATCAATGCACGAACACATCCTTTTGCACCTACCATACATTCTTCCATTCGAGGAGAGAGCATCTCAAATCTTACTGGTGGCAGTGGCTACTTCACCAAGCGGTTGTACCGCTAGGGTGAGCGGTTGTACCGGTCGACCAGTACATCCGGCACAACCACCGCCCTAGGGGTGATACCCGAGGGTTGTAGTGTCCAAGTGTTTGCCAAGCGGTTGTACCGCCTGGTGCTTTGCAAACCCCAAGACTACGGCTAGGCGGTTGTACCGGCCCAAGTACCACTCCTACAACCGCTAATGGGTGATTCCCTTCTGTGGTGGAGCGGTAGTAGGGCGGTGGTGAACCGATAGTTTTCGGACGGCTTAGGCGCACTGGTTCTACCGATGACTGGAGCGGTTGTACCGCTCCAGACTTAACCACCACCAGTACCTGGCCCGGGCGCTTGTACCGCTCCAACCACCGCTAAGGAGTGATTTCCTTCTATAGTGGAGCGGTTGTTGGGCGGTAGCGGACCGGTAGTTCCCGGCAGGCTTCAGCCTTCCGGTACTACCGGTGCAACCTCCGGTTGTACCGCTCGGTGCCCTAATGTAGGGCATCCCGTGAAAATTGGTTGTACCGGTACTTCCATCGGTTGTACCGGTGTAGTGTAAATTCTGGTGTAACGGTTCGATTTGAGAGACACTACTTAAGGAGGTGGTTCTTCCACCTCCCACTCACCTCTTCTCTCTCTATCTCTCCTCCATTAATGCCCTCCAAACTTTCTTACCCGATCTCTCTCTCTCTAGCCACTCAAACTTGTTGATTTGCTATAGAAGGTGGAGACCTAGATCTACACTTCCACCAAAGGAAACTTTATTCCCCCATACTTTCTTGTGTGGATTTTGTTACTCTTGGGTGTTTGGGCGCCCTAGATGGAAGAGGTCACCTCAGAGGCACAATTCATTTTGGTGAAGCTTCATGGTGGTGTTGGGAGCTTCCAATTCAGTTGTGGAGAGAGCCCCAACCTTGTTTGTAAAGATTCAGTCGCCTCCTTCAAGGGCACCACTAGTGGAATCACGGCATCTTGCATTCACTGGTGCAGACGCGTCCTATACAAACGGTTTTTACCCCCTTTCTGTGACAGAGTTTAAACCGTCTGCTTGCTTGTGTGTGCGATAAGGGGGGTCCATCCAACACGACCCAGAAACCGTCGGTGATAGGTCCTCCGGTCACACACGCGGGGCAAAAAGAGCACGTGTGCGATCGGGTGAGCCATCGCAAACAATTATACAGGACAAATCGTGTGAGATATTCTTACCAATACACACGGTTCCTAGAAGAAACTGGATGGCATAGGCTGTCCATCACACAGTTTTTATGTGGAAACGTTTGTGCAAGGTGGCCTAACACAAATATTTGCCGGGCGGAAGTCGTGTGTGATTGTTCATTGATCCAACATGCCTACTTTCTAGAAACTGCGTGGGTTGTTTGAGGTCATCGCCCATGGTGTTGTCTGAGAAACCGTCTGCAATAGAAAAAACCCAATAAGCAGGCTAATTGGCCAATTAGCCTTTATGCATTTAGTAATCAAATTGACATTTCATATCAAACACACCATATATTTCATAGCCGTATTACGGCAACCAGGATTTTGTAATTGAATTACATCAGAGTACAACATCAGATAGCTTCAGCACTCAGTTACACCGTATAGGCATATAGCTAGCTACGCCATTACACAACAGCACCAAGTTTCACATGCAACATCTAAAACCTTTGGAAATTAGCATAATATACGGTAAATAGATAGATGAATCTCATCTGGAAAATACTGAATCTGAAGGCGAATATTGAGCCTTCAATGATGTTGAATGTCCTTACAACTTTAGGCAAGTGGCTGTGGATGATTGCCCGCCCAACCTTCGTCCTCTTGAGGAAGACTTCAATATTGTACCATGGCTGTTGAATGAATACCTTACTCGCCTCTTAACCATGCAGGTGGTTTGAGAGGTAATCATCGGTGAGCTACTTTGGAAAGGACTGAAAACAAAGATATGCATAAATATCTGTTCTAAATTTTGAAATGGTGCATAGGAAAAAACACAAGGTAAAAGAGTTAGTACCATCCTATAGTTGACTGATGTCTTCTTCATTGTGCAAACAAAGATCTTGTTGTTATTCATCGCTAGTTTCTTTATCCTAACAATCTTTCTGAGTTTCTTGACTTGACTGATATTCATGGACATCTCATTTCCTCATATGCAAAATGGATCGAACAGTGGGTCTAAACCTCTGACAGCAGGACCTACATGTGCAAGACCAAATTGTTAAAACCTAAATATTAGAATGGTTCCTGCAATTGCACAATAATGTGATATTAGACAAAGTACCATGCATGTGCAAACCTCGATGGTAAACCTCAATGCCTCCCATTGTTTCCCTGCAACACATATAAGGCAGACAGGCCCGGTCCTGATGGGGGGCAGGGGGGCGGCTGCCCCGGGCCCCCAAAATGGAGGGGCCCCCACCAAGGACGTACGTGTTATAGAGATATAGGCCTGTTGCTGCGCGCGTCTATATGGACTGAAAGAACGCACTGCCATGCTCTGGCCCAAGTTTGGTAGTACTACGTGAGGCTAGCTACTAATAATTATGCATGGTCGTCGATCATGGATCGAATCAGCCTTCTTGGAGAGGCGCGTCAGTTACGCACGCACGCGAGGCACGGTCTCGGCCACCGCCGCCGCCGGACGCCCGGATGGATTTCGCCTCTCCGCCTCGCGACCGCCAGAACCAGTTGAACTACGGCGGAAGAGGGACGGCCGCCGAGCATGAACCCTACAATCGCTACAATTTTAGCCGGAGACGCCCCATCAACCATTCGCGGGTTGATTCTAGATAAGGTACTGTGCCCTAGCAATTTTCCTCTTCCTATGATAATTAATAGAAATTATAAATAATAATCAATATTCCCTCTTCATTATTTCATAGGGCATTGATAATTGATTTATTGGGCATGGTTACCGTAGATTTTAGAGGCTTTGTCATTGAAATCAATGTGATACTTAGTAAGAATTTGTCAAGATAATTGATTGGATCACGGCTGTTCTTTGCAATGTGGAACACTGAGATGCAAGCACTAGCCTAGAAAAGAAACTAGTCCATGATTATGGTTAATCTATTTTTCTCTAAATACAATGAATTTGATAGCGCTTCCAATTCCGCGTCCTAGTGAGTAAAATAATTTCATTGGGTGTTGAAGGCAAGATTGAATATTGGGATCCACAGGAAGTGGGAAAGACCTACGAAATCGATCCCGAAGGTAACGCTCTAAGGGGCCCCGAGCTCTAATTTTGCCCCGGGCCCCTAAAATCCTAGGACCGGCCCTGAAGGCAGATATTGATCAGTTTAAGTGAGAGTTGGCATACTATCAGTAGAATATACTAATGAAAAATTGTACCCACAAAAAATGAACATCACATTGCAGAATTGAACCAAACAGTTAACTGGACACCACAACAAATGAACCAAGCAGTTAACTGGGCATCACATTGCAGAATAGAACATATACTAGAAGATCAGACAGTTAACCAAGCCAAGCATGCTTAAGAACTACTAGGAAATATAGCATTTGTATATGTTTCTCATGTATAGAGTACATCCAAATTCAATTTTGTTTCTCACATGCTTAACAATACAAATTTGTACCCACAAGAATTGAACATCACATTTCAGAATTGAACCAAACAGTTAACTGAAGATCACAACAAATGAATCAAACTGTTAACTGAACATCACATTTCAGAAGATCAGATTGCATATTAACATTACAAAGGAGAATTCACTAGAAGGCACCAGAGGCGGCCACGAGAAAACACCATGAACTGTCGTTTAAAGCAGCCAACCGCGTGGTGGCGTCCGCGCGCGAGGCGTCGACTGTGGCCTCAACGGCGAGGTGCTCCTCCAAAATCTGGCGGCCGGCACGCATGGCATCCATCGCGACCTCATCCGCGAATGCGACCGCGATTTGCTTCTCCGCTGCCAGATGCTCCTGGCTATAATGCGTGAACCATGGCTATGGGCGGCGCTTATTTGGAGGATGGGGCAGTGATTTGGGTGGAAGGTGTCGCGCCGGCGGTCGAGGCATCTGGGATGGAGAAGGAGGAGAGGATGGGAGTGGGGTGTGGATTACATGACTATATCGACGAGGCCACGCAGCGGGAAGGAGCGTCGCCGGCGAGGAGGCGGCGCTGCAAAGCGAGCAGTGAAGGTTTGAACTTGGAAAGGAAGGAGGAAACAGTGGAAATGTGGCTTTTGGTGGGGGCGGGGAGCTAGATATTTCCGTGGTTGCCGAATTTTTTTGATTGTGCAGCGAAAAACTAGCGCGCAAGTGTGGTTGACGCGCGGGCGGTAGACTGTAGCCGACGAAGCTTCCGGCGTAAGCCATACATGAGGGAGCCCCAAGATATTTTATACTGCATCGCACACGATTCTTGCTAATAAACTGTTTGTGGTGTACTTGATTTTTTTTCATTTTGATTTGTAAGACAAAAATGGGGTTACGGCGGGAAAGGGCGGTGTTTGAATTGCGAGAACATTTATCTGCAGTGAACATGCAACTATAGGAGTGTCGTGTTAAAATTTGGAAATATTCAGGGTTCGTTTGGCCTTTTTTATACATTAATTGAGTTTTCTAGGCATTTAATGTGCATAATTCAAATTTGAACTACAGGCACATGCTCCAGTGCGCCAAAATGGGTTGAAAAATCATATATGTGTCCTTGGGTGAATGTTTAGGTCCAATGCAAGAAATGGGAATGAATTTCAAACATCTGGGCGTCGTAGCTCGGCCGAAAACATTGAGAAACTTGATTTTTAAATTCCTGCAAATCCGAAAGTCGCCTAAAATTCATGAAACTTGGCATGGTGTCTTGACATGGCACCAACATGCTATGATAAATTTTTTGTTTGATTTGGGACAAGTTTTAGTATAAGCTTCTTACAATCCGGAGGTTCTCTCAAGAAGGCTGATGGTTCCGATAGGGAATGTGTCACCTTTGTGGGCGAAATGACATACGCTGCCTCTTCCCGCCTTGATTGTTTTTACAGAAGCAACATAGACCAATAAGAGTGTCGTGCTAAAATTTGGAATTATTCTGGGTTCGTTGCCCTTTTTTATACATTAATTGAGTTTTCTAGGCATCTAATGTGCATAATTCAAATTTGAACTACATGCACATGCTTCAGTGCACCAAAATGGGTTGAAAAATCATATGTGTCCTTGGGTGAATGTTTAGGTCCCATGCAAGAAATGAGAATGAATTTCAAACATCCGGGCATCGTGGCTCGGCCGAAAACATTGACAAACTTGGTTTTTAAATTCCTGTAAATCCAAAACTCGCCTGAAAATCATGAAACTTGGCATGGTGTCTTGGCAGATCACTAACATGCTGTGGTAAAAAAATTGTCCGATTTGGGACAAGGTTTGGTATAAGCTTCTTACAAACCGGAGCTTCTCCCACGAAGCCTCATGGTTCCAATAGGGAACGTGTCAGCTTTGTGGGCGAAATGACATACGATGCCTCTTCCTGCCATGATTATCTTTACAGAGGCAACATAGACCAATAGGAGTGCCGTGCTAAAATTTGGAATTATTCCGGGTTCGTTTGGCCTTTTTCATACATTAATTGAGTTTTCTAGGCATTTAATGTGCATAATTCAAATTTCAACTACATGCACATGCTCCAATGCACCAAAATGGGTTGAAAAATCATATATGTGTCATTAGTTGAATGTTTAGGTCCCATGCAAGAATGAGAATGAATTTCAAACATCTGGGCGCCATGGCTCGGCCGAAAACATTGAGAAACTTGGTTTTTTAATTCCTGTAAATTCAAAACTCGCCTGAAAATCATGAAACTTGGCATGTTGCCTTGACATGGCACCAACATGCTGTGGTAAAAAAATTCCGATTTTTTGAAGGTGCACACATTAACAACCAACAAAGTCATTTGGAACAAAGAGCTGCCTCCTTACAATCGGAAACACAAGTATTATTCAAACCGTGGGCGTTCTACTAACCATTTACGTGATGCCACGTGTCCCCTTTTTTATTGGCTAGGAGGTGTCGTGCGGGGTAGCTATTTGAGTAGACGGGAGGCATGCGAGCAGACTGCTGCGCTGGCTCACCGGGAGGAGAGCCCTTTGACCTCCATCCGCCTCCCACCTTGCTCCCAACTTCTCCATTAATGGCGCCCGAGCCCCTATTTTATAGGAGCTTAATGGTGTGGCTAGGTCTCAGTCGACTGAGATTTAAGAGAGAGAAAAGAAAATTTGAAAACAAAATTTTGCGCGGATCTTGATGTAAGATCTCACGGACATAGCCTCGACTGAAACTTAATGAAGTCTCAGTCGACTGAAACTTAACGAAGTCTCAGTCGACTGAGACTTAGCAAGACCGATATATATGATGACGATGGCAATGGATAGTATTTGTCTTACATATTCAGGAAGATAACTAATTTAAAATGCCACACGCGGCAACGCCTGAAAGACACAGGGGCAAAAGAAGAAGGAAGAAGACGCAGACGACAATCTGGGTTGCTGCTCTCTACTTCTTGATGGGTTGCTGCATGCTACTTGTAGACTGCGTTGGTATTTCCCCAAAGAGGAGAGGATGATGCAGTATAGTAGAGATAAGTATTTCCCTCAGTTAAGAACCAAGGTTATCAATCCAGTAGGAGAACCAAGCAAAATCCCGTTAAGCGCACCTGCACACACAAAAGCAAACACTTGCACCCAACGCAAATAAGAGGGTTGTCAATCCTCTTAGCGGTTATTTGCAAGGATTAATTCTGATAGTGGTAGATAGATAAACTAAAATACTAAATAAAATAAAAGTAAATAAATTGCAGCAAGGTATTTTTAGGTTTTTAATATATGATAAAGTAGACCCGGGGGCCATAGTTTTCACTAGAGGCTTCTCTCTTGAATGCATAGCATACGGTGGGTAAACAAATTACTGTTGGGCAATTGATAGAAAAGCAAATAATTATGACGGATTCATGGCAATGATCATGTATATAGGCATCACGTCCGAGACAAGTAGACCGACTCATGCCTGCATCTACTACTATTACTCCACCCATCGACCGCTATCCAGCATGCATCTAGGGTATTAAGTATGAAACAGAGTAACATGATATAGACAAAGTAAACTCAAGCAATATGATTAAACCCCATCTTTTTATCCTTAATGGCAACAATACAAATACGTGTCATGTCCCCTTCAGTCATTGGGATTGAGCACCGCAAGATTGAACCCATCACAAAGCACCTCTCCCATTGCAAGATAAATCAATCTAGTAGGCCAAACCAAATCGATAGATCGGAGAGAAATATAAAGCTATAATAATCATGCATAAAAGAGTTCAGAGAAGACTCAAATATTTCTCATGAATAATCTGATCATAAACTCACAATTCATCGGATCCCAACAAACACACCGCAAAAGAAGATTACATCAGATAGAACTCCAAGAACATCGAGGAGAATATGGTACTGAAGATCAAAGAGAGAGAAGAAGCCATCTAGCTACTAGCTATGGACCGTAGGTCTGTGGTAAACTACTAACACATCATCGGAAGGGCAGCAAGGTTGATGAAGAAGCCCTCTGATACGTCCAATTTGCATCATGATTTCCTACTAATAAATATTATGTTTTTGATCATTATTTCACTTTATGGTACAATTCTTATGCCTTTTCTCTCTTATTTTGCAAGATTCACATGAAGAGGGAGAATGCCGGCAGCTGGAATTCTGGACCTGAAAGGGGTGAAACAGAGGCAGCTATTCTGCACAACTCCAAATGACCTGAAAATTTACGAGGAATTATTTTGGAATATATAAAAAATACTAGCGAAAGAATCAATAGAAGGGGGCCCACCAGGAAGCCACAAGCCTGGGGGCGCGGCCTACCCCCCTGGGCGCGCCTCCCTGGCTTGTGGGGCCCATGGCAGGCCTCTGGCCCCCTCCTTCTACTATATGAAGCCATTTTCCCTAGAAAAAATCAGAAGAAGACTTTTGGGACGAAGCACCGCCGTCTCGAGGCGGAACCTGGGCAGGAGCTATTTTGCTCTCCAGCGGAGCGATTCCGCCGGGGATACTTCCCTCTGGGTGGGGGAAATCGAAGCCATCGACATCACCAACAATCCTCTCATCATGGGAGGACCAATCTTCATCAACATCTTCACCAGCACCATCTCATCTCAAACCCTAGTTCACCTCTTGTATTCAATCTTTGTCTCAAAACCTCAGATTGGTACCTGGGGGTTGCTAGTAGTGTTGATTACATCTTGTAGTTGATGCTAGTTGGTTTATTTGGTGGAAGATTATATGTTCAGATCCTTAATGATATTCAATACCCCTCTGATCTTGAACATGAATATAATTTGTGAGTAGTTACTTTTGTTCTTGAGGACATGGGAGAAGTCTTGTCATAAGTAATCATGTGAATTTGGTATTCGTTCGATATTTTGATGCTATGTATGTTGTGCTTCCTTTAGTGGTGTCATGTGAACGTTGACTACATGACACTTCACCATCTTTGGGCCTAAGGGAAGGCATTGTGGAGTAGTAATTAGATGATGGGTTGCTAGAGTGACAAAAGCTTAAACCCTAGTTTATGCGCTATTCCGTAAGGGGCTGATTTGGATCCATATGTTTCATGCTATGGTTAGAGTTATCTTAATTCTTCTTTCGTAGTTGCGGATGCTTGCGAGAGGGGGTAATCATAAGTGGGAGGCTTGTTCAAGTAAGAACAGCACCCAAGCACCGGTCCACCCACATATCAAATTATCAAAGTAGCGAACACGAATCAAACAAACATGATGAAGTGACTAGATGAAATTCCCATGTGTCCTCGAGAACGCTTTGCTTATTATACGAGTTCGTTCCGGCTTGTCCTTTGCTACAAAAATGATTGGGCCACCTTGCTACACTTTATTATACTTGTTACTTGTTACGAATTATCTTGCTATCAAAACTATCTGTTACCGCTACTTTCAGTACTTGCAGAGAATACCTTGTTGAAAACCGCTTGTCATTTCCTTCCGCTCCTCGTTAGGTTTGACACTCTTACTTATATAAAGGACTATGAGTGATCCCCTATACTTGTGGGTCATCACCCTCCGTGACCGATTCCCCCTCCGACAGAGTACCGGAAAAGGCCTCTCGATGGGATCACGGAAGAACAGAGGCTTGCGGCGGCGGAAAGGTTTTCTCTTCTGTCTTTCTGGTATATTGGGAATATTAGGGAATTTATAGCGCTGGAATCAGGTCAGGAGGGGTTACGAGGGGCCCACAAGCCTGGGGGGCGTGCCTACCCCCCTGGGTGCGCCCTCCAGGCTTGTCTCCTCCTCGTGGATCTTCAGGTCTTCTCCCGAAGTTTCGTGGTTCTCTTCTGGTCCAGAAAAAATTAATCCAAAGTTTTTTTTCTCGATTGGACTCTTTTTGATAATGATTTTCTGAAAAGGCAAAAACAAGCAGAAAACAACAACTGGCACTGGGCACTGGGTTAATAGGTTAGTCCCAAAAAATGATATATAACGGCATATAATTGCATATAAAACATTCAAGATTGATACTATAATAGCATGGAACAATAAAAAATTATAGATACGATGGAGACGTATCAAGCATCCCCAAGCTTAATTCCTGCTCGTCCTCGAGTAGGTAAATGATAAAAACAGATTTTTGATGTGGAATGCTACCTAACATGTTTCATCATGTAATATTTCTCTTACAGTATGAATAATAAGATCTGAATGATTCAAAGCAATAGTCTATAATTTGATATAAAGACATCAATACTCAGGCATACTAATAAACAATAATGTCTTTCAAAATAAAAATGCTAAAGAACGTTATCCCTACAAAATCATATAATCCTGTCATGCTCCATCTTCTTAACACAAAATATTTATCATGCACTACCCCAATGACAAGCCGAGCAATTGGTTCATACTTTTTAACGCGCTTCAGCTTTTTCAACCCCCACGCAATACATGAGCGCAAGCCATGGATATAGCACTATGGGTGGAATAGAGTATGGTGGTAGAGATCAATAAGGGGAAGTCAAAAATAAGGAAATAGTCTCACATCAACGAGGCTAATCAACGGGCTATGGAGATGCCCATCAATGGATGTCAATGCGAGGAGTAGGGATTGCCATGCAACGGATGCACTAAGAGCTATAAGTGTATGAAAGCTCAACATAAAAA
The DNA here is from genome assembly GCA_039707655.1 of Elymus sibiricus. Lineage (NCBI taxonomy): Eukaryota > Viridiplantae > Streptophyta > Magnoliopsida > Poales > Poaceae > Elymus > Elymus sibiricus. The sequence goes on along the minus strand of CM077670.1, from coordinate 77,958,419 downwards.
CTAAGTGGGTGTGCATCCAACTTGCTTGCTCATGAAGACCTCGGGCATTTGAGGAAGCCCATCATCGGAATATACAAGCCAAGTTCTATAATGAAAATTTCCCACTAGTATATGAAAGTGACAAAATAGGAGACTCTCTATATGAAAAACATGGTGATACTCTGAAGCACAAGTGTGAAAAAAGGATAGTAACATTGCCCCTTCTCTCTTTTTCTCTCATTTTTTGTGGCCTCTTTTTTTTCGTCCGGAGTCTCATCCCGAGTTGTGGGGGAATCATGGTCTCCATCATCCTTTCCTCACTGGGACAATGCTCTAATAATGATGATCATCACACGTTTATTTACTTACAACTCAATATTACAACTCGATACTAGAACAAATATATGACTCTATATGAATGCCTCTGGCAGTGTACCAGGATGTGCAATGATACTAGCGTAACATGTATAAAAATGATGAACGGTGGCTGAGCCACAAATACTATGTCAGCTATATGATCATGCAAAGCAATATGACAATGACGATGTATGTCATAAAAAAACGAAACGGTGGAAGTTGCATGGCAATATATCTCGAATGGCTATGGAAATGCCATGATAGGTAGGTATGGTGGCTATTTTGAGGAAGATATAAGGAGGCTTATGTGTGATAGAACGTATCATATCACGGGGTTTGGATGCACCGGCGAAGTTTGCACCAACTCTCGATGTGAGAAAGGGCAATGCACGGTACCGAAGAGGCTAGCAAATTGCGGAAAGGTGAGAGTGTGTATAATCCATGGACTCACATTAGTCATAAAGAACTCACATGCTTATTGCAAAAGTTTATTAGCCCTCGAAGCAAAGTACTACTATGCATGCCCCTAGGGGGATAGATTGGTAGGAAAAATCCATCGCTCGTCCCCGACCGCCACTCATAAGGTAGACAATTAATAATAAATCATGCTCCAACTTCTTAGCATAACAACAGATCATACGTGCATGCTTCGGGAATCACAAACCTTAACACCAATATTCTTACTAAACCACAATTATCTACTAGCACCTCCCACATATTACCATCTTAATATCGCAAAACTATTGCAAGGAATCAAACTTATCATATTCAGTGATCTACATGAAAGTTTTTATTGTATCCCTCTTGAATACCTATCATATCAGGACCAAATTCATAACCCGTGCATATTACCATTGCTAATTATTAGACTCTCAAAAAGATATAAGTGAAGCATGAGAGTGCAACTATTTCTTTAAAATATAACCACCGCCATACTCTAATAGATATAAGTGAAGCACTAGAGCAACTGCCTAGCTCAAAAGATATAAGTGAAGCACATAGAGTATTCTAACAAATCACGAATAATGTGTGTCCCTCTCAAAAAGGTGTGTTCAGCAAAGATGATTGTGACAAACTAAAAAGCAAACAAAACTAAACAAACTATATCACAAGATGCTCCAAGTAAAACACATATCATGTGATGAATAAAAATATAGCTCCAAGTGAGTTACCGATAGATTGTAGACGAAAGAGGGGATGCCTTCCGGGGCATCCCCAAGCTTAGACGCTTGAGTCTTCCTTGAATATTACCTTGGGGTGCCTTGGGCATCCCCAAGCTTAGGCTCTTGCCGCTCCTTATTCCTTTATCCATCGTAGTCTCACCCAAAACTTGAAAACTTCAGCACACAAAACTCAACAGAAACCTCGTGAGATCCGTTAGTATAACAAACAAATCTTAAACTTTAGGTACTGTTGTAAATTGATTCATATTTAATATTGTCATAATTCTACTGTACTCCAACTTATCCATGACTCATACCCCCCGATACGATCCATAGATTCATCAAAATAAGCAAACTATGCAACAAAAACAAAATCTGTCTAAAACAGAACAGTCTGTAAAGATCTATTTAAATGCCATACTTCTGTAACTCCAAAAATTCTGAAAAATTAGGACAACATAAACAATTCATATTGTGTAAAAATTTCAGAATTTTCTGATGCTCCAGTACAGAATTAAAATTCCAGCACTAGACGGAAAACTTTCTGTTTTCCAAACAGCATCAATTATACTATCATCCAAATCATCCCAAAGGCATTACTTGGCACAAACACTAATTAAAGGATAAAAAACACAATCATAACAGAGGCTATAGTTGTGTAAACACACAAGAACAGAAGGTATTGGATTGTCTCCTAACAAGCTCTTTCTTTATAGCCATTAAGATAGGCTTGAAATTTCAATGATGCTCACATGAAAGATAACAATTGAAACACAAAAAGAGCATCATAAAACATGTGACAAACACATTTAAGTATAACATCCTTCCTATGCATAGTCATTTTATAAGAAAACAAATTATCGAGGCAATAAATAGTTAGCATATGCAAGGAAGAAGAATAAAAACATTGACAATTTACACTTCAAGAGAGGTAATTGAGTAACATGAAAATTTCTACAACCACATTTTTCTCTCTCATAATAATTACATGTAGGATCATATTCAAATTCAACAATATGGCCATCACATAACATATTCTCTACATGATCCACATGCATGCAAAGTTGACACTCTTCCAAAATAGCGGGATTATCATCAACTAAAGTCATGACCTCTCCAAACCCACTTTTACCAAAAAATTCATAAGATTGAACACTCTCCAAATATGTGGGATTCTTTTTACCTAAATTTGACACTCTCCAAAACCCACTTTCAATACTATTGCAAACATTATTATCAATAGCATATTCATCATGAGGCTTAAATAAATTTTCAAGATCATATGAAGCATCATCACCCCAATCATGATCATTGCAATAAGTAGTGGGCATAACAAAATTTTCATCCCCAAGCTTGTAGCTTTGCATATCACTAGCACAATTGATATTAGTAGAATTTATAATAACATCATTGCAATCATGCTTTTCATTCAAGGAGCTATCAAGTATGGGTGCTATAGCAATAATTTCATTTTTTACATAAGGAACTATAGCAAGTTCATCTCTATAAGCATCATTAAATATTGGCATCATGGCCATAAGAATAGCAAGCATCACATTCATCAATAGGGGATATTTCAATCGAATCAACGGAATCATAATTATCTATGGATTCATGCATATCATTATTTTCTTCCAAAGTAGCAGACATTCTCTCAATAAATTCATTAACATAGGCATTAGGAGCATAGTTTTCATAGCAATATTTAAGTATGTCAAAAATTTCAGATTTGTAGAGAGTAGCATCATACTTTTCAATCAAAGAAGCAACTACATAAGCACCCTTAAAAGCAAAAAATTCTTCAATTTGTTCGATGTCATAGTAACTATAAACACCCTTGGCATAAGAAGATAAGATTTCATTATCCTTAAACTCACATAGGTAGGGAAGGTGTTTTTTAGGGTTCTTAGAGCAACAAGTAAAATCATAAATTTCACAAAGATTCCAAGCATAACATAGCAAACAATTTATTTGATTCCATAAGAGTCTCCCTTTTTAAGACAAACGGTGACGCACAAAATGAGCATGCTCATCTAATGATTTCCCCTCAACTAAACTAGTTGGGGTTTCGGCAAGAGCACAAATGGATCGAAGATGATCCAAGTAGAAAACTTTAAGTGGATCCATAGTATCTTAAATTTTTGTTTTATTTTCTGTTCTTGTGTGTTTAACATGAAGGCAATAAAAGCAAGCAAGCAAGCAAATAAAATATTTTTGTGTTTTTGTAAAATTGTTTTAGAAGTGGGGGAGATGAAAATGAGAGGCAAATGCAAATAAAAAGGAAAATAAAATAAATGCAAGTGGATGACAGTTTGTGCGAAGGTACTTGGTAATTTTGATGATGTCTCCCCGGCAATAGCGCCAGAAATTCTTCCTGCTACTTGTAGACTGCGTTGGTATTTCCCCGAAGAGGAGAGGATGATGCAGTATAGTAGAGATAAGTATTTCCCTCAGTTAAGAACTAAGGTTATCAATCCAGTAGGAGAACCAAGCAAAATCCCGTTAAGCGCACCTGCACACACAAAAGCAAACACTTGCACCCAACGCAAATAAGAGGGTTGTCAATCCTCTTAGCGGTTATTTGCAAGGATTAATTCTGATAGTGGTACATAGATAAACTAAAATAATAAATAAAATAAAAGTAAATAAATTGCAGCAAGGTATTTTTAGGTTTTTAATATATGATAAAGTACACCCGGGGGCCATAGTTTTCACTAGAGGCTTCTCTCTTGAACGCATAACATACGGTGGGTAAACAAATTACTGTTGGGTAATTGATAGAAAAGCAAATAATTATGACGGATTCATGGCAATGATCATGTATATAGGCATCACGTCCGAGACAAGTAGACCGACTCCTGCCTGCATCTACTACTATTACTCCACCCATCGACCGCTATCCAGCATGCATCTAGGGTATTAAGTATGAAACAGAGTAACGCCTTAAGCAAGATGACATGATGTAGACAAAGTAAACTCAAGCAATATGATTAAACCCCATCTTTTTATCCTTAATGGCAACAATACAAATACGTGTCATGTCCCCTTCTGTCACTGGGATTGAGCACCGCAAGATTGAACTCATCACAAAGCACCTCTCCCATTGCAAGATAAATCAATCTAGTAGGCCAAACCAAATCGATAGATCGGAGAGAAATACAAAGCTATAATAATCATGCCTAGAAGAGTTCAGAGAAGACTCCAATATTTCTCATGAATAATCTGATCATAAACTCACAATTCATCGGATCCCAACAAACACACCGCAAAAGAAGATTACATAGGATAGAACTCCAAGAACATCGAGGAGAACATGGTATTGAAGATCAAAGAGAGAGAAGAAGCCATCTAGCTACTACCTATGGACCTGTAGGTCTATGGTAAACTACTCAAACATCATCGGAAGGGCAGCAAGGTTAATGAAGAAGCCCTCCGTGATCGTTTCCCCCTCCGGCAAAGTACCGGAAAAGGCCTCCAGACGGGATCGCGGAAGAACAGAGGCTTGCGGCGGCAGAAAGGTTTTCTCTTCTGTCTTTTTGGTATATTGGGAATATTTGGGAATTTATTGCGCTGGAATTAGGTCAGGAGGGGCTACGAGGGGCCCACAAGCCTGGGGGGCGCGCCTACCCCCTGGGCGCGCCCTCCAGGCTGGTCACCTCCTCGTGGCTCTTCTGGTCTTCTCCCGAAGCTTCGTGGGTCTCTTCTGGTCCAGAAAAATTAATCCAAAGTTTTTTTTTCTCGTTTGGACTCTTTTTGATAATGATTTTCTGAAAAGGCAAAAACCAGCAGAAAACAGCAACTGGCACTGGGAACTGGGTTAATAGGTTAGTCACAAAAAATGATATATAATGGCATATAATTGCATATAAAACATCCAAGATTGATACTATAATAGCATGGAACAATAAAAAATTATAGATACGTTGGAGACGTATCACTGCAGGGCGCGGAGTTCCTCCAACTCCTTCATCGCCTCCACGACCTTCATCTCCTTTTGCCTCTCCTCCGCCATCTTCGTCATTGCGTCCATGGCAAAGGAGTTCTCGCGGCGAGCGGCGATGATCTCTTTCATGTCCCCAATACTTCGCTTGACAGCAGCCACGGATTCCTCCACCAACCTTTTGCTCTCGATGCGGAGGTTGGCATTCTCGTCCATAATTTTCTCGACCATGGCGGCCGTCTTCTTTAACAAGGCAGTGCTCTCCTCGTGCTGCTTCGCCCTGCCGGCGATCTTTGCCCTCAGCAGGTCGCGCTGGTGCGGAGCTTCACCTTGTCATCCCTTAGTTCCCGGATGACACCGGTCGCCTTATCAAATGAGGCATTGATCTCCTCCTGCAGCTTCGCCCAGCCGGAGATCTCATCCTTCAGCTTATTGAGCTCAGCGCGCATGCGCCTGTGAGAGCCCTCGCCTTCCCGCGAGAGATCTTTCCAGGCCGCCGCGGCGCGGCAGGACCTCTCTACTGCTTTCGCGGCGCGGCCGGACCACTCTGCTGCTTCCGCGGCGTGGCGGGACCTCTGTGCTGGTTCGGTGGCGCGACGGGATCTCTGTGTTGCTTCGGCGGCGCGGCGGGACCTCTCGGCTGCTATCGCGGTGAGGTGGGAAATCTCTGCTGCTTCCGCTTCCATGCTGCCGCTCCCTGGCCATTTCTCGCCCAAGAACTCCTCCTACGGGCCATGGCAGACGCAAGGAATGACGAAGAAAGACCTGTTTGTTTGTTGATGAGGAATTGAGGAGGAATGTGCAGTCATTTTCGAGTAGGTAGTATTTATAACCTAGTAATAAGCTGCTAAGTGGGAAAACATTTAGGTTTTGATCGGTGTGACCAGGTTTGCAATTAAATACAGCGTGGTAATTTGGAATGTGACGGGAAAGAAGCTCAAAATTTATTGACGGTTCCGGTTTTGAAGTGCGGCACAATTCCCGGATGGCGTAACGTGGGCACACGTTCTCGGATGCGTACGTGGCGTGTGCACCGCAATCGGTGATGTCAGCACACGACTTGTTCCATCAACCGTGCGCACTTGTTATTACCATCGCACACGATTCTTTTAATTAGAATGTGTGCCCATCTATCACAGACTCCTTGATCTGGCTGACCATTTCTGTTGTTTTGGCTCATCGCAAACAGTTCATCTGAGTGATCTGTATGTCGTCTATCGCACACACCTTGATCTGGCTAATCATTGGTGTTCTTCTGGATCATCGCAAACGGTTCATCCGAGTGAACTGTATGCCGTCTGTCGCACACACCTTGATCTGGCTGACCATTTCTGTTGTTTTGTCTGATCGCAAACAGTTCGTATGGATCAACTGTATGCCATGATTCGCACACGCAAATCTTTTTTGAATCGTGCTTGATGGATCCGCCATCGCACACAGTTCATTTTATTGGTGACGGTTTTATTACGGTACCGTTTGCGATTAATGCATCGCACACAGTTTGGTCGATTGGTCTCGTATACATGTGTCGCGTTAGGACCATCCTGCAGTAGTGATTGTGCGAGGGCGTGAGGAGAATACGGTGGCCCTAGTGGCTTCTTGGGGAGCATTGTGCCTCCACACTGCTCCAACGGAGACGTACTTCCCCCTAAAGGGAAGGAACTTCGGTAACACATCCTCGTCTTCACCAGCTCCACTTGTGGTTACTTCTGACCTTTACTTTGTGCAAGCTTACATTGTGTTTATATCTTGTGCTTGCTTGTGAGCTTGTTGTTGTGCTTGTCATATAGGTTGTCCACCCAGCTGCATATCTAGACAACCTACTTTATTATCAAGCCTAATTTGATAAAAAAAACTAAAAATTGTTAGTTGCCTATTCACCCCCCTCTAGTCAACCATATCGATCCTTACAACTTGCTCGTCTCCGCCATCGTCACGGAGCGGTCTAGGGCCCAGGCGATGTGTGGCGGCGGGACGTAGGAGTCCGCAAACTCTGGCCGGCGCGCCGCGTTGCGCCTGTCCCGTCGACGCTGCTCCCTGTTGACATACTCCTGCGCCCTTAGAGCGCTCTGGGACGACGAACTACTGCCACCGCCGCCGAGGTAGTGGCGAATGTGACCGCGTGCCTTCGCGGCGATCGCATGGGGCACGGGCGGCAGCGAGCGGTGCTCCTCCTTGACGCAGCGGGTCAGCGGAGAGCGCCGCTCCTTCTTCATGCACCGGGGTGGCGAAGAGAGCCGCTCGTCCTTGACGCGCCGGGGCGGCGGCAAGAGGGGATCCTCCTTCACGCGGCGTCCGATTGGGACGCCGCAGTTGTACGGTGGAGAGCGCGGAGGGGACGCAGGCTCGAGCTTCACGGGGAGAAGCGTCCCCGGTGGCGCCACCGGGCCGTTCAGGTGGATGATGGAGCGACGGATCATCACCTCCATCTGCTGCTCGTACTCCTCGTCTGTGGTGGCGTACGCCGCGCCCTGTGTCGCCGTGATACGTCTCCTACGTATCTACTTTTCCAGACACTTTTGCTCTTGTTTTGGACTCTAATTTGCATGATTTGAATGAAACTAACCCAGACCGATGATGTTTTTGTGCAGAAATAAAAGTTCTCGCAATTGGACGAAACTTCACGGAGATTTTTTATTGAATAAATAAAAAATACTGGAACGAAGATCCACCGGAGGGGGGCCACCTGCTGTCCACAAGACAACAGGGTGCGCCTACCCCGAGGGCATGCCCTGATGCCTTGTGGGTGCCATGAGGCTCTGTCTGACCTAATTCCAAGCCTATAAATTCCGTCTTCCCCAGAAAAAAAATAAGAGAAGAAGTTTCATCGCATTTTACGATACGGAGCCACCGCCACCTCCTGTTCTTCATCGGGAGGGCTGTTCTGGAGTCCGTTTGGGGGTCCGGAGAGGGGGATTCATCGCCGTCATCATCATCAACCCTGCTTCATCAACAATTCCATGATGCTCACCACCGGGAGTGAGTAATTCCTTCATAGGCTTGCTAGACGGTGATGGAGTTGGATGAGATTTATCATGTAATCGAGTCAATTTGTTAGGGTTTGATCCCTAGTATCCACTATGTTCTGAGATTGATGTTGCTATGACTTTGCTATGCTTAATGCTTGTCACTAGGGCCCGAGTGCCATGATTTTAGATCTGAACCCGCTATGTTTTCATGAATATACACTACAAAAAAAAGACGCATCTGTGACATTATGGGCCGAACGAAAACTTTTTGTCATGGTTGTGACACTTCTATGACAATAATTGTGACAAAAACACATATCATCATAGATGTGGTGGGCTCCTACTTCTATGACAAAAAATTATGACAGAAAATGTCCTTTTCGTCCTGGGCGGGCCGGAGACGCACCCGCATGACATTCTTTGGGCCGTCCATGACGTAAAGAAATCATGGTAGAAGTGGGGGCGGGGACATTTTCGGGGAGCTCCCGGTTATGGTGGGTGGTCGGGGCCGAGCGATGTAGTGTGGTTTGTGCGTTTCTCTCGTACGCGCGCGTGTATGCCAAGCGCTCGCTAACTGAACCCGAGCGAGGCGTACGTTCGCTTACTGAACCCGAGCGATCGATCGCCCTCACACTACGTACTGAACCCGATCGATCCCTTCGCTGCTAACTGAAGCCGATCGATCCCTTCGCTGCTAACTAAACCCGAGCGATTCCTTCGCTGCTAACTGAACCCGACCGATTCATTCGCTGCTAACTGAACCCGAGCGATCGATCGCTGCTGCTGCTTACTGAAGCCGATCGATCGATGCGTTGCATCGAGCCCCCGTGTGAGACGTATCCGGTTGGGTTTGCCTCTCGATGAACAGTGCATGTTGCTGCCGCGCGCGCGATACACGCAGACACGAGTCGAGATGCATCGATCGAGCCGGTTGGTTGGCTGTGGATGAACAGTTCCCGTTGCTGCCGCCCGCTCCAATGCCCCACCCCAGCCGGTGGGTGTTGGATGAACAGGACCCCGTTGTAGTTGGCGGTTGCCGCGTGCTGGATGAACAGGACCCCAAGGAGGCCGCCACACCCCAGCAGGTTGGGGGTGGATGAACAGGACCCCGTGGAGGCTGGATGAACAGTAGCAGATGGAGGCTAGAGGGAGTCGACGGTGGATGAACATTAGCCCGTGGAGTCCCGTTTTGTGGTACGCCACACCCCTCCCGATGAACAGGACCCCGTTTAGACCGTAGGCGCTTGAAGAGAAGTCCGTTTCCTCCATTTTGCGGTACGCCTGACCCCTCCCGATCAACAGGACCCCGTTTCGACCGTAGGTGGCTGAACAGAAGTTTGTTTCCTCTGTTTTGCGGCACGCCACACCCCTCCCAATGAACAGGACCCCGTTTCGACCGTAGGTGGTCAAACAAAAGGTCGTTTCCTCCGTTTTGCGGTTCGCCAGACACCCAGCCGATGGGGGGTCGATGAACAACACCCCGTTTCGGCTGTTCCGTCCAAGCCGGTTGGCTCCCGATGAACATGATGCATTTGGACCCAGCCGGTTGGCTGCCGATGAACAGGAGGCCATTGCTGCCGTACGTTGACTCTCCATGTACACGAGCCCTGGCCGTACGTATGCGTGAGTACGCGTTCGAGACCCCGCCCGTATGTACGTACGTGGCCATATTTTTTGCAGCATGTACGTACGTGTACTTGATTTAGACGAGACTGCCTGAACTGCTATGTATGGGGCTCTACTACGACACGTGCCACTCCTTACACGGCCACGGTTCATGAGACTGATCGACCAGTATGTAAGTACACGTTCGCGACCAGACAGACAACGCTACGTACGCTTCGACCGGGTGGGTCCCAGCTGTCAGGGAGGATACAGAGGCACTTCCTTGCGTGCGAAGATAAAGCAGGTGGGTCCCAGCTGTCAGGGGGAGGAATCATTTTTTTGCGCGTAATAAGGAGACACTTCCTTGCGTGCGAAGATGTAGCTGGTGGGTCCAGCTGTCAACCTCACCGCGTACAGTCCTCTTCCGATGGCTGTCGTTCATTGACCACGTTGACTATGCCGCGCGACATATGATTAACAACAACATCTCATATGTTATCAATGGCATTACATTGACAGTATGAAAACATGCCATTAACTAAGAAGTGCCATCACATCAGATCAACACGGGCACTAGATTAACGGGGGCTTAGATTAACATGCATAACAATTGCATTATAACTCTGTGATGACAGTAGCACATGATCAGTAGCTACGTGCACGGTTAACAGGAACGATCGTTCTAACAAAGGGTGATACGGAAAGGAGAAATACATCGCCGTGTCAACCAAATGTGCAATTAAATTTGTGCAGTTCCACTGAGATGAAGCTATGTTACCGGCGTGAGATTTAAGTGTAACACCCCAAAACACTCTTCATGGGAAATAAAGCAAGACAAAAGCATTTCATAAAACGGCGGTGGCATTGCTTAAGTTTATCAATGGCAATAGATTGACAGTAGCATTACTTAAGAGAGACATCACATTAACAGTGGCATTGTTTCATTTTACCAGATATTAGATTAACAGCTGTAGTAAGGGCATAGGGACAGGTGAGGCACAAGCATGTTTTACCTCCACCGAGGCCTAGAGTGGTGAGGCAGAGGTGGTTGCCGAGAGCGGCAAACATGCAAGCAGAATGTCTGGATTTGTGCCATTTTTGTTCTTGTGATCTCGTCAGTGACCTTTTGCTGCGTAACCACAGGAAATCTAGCCGTGCTCATTCTCAGTTGCGTTGTCCACCCAACAACCTTCACTTTCTTTCCTTTTTCGACCAAGAGACCGGTCAGGCTAGAATCTTACTACTAGTACTTCCCCCCACCCTTCGCCCCCACCCCACTTTATTACCCTTTTCGACAAAGAGATCGGTTCGTTAACCAGTCTTGGCTACCCAGCCCACCCAAAAAAAATCCACATTCAACCAGGCCATCTATTTATCTTCATGCAATACCTTTTTTGCTATAATAGTAAAAATTTAGGTGGTGTTCGAGTGTTCGACAAGCCGACGGGGCTATCTAGATACATGGGGAGCTTTGGACTGAAGAATATCCACATGGAGGATGCAGCGACGTGGGGAGCAAACCAAACTTGATGGGGAAAAAAGGATGCAGCGACGTGGGGAGCTGGGCCATTAGAAGAAGGCTGGTTCTAAAAGAAGTTAAACCTCCGGTCGGCAGGGTGTGGCGAGGTAGGCGGCGGGATCTGCCAACACGACGGCAACGAGCAAGGGTGCTGAGGACCACCAACGCCGGCGCCAGGTCAGAGAAGACGGCACGCGTCGGCTTCCTCCCTCGCCAACGGAAGGGATTCGGCCGGATCTGTGACCACCGGTGAGAAGAGAGAGACAGACAGAGAGAGTGGACACCGCCATCTTGTTTAGATCTGGAGAGGGTAAGAGAGTGAGAAGAAGAGAGCAACCCTAGCAAGCAAGTTCCGAAGCTCCAGCCTACATATATAGTGGAGTAATTTTTTCCCTCTCCGTAGCAATTGTTTTAAATTCAATACGCGCGAAGCCATCTTTTCATTTAATGTACCAGTAAAAAAACTCGATCAATAACCGCGCCACTGCGTTCAGGTCGCACTTTGTATGGCTCACATGTGGTCCCAGACCCTACATTAAGTGGACAACTAGATGGGTCAAATTATCATAGCTGCCTCTTCATGTGCAAATGCGCTGCACCGTGTACCCGCGCATGTGCGTGAGGGAACGAGTGCGTGCGTGCACCTCTTCTCTTTGTGTGTCTGTGCGTGTGTGTGTGTGTGTGTCTCTCTCTCTCTCTCTCAGAGACAACGAGACACTGACCTAGACAGAGATGGTGTGTATAAAAAGTCGCGCGCGCGTGTGCGTGAGAGCGGACACGGATGCGGGAGGACGACATCCAACCGTAGCCGCATACATTTTGACAACAGTTCGAACCAACCAGACAAAATTCGTGCAAACACGGCCGGATTTCATATAAACATGACGGATTTTCATATAAACATGACGGATTTCATTACATTTACATCAACTAAGCGGTGCTAGTCCGGCTCTAGAGGTATAATTAATACCTAATATAAATGGTCGTCGGTGGCTCCTTTTGTCTTCCTCATGTCCGGCAGCCCGATCACCGGACTGCCGGGAGCCCCGAAGGTATATGCTTCAGCGCAAAGGGCGGCTCGCTTCCCCACCGCTCATCGGAGTGGAACCCCGGCTAATGCTTCAGCCGGAGGGGAAGGAGGTGCCTCCGCTTCCGTGGAGCCCATGCGGGGTCGACGATGGTCTGCGCTGAAGAAGAACCGTGCAAGACACCGGCTGTGTACGCCGGCGTCACCTCGGCGGTGTCCTTCATGGGATACAAGCGGCGGCGGCCTCCCGTGTTCTACTTCTCCTCGATGATGGCGGCGGGTGCGGACGTGCTGGCCGCCACCTCATCGACATCCGCGCAGCCGGCTTCTTTCTCTGCCTGCATGGCGTGGCTACGCGCGCGTCGACGGCGGAAGCCGCGGTCGTAGGCACTGGAGGCGCGGTACGACACGGCGTCATCGACGGCAGCAACGATGCCCGTGCCGCCGTGCTTCCCGCCGTGCGGGCATGGAGCAACTCGCCAGTCCTCCTCGAGCTGGCCTGGAGCGGCGAGTTGCTGAACCACACACTGGCTTGGGGTGGCAACTGGCTCCGTCGGGCTAGGCGAGGGAGGTGGAGCAGCGAGCAGCCTCGCTCGTAACCGCCGGGCTAGGCGGGCCACCCAGCCGGCTTTTATGCCGGAGAACTGCTCTTCCTGCTCGTCGGATGCCATCGAAAGAGTGGAGAAAATGGTGGAAGGAGGAGCTTGGCCGGTGTTGTGTTTAATGCCGGCCCGCTCCTGAACAGACGTGTGGATGTAGTAGGTTTCTCGGCTTCCACGCGGGCTTAATGGAGGCATTTGAATGCGGCGAGGAGGCGCGTTTAGCCGGGTGTGCAGCGGGCGGCGCCCTCGGCCGGTGCGCTGCTTCAATGGCGGACGCGGCCTCTCACTCTCATTGCATCCGCCCTGAGCCGCCTTTAATGTGGAGCAGCGCGCTCTACAGCGGCGTGAATGCAGGCAGCTGGCGCCGGGTGGGAAGCACGCGCGGGAGGGGGAGGGGTTTTTGGTGGGCCAGGACGATCAGAACCTCAGAAGTGGGCTTGGGATCGGTCCGGACTCCTGATTTATGCCGCTTCGGCTAGGATGAGTCTCCATCGTGTGGAACCACACTAGAAAACTGCGACCATGGTTCCCGTTGCCCGCCGCTATGGATCGTGCCTTCTATGAAGAACGCCTGGGACTGGAACCAGGTGGTGTACATGGAGTCCATCGATAACGTTTAAGTGGAGTAGTCATGCACAAAATTATGGGAGCGCTGTTAATCTATGTAGAGTAGTTATGCACAAATTTAATACAGGAATGGGGTATGAACTTGTGTGGCATGTTGGCATTTGTCCCTTAGAACTTACTAGTAAATGTGTACGTGCTACTTGTGTGGCTGTTGCATGGGCTCCGACATGCTTTGTGAGATTACTAAAAGGTAGCACAGCTTTGGCTATAGCTGACCTTGCGCTTGGCTCTTTGCCTCTTCCAGAAGTCAAACAATGATGATGGTACTAGTACTGTATATAGTTCTGGCAATCTGACACCGAATGAACTGCTGCACGTCCACCGCGTAGTAAGCAAAAACTTCTCCTCGTCCTACGAGCCACCGCACACGCGTGGGCGAGGGAGAGGGCACTACTGGGAAATGACTTATAGGTGAACCCCCATTAGTGGCGGGCGTAGTCTAGCACCCGCCACAGCTAATCTGAAAAATTAGCAGTGGCGGGTGCTAAGAACCGCCCGCCACTGCTATTAGCTTACCAGTGGCGGGCGCCAGTTTGCGCCCGTCACTGGTGATAGCTGTCCAGATTTGTCGTGGGACAAATGTTACCAGTGACGGGCACAAACTAGCACCCGCCACTGCTAGTTGAGTTGGTAGTGGCGGGCGGCAATATGTACCTGTCACTGTTATTGTTTGTCCTGTGCCAAATCTATACAGAACTACCAGTGGCAGGCTGCAATTAGTGCCCGCCACTGCTAGTTGAACTGGCAGTGCGGGCAGAAAACAGCGACCGCCACTCCTAGTTTTTGATAGATTTGCCGCAGGACCAAAATTACCAGCGGCGGGCCACTCATAAGCAAAACAGGCCTAAAAGCCCACTAAACCGTGTCTAATACCTAACCCTAGCCCAACCCTCACACTCTCCCCTGTCTCTCGTTCTCTCCCTGCCTCCACGAACCCTTGCCGCCGCCACCAAGGCAAACGCCGCCGATTCCGGCGAGTTCCGGTGTTCTTCGCCGGCGTGCAGCACCATACCCTGCTCCCCTCGTCACGCTCCTCCCTTCACTCCAGCCAGATCCGGCTCCTGCGGCCTCAAGATCTCACCCACGACCCCTTCCCTTGGCTAGGGTTTGGGTGGCGGCGTCTCCTCCAACTCCGGCGCGGCTCCGACGCCTCTGATTCGTCCTCTCCGATGCCCAGCTCCCCTCCCACGCGCAGATCTGCCTCATGGATGGTGCTCCTGCACCCAGTGGCTGCGGGACGGACGCGCGCGGTGGCCCAACTCCGGTGCGGCGGTGGCTCCCTCCGGCGGCTTCCTCCACGGCGTGACGGCGGTGGATGGCTGCTCTGCAACCACGCTAGCGGCTACAAAACCCCCATGGTGAGACCCTCTCTACTCCTCTGTTCCTGTGGCTGCCATGCCATGGTTGGTTCCTTGTAGACCATCACGTGGATGACCAAGTGGTAGTGCTGCTGATTTGTAGTGGTGGTGCTCAGCTGGCTACTAATTTGTTGCTGCTTAGTTTCCTTTGAGTGAACTATAGGTTAATTTAGCTGCTGATTTGTGGCTGCCATGCCAGAGTAACAAGTACCTATAATATTGCAATTTAGTTGTTTAAAAAACTATTAGGTTAATTAGTTTCCTCTGAGTGAAAGATAGTACACGGCTTGCAATAGTACATCAAAGTCCTAGCACTACTATTTGGACTAGTAGGAGTCCATCTAGGATTGTGCTACCCGTGTAGTACTAATTTAAGTTAGATTAGGAAAGCCAACATGCATTGTCTCTAGAGGTTTAGGAAGTTGGCTGGTAGCGTATATATACATACCAGGTTGCGTGAGATTTGTACCGTCGGGAAAAAGAGAAAAGAAATAAGAAGAAGAGAGGCATGACATGTAATAGTATAATGAGAAATAAACTGAAGGTGTCATTTCATATAATTCAAATTGGATGTACTTCATCTTATCATTTTACTGGCTAGCACATATTTAGTAGTTGCATCTTGGCAGCTTACTTCTTTTTCATTCGGCTTTTGATAAAATCACAAAGCTAATTGCTTCCACAGATGAAAAACAGTTCAGTTTGGTTTTTGTTGTGTCTAAGAACGAACTAGATAGGTTTGGGTTAGAAAGATGCATTTGGTGATGGCTCCCTGTCTCCCTGGCTGCTACTACATCTCCGATTGCATAAACTAAAAAGAAGAGAAAATACTTAGCATATGCTACTGCCCACTTAATTTTTGATAACATAAATACACTGGTTACATTGACAGTTTTCTCTTCATCCGTACAAGTGTGATGTGTTGTCACAGGACGGGCTTGCCAATATAATTGTGCTCCATTATATTTTCCCAGTTCATTTTCCGGTTTCTCAAGAGATGCAAAAATCCTTTGTTGCAGGCGCCGCCGTCTCTTACTTGACGATGACGACGGCAGCGCAACGCAGAGGGCGGTCGCGCGACAAGGAGGGCGTCTCCTCCTTTGTGCGGCGGCATCATGATGTTGGTCAACGGGACGGCCTGCAGGCAGTGGGCGGCCTGCATAGGTATACCCTCCTCTCCTTCCTCCCCCTTCTGTTCAAGTCCAAAGCTTGCCTATGATGCTGCTGTTCCGATTATATTAGATGAATTCCAGCCAGCAGTGTTATCTTGTCTCTTTTGATTCAACCTATGAGCAGTCGAACGATTCTCTTGTCAAGTGCTCGTTCGTGTCTAAAGCAAATCAATCTTGCTCTTCTCTCTAGTTCATCTCAAAGTTGAAGCAGACCTGTCACCAAGTTAGATGTTGATTGCTGAATTGTATTTATTCATGCTGTATACATATGTGATGGTCCCTTGTTGCCTGCTAAATTCGAGAGAAATACTTCTATGATGCTACTGTCCACTTTTTGTTAGAAAAAATCTTTTGTTGCACACGCTGGCCATCTCTTTCTCAAAGATGATATTCTTCATGACTGGGATCATGCCGCTGTATGGTAGCCTCACGTCTCCTTCTTTGACTGCTTCGTCGGCATCGCCATGGGCAGGACCTGCACCACCGTTCACTATAAGTGTAAGCACATACCTTCCCCTTCCATGCTTGTTTGGCTGCCTGTTCGTTGTGTAAATCAGAGTGCCTAGAAATTTGACTTGTGAAGCACACTAAAATGCTACCGAGAGATTTACTTAGTGATTTGTTTCTATTTTTCAGCATTTGTGTTGGTGTCATTGTTATTGGTGCTATGGGGAGGTGAAGACCTGGGACATTGCAACAATGGGGAAATGGTCACCTACAGCAGCAGGCTAGTTACTCTAGTTGCAGTATTTACTCTTTGCTTCTCCAAATTATGTCCTGGTCCATATATGATCAAGAAAAAACTCTTCCCTCTGATTAACATATATGAAATCTAGTCAAATTCCTGTAGCAGTGGATCCACAACATATTTGTTTCTATAGAACAATGATACATTGAACGATCTGACCTACAATGATACATTGAATGATACATTTTGTGTTTTATGCTTATCTAGCTTTCCTTAACTGTGATCGATTTGAATACTTTGCAGTATGAGATGCGTATGCACATGGCACTGATGTTCCCGACCACGGAAGGCCATGGTGGAGAAGCGGCTCAAGGCCAAGGACCAGAAGATCCGGCAGTTTGGGAGTACCTCAGGACTTCGACATCGACTCCAGTCACTACGTGAAGACCACATCACTGCGTGTACGGTCCATTGGTTCTGTAGCTTATTTTGTTCAGCTTGTTGTGTTCTGTTTAGAGATCTCCCTGAAAAGAGTAGACTTTTGCCTTCTCTAGCTGGGCTGCAAGGAAAGGGCAAATTAATCTCCATGTGTGTGCTTTAAGTCTCTGCCTATGTAGTGTTTCTAGCATTTTTGGATTCGTGCTCAGAGTGATGGATATGAACTGATAAACTGTGTGTATGTACATATGAATAATACCGGATGCAAATTCTGTGCATGAAATGTAGTGTGTACTTCACAGTACAGTGCAATTTTTTTTAATTAGAAATTTTCTAGCAGTGGCGGGCAGAGCATACTGCTCGCCAGTGGTGCATCTTGCTTCGGTGCAAACTTGTTCTGGTGCATCCTTTAGTAGTGGCGGGTGCTAGTTAATGCCCGCCACTGCTAACCAGTTAGCAGTGGCGGGCTGGCCTGGGCCCCTAGCCCGCCACTAATGGCTATTTTGCGCCCGCCACTGCTAGGCATTCTTGCAGTAGTGGGGCGTAGTAAGCAAGCTTCTCCTCATTCTGCGAGTTGACGGGACACATCAAAGTAGTACTAGTAGTCTTCAAAAAGGGTCGACCATGTCCATGGCTACCATTCCGTGCTCCGTCATTGTACGTGCACGATACACGTGCCATTGAAGAAGAAAAATTGCGTACGTGCCATTGAAGAAAAAAACTTTATTTATAAATAACGCGCCACCGCGTCATGGTCGAACTTTGATTCGTTCACGCGTGGTTCTCGACCCTTCACTTAAGTGAACAACTACTACACGCGTCAAATTATCACGTGAGGTGCCTCTTCGTACAGAAATGAGCTCCACCGTGTACCCGCGCGTGTGTGTTAGGGAATGAGGCAAAGAGTACGTGCGTCGGTGCGTGCACCTCTTCTTTTCATGCACGTACTCCTTTTTTGCGGGTGATTCGTGCACGTACTCCACCTACGTTGGTGACCGTTGGTGAGTCTCACTTACACTACTTATCTACATTTTCTTGCATGACACGTGGACCTGCATGCTGGATGTCCCACGTGTCGACAAAAGGAAGAAGAACGATTTCCGACTATCGAGGAGCCAGGAACCGCGCGATGGAGTACTAGACCGGAGGAGTCCGAAACACGGCAGCCCAGTGTAGTTACATCATACATGGCCCACCTCACGCTATCACCATATTCTCGGCCTCTGTGCGACACCTAGCTCTAGTAATCCATCAGCCCATATCGCTTCTAGCTCCTCTTCTCTCTCAAAGTGCGGCGGGCTGGCGATTTTGCCGTCAATTGAGGTCGGTTTGCTCCGACTCCCTCCCACATGTTAGTGATATGCCAAGAGCATTCTAAAAAAATGATATGCCAAGAGGAAGCGCTTTGACCGACGGACCAAACGTAACACGCGTGCCGTGAGTGAGTCCATTTTCTCGTTTTGAACTTGTTTGGTGTAGTAGTAACACTTGGTTTTTTTAGGGTGTAACACTTGGTTTTGCACCTTCATAGATTGATGCAAATCCCCGCTAAAAAGGCGCTTCGCTTTCTACTAATCCCATCAACCGTCCTGCTACAGTATATCACTCACATATGGTTTATAGAGCTTAATCTCTAAATTTTTGTATTACTATACCATTTTGTCAGTCTCAATTTTACTGGTCATATTCACATGTTTAGATTTCAAAGCACATTAAATTGTTGCGTGCAAGGATTAACAGAAAACTAACCAATGCATGTAAATGTTCTTGGTCATTGTACTCCTCATGCATGCATGCGTTGATACGTACTACTCCAAACGCTCACCATCTAGTAGTTCATTGGTTGGTTTTGATTTTTGAATTGAGCCCCATAAACCCATACATTTGATGTTGTGCTGCTACTGTCCAATATTCGCGTGTGGTGGTTTCTAGAATAAAAA
Organism: Elymus sibiricus; assembly: GCA_039707655.1. NCBI lineage: Eukaryota > Viridiplantae > Streptophyta > Magnoliopsida > Poales > Poaceae > Elymus > Elymus sibiricus. Next base: position 77,939,035 of record CM077670.1, on the reverse strand, counting down.
GGAGGTACTTACTGTGGGAAAGGTGAAATGATGGTTGCTTCGTCCGAGCAATTTACTGTGGGAATATTGGAGTATGAGCGGATTCAACGAATATTGAAATGATGGTTGCTTCGTCCGAGCAACTTACTGTGGCAAAGGTGGGGCTCTGTGATTTGACTGCTCATTAGTCATTATTACTGCGGCGCAACGACCGGGGTGAACCTCCCTTGCGGTTGTGCACTCAATATTGGTGCATGGCACGTGGACCCGGATGCTGGATGTCCCACATGTCGGCGAAAGAAAGTTCAATGGTTTCTGGCATTGCTATCAAGCTTTCAGGATTTGTTTATATGTCACATAATTTTTCAGCATAATAAATTATATTGTAATGCTATGAAGCTTTCAACTTTGGTTTCTTGTGTCCACTTGCCTCCAAGGTTGTCTCGTTACAACATTCCATCAAATACAACATTCCATCAAATACAAAGAAAACTAAAATGGATGCTACTGCATCACAATGATTCGCAGATCAGCCCCAATATTTACATCACAACTGAAGACAAAGTTGTGAGAAGGTCTACAAATAAAGAAAAATTAAAAATTGATCGATGCTGTCCGTAGGCATGGTTCCATTTCCTGGCCACGATGTTCATTGGTCGGCAGCTAGTTTCACGCAGCTCTGTCGAACTGAATGATACGTCTCCAACGTATCTATAATTTATGAAGTATTCATGCCATGTTTATTATAGTTTTGTATGATTTTGGTGCACTTTTATATGGCTTTTATATGATTTTCATGGACTAACATATTGACCTAGTGCCCAGTGCCAGTTGTTGTTTTCTGCTTGTTTTTGGTTTTCCAGAAAATCCATATCAAATGAAGTCCAAATGCAGCGAAACTTTTTGACGATTTTTTCTGGAAGGAAATGGACCCAGGAAGCTTCGGGGAAGCAGCAGAAGAGCCACAGGGGCCCCACGAGCCACCTGGGCGCGCCCTGGTGCCTCGTGGGCCCCCTGTGGCACCTCTTCACGTGATTCCAACGACAAAAAATCATATATATTCAGAAACCTCCGAAAATTAACCTAGATGAGTTTTTACGACGCCGCAAGCCTCTGTACCTCCACGATCTCATCTACAGCCCTTTTCCGGCACCCTGCCGGAGGGAGGAAAGCATCACCGGAGGCCATCTTCATCATCCCAACGGTCTCCATGACGAGGAGGGAGTAGTTCACCCTCGGGGCTGAGGGTTTGTACCAGTAGCTATGTGTTTTATCTCTCTCTCTCGTGTTCTTGATTTGGCACGATCTTGATGTATCGCGAGCTTTGTTAATATAGTTGGATCATATGGTGTTTCTTCCCTCTCTATCCTTGTTGTGATGAATCGAATCTTTTCCCTTTGAGGTTTCATTATTGTCGGATTGAATATTCAGATTTGAGAACACTTGATGTATGTCTTGCATATGAATACCCGTGGTGACAATGGGGTATTATATTGATTCACTTGATGTATGTTTTGGCACTCAACTCGCGGATTCCCGAGGTGACATTGGGGTAATCTATGCATAGGGGTTGATGCACGTTTTCATTATCTTTTCTCCGATAAAAACTTTGGGGTGCTCCTTAGAGTTCTTTGTGTGGATTGAATATTATGATTATGAAGTTGTTTGATGCATATCGTATAATGAACTCATGGATACTTGTGGTGACATTGGAGTATCTAGGTGACATTAGAGTTGGTTGATGTGTATCATATGGTGTTATTTTAGTACTAACTCTAGGGCTGTTCGTGACACTTATAGGAATAGCTCAATAGATCGATCGGAAAGGATAACTTTGAGGTGGTTTCGTACCGTACAAACAATTTCTATCTTATGTTCTCCGCTAATAGGAACTTGGGAGTGATTCTTTATCGCACGTTGAGGGATGGTTATATGATCCAATTATATTAGCATTGTTGAGAGATTGCACTAGCGAAAGTATGAACCCTAGGCCTTGTTTCTAAGCATTGCAATACCGTTTATGCTCACTTTTGTTACTTGCTACCTTGCTGTTTTTTATTGTTCGCACTACAAAAATCTATATCTACTATCCATACAACACTTGTATCACCATCTCTTCGCCGAACTAGTGCACCTATACAATTTACCATTGTATTGGGTGTGTTGGGGACACAAGAGACTCTTTGTTATTTGGTTGCAGGGTTGTTTGAGAGAGACCATCTTCATCCTACGCCTCCCACGGATTGATAAACCTTAGGTCATCCACTTGAGGGAAAATTGCTACTGTCCTACAAACCTCTGCGCTTGGAGGCCCAACACGAGTCTACAAGAATAAGTTGTGTAGTAGACATCAAGCTCTTTTCTAGCGCCGTTGCCGGGGAGGTGAGTGCTTGAAGGTATATCTTTAGATCTTGCAATTGAATCTTTTAGTTTCTTGTTTTATCAGTAGTTTGGTTTATAAAAGAAAACTACAAAAAAATGGAATTGAGGTTGCCTCATATTATTCGTCTTTATAATGTCTTTCATGAAAATGATGGATCGGAAAATTGTGCTCAATTGATAGAAGAAGAATTCAATAAAATGTTTAGCATAAAATCTTTGAATGATGAGCATGATTGCAATGAAATTAGTATGAATTCTTTGAATATCCATGATGCTAACGATATGCAAAGCCATAAGCTTGGGGATGCTATGTTTTATGAAGATGATATTTTTACCCCCCCCCCCCAAGTTTTGATGAGAAAATTTGTTATGATGATTGCATGCCTCATATTTATGATGACAATACTGATAAAAGTGGATTTGGAGAGGTCACAACTTTATTTAATGATGGTTCCACTATTTTGGAAGAGGTTTCAATTGATTATGACAACAAAGTTGCTATCTATGATGATTATTGTGATGACATGTATGCTATACAGAATAATGATAACTATGAAACTTTTCATCATGATTTTAATTTTCAATTGGATTATGTCAATCAAGTATCTCATGATAGTTATTTTGTTGAGTTTGCTCCCACTATTATTGATGAGAATAAAATTGCTTATGTGGAGAGTAATAAAAATCCTATGCTTGTTGGTCATGAAAAGAATGCTTTATGTGATGGCTATATTGTTGAATTCATTCATGATGCTACTGAAAATTATTATGAGAGAGGATCATATGCTTGTAGGTGTTGCAATAATATCAAGTTTCCTCTCTATGTGATGAAAATTTTGAAGTCATACTGGTTTTGCCTTCCTATGCTAGTTGATTCTTGCTCACATAAATTATTTGCTCAAAAAATCCCTATGCATAGGAAGTGGGTTAGGCTTAAATGTGCCTGTCATATGATTCATGATGCTCTCTTTGTGTTTCAATTCTTTACTTCTATGTGAGCATCTTTGAAATCATCATGCCTAGCTAAAAAGGCATTAAAGAAAAGCGCTTGTTGGGAGACAACCCAAAATTTATACCTACTGTTTTTGTGTGTTCATATGATTAAGCTACTGTAGTAATCATGTTTTATATGTTTTCTTTCAATAATGTGCCAAGTAAAGCCTTTGGGATAGTGTGGATGCTTGTTGATTTGATTCTGTGCAAAAACATAAACTTTTGCGTCCAGTGATAGAATTTCTATTCTGTACTGGAGCGTGAAAAAATTCTGAATTCTTTACACACTATTGGGTTACAAAATTTTTACGTTGTCCTAATTTTTCAGAATTTTTGGATGTACAGAAGTATGGTTTTTAAATCTCTCACTACATGCTGTTCTGTTTTTGACAGATTCTGTTTTCGGTGCATAGTTTGCTTGTTTTAGTGTTTCCATAGCTTATATTGAGTAATATAAATTGTGGAAATGATAGAATACAGTAGGAATTATGTGATAACAATTATGAATCTTGCCTTGACAGTACCTAAGTGGATGATTTATTTTTATCATACTAACCTATCTCACAAGTTCCGTTAAGTTTTGTGTGATTGAAGTTTTCAAGTTTTGGGTGAGATATCGATATGAGGAGAATAAGGAGCGGCAAGACCCTAAGCTTGGGGATGCCCAAGGCACCCCAAGGTAATATTCAAGGAAGACCCAAGCAACTAAGCTTGGGGATGCCCCGGAAGGCATCCCCTCTTTCGTCTTCAACATTATCGGTAACCTCACTTGAAGCTATATTTTTATTCGTCACATAATATGAGTTTTGCTTGGAGCGTCATTTTATTTTGTTGAGATTTGCTTGATGTTATCAATAATCATGTTTTGTATATTTTAGTTCAATAAAATGCCAATTATAGCCTTTACCATGCTCAGTTTGCAAGTTTATGTGTTGCTGTTTGAAAACAGAAAGTTTTCTGTTATGTCCAGAATATTCCTGAATAGTCAGAACATGATAAAAATCTGAAATTTTTACAAAGTAAGAATTTATGAGTTCTCTGTCACGTGGTAATTTTTCAGAATTTTTGGAGTTAGGGAAGTATGGATTCTTATTCAGCCTTTACAGACTGTTCTGTTTTGACAGATTGCTGTTATAGTTGCATTGTCTGCATATGTTTGCTAGTTTAATGTTTCTATTTGTGGATAGGAGTATTAAATATGCAGAGGAATTTAGTATGCAATGTTTAATTATAATTTTAGTGATTTGTTACAGTAGAGAATGTCAAGGTTTTGAGTTGATTTATACTAACTTATCTCACGAGTTCATGTTGAGTTTTGTGTGGATGAAGTTTTTAAGATTTAGGAGAAGCCGTGATATGAGAGGAATTAAGGAGACACAAGAGTTCAAGCTTGGGGATGCCCAAGGCACCCCAAGATAACATTCCAAGAAGTCTCAAGCAACTAAGCTTGGGGATGCCCCGGTTGGCATCCCACCTTTCTTCATCAACACCTATCGGTTAGCCTAAGTTTTTGCTTCTTCACATGATATGTGCTATTCTTGGAGTGTCCTTTTATTTTCATTTTGTTTGCTGTTTTAATAAAATTATCAAGATCTGAAATCTTTATTTGGAGAGAGTCTTCACATAGCTACTTAATTGTTTAACTACTCATTGATCTTCACTTATATCTTTTGGAGTAGTTTGTCATACACTCTCATGCTTCACTTATATTATTTTGAGAGTTGACAATAGTAATGGCAATATGCTTAAGGTATGAATTTGGTCCTAATATGATGGATATTTAAGAAGGATATAATAAAAACTTTCATATAGACCATTGGATATGATAAGTGTGATTCCTTGCAATAGTTTTGCGATATGGAGATGATGATATGTGAGTCATGTTAGTGAGTAATTGTGATTTGGTAAGAATATTAGTGTTAAGGTTTGTGATTCCCTATGCATGCACATTAAGTCAATAGTTATGCAACGAAATTATATCCTACTTATGGTGCATTATTTGGTGTTAGTTATGTTCCATGCATGTTTATGACCGTTTTCGCTTTTTGGTTGGTTGCTTCTCAATCTATTTTCTAGCCTTCATTTGTACTAAGAGGAAATACTGCTTGTGCATCCAAACTCCTTAAACCCAAGTTGTGCCAAATGAGTCCACCATATCTACCTGTATGCGGCATTTCCATGCCGTTCCAAGTAAATTTGCATGTGCCAACTCTAATTTTTTTCAAAATAATTTTCCGTTTTGTGTGCCCATACCGCTCATGAAGCGGCAGGGGGTGGCCAATGTTTTCCATGCTAGGTGTGTTATTCTCACGATGAGTGTTTATTCACTTGTCATTGCACGAGAGAGTGGCTGGTAATAGGGATGCCCAGTCCCACAATGAATCAAAAATTAATAACAACAAAATTCCTTGGAAAGTGTTGGTATGGAGGGCACCCGTGGATACGGCTAGCCATGGATTGTGAAAGAATGGTGGAAAGGAAATAAACTTTACTTTCTGTTTGGGAACCGCCTATGATGTGTCTAGCATGGAAGATATTGGAAATTCTCGGTCATTTTCGTTGACAGGAAAAGCATGCCTCTCAAAACAATTTTATCTCTCTAATTTAAGCCTTTGAGCTCTGGCACATTTGCAAATCTCTGCTTCCCTCTGCGAAGGGCCTATCTATTTACTTTTATGCAATTTTTATTTTTATTTTGAGTCTTCATCTTCTCTTATAAAGCACCAATTGGAGAGCACTATTGGCATACGTGTGCATTGGATGTAGCTAATATTGAGTGTGTTTCATGAACGGATCAATGATTGAGCATGATGGGCTAGGGATAACTTTCTTTAGCGTTGATATTTTGAAAGACATGGTTGCTTGTTAGTATGCTTGAGTATTTATGTCTTCATGTCAAATTATAGACTATTGCTTTGAATCATTCAAGTCCAATGTCCATGCTATAAAAGAAAAGATTATATGATGATTATGATACGTAGCATTCCACATCAAAATTTCTGTTTTTAATTGCTACTTTATCATGATGACTTTTATGAGAAAAAGTTGCTGTTATGATGCTAGGAAAAGTGATTGAAATTATCATTGATCAAACTTATGCACTATGCTAGCATTGACAATTCATAAATTATTTCTTTTATCATTTACCTACTCGAGGACGAGCAGGAATTAAGCTTGGGGATGCTGATATGTCTCCAACGTATCTATAATTTATGAAGTATTCATGCCATGTTTATTATAGTTTTGTATGATTTTGGTGCACTTTTATATGGCTTTTATATGATTTTCATGGACTAACATATTTACCTAGTGCCCAGTGCCAGTTGTTGTTTTCTGCTTGTTTTTGGTTTTCCAGAAAATCCATATCAAATGAAGTCCAAATGCACCGAAACTTTTTGACGATTTTTTCTGGAAGGAAATGGACCCAGGAAACTTCGGGGAAGCAGCAGAAGAGCCACAGGGCCCCCACGAGCCACCTGGGCACGCCTGCCCCCCCAGGCGCGCCCTGGTGCCTCGTGGGCCCCCTGTGGCACCTCTTCGCGTGATTCCAACGCCAAAAAATCATATATATTCAGAAACCCCTGAAAGTTAACCTAGATGAGTTTTTACGCCGCCGCAAGCCTCTGTACCTCCACGATCTCATCTATAGCCCTTTTCCGGCACCCTGCCGGAGGGCGGAAAGCATCACCGAAGGCCATCTTCATCATCCCGGCGGTCTCCATGACGAGGAGGGAGTAGTTCACCCTCGGGGCTGAGGGTTTGTACCAGTAGCTATGTGTTTTATCTCTCGCTCTCGTGTTTTTGATTTGGCATGATCTTGATGTATCGCGAGCTTTGTTAATATAGTTGGATCATATGGTGTTTCTTCCCTCTGTATCCTTGTTGTGACGAATCGAATCTTTTCCCTTTGATGTTTCGTTATTGTCGGATTGAATATTCAGATTTGAGAACACTTGATGTATGTCTTGCATATGAATACCCATGGTGACAATGGGGTATTATATTGATTCACTTGATGTATGTTTTGGCACTCAACTCGCGGATTCCCGAGGTGACATTGGGGTAATCTATGCATAGGGGTTGATGCACGTTTTCATTATCTTTTCTCCGATAGAAACTTTGGGGTGCTCCTTGGAGTTCTTTGTGTGGATTGAATATTGTGATTATGAAGTTGTTTGATGCATATCGTATAATGAACTCACGGATACTTGTGGTGACATTGGAGTATCTAGGTGACATTAGAGTTGGTTGATGTGTATCATATGGTGTTATTTTAGTACTAACTCTAGGGCTGTTCGTGACACTTATAGGAATAGCTCAATAGATCGATCGGAAAGGATAACTTTGAGGTGGTTTCGTACCGTACAAACAATTTCTATCTTATGTTCTCCGCTAATAGGAACTTGGGAGTGATTCTTTATCGCACGTTGAGGGATGGTTATATGATCCAATTATATTAGCATTGTTGAGAGATTGCACTAGCGAAAGTATGAACCCTAGGCCTTGTTTCTAAGAATTGCAATACCGTTTATGCTCACTTTTGTTACTTGCTACCTTGCTGTTTTTATTGTTTGCACTACAAAAATCTATATCTACTATCCATAGTACACTTGTATCACCATCTCTTCGCTGAACTAGTGCACCTATACAATTTACCATTGTATTGGGTGTGTTGGGGACTCAAGAGACTCTTTGTTATTTGGTTGCAGGGTTGTTTGAGAGAGACCATCTTCATCCTACGCCTCCCACGGATTGATAAACCTTAGGTCATCCACTTGAGGGAAAATTGCTACTGTCCTACAAACCTCTGCGCTTGGAGGCCCAACACGAGTCTACAAGAATAAGTTGTGTAGTAGACATCACTGAACAAGACAAGTTAGCCAAGAAAGAAGTCTATGGAGGACATGGACCATCCGATCATTTTGTGCAGTTCCACTAAAATCGAGCTGAGCATCCCTGTTTGCAAAGATATTGAATAAGTGTTATTACAATAATAGTGGCACTAGTTGATGAAACATACACATGCAAATAGAAGCCGATCACCTTTGCAATCTCTCGTAAAACTAACTACTTGTTGGAGAAGATTAGGCTCAGAGTTGGATGAGGAGGATAGCACAACCAATCTCCCTTTGTGCAGTCCCACTGAAATGTAGAAACATTGCCCGTGTGACATTTTAGTGGAACTGCAGAAAACACTCTTAAGAAAATATTGATATGTGCAGTTCACCAAAAGGTTGCAATAGCAATGAGGTGAAATGGATAGCCCTGTTTGCAAGAAGAGGTAGAAAGGAAACAGTTACTAGTCAATAACAGTTGATGACACATACGCTGACAAAAAGAAGCATATTCATTGTCTTAAGGGGAAATAGCAGCACAGTGGTTTCTCTCAAACGGTGTGAGGACGAGATTGCAAAATGGGAAGTACGCCGGCCGAGCTACGTTTTAGGCAAAGAACTAGAGAAGATCCACATGCAGGATTTTCCACATGCAGTGACGTGGGAAGTTGGGCAGTGGAGCAAGGCCGGTTCCAGAGGAAGCTGTACCTGAGGGTCGTCGGGATGAAACAAGGAGGGCGACGGCAGGCGGGATCTGTTGCGGCAGCGAGCAAGGGGCGAAGGCCCTACCGCACCGGAGCTTGGTCGAAGAGAACGACGGGTACCGCAGATCGGGACGCGCCGGCAGTGAGTTTCCTGCCTCGACGCCGGCGACCGGAGCAACGTTGCACATCCTCCCTTTCCGCCGGCGGACGGGATCCAGCCGGATCAGTGACCAGTGGTGAGAGAGAGAGAGAGATTGGCCACTGCCGTCTTGTGTGAGAAAGTGTGAAGAGACGAACCCCAGCAAGCAAGCATTGAGGCTCCTGCCTATATTTTATAGTATAGTGGAGCAATGTTCTTTTTTCTCTCGATAACAATCGTTTTATATTCTATACGTGCCTGATGTCTACTACTCTTGTAGACTCGTGTTGGGCCTCCAAGCGCAGAGTTTTGTAGGACAGTAGCAATTTTCCCTCAAGTGGATGACCAAAGGTTTATCAATCTATGGGAGGCGTAGGATGAAGATGGTCTCTCTCAAACAACCCTGCAATCAAATACAAGAAATCTCTTGTGTCCCCAACACACCCAATACAATGGTAAATTGTATAGGTGCACTAGTTCGGCGAAGAGATGGTGATACAAGTGTAGTATGGATAGTAGATATAGGTTTTTGTAATCTGAAAATAAAAAAACAGCAAGGTAGCAAGTAACAAAAGTGAGCACAAACGGTATTGCAATGCTTGAAAACAAGGCCTAGGGTTCATACTTTTGCTAGTGCAATCTCTCAACAATGCTAACATAATTGAATCATATAACAATCCCTCAACGTGCGACAAAGAATCACTCCAAAGTTCTTATCTAGCGGAGAACATAAGATGAAATTGTGGTAGGGTACGAAACCACCTCAAAGTTATCTTTTCCGATCAATCTATTGAGCCATCCCTATAAGTGTCACGAACAGCCCTAGAGTTCGTACTAAAATAACACCATATGATACGCATCAACCAACCCTAATGTCACCTAGATACTCCAATGTTAGCACAAGTATCTGTGAGTCAATTATACGATACACATCAAACAACTTCAGATTCATAATATTCAATCCAACACAAAGAACTTGAAAGAGTGCCCCAAGATTTCTACCGGAGAAAGTAGGACGAAAACGTGCATCAACCCCTATGCATAGATTACCCCAATGTCACCTCGGGAATCCGCGAGTTGAGTGCCAAAACATACATCAAGTGAATCAATATAATACCCCATTGTCACCACGGGTATTCATATGCAAGACATACATCAAGTGTTCTCAAATCCAACAAAGTATTCAATCCGATAATAGTGAAACCTCAAAGGTAAAACTCAATTCATCACAACAAGATAGAGAGGGAGAAACATCATACGATCCAACTATATTAACAAAGCTCACGGTACATCAAGATCGTGCCAAATCAAGAACATGAGAGAGAGAGAGATCAAACACATAGCTACTGGTACATACCCCTAGCCTCCAGGGTGAACTACTCCCTCCTCGTTATGCTGACCGCCGGGATGATGAAGATGGCCTCCGGTGATGATTTCCCCCTCCGGCAGGGTGCCGAATAAGGGCTGTAGATGAGATCGTGGAGGTACAGAGGCTTGAGGCGGCAGAGTCGAAGTTCTAGGGTTATTTCTGAGGGTTTCTCTATTTATAAGAATTTTTGGCGTTGGAATCACACGAAGAGGGGCCACAGGGGCCCACGAGGCACCAGGGCGCGCCCAGGTGGCTTGTGGGGCCCCTGTGGGTCTTCTGCTGCTCCCCCGAAGCTTCCTGGGTCTGTTTCCTTCCAGAAAAAATCGTCAAAAAGTTTCGCTGCATTTGGACTTCATTTGATATGGATTTTCTAGAAAACCAAAAACAAGCAGAAAACAGCAACTGGCACTGGGCACTAGGTCAATATGTTAGTCCATAAAAATCATATAAAAGCCATATAAAAGTGCACCAAAATCATACAAAACTATAATAAACATGGCATGAATACTTCATAAATTATAGATACGTTGGAGACGTATCAGCATCCCAAAGCTTAATTCCTGCTCGTCCTCGAGTAGGTAAATGATAAAAGAAATAATTTATGTAGTGTGAATGCTAGCATAGTGCATAAGTTTGATCAATGATAATTTCAATCACTTTTCCTAGCATCATGACAACAACTTTTTCTCATAAAACTCATCAAGATAAAGTAGCAATCAATTCACATGTTATGGTTCAAACAATGCATTCTCTTGAAACTTAACAACCTATGTTCTTAGTCACCAAACAATTGCAATTCAACTTATCTTCGACAAAGTCTAAGTAAGAGCTCCACATACTCAATTATCATTTAGTCTTCTATGATTGCTAGTACTCAAAGCATATTTTTAGAACAAATAGCATCCATCGAACACAGAGAAAGATAGGGGCTTAATGTTTCGCCTCCCAACTTATTTATCATAGAGATAATTGTCAACAATAATAATTCATGATCAAATATATTTGACTGGCCATATGTGCCTGGATCTTTCCCCAACACATGATGCTTGCCAACTAGAGAATAATTAAGGTTGAAATGAGAAGTAATACTATTAACTCTTGCATAAAAGTAAATACATAAAGTAAAAGATAGGCCCTTCGCAGAGGGAAGCAGAGGTTGTCATGCGCTTTTTATTTTTGGATGTGCAAGCCCTTAATGCAAAGGAACCTCACGTTATATTGCCCCTTGTGATAGCAACCTTTATTATGCAGTCCGTCGCTTTTATTTCTTTACCATCACAAGTTCGTACAACGCTTATTTTCCCTTGCAATAAAAGATCATACATATTTTAGGAGCAATTTTTATTGCTTTTTGCACCGATGACAACTTACCTGAAGGATCTTATTTAATCCATAGGTAGATATGGTGGACACTCATGGGAAGAAACTGGGTTTTAAGGGTTTTTGGATGCACAAGTAGTATCTCTACTTAGTACGAATTTTTGGCTAGCAGAAGATCCTAAGCAAGCACCACATGTTGGAGGATCCATAACAATATAACTTCTATGCAAATATACCCAAACATAACTCATTACGTTGTCTTCCTTGTCCAACTTCAACTAATTTGCTCAAGTTTGAAAATAATTAATGGGTATTCACAATCATAAAAGATGTCCAAGATAATATATTTATATGTGAAAGTTCTCTTCCTTATACTAATCATTCATGAATTGCTTGTATGACTAATATTGTGATTGTCAAACTTCAATAGATTTTGCTTTCTAAACCCAATGTGAAGCTACTACTAGGTATGAGACTAGTATATGAAACACATATAATTTCAACTTTATGATATTCAACTCATTCAACAATTTACTCTTAGGATATAAGTGAAGAACGAGAGTAAATGACAAATTACTCCAAAAAGATATAAGTGAAAATCAAATGAGTAGTTAAGTAAATAGGTAGCTATGTGAGGACTCTCTCTCATTTAAAAATTTCAGATCTTAAGTATTTTATTCAAACAGCAAAGAAAACAAAATAAAATGACATTCCAAGAATAGCACATCTCATGTGAAGAAGCAAAAACTTAGGCTCAACCAAGACTAACCGATAATTGTTGGTGAAGAAAGGTGGGATGCCTACCGGTGCATCCCCAAGCTTAGATGCTTGAGACTTATTAAAATATTAACTTGGCATGCCTTGGGCATCCCCAAGCTTGAGCTCTTGTGTCTCCTTAATTCCTCTCATATCACGGTTTCTCCTAAATCTTAAAAACTTCATCCACACAAAACTCAACAAGAACTCGTGAGAGAAGTTAGTAAAACCTTAACATTCTCTACTGTAGAAAATCACTAAAATTATAATTAAACATTGCATACTAAATGCCTCTGCATATTTAATACTCCTATCCTCAAATAGAATCATTAAACAAGCGAACATATGCAAAACAATGCAACCATAACTGAAATCTGCCAAAACAGAACAGTCTGTAAAGGGGGATTTAAAATTCATACTTCCGTAACTCCAAAAATTCTGAAAAATTACCACGTGATAGAGAACTCATGCATGCTTACTTTGTAAAAATTTCAGATTTTTATCATGTCCTGACTATTCAGGAATATTCTGGACATAACAGAAAACTTTCTGTTTTCAAACAGCAACACATGAACTTGCAAACTGAGCATGGTAAAGGCTATAATTGGCATTTTATTGAACTAAAAGATACAAAACATGATTATTTATAACACCAAGCAAATATCAACAGAAGAAAATGATGCTCCTAGCAAAACTCATATTATGTGACGAATAAAAATATAGCTCCAAGTGAGGTTATCGATAGTGTTGAAGACGAAAGAGGGGCATCCCCAAGCTTAGACGCTTGAGTCTTCCTTGAATATTACCTTGGGGTCAGTTGGGCATCCCCAAGATTAGGGCCTTGCCACTCCTTATTCTCCACATATCGATATCTCACCCAAAACTTGAAAACTTCAATCACACAAAACTTAACGGAACTTGTGAGACAGGTTAGTATGATAAAAATAAATCATCCACTTAGGTACTGTCAAGACAAGATTCATAACTGTTCTCACATAATTCCTACTGTATTCTATAGTTTCCGCAATTTATATTACTCAATATAAGCTATGGAAACACTAAAACAAGCAAACTATGCACTAAAAACAGAATCTGCCAAAAACAGAACAGCATGTAGTGAGCGATTTAAAAACCATACTTATGTACCTCCAAAAATTCTAAAAAATTAGGAAAACGTAAATCATTTGTTACCCAATACTCTGTAAAAATTTCAGAATTTTCTCATGCGCCAGTACAGAATAGAAATTCCAGCACTGGACGCAAAAGTTTCTGTTTTTGCACAGAATCAAATCAACAAGTATCCACACTATCCCAAAGGCTTTACTTGGCACATTATTGAAAGGAAACACATAAATCATGATTAATACAGTAGCTTAATCATGTGAACACACAAAAACAGTAGGTAAAAATATTGGGTTGCCTCCCAACAAGCGCTTTTCTTTAATACCTTTTAGCTAGGCATGATGATTTCAATGATGCTCGCATAAGAATAAAGAATTGAAACACAATCGGAGCATCATGAATCATATGACAAGCACATTTAATCCTAACCCACTTCCTATGCATAGGGATTTTGTGAGCAAACAATTTATGGGAGCAAGAATCAACTAGCATAGGAAGGCAAAACAAGTATAACTTCAAAACTTTCAACACATAGAGAGGAAACTCGATATTATTGCAACACCTACAAGCATATGATCCTCTCTCATAATAATTTTTAGTAGCATCATGAATGAATTCAAAAATATAGCTATCACATAAAGCATTCTTTTCATGACCTAAAAGCATAGGATTTTTATTATTCTCCACATAGGCATTTTTCTTCTCATTCATAATAGTGGGAGCAAACTCAACAAAATAACTATCATGAGATACTTGATTGGCATAATCCAATTAAAATTAAAATCATGATGACAAGTTTCATGGTTATCATTATTCTTTATAGCATACATGTCATCACAATAATCATCATAGATAGCAACTTTGTTGTCATAATCAATTGAAACCTCTTCCAAAATAGTGGAATCATTATTAAATAAATTCATGACCTCTCCAAATCCACTTTCATAATTATTGCCATAAGATTCAACACCCTCCAAAATAGTGGGATCATTAGTACCTAGAGTTGACACTCTTCCAAACCCAGTTTCATAAATGTAATCATCATAAATAGGAGGCATGCAATCATCATAATAAATTTGCTCATCAAAACTAGGGGGGACTAAAAAGATCATCTTCATCAAACATAGCATCCCCAAGCTTGTGGCTTTGCATATCATTAGCATCATGGATATTCATAGAAAGCATACTAACAACATTGCAATCATGCTCATCATTCAAAGGACTCACATTAAACATTTTATTAAATTCTTCCTCTAGAAATTGAGCACAATTATCGGAATCCTTAATTTCAAGAAAGACATTATAAAGGTGAAGCATTTGAGGCAACCGCAATTCCATTTTTTTGGAGTTTTCTTTTATAAAACCAAACTAGTGAATAAACAAGAAAAATAAAAGATTCAATTACAAGATCTAAAGATATACCTTCAAGCACTCACCTCCCCGGCAACGGCGGCAGAAAAGAGCTTGATGTCTACTACACAACTTATTCTTGTAGAGTCTTGTTGGGCCTCCAAGCGCTGAGTTTTGTAGGACAGTAGCAATTTTCCCTCAAGTGGATGACCTAAGGTTTATCAATCTGTGGGAGGCGTAGGATGAAGATGGTCTCTCTCAAACAACCCTGCAACCAAATACAAGAAATCTCTTGTGTCCCCAACACACCCAATACAATGGTAAATTGTATAGGTGCACTAGTTCGGCGAAGAGATGGTGATACAAGTGTAGTATGGATAGTAGATATAGGTTCTTGTAATCTGAAAATAAAAAAAAGCAAGGTAGCAAGTAACAAAAGTGAGCACAAACGGTATTGCAATGCTTGAAAACAAGGCCTAGGGTTCATACTTTCGCTAGTACAATCTCTCAACAATGCTAACATAATTGAATCATATAACAATCCCTCAACGTGCGACAAAGAATCACTCCAAAGTTCTTATCTAGCGGAGAACATAAGATGAAATTGTTGTAGGGTATGAAACCACCTCAAAGTAAATTGCAAAATAAAATAAGAGTAAATAAATTGCGACAAGGTATTTTTGGATTTTAATATATGATAAAATTAGACCCGGGGGCCATAGTTTTTACTAGAGGCTTCTCTCTCGAACAAATAGCGTACGGTGGGTAAACAAAGTACTGTTGGGCAATTGATAGAAAAGCGCATAGTTATGACGATATTCAAGGCAATGATCATGTATATAGGCATCACGTCCGAGACAAGTAGACCGGCTCCTGCCTGCATCTACTACTATTACTCCACCCATCGACCGTTATCCAGCATGCATCTAGGGTATTAAGTATAAAACGGAGTAACACCTTAAGCAAGATGACATGATGTAGACAAAGTAAACTCAAGCAATATGATCAAACCCCATCTTTTTATCCTTAATGGCAACAATACAAATATGTGTCATGTCCCTTTCTGTCACTGGGATTGAGCACCGCAAGATTGAACCCATCACAAAGCACCTCTCCCATTGCAAGATAAATCAATCTAGTTGGCCAAACCAAACGGATAGATCGGAGAGAAATACAAAGCTATAACAATCATGCATAAAAGATTTCAGAGAAGACTCAAATAGTATTTATGAATAATCTGATCATAAACCCACAATTCATCGGATCCCAACAAACACACCGCAAAAGAAGATTACATCGGATAGAACTCCAAGAACATCGAGGAGAAGATGGTATTGAAGATCAAAGAGAGAGAAGAAGCCATCTAGCTACTAGCTATGGATCCGTAGGTCTGTGGTAAAGTACTCACATATCATCGGAAGGGCAGCAAGGTTGATGTAGAAGCCCTCCGTGATCGATTCCCCCTCCGGCAGAGTACCGGAAAAGGCCTCCAGATAGGATCGCAGAAGAACAGAGCCTTGCGGCGGCAGAAAGGTTTTCTATTCTGTCTCTCTGGTATATTGGGAATATTTTTTAATTTATAGCGCTGGAATTAGGTCAAGAGGTGCCACGAGGGGCCCACAAGCCTGGGGGGGCGCCTACTCCCATAGGGCGCGCCTCCTGAGCTTGTCGCTCCCTCGTGACTCGTCTGGTCTTCTCCTGAAGCTTCTAGGGTCCCTTCTGGTCCAGAAAAAATTAATCCAAAGTTTTTTCTTCGTTTGGACTCCATTTGATAATGATTTTCTGAAAAGGCAAAAACAAGCAAAAAACAACAACCGGCACTGGGCACTAGGTTAATAGGTTAGTCCCAAAAAATGATATATAATTTCATATAATTGTATATAAAATATCCAAGATTGATACTATAATAGCATGGAACAATCAAAAATTATAGATATGTTGGAGACATATCAAGCATCCCCAAGCTTAATTCCTGCTCGTCCTCGAGTTGGTAAATGATAAAAACAGAATTTTTGATGTGGAATGCAACCTACCATGTTTCATCATGTAATTCTCTTTTACGGTATGAATAATAAGATCCGAATGATTCAAAGCAATAGTCTATAATTTGATATAAAGACATCAATACTCAGGCATACAAACAAACAATCATGCCTTTCAAAATAAAAATGCTAAAGAAAGTTATCCCTACAAAATCATATAATCCTGTCATGCTCCATCTTCTTAACACAAATTATTTATCATGCACTGCCCCGATGACAAGCCGAGCGATTGGTTCAACTTTTTAACGCGCTTCGGCTTTTTCAACCCCCATGCAATACATGAGCGCAAGCCATGGATATAGCACTATGGGTGGAATAGAATGTGGTGGTAAAGATTAATAAGGGGAAGTCAAAAAGAAGAAGATAGTCCCACATCGAGGCGGCTAATTAATCAACATGCTATGGAGATGCCCATCAATTGATGTCAATGCGAGGAGTAGGGATTGCCATGTAACGGATGCACTAAGAGCTATAAGTGTATGAAAGGTCAACATGAAAACTAAGTGGGTGTGCATCCAACTTGCTTGCTCATATAGACCTCGGGAATTTGAGGAAGCCCATCATCGGAATATACAAGCCAAGTTCTATAACAAAAATTCCCACTAGTATATGAAAGTGACAAAATAGGAGACTCTCTATATGAAAAACATGGTGCTACTTTGAAGCACAAGTATGGAAAAGGATAGTAACACTGCCCCTTCTCTCTTTTTCTCTCATTTTTTTTCTTTCTCTTTTTTTTTTCTTTTTTTTTCGTGGGCTCTTTTTGGCCTCTTTTTTTTTCTTTTTTTCATTTCCTCACTGGGACAATGCTCTAATAATGATGATCATCATACTTCTATTTACTTAAAACTCAAAAATTACAACTGAATACTAGAACAAATATGACTCTATATGAATGCCTCTGGCAGTGTACCAGGATGTGCAATGATCTAGCGTAACATGTATGAAAAATGATGAACGGTGGTGAGCCACAAATGCCATGTCAGCTATATGCTCATGCAAAGCAATATGACAATGATGATGTGTGTCATATAAAAAGAACGGTGGAAGTTGCATGGCGATATATCTCGGAATGGCTATGGAAATGCTATAATAGGTAGGTATGGTGGCTGTTTTGAGGAAGATATAAGGAGGCTTATGTGTGATAGAGCGTATCATATCACGGGGTTTGGATGCACCGGCAAAGTTTGCACCAACTCTCGATGTGAGAAAGGGCAATGTACGGTACCGAAGAGGCTAGCAAATTGCGGAAAGGTGAGAGTGCGTATAATCCATGGACTCACATTAGTCATAAAGAACTCACATACTTATTGTGAAAGTTTATTAGCCCTCAAAGCAAAGTACTACTACGCATGCCCCTAGGGGGGTAGATTGGTAGGAAAAGACCATCGCTCGTCCCCGACCGCCACTCATAAGGTTGACAATCAATAATAAATCATGCTCCAACTTCTTAGCATAACAACAGACCATAGGTGCATGCTTCGGGAATCACAAACCTTAACACCAATATTCTTACTAAACCACAATTATCTACTAGCACCTCCCACATATTACCATCTTAATATCGCAAAACTATCAAAAGGAATCAAACTTATCATATTCAGTGATCTACATGAAAGTTTTTATTATATCCCTCTTGAATACCTATCATATTAGGACCAAATTCATAACCCGTGCATATTACCATTGCTATTTATTAGACTCTGAAAAAGATATAAGTGAAGCATGAGAGTGCAACTATTTCTCTAAAATATAACCACCGCCGTGCTCTAAAAGATATAAGTGAAGCACTAGAGCAACTGCCTAGCTCAAAAGATATAAGTGAAGCACATAGAGTATTCTAACAAATCACGGATAATGTGTGTCCCTCTCAAAAAGGTGTGTTCAGCAAAGATGATTGTGGCAAACTAAAAAGCAAACAAACTATAGCACAAGACGCTCCAAGTAAAACACATATCTTGTGATGAATAAAAATATAGCTCCAAGTGAGTTACCGATAGATTGTGGACGAAAGAGGGGATGCCATCCAGGGCATCCCCAAGTTTAGACGCTTGAGTCTTCCCTGAATATTACCTTGGGGTGCCTTGGGCATCCCAAAGCTTAGGCTCTTGCCACTCCTTATTCCTTTATCCATCGTAGTCTCACCCAAAACTTGAA
This sequence comes from Elymus sibiricus, assembly GCA_039707655.1. Taxonomy (NCBI): domain Eukaryota; kingdom Viridiplantae; phylum Streptophyta; class Magnoliopsida; order Poales; family Poaceae; genus Elymus; species Elymus sibiricus. Next base: position 77,919,887 of record CM077670.1, on the reverse strand, counting down.
AACTTCAGCACACAAAACTCAACAGAAACCTCGTGAGATCCGTTAGTATAACAAATAAATCTTAAAATTTAGTTACTATTGTAAATTGATTCATATTTAATATTTGCATAATGATACTATACTCCAACTTCTCCATGACTCATACCCCCCGATACGATCCATAAATTCATCAAAAATAAGCCAACTATGCAACAAAAACAGAATCTGTCTAAAATAGAACAGTCTATAAAGATCTGAATTAAAGTCATACTTCTGTAACTCCCAAAATTCTAAAAAATTAATACAACGTGGGAAATTAATATATCAATAATATGTAAAAAATTCAGAATTTTATCGCGCTCCAGTACAGAATGAAAATTCCAGGGCTAAGCGCAAAAGTTTCTGTTTTCAAACATCATCAATTATACTATCTTCCAAATCATCCCAAGGCATTACTTGGCACAAACACTAAAGAAAAGATAAAAAAACCATAACAGATGCTATAATTGTGTAAACACACAAGAATATAAAATAAAACAATAATTATTTTATTTATTGGGTTGCCTCCCAACAAGCGCTATTGTTTTATGCCCCTACCCAGGCATAATGCATAGTTTCAAGTGTTGTCATCGTTCAAATTAATTCCATAGGTGGCCCTCATAATAGATTCATATGGTGGCTTAATTCTCTTTCTAGGGAAGTGTTCCATCCATTTCTTTAATGGGAATTGAAATCTTATATTACCTTCTTTCATATCAATAATAGCACCTATGGTTCGTAGAAAAGGCCTACCAAGTATTATAGGACAAGACGAGTTGCATTCAATATCAAGCACAATAAAATCCACGGGCACATAATTTCTATTAGCAATAATAAGAAAATAATTTATTCTACCCAATGGTTTTTAATGGTGGAATCCGCTAGATGTAAATTAAGGGAACAAGCATCCATATCGGTGAGACCTAGCATGTCACATAAAGATTTTGGTATAGTAGAGACACTAGCACCTAGATCACACAAGACATTGCATTCATAATCTTTGATTTTAACTTTGATAGTAGGTTCCCATTCATCATGTAATTTTTTAGGAATTGAAACTTCCAACTCAAGTTTTTCTTCCCGAGCTTTTATCATAGCTTCTACAATATGTTTAGTGAAAGCTTTATTTTGTTCATAAGCATTAGGTGAATTAATCATGGATTGCAACAAGGAAATGCATTCAATTAAAGAACAATTATCATAATTAAAGTCCTTGTAATCCAAAGTAGTGGGCACATCACGATTTAAAGTTTTGACCTCTCCAAACCCACTTTTATCATTTTTATCACTAAGATCATCACCCTCCGAACAATTGGACGCCTTCTCGCAAAAGTTGACTCATCTTCAGTCCCTTTTTCATCAAGTTTTATTTTACTAAATAAAGATTCAATTGGTGAAACACCAATCATTTTAATATCTTCATCATTACTACTATAGAACCCGGGTGGAATGGCTTTTTCTAAGAATTCTCGCTTAGCTCTCAACCTAGCGGTTCTTTCTTTACTTTCATTAATGGAGACATAGATAGCTTTAATAGACTCATTTATATCATGCTTGGGTGGCAAAATATTAATTTTGAGAGTTTCAACATCATGAGCAATTCTATCCTTGTTCCTAGCCATATCATCAACTTTATTCAATTTTTCTTCCACCATAGCATTGAAAATCTTTTGAGAATTAATAAATTCTTTAATATTACTTTCAATATCAGAGGGTATCCTATTATTATTATTATAAGAATTACCATAGGAATTACCATAATTATTAGAGGATTTTCCGGGAAACAGTCTAGGATTGAAATTACCCCTATAGGCATTGTTGTTGAAATTATTTCTAGAAACGAAATTCACATCAATAGCATCATTATTTTTCTCAATAAAGGTAGACAATGGCACATCATTAGGATCAACATGAGCACTTTTACTAGCAAGCAATTTCATAAGAGCATCCATCTTATCACTCAAAGTATTAATTTCTTCAACAGAATTTACCTTCTTACCAGTTGGAGTTCGTTCAGTGTGCTATTGAGAATAATTTGTCATAATATTATCTAGGAGTTTTGTAGCTTCTCCCAATGTAATTTCCATAAAATTACCACCCGCGGCAGAGTCTAGCAAATTTCTAGAAACAAAGTTTAGTCCCGCATAATTTTTTTGTATGATCATCCATAAGCTTAAACCATGAGTGGGGCAATTCCTTATCATTAATTTCATTCTCTCCCAAGATTGTGCAACATGTTCATTCTCAAGTTGTTTAAAATTCATAATTTGATTTCTTAGAGAAATAATCTGAGCGGGAGGAAAATACTTGGCAATAAAAGCATCCTTACACTTATCCCATGAATCAATACTATTTCTAGGCAAGGTTGAAAACCAAGTTTTAGCACGATCTCGTAGTGAGAACGAAAATAATTGCAATTTGACAATATCATTATCCACATCTTTTTTTTGCATATCGCATAATTCAACGAAAGTATTAAGATGGGATGCAACATCTTCATTAGGACCACCAGAAAATTGTTCTTTCATAACAAGATTAAGCAAAGCAGCATTAATGTCACACGACTCCGCACTAGTGGCGGGAGGAGCAATAGGATTACTAATAAAATCATTATTATTAGTATTGGAAAATTCACACAATTTTGTATTTTCTTGAGATATCGCGACAAAGCAAGCAAACTAGAAAACAAGCAAATAAAAATATTTTTGTGTTTTTGTAAAATTGTTTTAGAAGTGGGGGAGATGAAAACGAGAGGCAAATGCAAATAAAAAGGCAAATAAAAATAAATGCAAGTGGATGATAGTTTATGCGAAGGTACTTGATTGGTTTTGGTGATGTCTCCCCGGCAATGGCGCCAGAAATTCTTCCTGCTACTTGTGAACTGCGTTGGGATTTCCCGAAGAGGAGAGGACGATGCAGTACAGTAGGGATAAGTATTTCCCTCAGTTAAGAACCAAGGTTATCAATCCAGTAGGAGAACCACACAGAACCTCGTTAGCAGCACCTACACACACAAAAGCAAACACTTGCACCCAACGCAAATAAGAGGGTTGTCAATCCTCTTAGCGGTTATTTGCAAGGATTAATTCTGATAGTGATACATAAAAAGTAAATTGCAAAATAAAATAAGAGTAAATAAATTGCGGCAAGGTATTTTTGGATTTTAATATATGATAAAAGTAGACCCGGGGGCCATAGTTTTCACTAGAGGCTTCTCTCTCGAACACATAGCATACGGTGGGTAAACAAATTACTGTTGGGCAATTGATACAAAAGCGCATAGTTATGACGATATTCAAGGCAATGATCATGTATATAGGCATCATATCCGAGACAAGTAGACCGACTCCTGCCTGCATCTACTACTATTACTCCACCCATCGACCGCTATCCAGCATGCATCTAGGGTATTAAGTATAAAACAGAGTAAAGCCTTAAGCAAGATGACATGATGTAGACAAAGTAAACTCAAGCAATATGATTAAACCCCATATTTTTATCCTTAATGGCAACAATACAAATATGTGTCATGTCCCTTTCTGTCACTGGGATTGAGCACCGCAAGATTGAACCCATCACAAAGCACCTCTCCCATTGCAAGATAAATCAATCTAGTTGGCCAAACCAAATGGATAGATTGGATAGAAATACAAAGCTATAACAATCATGCATAAAAGAGTTCAGAGAAGACTCAAATAATATTCATCAATAATCTGATCAGAAACCCACAATACATCGGATCCCAACAAACACACCGCAAAAGAAGATTACATCGGATAGAAATCCAAGAACATCGAGGAGAAGATGGTATTGAAGATCAAAGAGAGAGAAGAATCCATCTAGCTACTAGCTATGGACCCGTAGGTCTGTGGTAAACTAGTCACACATCATCAGAAGGGCAGCAAGGTTGATGTAGAATCCTTCCGTGATCGATTCCCCCTCCGGTAGAGTACCGAAAAAGGCCTCCAGATGGGATCACGGAAGAACAGAGGCTTGCGGCGGTGGAAAGGTTTTCTCTTCTGTCTCTCTGGTATATTGGGAATATTTTGGAATTTATAGCACTGGAATTACGTCAAGAGGTGCCACGAGGGGCCCACAAGCCTGGGGGCGTGCCTCCCGAGCTTGTCGCTCCCTCGTGACTCGTCTGGTCTTGTCCCGAAGCTTCTAGGGTCCCTTCTGGTCCAGAAAAAATTAATCCAAAGATTTTTCTTTGTTTGGACTCCATTTGATAATGATTTTCTGAAAAGGCAAAAATAAGCAAAAAACAACAACTGGCACTAGGCACTAGGTTAATAGGTTAGTCCCAAAAAATGATATATAATTGCATACAATTGCATATAAAACATCCAAGATTGATACAATAATAGCATGGAGCAATAAAAAATTATAGATACATTGGAGACGTATCAGTGTGGCAGGGAGACCTAACTAGAGCGTTCGACTATCGGTGTGTGTGTGTGGGGGGGGGGGCAGAGACCTAAGTAGAGAGGTAGATCGACTGGTATATGTGTGGAGAAGGAGAGACCTAGCTATGTATTGAGGGAGATCGATCAACATCCATACATATGTGTAGGAGAGGAATAAGGTTGGGAGAGATATAGAGCTAGAGTGCCGGAGAGGTGGTGGTGGAGTTGCTTCTCGGAGATGGTGGGACAGGCCTACTAGACAAACGGAGGGTACGACTGCAATATCAATAAGAGAGGGGATGTCTGTGTGTGTGTGTGCGTGTGCCTATGAGAGACGAGTCGGGAGGCATGCATGGATGATGATGGGGGGGTGATATGTCTGTGGTAAGCAGACCTAACTAGATAGGTAGATCAATCGTCGTGTGTCGGAGAAAGGGAGAGACATATATAGTGAGGTAGATCGATCGGTGCGCGGGGAAAAAGAGTTATAGTCGACCTAGCTAGCTATATGTACAGAGGGAGATCGATTGGTATACATGCATGTTTTCGAGTCAAATAAGGCCCGGAGAGACGGATAGAGAGAGAGGGATGCAGCTAGGAGGTGGTGCGAGAGGCCTACTATATAGAAAGGGGGATGAGTGTGTTGGGGAACGTTGCATGGGAAACAAAAATTTTCCTACGCACACACAAGATCTATCCATGGTGATGAGCATCTACGAGAGGGAGAGTGAATCTACATACCCTTGTAGATCGCTAAGCGGAAGCGTTAAGAAACACGGTTGATGTAGTCGAACGTCTCCGCGATCCAAATCGCAAGTCGTCCCTCGATCCGATCACGAACTAGTGCCGAACGGACGGCACCTCCGCGTTCAACACACGTACGGCTTGATGACGCCTTCACCTCCTCGATCCAGCGAGCGATGGTGAAGTAGTAGATGAGTTCCGGCAGCACGACGGCGTGGTGATGATGGTGAGGAACAATCTCTGCAGGGCTTCGCCAAGCACTACGGAGATTATGACGGGAGAACTAGAGGGTCAGGATTGCCGACACACGGCTTGGGAAATCTTAATGTGTCCCGTGTGCTAGCCCTGCCCCTCTATTTATATGTTGAGCCTTGGGGTCTAAACTTGGAGTAAAAGCCTCCTCCAGGTCGGTTTTGCCCGCACAAGGTCAGTTTGGCCCGCAGGGAAAGAGTCCAACTCGGATCCCTGCAGTACCGCGCACAAGCGGTAGTACCGCTCACGAGCGGTAGTACCGCTTCACACAAGCGGTAGTACCGCTTATGCGGTAGTACCGCTTCACACAAGCGGTAGTACCGCTTACACGGTAGTGCTGCCTTACCAGCGGTAGTACCGCTTAAGGCAGCAGCAAAACTTCCTTTTGCACTTTCCAATACCTCGTGGGCTTTACGCCTTTGGCTCATATAAAGTGTTGCTGCACCCGAACACTTCGGTAAACATCCGGAACCCCTTCCGGTGAATTCTGGAACCCTTCCGGAGATCAAAACACTATTATCACATATATCAATCTTTACCTCCGGACTCTTTCGGAGATCCTCGTCATGTCCAGGATCTTATCCGGGACTCCAAACAACCTTCGGTCACCAACAAAATAACTCAACTATACTAATCGTCACCAAACGTTAAGTGTGTAGACCCTGCGGGTTCGAGAACTATGTAGACATGACCGAGACACCTCTACGATCAATAACCAATAGCGGGACCTGGATGCCCATATTGGCTCCTACATATTCTACGAAGATCTTTATCGGTCGAACCTCTATGTCAAGGATTCAGTTAATCCCGTATACTGTTCCCTTTGTTCTTCGGTATGTTACTTGCCCGAGATTCGATCGTCGGTATCTCTATACCTAGTTCAATCTCGTTACCGGCAAGTCTCTTTACTCGTTCCGTAATACAAGATCTCGTGGCTAACACTTTAGTCACATTGCTTGCAAGGCTCATTGTGATGTTGTATTACCGAGTGGGCCCTGAGATACCTCTCCGTCACACGGAGTAACAAATCCCAGTCTTGATCCATGCCAACCCAACAGACATCCTCGGAGATACCTGTAGAGCACCTTTATAGTCACCCAGTTACGTTGCGACGTTTGATACACACAAGGTATTCCTCCGATGTTAGGGAGTTGCATGATCTCATGGTCATAGGAACAGATACTTGACATGCAGAAAACAATAGCAATAAACTGACAGGATCATATGCTACGTTCGTAGTTTGGGTCTTGTCCATCTCATCATTCTCCTGATGATGTGATCCCGTTATCAAATGACATCTAATGTCAATGGCTAGGAAACCTTAACCATCTTTGACCAACGAGCTAGTCAACTAGAGGCTTACTAGGGACACAGTGTTGTCTATGTACCCACACATGTATTTGAGTTTCCAATCAATACAATTATAGCATGGATAATAAACGATTATCATGAACAAGGAAATATAATAATAACCAATTTATTATTGCCTCTAGGGCATATTTCCAACAATCTCCCACTTGCACTAGAGTCAATAATCTAGTTCACATCACTATGTGATTTACATTGTAATGAATCGAACACCCATGCAATTCTGGTGTTGTTCATGTTTAGCCCTTGGAAGAGGTTTAGTCATCGGATCTGCAACATTTAGATCCGTGTGTACTTTGCAAATATTTATGTCGTCCTCCTTGATGTAATCGCGGATGGAATTGAAACGTCGCTTTATGTGTCTGGTCCTCTTGTGAAATCTTGGTTCCTTGGCTAGAGCAATGGCACCAGTATTATCACAAAACAGAGTCATTGGGTTAAGCGCACTAGGCACTACTCCAAGATCTGTCATGAACTCCTTCATCCAGACACCTTCCTTCGCCGCCTCCGAGGCAGCGATGTACTCCGCTTCGCCTGTAGAATCAGCTACCACGCTTTGCTTGGAACTGCACCAGCTAACCGCACCCTCATTAAGAATAAATATGTATCCGGTTTGTGACTTAGAGTCATCCGAATCAGTGTCAAAGCTTGCATCGACGTAACCCTTTACGACGAGCTCTTGATCACCTCCATAAACGAGAAACATGTCCTTAGTCCTTTTCAGGTACTTCAGGATATTCTTGACCGCCGTCCAGTGTTCCATTCCTGGATCACTTTGAAACCTTCCGACCATACTTATGGCAAGGCTGACATCGGGTCTTGTGCACAACATTGCATACATGATAGAGCCTATGGCTGAAGCATAGGGGATGACACTCATCTTTTCTCTATCTTCTGCAGTCACTGGGCATTGAGTCTTACTCAACTTCACACCTTGTAATACAGGCAAGAACCCCTTCTTGGACTGATCCATTTTGAACTTCTTCAAAACTTTGTCAAGGTATGTGCTTTGTGAAAGTCCTATTAAGCGTCTCGATCTATCTCTATAGATCTTGATGCCTAATATGAAAGCAGCTTCTCCTAGGTCCTTCATTGAAAAACTCTTGTTCAAATATTCCTTCACGCCTTCCAACATTTCTATATTGTTTCCAATCAGCAATATGTCATCCACATATAATATTAGAAACGCTATAGAGCTCCCACTCACTTTCTTGTAAATACAAACTTCTCCGTAAACTTGTATAAACTCGAACGCTTTGATCACCTCATCAAAGCGAAGATTCCAACTCCGAGATGCTTGCACCAGTCCATAAATGGATCGCTGGAGTTTGCAAACTTTGTCAGCATTCTTTGGATCGACAAAACCTTCTGGTTGCATCATATACAACTCTTCCTTAAGGAAACCGTTAAGGAACGCTGTTTTGACATCCATCTGCCAAATTTCATAATCGAAAAAGGCAGCTATTGCTAACATGATTCTGACGGACTTAAGCATCGCTACGGGTGAGAAGGTCTCATCGTAGTCAACTCCTTGAACTTGTGAAAAACCCTTTGCCACAAGTCGAGCTTTATAGACGGTGATATTACCGTCCGCGTCCGTCTTCCTCTTAAAGATCCATTTGTTCTGAATGGCCTTACGCCCTTCAGGTAATACTTCCAAAGTCCATACTTTGTTTTCATACATGGATCCCATCTCAGATTTCATGGCTTCTAACCACTTCTCGGAATCCGGGCCCATCATCGCTTCTCCATAGCTCGTAGGTTCATCGTTGTCTAACAACATGACCTCTAAGACAGGGTTGCCGTACCACTCAGGAGCAGTACGCGTCCTTGTCGACCTACGAGGTTCGATAGCAACTTGATCCAAGGCTTCATGATCATCATCATTAACTTCCTCTTCAGCTGATGTAGGCTCTACAGAAACATCTTTCTGCGCTGCGCTACTTTCAGGTTGAAGTAAAGGTTCAACAACCTCATCAAGTTCTATCTTCCTCCCACTCAATTCTTTCGAGAGAAACTCTTTCTCAAGAAATGTTCCGTTTTTAGCGACAAACACTTTGCCTTCGGATCTGAGGTAGAAGGTATACCCAACTGTCTCTTTTGGGTATCCTATGAAGACGCATTTCTCCGCTTTGGGTTCCAGCTTTTCAGGCTAAAGCTTTTTGACATAAGCATCACATCCCCAAACTTTAAGAAACGACAGCTTTGGCTTCTTGCCAAACCAAAGTTCATATGGCGTCATCTCAACGGATTTCGATGGTGCCCTATTTAAAGTGAATGCAGCTGTCTCTAATGCATAACCCCAAAACGATAGTGGCAAATCAGCAAGAGACATCATAGATCGCACCATATCCAATAAGGTTCGATTACGACGTTCGGACACACCATTACGCTGTGGTGTTCCAGGCGGTGTTAGTTGTGAAACAATTCCACATTGTCTTAAGTGACTGCCAAACTCATAACTCAGATATTCTCCTCCTCGATCAGATCGTAGGAATTTAATCTTCTTGTTACGATGATTCTCAACTTCACTCTGAAATTGTTTCAACTTTTCAAATGTTTCAGACTTGTGTTTCATTAAGTAAATATACCCATATCTACTTAAGTCATCAGTGAAGGTGAGAAAGTAACGATAACCACCGCGCGCCTCAATGCTCATCGGACCGCATACATCAGTATGTATGATTTCCAATAAGTCACTTGCCCGTTCCATTGTTCCAGAGAACGGCGTTTTAGTCATCTTGCCCATGAGGCATGGCTCACATGTGTCAAGTGATTCAAAATCAAGTGACTCCAAAAGTCCATCAGCATGGAGCTTCCTCATGCGTTTTACGCCAATATGACCTAAACGGCAGTGCCACAAGAAAGTGGTATTATCAATATCAATTCTACATCTTTTGGCATCAATGTTATGAACATGTGTATCATTACTATCGAGATTCAATAAGAATAAACCCCTTACATTGGGTGCATGACCATAAAAGATATTACTCATATAAATAGAACAACCATTATTCTCTGATTTAAATGAGTAACCGTCTCGCAATAAACAAGATCCAGATATAATGTTCATGCTTAATGCAGGCACCAAATAACATTTATTCAGGTTCATAACTAATCCCGATGGTAATCGAAGAGCGAGCGTGCCGACGGCGATCACATCAACCTTGGAACCATTTCCCACGCGCATCGTCACTTCATCCTTTGCCAGCCTCCGTCTATTCCGCAGTTCCTGTTTTGAGTTGCAAATATGAGCAACCGCACCGGTATCAAATACCCAGGCACTACAACGAGAGTTGGTAAGGTACACATCAATAACATGTATATCATATATACCTTGTTTGTTGTTGGCCGCCTTCTTGTCAGCCAAATACTTGGGGCAGTTCCGCTTCCAGTGTCCAGTTCCCTTGCAATGAAAGCACTCAGTTTCTGGTTTGGGTCCAGCCTTGGGTTTCTTCACGAGAGGAGCAACTGCTTTGCCACTCTTCTTGGAGTTGCCCTTCTTACCCTTGCCATTTTTCTTGAAACTAGTGGTTTTATTGACCATCAACACTTGATGCTCCTTCTGAATTTCAGACTCAGCGGCTTTCAGCATCGCAAACAGCTCGGCACTGACTTGTTCATCCCGTACATGTTATAGTTCAACACGAAGCTCTTGTAGCTAGGTGGCAATGATTGAAGAACTCTGTCAGTGATAGCCTCTGGCGGAAGGGGCATCCCCAATTCAGCCAGACGGGTGGAGTACCCAGACATTCTGAGTATGTGATCACTGATAGACCCGTTCTCCTCCATCTTGCTAGCATAGAACTTATCGGAGATCTCATATTTCTCGATCCGGGCATTCTTCTGAAAGATAAACTTCAACTCCTGGAACATCTCATATGCTCCATGACGTTCAAAACGTCTTTGAAGTCCCGGTTCTAAGCCATACAATATTGCACATTGAACTATTGAGTAATCTTCAGAACGAGCCTGCCAGGCGTTCACAACGTCTAGAGACTCAACTGGAGCGGGTGGATCACCAAGCGGTGCATCAAGGACATAAGCCTTCTGGGAAGCCGTAAGGATAATCCTTAGATTACGGGCCCAGTCCACAAAGTTACTTCCATCATCTTTCAACTTAGCTTTCTCTAGGAACGCATTAAAATTCAGGGGTGCTACTGCGCGAGCCATTATCTACAACATAAATATTGCAAAGACAACTTAGACTATTGTTCAAGATAATGAGTTTAGTTAATCATATTACTTAAAAACTCCCACTCAAATTGACATCCCTCCGGTCATTCGAGTGTGACATGATCCAAATCCACCAACTCAAGTCCGATCATCACGTGAGTTGAGGTGGTTTCAATGGTGAACATCTTCATGTTGATCATATCTACTATATGACTCATGTTCGACCTTTCGGTCTCTTGTGTTCCGAGGCCATGTCTGTACATGCTAGGCTCGTCAAGTTTAACCCGAGTGTTCCGCACGTGCAACATGGCTTACACCCGTTGTATGTGAACGTAGAGTCTATCACACCCGATCATCACGGCGTGTCTCGAAACGACGAACTTTCGCAACGGTGCACACTCGGGGAGAACACAATTTTATCTTGAAATTTAAGTGAGGGATCACCTTATAATGCTACCGTCGTCCTAAGCAAAATAAGATGCATAAAAGGATTAACATCACATGCAAATCATAAGTGACATGATATGGCCATGAACTTGTGCTTTTGATCTCCATCTCCAAAGCACCGGCATGATCTCCATCGTCACCGGCATGACACCATGATCTCCATCATCTTGATCTCCATCAACGTGTCGCCATGAGGTTGTCGCGCCGACTGTTGCTTCCACGACTATTGCTAACTCATAGCGATAAAGTAAAGCAAAACGGCGAAAATAATTAAAGACAACTCTATGGCTCCTGCCAGTTGCCGTACTCATCGACATGCAAGTCGTGATATTCTATACAACACATGATCATCTCATACATCACATATATCTCATCATGTAATTGGCCATATCACATCACAACATACCCTGCAAAAACAAGTTAGACGTCCTCTAATTGTTGTTGCAAGTTTTACGTGGCTGCTACGGGTTTGCAAGAACCGTTCTTACCTACGCAAAACCACAACGTGGTGTAGTGATTGCTTTTTGATCTTCTAAAAGAACCCTCTTCATTGAAATCGATTCAACTAAAGTGAGAGAGACAGACACCCGCTAGCCATCTTTATGCAAAGAAGTTACTTGTCAGTTGAAGGAACCTGTCTCGCGTAAGCGTACGCGTAATGTCGGTCCGGGCCGCTTCATCTCACAATACCGCCGAATCAAGTATCAACTAGTAACGGCAAGCAATATGTATACACCCATGCCCACAACTCGTTTGTGTTCTACTCGAGATCTCATCTACGCATAGACCTAGCTCTGATACCACTGTTGGGGAACGTTGCATGGGAAACAAAAATTTTCCTACGCACACACAAGATCTATCCATGGTGATGAGCATCTACGAGAGGGAGAGTGAATCTACATACCCTTGTAGATCGCTAAGCGGAAGCGTTAAGAAACGCGGTTGATGTAGTCGAACGTCTCCGCGATCCAAATCGCAAGTCGTCCCTCGATCCGATCACGAACTAGTGCCGAACGGACGGCACCTCCGCGTTCAACACACGTACGGCTTGATGACGCCTTCACCTCCTCGATCCAGCGAGCGATGGTGAAGTAGTAGATGAGTTCCGGAAGCACGACGGCATGGTGATGATGGTGAGGAACAATCTCTGCAGGGCTTCGCCAAGCACTACGGAGATTATGACGGGAGAACTAGAGGGTCAGGGTTGCCGACACACGGCTTGGGAAAACTTAATGTGTCCCGTGTGCTAGCCCTGCCCCTCTATTTTTATGTTGAGCCTTGGGGTCTAAACTTGGAGTAAAAGCCTCCTCCAGGTCGGTTTTGCCCGCACAAGGTCGGTTTGGCCCGCAGGGAAAGAGTCCAACTCGGATCCCTGCAGTACCACGCACAAGCGGTAGTACCGCTCACGAGCGGTAGTACCGCTTATGCGGTAGTACCGCTTCACACAAGCGGTAGTACCGCTTACACGGTAGTGCTGCCTTACCAGCGGTAGTACCGCTTAAGGCAGCAGCAAAACTTCCTTTTGCACTTTCCAATACCTCGTGGGCTTTACGCCTTTGGCTCATATAAAGTGTTGCTGCACCCGAACACTTCGGTAAACATCCGGAACCCCTTCCGGTGAATTCCGGAACCCTTCCGGAGATCAAAACACTATTATCACATATATCAATCTTTACCTCCGGACTCTTCCGGAGATCCTCGTCATGTCCGGGATCTTATCCGGGACTCCGAACAACCTTCGGTCACCAACAAAATAACTCAACTATACTAATCGTCACCAAACGTTAAGTGTGTAGACCCTACGGGTTCGAGAACTATGTAGACATGACCGAGACACCTCTACGATCAATAACCAATAGCGGGACCTGGATGCCCATATTGGCTCCTACATATTCTACGAAGAGCTTTATCGGTCGAACCTCTATGTCAAGGATTCAGTTAATCCCGTATACTGTTCCCTTTGTTCTTCGGTATGTTACTTGCCCGAGATTCGATCGTCGGTATCTCTATACCTAATTCAATCTCGTTACCGGCAAGTCTCTTTACTCGTTCCGTAATACAAGATCTCGTGGCTAACACTTTAGTCACATTGCTTGCAAGGCTCATTGTGATGTTGTATTACCGAGTGGGCCCTGAGATACCTCTCCGTCACACGGAGTAACAAATCCCAGTCTTGATCCATGCCAACCCAACAGACATCCTCGGAGATACCTGTAGAGCACCTTTATAGTCACCCAGTTACGTTGCGACGTTTGATACACACAAGGTATTCCTCCGATGTTAGGGAGTTGCATGATCTCATGGTCATAGGAACAGATACTTGACATGCAGAAAACAATAGCAATAAACTGACAGGATCATATGCTACGTTCGTAGTTTGGGTCTTGTCCATCTCATCATTCTCCTGATGATGTGATCCCGTTATCAAATGACATCTCATGTCAATGGCTAGGAAACCTTAACCATCTTTGACCAACGAGCTAGTCAACTAGAGGCTTACTAGGGACACAGTGTTGTCTATGTACCCACACATGTATTTGAGTTTCCAATCAATACAATTATAGCATGGATAATAAACGATTATCATGAACAAGGAAATATAATAATAACCAATTTATTATTGCCTCTAGGGCATATTTCCAACAGAGTGTGCGAGTGCGTGATCGATGAAAAGAGGGGCGAGAGTGTGCATGTGTGTGGGACCGTATGAGAGATAGGGGGGCATGGACGGTGAGAGCAGAAGAGGGAAAGTGTGTGTATGTGGTAGGCAGACCTGGCTATAGAGAGGTATATCGATCGGTGTGTGCCAGAAAGGAGCTGAGGAGACCTACAGAGATCGTGGGAGAACGACCTAAAGAAAAAATAACGAATGTGCGCGATGGAGAGAATGCCGAGGGAGGGGGAGGGGCGAGGAGGGCGTGTGCATGCACGAGAGAAAGTTAGTGCTAGCTACAAAGATAAGAGGATTGTGTCGGTGTAAAAGACTAACAAAGATCATAATTCATTAAAAAGTGGATTCAGATATTTGAATAAGAGATCATAGTGTCTTAAACCCATGCATGCATGAATATAATTGTGATACGCATGGTGTGGTTATGAACATGTTATACTATATATATAAACAATCTCAAATTTATTTGAATTTGTGATAATGTGTGGCTTTCGCAGCTCACAGCTAAATACTTGTAGGCGTTGGGGGCGGGGCACTATACATTGTGTGATAAACACATTATATATATGAAACATGGTTTAGATTATGAAGATCTAGCTAGAGCTTGAAATGTACTATTATTTGAAATCAGCATAAAGTGGATTCAAAATTTGAATTTGAGTTCATATAGTACACATAGTTCATATCTAACTTGACAGTAATCATGTGGTGTGTTGTGAAGATAATATATAGATGATGGTTTAACTTGACAACAATCATGATTGTAGATTCTTATTCAAATAGTGAAATGAATTCAAATTTAGTTCATATTGCAGCGGTAGTATATACATTTGGAATGCACTAAAATGTTCATTTGAGTAGGTTACATGCATTATACACCTAGCAAAATATTTTAATTGAAGATAACATGGATTCAAAGTTTTGAATGACATTTGTAGCAATTCATACAGTAAAACGGGACAAGCCCCTCTCTTGTGTGGTGCGAATTGATTTATTATTTTTTTGTTTTTTTTTGGTTGAGGGAAGTGCGAATTGATATGGTACCATACACGGTAGCCTTGTCCTGAAATTTCAACTAGCGCCTTGTTATGCCGAAATTTCAAGATATCACTTTGTCTCTTTGTGCTCTGAAAACTCCCTCCTTCTCAACCCGCGCCTTGCTATCCCGAAATTACAACGCGCGCGAAAACTCCCTCCTCCTACGAAACCCCGACACGCAAAATCCCCGTTCTACCCCTGAGCGGAAAGAGCCGCTAGTTTAAATTGGTGGGGGTACTTTTGTAACTTACCTACATTTCGGACAAGCGCGTCCCTAAGTCATGGTTTCCCCCTCCCATCCCCTACTTTTCCCCATTCGAAAACCGAGGCCGCCAAAACGTCTCTCCAGCAGCCGCGAAACCCCACCCTCCTCCGTCCGCCCCCACCGCCGCCCAGCCGGAGCCTCTTCCCCGACGACATCATCCACCGCAATAGCTCGATGTCCCTCATCCACCGCACTGGATGAGGATCCGTCATTGATCTCATCGTCCCGCCGGTTCAGCTGCCCCGTCCTCCACCTCCAAGGAGCTGCTCCGATGACCTCCTTGTCTATCGCGGCTGCTCCATTACCACAGCGCCGCCTTAACCTGCCCCACCAGAACCGCAGCATCCTCACTGACTCCTCGGATGAAGCCGAGGCCTACTTGGCGCCACCAAAGAGGTTGTACACTCATCGCATCTTCTCCTTCACTCGACCTCACGGTGCCGCCAATGCTCGATCCCACTCCGCCATGGCGCGGCTCCCTCGACGCCGGCGCCGCCGGCGACATCCTCCATGGCGGCTCTCCCCCATTGCGAGGCTCCCTTGGCGGCTGCATCCATTCCAGCCAAAGCTGCTGCTGCTGCTCCGGCTCTCGCTCGCGCTGCTGCTCTGCTCTTGCTCTCGCTCGTGCTGCTACTCTGCTCTTGCTCTCGCTCGCGCTACTGATGCTGGTACACGGGCTACTGCAGCTACATGAGTTGCTGCTCTGGCTCTCGTTCGCGTTGCTGCTCCGGCTACTATCTGCTAGTGCATTCTCTGTTGAGCAGCTACTGATTTAGATCACTGCTTCTCTGCTACTAGTGCTCGAACGGTCTAAACTACAAGTGAAGTGCTTCTCTGCTACTAGCGCATTCAGTTGCGACAGTAACAATCAGTTTCGACAGTAAAATTCATTTTCGACAGTTAAGTTCAGAGTCAACAGTTTTTACATCATCTGTTGGAGTTGGGTGTTTTTTGGTGATGTAAATTTTATGGCTAGCACTTTTTGGTGATGTATTTTACATCATCTATTGGAGATGGTATTAGAATCCCACTTCAGATTAACGATGTCCGTCTTGTACTGCTTCAGCCTCGACGTCGTACAGCTCGCCGGAGCTGCTCCAACGATGGAACCATCCATCACAACAGAGCAGTACCCTCGATTCCGTCTACATACGCCTCAGATCTTATTCCCCAGCTTCGATAGCCACCTCCACCGCAACATCTTCAGCGATCGACCCAATGATGCTGAGGTCGACACGGCTACACCAAAGAGGTTGTACACTTGTCGCATCACTTTTTTACTCTACATTCATGTCTGTGACGCCCCCGACTCAATCGTGCACTAATCATACACGCAAATGCGCACGATCAAGCCCAGGGACTCACGGGAAGATATCACAACACAACTCTAGACACAAAATAAAATAATACAAGCTTTATATTACATGCCAGGGGCCTCGAGGGCTCGAATACATAAGCTCGAGTTACACAAGAGTCAGCGAAAGCGTTAGTATCTGAGTACAGACATAATTAGACAAAGGTTGCCTTAAGAAGGCTGAGCAAAACAACGACATCTAGATCGAAAAGGCGCATGCCTACTGCCTGGGAGCCTCCTCAACTACTCCTGGTCGTCGGTCTACACATAGTAGTAAGCTCCGTCGGGGTAGTAGTAGTCGTCGACGGGATCAGCTGGCTCCGGGGCTCCCTCATCTGATCGCAGCAATTGGGTATGGGGAAAAAAGAGGTAGCAAAGCAACCGTGAGTACTCATCCAAAGTCCTCACAAGACTTACATCAGATCTATTCTATTTATGCATCGGTATCAAATGAAGGGGTTGTATCTGTGGACTGGACTGCAGAATTGCCAGAATAGAGAGAAGGCCTAGCCTATCGAAGACTAGCATCTTGCTGCGTCTTGCAGCATTAGAAGATTGCATATTAGCAGCATATAATAAAGCAATGAGTATGTAGTAGCAAAGCCCAGAGATCCTTCCTCGACTACCCCGCGAGGAAGCGATCCCGGAGCCATCATATCGGTTTAGTATCACAAGTATCCAGTTCAAGTTGTAGTAGATCGGGATACAACACTAAGCGTCCTGTTACCATGGACACGGCTATTCGAATAGATAACTTCCCTGCAGGGGTGCACTACTGTTACCCAACACGCTCGATTAACTCTGGCCGGACACACTTTTCCAAGTCATGCCCGGCCTCAGCTGATCGACACGACATAGTCCTATCTAGGCTCCGCAGAGAGGTCCCCGCCGGTCTACATCCTAAGTGCTCAGGGGTCTTGGGGCCCGTTGCCCTTTGCACTCCGGGTCATTGCGAACAGGTCGATCCAGGCACCACATCTGTCATGGATGGCGCCGACCCGGCCGTGCCGCAATGCTGAACGGGACGTCTGACAGAGCTTTCGGCTGATACATATGGCGCCGAGGGCCCCATTAAACCATTATCCCGCATGGTGGTAGTGCGTATAGGCCAGTGGCCAACTCAGATCAAATACCCAAATCCGTTAGTGAATTATTAGGAGCTCGCGGAGACGACCAGTGCTTCGGCCGTTACGACTAGGTATCTCGCGGACCACGACCAGGGACTAGGCCCACCTCTCTCTTAGGTAGTCTCTGCCTGCCCTATCGCTCCGACTACAGTGTAAGTTCCATGTCGGCTGTCGGGACAAGTCCCGAGCTACCACCACATCCTGGTTGGTACCGCTAACAGCCAGTCGCCACAGGACTCTCTCGCGGGTACCCTTTGGGTCGGCCCGACTTCAACATTATCTCGCGGGTGCTCTTGGAGCCAACTCGTCTTTAA
Organism: Elymus sibiricus; assembly: GCA_039707655.1. Lineage (NCBI taxonomy): Eukaryota > Viridiplantae > Streptophyta > Magnoliopsida > Poales > Poaceae > Elymus > Elymus sibiricus. The sequence continues at coordinate 77,901,707 of CM077670.1, read as the reverse complement.
CAATGGTCTGAGGTGAAATTCAAAGTACCCGTGTGTCCATAACATCGTGGGGAATCCGAGGAATCACCCTCAATGGATTCCCACTCGATGTAACTGTCAAGGTGAACTTGGAGGAATCACCCTCGATAAGTTCACACTTGATGGGCTGCACGACAGAGGCATCATCGGAGGTGGTGAAAGAGGAATCACCCTCAGTAACCCACAACCGATTAGCTACGCTACAGAGATATCATCAGGAGTGAGGTAGGAGGTATCACCCTCGGCACTCGATAGTAGCTCTGCAGAGTCGTACAACTTAAGGGGGTGTGTGGTGCTGTGTCGGTCTCTGCACATCGATCATGTTGATCGAAAAATTCGGAAACAAAGCATGGCAACACGGACAAGGTTGCGGGGTCACTGATGGATCACTAACCAACCTATACTAAGCATTTAGGATAGTAGGTAAGGTATCAACATCAGGTTACAAAATCAGGCTATGCATCAGAATAGGAGCAATCAAATACAGTAGTAAAATCTAATGCAAGCACGAGAGAGAATGAATGGGCGATATAGTAATGATCAAGGGGGTTTGCTTGCCTGGAAGCTCTGCTGAAAAGGAAGAAGGGTCGTCGATGACGTAGTCGTACTCGGGAGCAGCGTCGGTCTCTGGGTCTACCGGAGAGAAGAGGGGGAAGAAACAATAAATATAAAGCAAACAAAAGCAACACAAAGCATGACACGGCAATATGTTGTGCTAGGGGTGACCTAACGCAGTGCTACACATTACAGACGGAGCGGGAAAATATCTGTGAATATTTTCCCGGCTTTAGGCAATTATCGGACAAACGATCCGGAGGGGAAGGTTCGATGTTTGCAGTGTCAGAGGCATGTGACAGGTAAGTGGATGGCATATTCGGATTCGTCTTATTTTTCTGATTGTTTTTCATATATAAAACATTTTCATCTGAGTTACGGTTATTTTGCTATTAATTTTCAAAGTTTTAAACAATTTCTGAATTTCCTGGATTTAATTTAATTCAAAAACCAATAAACATAAAATGTTAGGGGTACACAGAAGTGTACCCAACATTTTATACAGTGGGTATGACAGGTGGGGTCCAGGGGGCCCAGTTGACCCAGTCAAAGGTTGACTGGTCAACTGCACTGTTCATGGGGCCCACATGTAAGTGTCTCATCTTTTATTTATTTATTTATATTTTATTTTACTTTATTTTTCTTATTCCTTTTCTTTTCTTTTCTCTCTTTTCTTTTATTTTTTATATGGGCGGCCCCTTTTGTCAGTGACGGAGCCGGCCCTGGCTGGGCACTCACGCGCGGCCGCTCACAGAGGAGCGCCGGTGGCCACGGCCAGGAGGCCACGCGGGCGGCCGTGCGAGCAGGAGGCGCGGCCGGCAGTAGCGAGCAGCGGCGCACGGCGAGTAGCGGCGGGAAGCGGCAGCAGTAGCAGCAACAGTCGGTGCGGGCAGCAGCAAGCAGGCGAGCGCAGGCGGCAGCAGGCGCGGGTGGCGGCGAGTGCGGGTGGCCGCAGGCGCGCGTGAACGGGCGCAGGGGCGCGGTGAGAACACGGGCGGGCACGCACGCGGGGCTTGGCCGGGCGCGGCCAAGGCGCGCGAGCGCGCACGGAAGCAGGGCTCCGGGCGCGGCCTCGAAAGGACGCGGGCGGTGGCTACGGCGACGGAAACGAGGGGGAAAAAGGGGGAACCGGCGGAGGGCTCACAACGGCGGCCGATGGCGAGCTCGGGAGGGGCCGGGGACGACCAGAGTAGCGGGATGACGCGACGGCAGTGGCGATGGCCGACGCGAAGGAGCGGCGCCGATCTGGCAATGGGGACCTCCGAGGCTCGAGCTGGCGGGCAGGGACGGCGTGGACGAGCGTGGGGAGGCTCTCGGACATCTCGAAACGGCGAGGGGAGGCCGGTGGCCGCGGCAATGGTGAGCGGCTGCGACGGCTTCGCTCGGGTGTGAGCAAGATTAGAGAGGGAGAGGGCTTGCGATGGGGGGAGTGAGGGTAGCTACGGTTCCAGGGGGACGAGGGCGTCCTTATCCCCTCGGGTTGCCGCCGGATGCCTGACGCGTAGCGATCGGAGGCGCGTGCAGGCATGCGTGCTCCACGACGACGCGGGTGAGCAGGAGGTAGGGGATGATGCTTAGGCGTGCTGGGCTGGGTACTCTAGACCTAAAGCCCAGTCCAACTGTAGAATTATATCCTTTTTCTTTTTAAATTTCTGTTTGTTTATTTCCTCTCTATGTTCTAATTCATTTTTGGTCCAAATGATTTTTGTTGCCGATGAAACTTTCCACATAAATACTTTGTAACATTTTGCAGCTGTCCACAAAGTTTGGGGGCATTTTGAAATGTGTAAGTATTTTTAGAAATTGAAATAGTCAAAGTATTTACTGCTGGTCCACATTAATTGTAGCTAGGGTCAATTTGGGAATCCAAATGATGTTGGTTTTATTTTTATAATTGCTTTGGGATTAATTGCAATATTATGAACTATTTTGTTTAATTACTTGAAGAAGTTTTTATTTGACTTACATTTGAAATTTGAAATTTTAAAGTTGGATCATTTCTTAATTATTTTTGTTAGGGCATAATGATGATGACTTGGCATACCTAATTAGCATAATTAGTGTATAGTAATCTGGGGATGTCACAACTGTCCTCCACTCAAAGAAATTCTCGTCCCGAGAATTAAGATGTTGAGTAAAGGGGGAAAAGGTCTAGTTTCGAAATTCTAACGAATCTTCTCGGTCTTGGTTGCTCTTCCCGAAGAGGTCGATCCACGGCATGGATGTCTTCATTTCCCTGCTTTACGTCATCATGATGAAGTCATCATCCTTCCTTCGGAATCTTCATCGTACTTACGAATAGGATAAGAGGGGAAACTCTATAGAGAAGGATGTCTGGAAGGATTGGCATCCGGTAATTATCTCAGGGGATGAAGGTAAAGTATTTCTCGAATTGGAACGCGGGATTTATATTGAGAGCAATATAATAAGGTTAAAGAAGTTTCAAACGAATGGGCAATCATTTGATACGGGAATAACATTTCATCTGATACCAGAATGGAATACGTCAGGGAAGGTGGCTCGTGGAAATACATACGAAGCCAAGTGTAAAGGATACTTCGGAATCAAGGTTGTACAGGAGAGTCAGGTTTCGATCCTGTGGAATTGCAGTGAGTGTGGATTAAGAGTAGGAAGGGCGGTGACATCTTGCGCGGTCACGACAACAAGACGTGTAAGAGGAAAGTCTGTCAGCTATGTCGGCAACACGTCGGTACCATGGGCGGGGCACGAAGAGAACCATTTTCCTGCTCGTTAAAACGAGGCGGACCAATAGGCAGGGTTCTCGTCCATCGGTGGTTACCGGAATGTCATCAACAATAGTAACAAGGTTTTTTTTGGGGGTGTTGACTTAAGCAGGGAATTATCACTGCCTAGATAAAAGCTAGATTACAAGAAAGGTTAAACAGACCAATGGAAAGGAAAATGTGATGATCAGATTAAACAGACCAATGGAAAGGAATAATTGCAGACAATCCAGCTCTCCGGGTGAATGTGAGCACGAGAACCTAATGTTAGAGTTAGCAAAATCTTTAACCCGAATAGATGAGAGATCAGAGTCCCAGAGTAAAGGAGAGGAATAAAAGATCCTAATCCCATCCATTGGTGACGTGGGCCCGTAAGCCACACAGCCATGTTAGTAAAACAGGTTTTTCAAGACTAGACTCAACTTTAACCAAGGAGTTGGAAAGGGGGCTACCTACAGGCAGTCGGCTCTGATACCAACTTGTGATGCCCCCGACTCAATCGTGCACTAATCATACACTTAAATGCGCACGATCAAGCCCAGGGACTCATGGGAAGATATCACAACACAACTCTAGACACAAAATAAAATAATACAAGCTTTATATTACAAGCCAGGGTCCTCAAGGGCTCAAATACATAAGCTCGAGTTACACAAGAGTCAGTGGAAGCATTAGTATCTGAGTACACACATAATTAGACAAAGTTGCCTTAAGAAGGCTGAGCAAAACAACGACATCTAGATCGAAAAGGCGCAGGCTTCCTGCCTGGGAGCCTCCGAAACTACTCCTGGTCTTCGGTCTACACGTAGTAGTAAGCTCCGTCGGGGTAGTAGTAGTCGTCGACGGGATCAGCTAGCTCCGGGGCTCCGTCATCTGATCGCAACAATCGGGTATGGGGAAGAAGAGGTAGCAAAGCAACTGTGAGTACTCATCCAAAGTACTCGCAAGACTTACATCAGATCTATTCTATTTATGCATCGGTATCAAATGAAGGGGCTGTATCTGTGGACTGGACTGCAGAATTGCCAGAATAGAGAGAAGGCCTAGCCTATCTAAGACTAGCATCTTGCAGCGTCTTGCAGCATTAGAAGAGTGCAGATTAGCAGCATATAATAAAGCAATGAGTATGTAGTAGCAAAGCCCAGAGATCCTTCCTCGACTACCCCGCGAGGAAGCGATCCCGGAGCCATCATATCAGTTTAGTATCACAAGTATCTAGTTCAAGTTGTAGTAGATCGGGATACAACACTGAGCGTCCTGTTACCGTGGACACGGCTATTCGAATAGATAACTTCCCTGCAGGGGTGCACTACTGTTACCCAACACGCTCGATTAACTCTGGCCGGACACACTTTTCCGGGTTATGCCCGGCCTCGGTTGATCGACACGACGTAGTCCTACCTAGGCTCCACAGAGAGGTCCCCGCCGGCCTACATCCTAAGTGCTCAGGGGTCTTGGGCCCGTTGCCCTTTGCACTCCGGATCATTGCGAATGGGGCGATTCAGGCACCACCTCTGTCATGGATGGCGCCGACCCGGCCGTGCCGCAATGCTGAACTGGACGTCTGACAGAGCTTTCGGCTGATACATACGGCGCCGAGGGCCCCATTAAACCATTATCCCGCTTGGTGGTAGTGCGTATAGGCCAGTGGCTAACTCAGATCAAATACCCAAATCCGTTAGTGAATTATTAGGAGCTCGCGGAGACGACCAGTGCTTCGGCCGTTCCGACTAGGTATCTCGCGGACCACGACCAGGGACTAGGCCCACCTCTCTCTTAGGTAGTCTCCGCCTGCCCTGTCGCTCCGACTATAGTGTAAGTTCCGTGTCGGCTGTCGGGACAAGTCCCGAGCTACCACCACATCCTGGTTGGTACCGCTAACAGCCAGTCGCCACAGGACTCTCTCGCGGGTACCCTTTAGGTCGGCCCGACTTCAACATTATCTCGCGGGTGCTCTTGGAGCCGACCCATCTTTAACAATGGTCTGAGGTGAAGGTCAAAGTACCCGTGTGTCCATAACATCGTGGGGAATCCGAGGAATCACCCTCGATGGATTCCCACTCGATGTAACTGTCAAGGTGAACTTGGAGGAATCACCCTCGATAAGTTCACACTTGATGGGCTGCACGACAGAGGCATCATCGGAGGTGGTGAAAGAGGAATCACCCTCGGTAACCCACAACCGATTAGCTACGCTACAGAGATATCATCAGGAGTGAGGTAGGAGGTATCACCCTCGGCACTCGATAGTAGCTCTGCAGAGTCGTACAACTTAAGGGGGTGTGTGGTGCCGTGTCGGTCTCTGCACATCGATCACGTTGATTGAAACATTCGAAAACAAAGTATGGCAACACGGACAAGGGTGCGGGGCCACTGATGGATCACTAACCAACCTATAGTAAGCATTTAGGATAGCAGGTAAGGTATCAACAGCAGGTTACAAAATCAGGCTATGCATCAGAATAGGAGCAATCAAATACAGTAGCAAAATCTAATGCAAGCATGAGAGAGAAGGAATGGGGGATATAGGAATGATCAAGGGGGTTTGCTTGCCTAAAAGCTCTGCTGAAAAGGAAGAAGGGTCGTCGGTGACGTAGTCATACTCGGGAGCAGCGTCGGTCTCGGGGTCTACCGGAGAGAAGAGGGGGAAGAAACAATAAATATAAAGCAAACAAAAGCAACACAAAGCATGACACGGCAATATGCTGTGCTAGGGGTGACCTAACGCAGTGCTACATGTTACAGATGGAGCGGGAAAATATCTGGGAATATTTTCCCGGCTTTAGGCAATTATCGGACAGACGATCCAGAGGGGAAGGTTCCATGTTTGCAGTGTTGGAGGCATGTGACAGGTAAGTGGATGGCATATTCAGATTCCTCTTATTTTTCTGATCGCTTTTCATATATAAAACATTTTCATCTGAGTTATGGTTATTTTTCTATTAATTTTCTAAGTTTTAAACAATTTCTGAATTTCCTGGATTTAATTTAATTCAAAAATCAATAAACATAAAATGCTACGGGTACACAGAAGTGTACCCAGCATTTTATACAGTGGGTATGATAGGTGGGGTCCAGGGGGCCCAGTTGACCCAGTCAAAGGTTGACTGGTCAACTGCACTGTTCATGGGGCCCACATGTAAGTGTCTCATCTTTTATTTATTTATTTATATTTTATTTTACTTTATTTTTCTTATTCCTTTTCTTTTCTTTTCTCTCTTTTCTTTTTTCTTTTTTTATATGGGCGGCCCCTTTTGTGAGTGACTGAGCCGGCCCTGGATAGGCACGCACGCGCGGCCGCTCACAGAGGAGCGCCGGCGGCCATGGCCAGGAGGCCGCTCGGGCGGCCGTGCGAGCAGGAGGCGCGGCCGGCAGCAGCGGGCAGTGGCGCACGGCGAGCAGCAGCGGGGAGTGGCAGCAGTAGCAGCAGCAGCAGCCGCCGCGGGCAGCAGTAGCAGCAGCAGCCGGCGCGGGCAGCATCAAGCAGGCGAGCGCAGGCGGTAGCAGGCGCGGGTGGCGGCCAGTGCGGGTGGCCGCGGGCACGTGTGAACGGGCGCAGGGGCGCGGTGAGAAGGCGGGCGGGCGCGCGCGCGGGGCTTGGCCGGGCGCGGCCAAGGCGCGCGAGCGCGCGCGGAAGCAGGGCTCCGGGGCGCGGCCTCGGAAGGACGCGGGCGGTGGCTACGGCGACGGAAACGAGGGGGAAAAAGGGGGAACCGGCGGAGGCTCACAGCGGCGGCCGATGGCGAGCTCGGGAGGGGTCGGGGACGACCGGGGTAGCGGGATGACGCGACGGCAGTGGCGATGGCCGACGCGAAGGAGCGGCGCCGATCTGGCGATGGGGAACTCCGAGGCTCGAGTTGGTGGCAGGGACGGCGTGGACGCGCGTGGGGAGGCTCTTGGACATCTTGGAACGGCGAGGGGAGGCCGGTGGCCGCGGCAATGGTTAGCGGCAGTGATGGCTTCGCTCGGTTGAGAGCAAGATCAGAGAGGGAGAGGGCTTGCGAGGGGGGAAGTGAGGGTATCTAGGGTTCCAGGGGGACGAGGGCGTCCTTATCCCCTCGGGTTGCCGCCAGATGCCTGACGCGTGGCGATCGGAGGCGCGTGCGGGCGTGCGTGCTCCACGACAACGCGGGTGAGCAGGAGGTAGGGGATGATGCTTAGGCGTGCTGGGCTGGGAACTGTAGACCTAAAGCCCAGTCCAACAGTAGAATTATTTCCTTTTTCTTTTTAAATTTCTGTTTGTTTATTTCCTCTGTGTCTTCTAATTCATTTTTTGTCCAATTGATTTTTGTTGCCGATGAAACTTTCCACATAAATACTTTGTAACATTTTGCAGCTGTCCACAAAGTTTGGGGGCATTTTGAAATGTGTATGTATTTTTAGAAATTGAAATTGTCAAATTATTTACTGCTGGTCCACATTAATTATAGCTAGGGTCAATTTGGGAATCCAAATGATGTTGGTTTTATTTTTATAATTGCTTTGGGATTAATTGCAATATTATGAACTATTTTGTTTAATTACTTGAAGAAGTTTTTATTTGACTTACATTTGAAATTTGAATTTTTAAAGTTGGATCATTTCGTAATTATTTTTATGAGGGCATAATGATGATGACTTGGCATACCTAATTATTATAATTAGTGTTTAGTAATCTGGGGATGTCACAATGTCAATCCCTTAGGGCTATTTTGGTTCAAAAGAAAAGTGAAGGAAAATCATCGCAATAGGAAATTTTCCTATGGTACTCTACTATTCAATTATTCATGCATTTGGTTGAAAGGAATGGAGCAAAACAAAACTGAAGGATTTTTTCCTTCCGTGTCTGTTTCAAAGGAAAAACACAGAAATTTTAGCATCCACCTGGACCTACTTATCAATATCCTAATCATGAAAATAAAGACTAAGTGCATTAGTGGCATAATAACATTCTAACTGTACACATTTTCAGGTGGTTTGACTTTAATTTGGCCATGTTTCTTTGCATTCCTGTGCTCTTCCAATTCCTATGAACCGAACACCCTAGTTGAAAGAAATCATATGTTTACAAATGCTCTGTTTTTCACGTGCATTCCTATCCTATTCCGGTGTTTTTCCTATCCATGTGTTTTTAGAATCCTGCAAGCCAAAGGAGTCCTTACAGAATTACTTCAGTTACAGATAGGCGTCGAAGAAAACTTTATGTGGTTTGTCCTGCTCCTGCCGCGCCGTCTTCCACCTCACCTGAGCTGATCCATCGACAGAAGCGTCCACCATACCAGACATCATGACTCCTTACCGTCTTTCGCCGCCTTAGATCTCCTTCCCCACCACCGGCAGCCACTGATGACCCACAAGTATCGGGGATCAATCGTAGTCCTTTCCATAAGTAAGAGTGTTGAACCCAACGAGGAGCAGAAGGAAATGACAAGCGGTTTTCAGCAAGGTATTCTCTGCAAGTACTGAAAGTAGCGGAAACAGATAGTTTTGATAGCAAGATAATTCGTAACAAGTAACAAGTAGTAATGGTAACAAAAGTGCAGCAAGGTGGCCCAATCCTTTTTGTAGCAAAGGACAAGCCGGAACGAACTTGTATAATAAGCAAAGCGTTCTCGAGGACACATGGGAATTTCATCTAGTCACTTTCATCATGTTTGTTTGATTCGCGTTTGCTACTTTGATAATTTGATACGTGGGTGGACCGGTGCTTGGGTGATGTTCTTACTTGAACAAGCCTCCCATTTATGATTACCCCCTCTCGCAAGCATTCGCAACTACGAAAGAAGAATTAAGATAACTCTAACCATAGCATGAAACATATGGATCCAAATCAGCACCTTACGGAATAGTGCATAAACTAGGGTTTAAGCTTCTATCACTCTAGCAACCCATCATATAATTACTACTCCACAATGCCTTTCCTTAGGCCCAAAGATGGTGAAGTGTCATGTAGTCGACGTTCACACGACACCACTAAAGGAAGCAACAACATACATATAATCAAAATATCGAACGAACACCAAATTCACATGATTACTTATGACAAGACTTCTCCCATGTCCTCAAGAACAAAAGTAACTACTCACAAATCATATTCATGTTCAAGATTAGAGGGGTATTGAATAGCATTAAGGATCTGAACATATAATCTTCCACCAAATAAACCAACTAGCATCAACTACAAGATGTAATCAACACTACTAGCAACCCACAGGTACCAATCTAAGGTTTTGAGACAAAGATTGAATACAAGAGATGAACTAGGGTTTGAGATGAGATGGTGCTAGTGAAGATGTTGATGAAGATTGGTCCTCCCACGATGAGAGGATCGTTGGTGATGTCGATGGCTTCGATTTCCCCCTCCCAGAGGGAAGTATCCCCGGCAGAATCGCTCCGCCGGAGAGCAAAATAGCTCCTGCCCAGGTTGTGCCTCGAGACGGCGGCGCTTTGTCCCGAAAGTCTTCTCTTGATTTTTTCTAGGGCAAATGGCTTCATATAGCAGAAGGAGGGGGCCAGACGCCAGCTGTGGGCCCCACAAGGCCTCAGGGCGCGCCTTGTTGCCTTGTGGGCAACTAGTGGGTCCCCTCTGGTATTTCTTTTCTCCAGTATTTTTTATATATTCAATAAAAAATCTCCGTGAAATTTCTGGTCAATTGGAGCTCTGTAGAATAGGTATCTGTGATGTGGCTATTTCAGGTCCAGAATTCCAGCTGTCGGCATTCTCCCTCTTCTTGTAAATCTTGCAAATTAAGAGAGAAAAGGCATAAGAATTCTACCATAAAGTGAAATAATGATCAAAAACATAATGAATAACAGTAGGAAATCATGATGCAAATTGGACGTATCAACTCCCCCAAGCTTAGACCTCGCTTGCCCTCAAGCGAAAAGTCAAAATCGAGAATCATGACCACATGTTTAGAGAGAGAGACGTCGATAAAAATAAAATACGGACATGGAGCATCATGATCTTTATTATAACAACAATCTATCATCATAAAACTTCTCATGAAAAAGTGACAATTCATCCACAAGTTAAAGTATGAACCATAAACAAAATTGAAAACTAACAAACTACGATCTCAGTCACTAAAGCAATTGCAATTCATCTTATTATCAGGAAGAGTCTATGTAAGAGCTTTGTTTAGCAAGTTCACATACTCAACTATCATTTAGTCTTCTATGATTGCTTACACTCACGGCATACTTATGGGGCAAAAGTTTCAGTTGAACACATAGAAAGATAGGGGCTTATAATTTTGCCTCCCAACGTATTTACCTCAACGGTAATGTCAACAATAATAACTCATGATCACCTACATTCAACTGGATATATATGGATGGATCATTCCCCACCACATGATGTTTGCCAAAAGAGAAAATAAAATGGAATAGAGAAGAATACTATTGACTCTTGCATGAAAGTAAATACATAAAGTAAAAGATAGGCCCTTCGCAGAGGGAAGCAGAGGTTGTCATGAGCTTTTTGTTTTTGGATGTGCAAGCTCTTAATGTAAAGGAACGTCACTTTATATTGCCCCTTGTGATAGCGACCTTTATTATGCAGTCTATCGCTTTTATTGCTCCACCATCACAAGATCGTACAAAGCTTATTTTCCCTTACAATAAAAGTTCATACATATTTAGGAGCAATTTTTATTGCTTTTGCACTGATGACAACTTACTTGAAGGATCTTATTCAATCTATAGGTAGATATGGTCGACTCTCATGGCATGAAACTGGGTTTAAGGTTTTGGATGCACAAGTAGTATCTCTACTTAGTGCGGATTTTTGGCTAGCAAAGATAGGGGGCAAACACCACATGTTAGAGGATCCAAAACAATATTACTTCTATGTGAATATAAGCAAACATAACTCATTACGTTGTCTTCCTTGGCCAACGTCAACTAATTGACATAGAATATTTGATGGGGGCTCACAATCATAAAAGATGTCCAAGATAGTGTATTTATATGTGAGACCTCTCTTCCTTTATTACTTTTTCATGAATTGCTACAATGACCAATGATATGTTTGTCATCTTCCAACAAGTTTTATCAATTATACCTTTTTTATGTGAAGTCATCACTCCGCGTGGGATTAGCATATGATCTTATTTTTATTCTTTCTTTATTTCTAAGATTGGATCATCAAAAGTAAAACACTCAACTCAAACTACTCTTTATTATATAACTTTCACGCATGATTACATAGATAGATAGATCACAAAGCAAGCACTCGAAACTAAATCATACTAAAACTTTATTCCTCTAAATCATGGAATAACTAAGGATCGAACTAAGATAGATAATGATGATGGAAAAGTGATGGTGATACGATACCGGGGCGCCTCCCCCAAGCATGGCACAAGCCAAGGGGAGTGCCCATACCCATGTACTCAAGTCTCCTTCTTTGGTGATGGTGCTGATGAAGTGGTGGGCTTGTCCTCCGTCTTGTAAGGCATAGGCTCTCCATCATAAAAGGACGAATGTGTTTCCGGAGTCCTGAAATTTGCAGCTAAACTCATACCTTTGAACTTGGCCTCATACTCAAAATTTTGGTTTTGTAGATCATATATTTGGGCCTGAAGATAATCAATCCGATCATTGAGCTTGAAGATGACGTCCCCAATATTCTTGCCGTCCACCTTATGCTCACGGATGAATTCCATGATCATGGAGTGGTTAGCACAAAGTCCGCGCTCCACCATGCCTTGGCACTTGAAGATCTCCTATTCCACCGCTTCCAGCCTAGCCTTCTCGCTCCCGGTGTTCTTAGGTCCTTGAATGTCCCGGATGTGGAGCACCCCCTCACGCATCTCAATGGCTTGAGGGTGCTTCATCACCTCCGGTACGTACGGGTTGATGACCTTCTCATAGAACTTGTCTTTGGACGAGCTTGGAGACGTCATGGCGACCTAGATCTGTCAGAAAAATAGCCCAAAACAAGGACAGAGGAGAAACTCGTGATATGGTGGTCAAAACATATGGGAGTATATATAAAGAATTTTTATCTTGCAAAACAAGCATACGGGAAGAAAACGAAGTCGGGAAGGCACACGTGGGGCCCATAAGGCATCACGGCGCACCCTGGGGGGGTCGCGCCCTGTTACCTTGTGGGCAACACGTGGGTCCCCTCGGCTGTTTCTTATTTTTGTAATTTTTCTAATATTTCAAAACTGACAGAAATAATTTTTATGGAATTTTTGGAGTCGGTTCACTTACCGTATCACATACCTACCCCTTTTTCAGGGTTTTGGACCATTCCGGAAGGATTCTTCTATGTGCTCTTCCGGTGTAATTGTTTCAATAATATTGGTTTCAACATTAATGGGAGTACCTAAAATATAATGCTTAACTCTTTGCCCATTCACCACTCTCGGATTATTGCCTTCGGAGTTATTTATTTTGATGGCTCCGGAGCGATAAACTTCTTCGATGACATATGGCCCCTCCCATTTAGAGAGAAGTTTTCCTGCAAAAAATCTTAAGCCAGAATTGTATAATAGAACATGATCACCTATTTTGAATTCCCATTTTTGAATTCTTTTGTCATGCCATCTTTTAACTTTTTCTTTAAATAGCTTAGCATTATCATAGGCTTGGGTTCTCCATTCATCTAAAGAGCTAATATCAAATAACCTCTTCTCACCGGCAAGTTTAAAATCATAATTAAGTTCTTTAATTGCCCAATAAGCTTTATGTTCTAATTCGAGAGGTAAATGACATGCTTTTCCATAAACCATTTTATACGGAGACATACCCATATGATTTTTATATGCAGTTCTATAAGCCCATAATGCATCATCAAGTTTCTTAGACCAATTCTTTCTGGATCTATTAACGGTCTTTTGCAAAATCAATTTTATTTCTCTATTAGTTAATTCAACTTGACCACTAGACTGAGGATGATAAGGAGATGCAATTCTATGGTTAACATCATATTTAGCAAGCAACTTACGGAAAGCACCATGAATAAAATGTGAATCACCATCAGTCATTAAATATCTAGGGACTCCAAACCTCGGGAAAATAACTTCTTTAAGCATTTTAATAGAAGTGTTATGATCGGCACTACTAGTTGGAATAGCTTCTACCCACTTAGTAACGTAATCAACATCAACTAAAATATGAGTATACCCATTGGATTTAGGTAAAGGTCCCATATAATCAAAACCCCAAACATCAAATGGTTCAATAACAAGTGAATAATTCATAGGCATTTCCTGACATCTACCAACATTACCAATTCTTTGACATTCATCACAAGAAAGGACAAACTTATGTGCATCCTTGAAAAGAGTAGGCTAATAAGAACCAGATTGTAATACCTTGTATGCAGTTCGGTCTCCCGCATGGTGTCCTCCATATGCCTCGGAGTGACACTTACGTATGATTTGTTCCTGTTCATGCTCAGGTACACAACGTCTAATAATACCATCTAGTCCTTCATTATATAGATGTGGGTCATCCCAAAAGTAATGTCTTAAATCAAAGAAAAACTTTTTCTTTTGTTGATATGTAAAGCTAGGTGGTATGTATTTAGCAACAATGTAATTAGCATAGTCTGCATACCAAGGAGTATTATGAGAAGCATTTATCACAGCTAATTGTTCATCAGGGAAATCATCATTAATAGGAAGTGGGTCATAAAGAACATTTTCCATTCTAGACAAATTATCTGCTACGGGATTCTCAGCTCCCTTTCTATCAATAATATGCAAGTCAAATTCTTGTAGCAAAAGAACCCACCTAATAAGTCTAGGCTTAGCATCTTTCTTTTCCATAAGGTATTTAATAGCAGCATGATCAGTGTGAACCGTAACTTTGCAATCAACAATATAAGATCTAAATTTATCACATGCAAACACAACTGCTAAAAATTCTTTCTCAGTAGTAGCATAATTTCTTTGAGTGTTGTCAAGAGTTTTACTAGCATAATGGATAACATTTAATTTCTTATCAACTCTTTGTCCTAGAACAGCACCAAAAGCATAATCACTAGCATCACACATAATTTCAAAGGGTAGGTTCCAATCAGGTGGTTGAACAATAGGTGCCGAAATTAAGGCTTTCTTAAGTATTTCAAAGGCTTCTACACAATCATCATCAAATACAAATGGAACATCTTTTTGCAAGAGATTGGTAAGAGTTCTAGAAATTTTAGAGAAGTCTTTTATAAACCTTCTATAGAAACCAGCATGACCAAGAAAACTTCTTATACCTTTGATATCTTTAGGACATGGCATTTTCTCAATAGCATCAACTTTAGCTTTATCAACTTCAATACCTCTTTCAGAAATTTTATGCCCAAGGACTATACCTTCATTCACCATAAAGTGGCACTTCTCCCAATTCAAGACAAGATTAGTTTCTTCACATCTCTGGAAAACTCAATCAAGGTTGCTTAAGCAATCATCAAAAGAAGTTCCGTAAACGAAGAAATCATCCATGAAAACCTCAACAATTTTTTCACAAAAGTCAGAGAATATAGCAGTCATACATCTTTGAAAGGTAGCAGGTGCATTACATAAACCAAAAGGCATACGACGATAAGCATAAGTTTCAAAAGGACAAGTAAAGGTGGTTTTCTCTTGATCTTCAGGTGATACAGGTATTTGAGAGAAACCAGAATAACTATCTAGGAAACAAAAGTGTGTATGCTTAGACAATCTTTCTAACATTTGATCAATAAAAGGAAAGGGGTAATGATCTTTTCTAGTAGCTTTATTTAATTTCCTGAAATCAATTACCATCCTATAACCAGTTACAATTCTTTGTGGGATAAGTTCATTTTTATCATTAGGAACAACGGTAATACCTCCTTTCGTAGGAACACAATGAACAGGACTTACCCATCTACTATCAGCTATGGGATAAATTATACCTGCTTCTAGAAGCTTTAATATTTCTGTTCTTACCACATCTTTCATTCTAGGATTCAACCTTCTTTGATGGTTAACAACGGGTTTAGCATCTGGCTCCATATGAATTTTATGTTGACATAAAGTGGGAATAATGCCCTTAAGATCATCAGGAGTATATCCAATAGCAGCACGGTGCTTCCTCAGAGTTTTAAGTAATCTCTTTTCTTCATGCTCTGAAAGGTTAGCACTAATAATAACAGGATATATCTTCTTTTCATCAAGATAAGCATATTTAAGAGTATCAAGTAATTGCTTCAATTCAAACACAGGATCACCCTTGGGTGGAGGTGGATCTCCCAAGGTTTCAACAGGCAAATTATGTTTCAGAATAGGTGCTTGTTTAAAGAATAATTCATCTATTTCATTTCTTTCATTCATATTCATGTCATTCTCATGCTCAAGAAAATATTGTTCTAATGGATCAGTAGGAGGCACAGCAATACAGGCAAGACCAATAATTTCATCTTTACTAGGTAATTCTTTATCATGAGGTTGTCTACGAAACTTAGAGAAATTAAACTCATGAGACATCTCACCAAAATTAACACTAACAATTTCTTTAGTGCAATCAATCTTAGCATTAACCGTATTCAAGAAGGGTCTACCAAATATAATGGGACAAAAATCATCTTGTGGTGATCCAAGAACAAGAAAATCAGTAGGGTATTTGATCTTTCCACACAAGACTTCAACATCTCTAACAATCCCAAGTGGTGAAATAGTATCTCTATTTGCAAGCTTAATAGTAACATCAATATCTTCAATGTCAACAGGTGCAATATCATTCATGACTTCTTGATAGAGAGTAAACGGAATAGCACTCACACTAGCACCAATATCACATAAACCATGATAGAAATGATCTCCAATTTTAACAGAAATAACAGGCATGCCAACTATAGGTTTGTTTTTATCTTTAGGGTCTGGCTTAGCAATTCTAGTTGCTTCATCACGGAAATATATGACATGTCCATCAATATTATCAACCAAAAGATCTTTAACCATTGCAACACTAGGTTCAACTTTAATTTGTTCAGAAGGTCTAGGTGCTCTAATATTACTCTTATTAACGACAGTTGAAGCTTTAGCATGTTCCTTAATCCTAACAGGGAAAGGAGGTTTCTCAATATAAGCAGTAGGCACAACTGGATCAACATGGTAAACAATTGTTTCTTCTTTAACACTAATAGGTTCTTCATTCAATTCAATAGGTGGGTGATATTTAAACCATTTCTCCTTAGGGAGATCAACATGAGCAACAAAAGATTCACAAAAGGTAGCTACTATCTCTGAGTCAAGTCCATATTTAGTACTAAACTTACGAAAAGCATCAGTTTCCATAAAAGATTTAACATAATCAAACTTAAGATTTATACCTGACTCATTACCTTTGTCGATTTCCCAATCTTCATAATTATGTTTAATTCTTTCAAGAAGATCCCATCTGGATTCAATAGTTCTCTTCATAAAGGAACCACTAGAAGAAGTATCTAGCATGGATTGATCATTATGAGAAAGCCGAGCATAAAAGTTTTGAAGATTTATTTCTCTTGAGAGCTCATGATTGGGGCATGTGTGCAACATATACTTAAGCCTCCCCTAAGCTTGAGCGATACTTTCTCCGTCACGAGGCCAAAAATTCTTAACTCCTTCACCAGAAATTTTATCCTATGCATTTGGTTCATCGTGATCGGAATTATATATGTAATTCCGATCACGATGAACCAAATGCATAGGATAAAATTTCTGGTGGAATTCCAGCTTCAACCGGTTCCAGTCCCGTGTGTCAGTATCATCACATAGCCTATACCATGTCAATGCCTTTCCCTCCAAAGATAAAGGGAATACTTTATTCTTAACTCCATCTCTGGATAAACCTGCAAGCTTAAACAATCCACAAATTTCATCCACATAGATCAAGTGCATATCAGGATGTACCGTTCCATCTCCTGCATAAGGATTAGCTAGCAGTTTCTCTATCATACCCAAAGGAATTTCATAATAAATATTTTCAGTAGGTTCAATAGGTTGAGGAGCAACTCTTATTGCTTCCAGTTGAGGTGAAGATACCCCGAACAAGCCCCTCAAAGGATTAATTTCCACAGTGACAAATGACAATAAATTTCAGCACATAATATAAATGTTTCCTTACCAAATTCCACTCACCAAAGGCACTTCATTCCCCGGAAATGGCGCCAGAAAAGAGTCTTGATGACCCCACAAGTATAGGGGATCAATCGTAGTCCTTTCGATAAGTAAGAGTGTCGAACCCAACGAGGAGCAGAAGGAAATGACAAGTGGTTTTCAGCAAGGTATTCTCTGCAAGTACTGAAAGTAGCGGTAACAGATAGTTTTGATAGCAAGATAATTCGTAACAAGTAACAAGTAGAAACTGTAAAAAAAGTGCAGCAAGGTGGCCCAATCCTTTTTGTAGCAAAGGGCAAGCCAGAACGAACTCGTATATAAGCAAAGCGTTCTCGAGGACACATGGGAATTTCATCTAGTCACTTTCATCATGTTTGTTTGATTCACGTTCGCTACTTTGATAATTTGATATGTGGGTGGACCGGTGCTTGGGTGCTATTCTTACTTGAACAACCCTCCCACTTATGATTACCCTCCCTCACAAGCATCCGCAACTACGAAAGAAGAATTAAGATAACTCTAACCATAGCATGAAACATATGGATCCAAATCAGCCCCTTACAGAATAGTGCATAAACTAGGGTTTAAGCTTCTGTCACTCTAGCAACCCATCATCTAATTACTACTCCACAATGCCTTCCCTTAGGCCCAAAGATGGTGAAGTGTCATGTAGTCGACGTTCACACGACACCACTAAAGGAAGCAACAACATACATATCATCAAAATATCGAACGAATACCAAATTCACATGATTACTTATGACAAGACTTCTCCCATGTCCTCAAGAACAAAAGTAACTACTCACAAATCATATTCATGTTCAAGATCAGAGGGGTATTGAATAGCATTAAGGATCTGAACATATAATCTTCCACCAAATAAACCAACTAGCATCAACTACAAGATGTAATCAACACTACTAGCAACCCACAGGTACCAATCGGAGGTTTTGAGACAAAGATTGAATACAAGAGATGAACTAGGGTTTGAGATGAGATGGTGCTGGTGAAGATATTGATGAAGATTGGTCCTCCCACGATGAGAGGATCGTTGGTGATGTCGATGGCTTCGATTTCCCCCTCCCGGAGGGAAGTATCCCCGGCGGAATCGCTCCGCCGGAGAGCAAAATAGCTCCTGCCCATCCCGAAAGTCTTCTATTGATTTTTTTCTAGGGAAAATGGCTTCATATAGCAGAAGGAGGGGGCCAGACGCCAGCTGTGGGCCCCACAAGGCATCAGGGTGCGCCCGGGGGGGGCGCCCTGTTGCCTTGTGGGCAACTGGTGGGTCCCCTCTGGTATTTATTTTCTCCAGTATTTTTTAAATATTCAATAAAAAATCTCCGTGAAATTTCAGGTCAATTGGAGGTCTATAGAATAGGTATCTCTGATGTGGCTATTTCAGGTCCAGAATTCCAGCTGCCGGCATTCTCCCTCTTCATGTAAATCTTGCAAATTAAGAGAGAAAAGGCATCAGAATTGTACCATAAAGTGAAATAATGATCAAAAACATAATGAATAATAGTTGGAAATCATGATGCAAATTGGATGTATCAGCCACCGCAACTGCATCACCATCATCGACTCAGCATATGAACCTAAGGAGTACACGGGTCCGCAAGAGAGGTCGCACTCTTTTGTTTCTGCTTACTTTATGCATTTCTTAATATTACCTGCTAGTTTATCATCTTGTTCATCTCTTAGACTCCAAGTCATTTCCAAATTAATGTTCAAACTTGAGTTTTAAAATGCTTGTGGGGCACATATCGAGGCAGCAATGAATAGTATCTCTATCTACTATCTGGTTCATCTAGGGTATCTACTATGTCGTTCATCTTGGGTGGGAAACAAACATTAAAGTAGCGATCATCTGTCTTTTTATTAAATTAAGCTATCATTTGCCTGCTATCATTATTTTTGGATCTATCCACTGGTTGTTACCATCACTCTAGATTTCTACATGCTCTCCCATAATCTCACTATATTTTTTCCATATGCATGTCAGTTATTGTACACAGTCATGTTGAACATGTAGAGAAAAACAGAGGAGTCTTGCGCGGCAATACAGTGTCATGAAGACATCGCTCCATGGTGGGTGCAATGGCAACCCCACCCCCTCCTCCAGATTGTAATCCAGAGGAAGATAGTTGTTCAGAGGTGGATTCAGAGGGAGCTGACCACTCCTATTTACCCCCCGAGGTGTTTGCTCTAACTTGGCAAGATGATGTTGGTCATATCATGCATATGGTGCCTTGCTTTGCTTACTTTCGACATCATATATGTCATCTGCTTAGTTTAGACATGTTCTATAATGCCACCTGTTTAGTTTCTATATCATATATGTGAATTATGCAATGCCATCTTTTTTAACCAGCCATAATATATGTGAAATATGCAATGCCATCCTGTTTAGTCAGGCATCATATATTTGAATTCTATCTTGCCATTCCTTTTTTTTCATTACATTTCCATTTGTCGACAATGTTTGTACATTCAACTACTCTTCCTGTGAATCAGCCATTTGAGTGGGTAATGAAAAAATCTGGAGTGAAAACAAGGTCTTCAGAGCAGACAGTACTACCTGTCGAAGCAGATCTCTTGCTGGGTTCAGATAGCTCCTTAGAGGAGGATTCAGAGACAGATGACCAGTCCTATCCCCCCCCCCCCGAGGTGTATGCTCTAACTTGGCAGGGTTATACTACTCGTATCATGCATATGGTGTCTTGCATTACATAGTTTAGACATCATATACACAATATTCAACACCATCTGCTTAGTTTAGACATCATATATGCGAATGCCATCTGCTTAGTATATAAATCACATATGTGAATTATATCATGCCATCCTATTTACTTAGATAACATATATGTTAATTATGTCATGCGAACCTGTTTACTAAAGACATCATATAATTATCTCATGCCATCCTTTTTAGTTAGGCATCATATCTTTGAATTATGTCATACTATGCAGTTTAGATAGGTATCATATATGTGAAATTATGTCATGCTATCCTGTTTAGTTAAATAACATATATGTGAACTATTTCATGCCCTCTTTTTTCCTCACTATCTATTGCATCTGTCTCTCATACAAGGTCTGTACATTCAACTACTTTTCTTGTTTATCAGCCATTTGAATTGGAGGGAGTGATGGCAGTATCTAGCAGAGTAAAAACATAGTCTTCAAATAAAATAGGGCTACCTGTAGATGGAGATAGCACCCCAGTTGTACTTGCACAAGAACCAGCCCTGCCACACATAACCCAGACTCCCGCAGATTGTACCCCTACTCCGATGGACAGAGAACTAGCTTCACCCAATCTAACCCCAACCCCAGCAGATAGTAACTCAGTTCCAGTTGACACAACATCATCTCCACCACAAAGCTCCCAAACAAGAGCAGTAAGTAAGGCAGCTCCAGTGCCCAAAGCACCAGGACTACCACGGCAAACCACAACTCCACCAGTTAGTACACCTATTCCTGTGGACGAAGCACAACCAGTCATCCATAGTTTAGCGTCTATCACATTTGATGTTGTTAAATCCTATGTGCGTATCTTCCCATCATGGAAATATTATACTGAAGATGAAGGAAAGAGCCAGTTGCAGGTGTTCCTCCAGGAGTTATGTGTAAGTATTCATGGCAATTACTTTGCTTTGTCCCATACTTTCTACCTCCCTGCTGGTTATAACACAGCAAATGTTCCCATTTTTCTGTGTAGAGAATGACCTATTTGGAAACTCAGGATGAGGTAACCTGTGCTATCTTCAAGAATGCTTTGCGGCAGTATCGGAATTACCTGAAGAAAATGTACTTCACTGGCAAGGAAACTCATCAAATTCCCTTACTTTCTCCAGAGACACATTTACGGGACGATGACTGGGAACGCCTTGTTCTGTATTGGTCCAGACCCAAGAATCTGGTAGGGTCTATGAGATCATATTTCATTTTGAAGTATTATATGCCTACATCTTACTGTACTCTCTTCTTGTAGAACAAGTTCTTAAACCTGAATAACAACTGTTCTCAGGTAAGATTCCATAGCTATGGTGCATACTGCTTTGCTCTTGTATCACTGTATTTCCTCATACCAACTAATTTTTAAATTGAAGGATCTAATCGAAACTCCAATGGCACAACAGGTATGTTTAAACATGTTTCTTTAACTGGTTTGCTCTTCTAAATTGCTCAATGTTGATTTCAATTCCAATTGTGTAGACAGTTCTCTTCTCATATCATGCACATTACTAGCATCAAAACAGAGCCAATAGTGTTGTTAGTTGTACATGTATACCCATGGTACCCATCTGAAATCTTGTGGTGCCATGTAGTTTCCCACACTTATATTCTTTCAATGCTACTTTGTCTTGAACTGATATGATTTCAACTGTGTCTCTATTTTGATTTGGCAAGACAATGCAGTGACCATAGCACATAGATATATGTTTGTTTGATGCTTTTATAATGTACTACTTTGCAATAGAAGACTTGATAGTTTAATCCTGTCCACCTTACTACTGAACTGGTTCAACAAAATGAGTTTCATATACTACATGCTAAACCTGTTATGTGTCTGCTTGTTTCTTCTTTTAGAATGCTGACAGAATATTGGAGAAGAGTACCACATTAACAAATGGTAAAGGAAGTAATGCAGATAATGTTGAAGATAGTGAGACAGCCTTGTTGGTCTCCCACAAAGCTAATAAAACAGATAAGGAAAACTATCTTGAAGACAGTGAGACAACCCCAAAGTCCTGTCTTGATGTAGTGTTCGAGTTACTGGCCACTACCGCTGGCACAAGCTCTTCAAACTCGCTGTCTGAATCAGCTCGGTTTCTTGGGTCTCAACTACAAGCTGAAAGACATCGATCAACTGTGCTGCGACAAGAAGCCGAAGGACTAAGGAAGTCCCTGGAGAATTTAGATGCATACTTTCTGGTGCAACAACAAGCGTTGGAGGATTTTAGTGCCAAACAAGAGAAAGCTAATAAGCTTGCTAAGCTTATTACCAGCATGGTGGATACCTAGGATAACGTTTCTTGAGCTCTTCTGAAGTTGTTTAAGTTCTGGACTTGTTTTGCTGACGCGTTTATTTGCACTGGTGGCCAATTTAGACGCCCATTGTATGTAATATGATGCTTTGTTGTTCCCTTTATTTGCACTCGTGGCGAACTTTGATGCCCAGTGGATGTAATGTCTGTAATCGATGTAATAGCCTAGCGTTAGTTGCTTGCTTATTTATTTACTTATAGTCTTGTTTATTTGTTTGCTTGTAGTCACTGCAGTTCTTTTTCCTCGGTTTGCTAGTGGCCGCAATAACCATGGCCCACATACGGGCCGTGGTAACCATGGGCCTCCTACGGGCCGTAGGATACATGGCCCTCCTACGCGCCGTAGGATTCATGGGCCTCCTACGGGCCGTAGGATCCATGGGCCGTACTATTTGTGGGCCAAAACCGGACCACAATATGGACCGTAAACGGGCCAAAATCGTAACCGTCCGTGTATGGGCCCAGACCATAACGGGCCATTAACAGGCCGGAAGACAGCACAAGCTTAATTCTATCAACATGCATGATGGGTCGTTAATGGGCCGGATTACATGACAGGACGAAAACAGCCCAACTGGTTAACGGGCCACAAACATACCGATTGTTACCACGGGCTGAATTTGGCACATTAGCATAACAGGCCAGTAACAGACCGTAAGTAATCGAGGGCCGGGAATGAGCCCAATAATTTATGTGCCCTTAGAAGGCCGAAAGTAAACATGGCCTGGAAACGGCCCAACTGAATCATGGGCCGTTAATGGGCTCAAAGTAGTTTACTGTTCTTGATGGGCCAGAATCACCACGGGCCGTTAATGGGCCCAGAGATACAAAAGGCCTCATATGGGCCGAAAGACATCACAGGCCATAGATGGGCCAAAAGTGACAACGGGCTGGAATCATATGGGATGGCCCACATGATGCTACTGGGCCGAATTTTGAAAGGCCGTAACGAGTCGTGAGTACCCGGGCCGTAAATGGGTTGTATGCGAATAGGCCGGTAACGGGCTTTCCATGGGCCGGCCCATTAACTTTTGACCAAGTCAAACGGGCTGGCCTTTTTAACCTAAATGGGCCACTATTGGGCCGTGTCACATGTCAACGTATCATAGGCGCCTCTCGTCCAATGAATGGATGACATCTATCCCAACGCCGAGCTGACACGTGGTTCCGTTGGCGAATGAGAATTTTACACGTGGAAAATCGCCATTGGTCTGGGCTGATAATAGGGTTATCGGATCCAAACCCGCACCCGATAGCTAAACGGCGACCCGTTACAGTGGATGCCACATGTCGGTTACCCTTGACGAAAACACTTCCATGATGCGACATTTATAATCATGGAAGTGGACACTTCCGTGATGATAATTTCAGTAGTGTCATGGAATACTTCTACGACAACACATGTATGACTATCTTGATTCTGTCATAAAATCGTCACGGATGTACATGCATGACAGAAAACGTGACCTACTGTGACAAAGACGTATCATCATGGAAGTGTTTTTTTGTACTGATATATGCGTTCTTGATCCTATCTGCTAGTTGTATGCACTTGTTATTGTTCTGAACCGTAGACCCCAAGGTGACAATAATTGGGATACTCTCCGGGGATGACTGTAATTCGAGGAGTTCATGTGTTCACCATATGTTAATGCTTTGTTCCGGTTCTCTATTAAAAGGAGGCCTTAATTACCCTTAGATTTCCTTATGGACCCCGCTGCCATGGGAGGGTTGGACAAAAGATGTCATATAAGTTCTTATTGTAAGCACGTATGACTATATACGGAATGCATGCCTACATTGAATTGATGAATTGGAGCTATTGTGTATCACTCTAGGTTGTGGCTGTTACATGATGAATGTCAGCCACACAAATATCCATCGCTGATCCAATGCCTACACTTTGCTCATATTGATCATTGCTAAGTTACTACTGTTGCTGCTGTTACAATCTCTACAAAACTGCTACTATTACTGTCACCGTTACGATTGCTACTCTTACCGCTACTATCAAACTATCATACTACTGTTCTACTAAACACTTTGCTGCAGAAATATTATTTTCCAGGTGTGGTTGAATTGACAACTCAACTGCTAAGGCTCATAAATATTCTTTGGCTCCCCTTGTGTCGAATCAATAAATTTGGGTGAAATACTATCCTCGAAGACTGTCGTGATCCCCTATACTTGTGGGTTATTAGCCGCGTCGTCTGTTGCTGCGGCGGCTGGTCCTCCTCGTCGCCGGAGGAGATGATGATCTCCGCCTTCGTCTAGGAGCCGCCCGCCGATGAGGACGACGGCCCCGGAGTTCGAGGGCGGCGTTGGCACGATCCTCCGAAGCCCGCTCCGGAGCTGGCGCCTACCGGCGCCGAGGCCCACGACTTGCCCATCGTCGGAATTGTGGACGAAGAGGGGAGGGGATGAGGAGGACGTGCGGAGCGATGCGGTGAGTGCGATGTGGACAGCGCCTGAGCATGGCTTATAAGGTCTCGGCCAAGCCATATGAAAGGACGGTCAACTACTTCAATGTGGCGCAGCGGCCGGAGTTGGTTCCTTGGGAAGCTGCGTCCGCATTGAAGCGGTGGCTCTCGGGAGGTCGCATTGGTCAGCACCTCCCTCTCGTCTGGTCACATCACGCGGCATCAATGCCGGGTGATGCGTGCTCTGGGCCGGCATTGATGCGGCACGGGAAGCGGCGCATGCATCGGAAGAAAAGTGCGGGAGAGACGGGTGGGGTGTTAATGGTGGCCCAGGGCAGTCAGGAGCGGACGTGGCAGCGGTCCGGACGCCCGCAAAGCCCCCCTAGTTTGTCTCCGGTTTGCGGGAAAAAGTGCGTCCGGACCGCCGAGCGGACCGATATAGGACCGCGTTGGATGGCAGGACGGTTGCGGGTGGTTTGAGGGTTGGAGTTGGAGATGCCCTAATGTGCACTTCACCTCGTCATTCTTCACTCGTATGGGCGGATCTAGGTGCCATGGCACCCCCTACAAAAAAATTGCAAAGTTGTGAATATGGTATACTTAACGTTAAATTGTAATAACCTAATATGATTTTTCGACTACTATTGGATTTATGATAATGTTTAAGCCAAATTACATTACTTTAGTGTAATTCACTAAACATTTGAACCAATGTATTGATGTTTGGCACCCTCAAGACTTGGTTCCTAGGTCCGCCAGTAATCACGCACGGATGAACTCTTTTTTTTCTCTAGCATGTTATTGCGGTTGGTTGTTTTGCTTTGTTGTATCTATGTTGGCTTATATTTTAGTTATGTTTTGGTGGGTTTTTCCATTCGTATATCGTGTTGAGCTGTTGTTGGAGATGATATTTGTTCTGAGAGGAGAGTGAAATTCTTTGGTGTGCGTTTCTGGCGTCCTTACACATTTTTGCGTCAGTGTCAGCCGATGGAGGTTGTGTGAGCCCTTGGGAGTTATTATTTCACACTGAAACCATGTAATTATTGCTATAACACTCACATGAGATAGCCTATGAAGCTCTCACTCGCTCAGCTCGGTTCTCTGTTCCGCTCGCTTGCTTAGCTTTTTTTCTACGCTTGCTCCACCGCTAGCTTAGACAAAACATCAACTATCGTATTTTTTTATTCGCAAAAGTTCGTTAAACAAAAAGATATTCATGGATTTTTTAAAATCTTGGATTTTAAAAAATTATTTGAATTCAAAAAATGTTCACGAGTTTAAAAGATATTCGTGGAGAGCTTCAACGAATGATGAATTTTAAAAATTATGCAAATTAAAAAATGATGAATTTTAAAAACTATGTTAATGTAAAAAATATGCGAATTAAAAATGTTGAATTTTAAAAAATTATGAAAATTAAAAAATGATGAATTTATAAATGTTCATGAGTATAAAAAAAGATTCGCAAATTAAAAAAAATCACAGACTTTGAAAATGCCAGTGAACTTTACAAATATTCATGAATTTAAAAATGTTCATGAATTTGAAGAAAAAAAATGTCCGTGGATTTCAAAAAATGTTGAATTTTCTTATAATATTCACGAATTAAAATATGAAAAAATAAAATGAAGAAAAAATAGAAAAGGAAAAACAAATACAAAAAATATTAAAATTGGTAGAAAAGCACATAAAACAAAGAAAACAAAAAACCGGGCAATACCTTCTCAAAATCAAAAAACAAATCCGCCGCCCATTATGGCTAGGTGTGCGCTACTCTCAACCAATGTCACACACCCATACAGGCAGGGCCCATATAGCTACCCTCGACACACTAGAAGGCTTCAAAAATATGGAGCTTAGTATCTTGGAAGATTCCTCCTTCTCAATGCTTTGCGAATATTTGGAAGAAGACCACAGACCTAGAGTCATGTTCGGAGTGGAGGAGGCTACAACTATACATCGACTATATAAAGGAGGCCAGGACTACAAGGTAGGGCAAGGTCTACACATGACACACCAAAGATTCCCTATGTCAACCGTTGTGACGAGGGAATCCCCACCAGATAGGCCCACTGTGGCAATTGACCCAACTAAAGGTTCGGGCCCATGAATGGTTAGGGCCCAATACAGCGGTGCCTCAGCACGTGCCCATTCGATGTGAAGATCCCAATCAAAACTTTTTCCTCGGTCGGATCCAACGGCAGGTCAACCAATGTATCAATGAAGAAGTTACACCATGTAATAAGTAGCACTAGTAACAGCCGACATTCAATAGGCAGTTACCTGTAACATTAAATTAGAGGGCATGTGATGTTGTAAGCCAGCTCGTCCCTTTATAAGGTATGGCTAGGGCACTTGGTCGAGGGTTGGCATCTTATAGGGAGGAGTAGGGTGTTACCCCTCATACAGGGAGCCCAAACCTAAGTAAACTCTTTTGTGTACTTCCATTAATTTGATCTTCCAATCTACACTAAGCTCCTCCATACACACCCCTCTCTCTACTGTCAGCAAAACATCCACGACAATTGGCTCCCTTCATGATGGGGCATAGCCTTGGTTGGAACTATGGTTTAGATGGTTTCTTCTTGGATCATTGGCTGCGGATTGGTGCCTAGGCACGCTATCCGTTTTGGCTCGTTGGACTTAGTGGCCGATGGTTTGGCATGGCGAACTAGTGCCTCGCTCACTGAGATTGCCCTCTCAGCGATGGTAGCCTACACTTCTGCGTCAACGGTGAGGGCATCATGTGCATGCAGGAGACGGTTCCATACCAGCAGGCCATCCTGGCGCCTTGGCATTGCTTGAGACATTTCTTAGAGCTTCAACTCGGTCATCCGGCACCCTGCCGCTCGCATGATCCGGCTTCGTACCGGCTGACTGGTCAGGTGCCCCAGCTGCACCTGAGGTGTCCCCAGAAGCCTTGCCTCGGCCATCCCACATCTTGGTTTGTTAGCACAGATAACTACAAATCAATGTATCCCACCCCTGGAGTCTTCCTCCGATGGAAGCAAGGCACTGGTAGTCGCGTCTCCATGGCAGAGGTTTTCATGGCCAACACTTCTCCGTCACGTGAGAACAGTGCGGCTTGTGATCCCACCGCAGGCAACGAGGATGACGCCACGCGCAAGGCCGCCGTAGGCAATGTTGGCGATGAAGTGGCTTCTGTAGCAGAGTGGATAGAACAAATGAGGAGCTCCTGCACAAACCTATCACCGGTAACTCCCCGACTGAGAGGACCTTGGAGGCCTTGCGCATGTCCACCTTGGATGAGCGGATCAGGAAGGCGGTTCAAGCGCGGGAACGAGAAGCACCCGAATCATATCGTCGTCGTCGTCTTCGATTCTCTCTGTTAATGGTCAGGTGGGAACATGACATTCATGATTCCAGGTCTACTAGGGACCCAGGCGAAGTCTGGATTTTGTGCACTCTAATGTAGAACAATATCGCAACCACTAGATTGGCTCACACAATGTTGTCCCCTAGGAAAGGGAGGAGACGGTGAGTCATCGCCAAATCATCGCCATGCTGAAGGTTGTCGTTGAGCATAATGATGTTAATGAGTGGATTATTACATCACTTTTTAGACTCTGTTCTAGTACAAAAATCCTTCATGTTGTATCCATCTAGCAATTTTTCATGTCTACAATGCATAGTTTCCAATCTTTACCCATTTTACCAAGTTCATTGCACATCTTTTAGTTTTTATTAGTTTCCCATTGTTTTGTTGTCTTTGTAGGTGTTTTGACATTTCCATGGACTTGGCACATAAAAAAGAAACAAGTTGGGCAAAATCAGAGGAGTTCCAGGCATCAGATTCATGCCCTTTGGGGAGTTAGATATTTTTGTCATTTTCCAAAGTCTCCAAATTGAAGATCCAATACTGGGTATCCTGGGCTTTCAGACATGAATCCAACAAGCCCAATAACACCCAAATCAGAGTTCATACGAAGACATGACAACCAAAATACGAAACTGCACACACAGAGTCTAGGAGAGAAGACGGCTGCTACTTGTAGACTGCGTTGGTATTTCCCCGAAGAGGAGAGGATGATGCAACATAGTAGAGATAAGTATTTCCATTAGTTAAGAATCAAGGTTATCAATCCAGTAGGAGAACCAAGCAAAATTCCGTTAAGCGCACATGCACACACAAAAGCAAACACTTCCACCCAACGCAAATAAGAGGGTTGTCAATCCTCTTAGCGGTTATTTGCAAGGATTAATTCTGATAGTGATAGATAGATAAATTAAAATACTAAATAAAATAAAAGTAAATAAATTGCAGCAAGGTATTTTTGATTTTAATATATGATAAAAGTAGACCCGGGGGCCATAGTTTTCACTAGAGGCTTCTCACTCGAACACATAGCATACGGTGGGTAAACAAATTACTGTTGGGCAATTGATAGAAAAGCAAATAATTATGATGGATTCATGGTAATGATCATGTATATAGGCATCACATCTGAGACAAGTAGACCGACTCCTACCTGCATCTACTACTATTACTCCACCCATCAACCGCTATCCAGCATGCATCTAGGGTATTAAGTGTGAAACAGAGTAACGCCTTAAGCAAGATGACATGATGTAGACAAAGTAAACTCAAGCAATATGATTAAACCCCATCTTTTTATCCTTAATGGCAACAATACAAATACGTGTCATGTCCCTTTCTATCACTGGGATTGAGCATCGCAAGATTGAACCCATCACAAAGCACCTCTCCCATTGCAAGATAAACCAATCTAGTTGGCCAAACCAAATCGATAGATTGGAGAGAAATACAAATCTATAACAATCATGCATAAAAGAATTCAGAGAAGACTCAAATATTTCTCATGAATAATCTGATCATAAACTCACAATTCATCGGATCCCAACAAACACACCGCAAAAGAAGATTACATCGGATAGAACTCCAAGAACATCGAGGAGAACATGGTATTGAAGATCAAAGAGAGAAAAGAAGCCATCTAGCTACTAGCTATGGACCCATAGGTCTGTGGTAAACTACTCACACATCATCGGAAGGGCAGCAAGGTTGATGTAGAAGCCCTCCGTGATCGATTCCCCCTCCGGCAGAGTATCGGAAAAGGCCTCCAGATGGGATCGCGGAAGAACAGAGGCTTGCGGCGGCGTAAAAGTTATTCGGGGTGGCTCTCTGTTGGTTTCCCAATATTTGAGAATTTGTAGAAGTAGAATTAGGTCAAATGGAGCCACGAGGGCCCCACAAGGCATCAGGGCGCCCCCCGGGGCCGCGCCCTGTTGCCTTGTGGAGGCTTCATGAACCTTCTGGCCTCGTCTCAAAGTCTCCAGGGTCTCTTTTGTCCAGAAAAAAATCTCCAAAAAGTTTCGTGGCATTTGGACTTCATTTGGTACTAATTTCCTGAAAAACCAAAAACAAGCAGAAAACAGGAACTGGCACTGGGCACTAGGTAATAGGTTAGTCCCAAAAAATGATATAGAATTGCACATAAAAACATCCAAGATTGATACTATAATAGCTTGGAACAATAAAAAATTATAGATACGTTGGAGACGTACCAAGCATCCCCAAGCTTAATTCCTGCTCGTCTTCGAGTAGGTAAATGATAAAATAAATTTTTTTGATGTGGAATGCTACCTAAGATGTTTCATCATGTAATCTTTCTCTTACAGTATGAATAATAAGATCCGAATGATTCAAAGCAATATTCTATAGTTTGATATAAAGACATCAATACTCAGGCATACTTACAAACAATCATGTCTTTCAAAATAAAAATGCTAAAGAACGTTATCCCTACAAAATCATATAATCCTGTCATGCTCCATCTTCTTAACACAAAATATTTATCATGCACTACCCCGATGACAAGCCAAGCAATTGGTTCATACTTTTTAACGCGCTTCAGATTTTTCAACCCCCACGCAATACATGAGCGCAAGCCATGGATATAGCACTATGGGTGGAATAGAGTGTGGTGGTAGAGATCAATAAGGGGAAGTCAAAAATAAGAAGATAGTCTCACATCGACGAGGCTAATCAACAGGCTATGGAGATGCCCATCAATTGATGTCAATGCGAGGAGTAAGGATTGCCATGCAATGGATGCACTAAGAGCTATAAGTGTATGAAAGCTCAACATGAAAACTAAATGGGTGTGCATCCAACTTGCTTGCTCATGAAGACCTTGGGCATTTGAGGAAGCCCATCATCGGAATATACAAGCCAAGTTCTATAATGAAAATTCCCACTAGTATATGAAAGTGACTAAACAGGAGACTCTCTATATGAAAAACATGGTGCTACTTTGGAGCACAAGTATGGAAAAAGGATAGTAACATTGCCCCTTCTCTCTTTTTCTCTCATTTTTTTATGTGGGCTCTTTTTGGCTCTTTTTTTGTGGGCTCTTTTTGGCCTCTTTTTTTTATTTCCTCACTGGGACAATGCTCTAATAATGATGATCATCATACTTCTATTTACTTACAACTCAAAAGAAAATTACAACTCGAAACTAGAACAAAAATATGACTCTATATGAATGCCTCTGGCAGTGTACCAGGATGTGCAATGATACTAGCGTACCATGTATAAAAATGATGAACGGTGGCAGAGCCACAAATACTATGTCAGCTATATGATCATGCAAAGCAATATGACAATGACGATGTGTGTGATAAAAATGGAACGGTGGAAGTTGCATGGCAATATATCTCGGAATGGCTATGGAAATGCCATAATAGGTAGGTATGGTGGCTGTTTTGAGGAAGATATAAAGAGGCTTATGTGTGATAGAGCGTATCAAATCACGGGGTTTGGATGCATCGGCGAAGTTTGCACCAACTCTCAATGTGAGAAAGGGCAATGCACGGTACCGAAGAGGCTAGCAAATTGCGAAAAGGTGAGAGTGCGTATAATCCATGGACTCACATTAGTCATAAAGAACTCACATACTTATTGCGAAAGTTTATTAGCCCTCGAAGCAAAGTACTACTACGCATGCCCCTAGGGGGATAGATTGGTAGGAAAAGACCATCGCTCATCCCCGACCGCCACTCATAAGGTAGACAATCAAGAATAAATCATGCTCCAACTTCTTAGCATAACGACAGATCATACGTGCATGCTTCGGGAATCACAAACCTTAACACCAATATTCTTACTAAACCACAATTATCTACTAGCACCTCCCACATATTACCATCTTAATATCGGAAAACTATTGCAAGGAATCAAACTTATCATATTCAGTGATTTACATGAAAGTTTTTATTATATCCCTTTTGAATACCCATCATATTAGGACCAAATTCATAACCCGTGCATATTACCATTGCTATTCATTAGACTCTCAAAAGGATATAAGTGAATCATGAGAGTGCAACTATTTGTTTAAAATATAACCACCGCCGTGCTCTAAAAGATATAAGTGAAGCACAAGAGCAACTGCCTAGCTCAAAAGATATAAGTGAAGCACATAGAGTATTCTAACAAATCACGAATAATGTGTGTCCCTCTCAAAAAGGTGTGTTTAGCAAAGATGATTGTGACAAACTAAAAAGCAAACAAACTATATCACAAGATGCTCCAAGTAAAACACATATCATGTGATGAATAAAAATATAGCTCCAAGTGAGTTACCGATAGATTGTAGACGAAAGAGGGGATGCCTTCCGGGGCATCCCCAAGCTTAGACGCTTGAGTATTCCTTGAATATTACCTTGGGGTGACTTGGGCATCCCCAAGCTTAGGCTCTTGCTGCTTCTTATTCCTTTATCCATCGTAGTCTCACCCAAAACTTGAAAACTTCAGCAAACAAAACTCAACAGAGACCTCGTGAGATCCGTTAGTATAACAAACAAACCTTAAACTTTAGGTACTGTGGTAAATTGATTCATATTTAATATTATCATAATGCTAATGTACTACAACTTCTTCATGACTCATACCCCCCGATACGATCCATAGATTCATCAAAATTAGCAAACTATGCAACAAAAACAGAATCTGTCTAAAATAGAACAGTCTGTAAATATCTAAATTAACGTCATGCTTCTGTAACTCTAAAAATTCTGAAAAATTAGGAAAATGTGGAGAATTCATATATCAATATTTTGTAAAAACTTCAGAAGGTTCTTACGTTCCAGCAAAAAAATAAAATTCCAGCACTGGACGCAAAAGTTTCTATTTTCAAACAGCATCAATTATACTATCTTCCAAATCATCCCAAAGGCATTACTTGGCACAAACACTAATTAAAATATAAAAACACAATCATAACAGAGGCTATAATTGTTTAAACACACAAGAATAGAAAATATTGGGTTGTCTCCCAACAAGCTCTTTCTTTATAGCCATTAAGATAGGTTTCGAGATTTTAATGATGCTCACATAAAAGATAAGAATTGAAGCACAAAGAGAGCATCATATAGCATGTAAGAAACATATTTAAGTCTAACATACTTCCTATGCATAGGCATTTTATAATCAAACAAATTATCAAGACAAGAAGTATCTAGCATATGCAAGGAAGAAGAACGAAGCATTAACAATTTGAACTTCAAGAGAGGTAATTGAGTAACATGAAAATTTCTACAACCATATTTTCCTCTCTCGTAATAATTACACGTAGGATCATAGTCAAATTCAATAATATGGCTATCATACAAAATATCCTCTTCATGATCCGCATGCATAAAAGTTTTATAATCTTCCAAGATAGTGGGATTAACATGAACTAAAGTCATGACCTCTCCAAACCCACTCTTATCCAAAAATTCATAAGATTGATAATTCTCCAAAGTAGTGGGATTCTTTTTAACTAAAGTTGACACTCTTCCAAACCCACTTTCAATATTATTGCAAACATTATTATCAATGTATTCATCATCAGGCTTAAATAAATTTTCAAGACCATAAGAAGAATTATCACCCCAATCATGATCATTGCAATAAGTAGTGGACATAACAAAATTATCATCCCCAAGCTCGTAGTTTTGCATATAATTAGCATAATTGACATTAATAGAATTTATAATAACATCATTGCAATCATGCTTTCCATTCAGGGAGCTACCATGAATCACTTTATAAACTTCTTCTTTTAGCACTTCATCATAATTTTCAGATTCATGGTTTTCAAGAAAAACTTCATAAAGATAATCAAGTACACTCAACTCACTAGAAATTGATTCATCATAATTGGATTGTTTGAAAAGATTAGCGAGTGGATGAGTATCCATAAGTCTATATTTTTATTTTCATTGAGTCACACAATTTTAGCAAGCAAACAAGCAAATAAAAATATTTTTGTGTTTTTGTAAAAAAAAATAGAAGTGGGGGAGATGAAAATCAGAGGCAAATGCAAATAAAACGGCAAATAAAATAAATGCAAGTGTATGATAATTTGTGTGAAGGTACTTGGTAATTTTGATGATGTCTCCCTGGCAACGGCGCCAGAAATTCTTCCTGCTACTTGTAGACTACTTGAAGAGGAGAGGATGATGCAGTATAGTAGAGATAAGTATTTCCCTCAGTTAAGAACCAAGGGTATCAATCCAGTAGGAGAACCAAGAAAAATTCCGTTATGTCAATCCTCTTAGCGGTTATTTGCAAGGATTAATTCTGATGGTGATACATAGATAAACTAAAATACTAAATAAAATAAAAGTAAATAAATTGCAGCAAGGTACCTTTTAGTTTAATATATGATAAAAGTAGACCCGGGGGCCATAGTTTTCACTAGAGACTTCTCTCTCGAACACATAGCATACGGTGGGTAAACAAATTACTGTTGGGCAATTGATAGAAAAGCAAATAATTATGACGAATTTATGGCAATGATCATGTATGTAGGCATCACATCCGAGACAAGTAGACCGACTCCTGCCTGCATATACTACTATTACTCCACCCATCGACCGCTATCTAGCATGCATCTAGGGTATTAAGTATGAAACGTAGTAACGCCTTAAACAATATGACATGATGTAAACAAAGTAAACTCAAGAAATATGATTAAACCCCATCTTTTTATCCTTAATGGCAACAATACAAATATGTGTCATGTCCCTTTCTGTCACTGGGATTGAGGACCGCAAGATTGAACCCATCACAAAGCACCTCTCCCATTGCAAGATAAACCAATCTAGTTGGCCAAACCAAGTCGATAGATCGAAGAGAAATACAAAGCTATAACAATCATGCATAAAAGAGTTCAGAGAAGACTCAAATATTTCTCATGAATAATCTGATCATAAACTCACAATTCATCGGATCCCAACAAACACACCGCAAAGGAAGATTACATCAGATAGAACTCCAAGAACATCGAGGAGAACATGGTATTGAAAATCAAAGAGAAAAAAGAAGCCATCTAGCTACTAGCTATGGACCCGTAGGTCTGTGGTAAACTACTCACACATCATCGGAAGGGCAGCAAGGTTGATGTAGAAGCCCTCCGTGATCGATTCCCCCTCGGCAGAGTACCGGAAAAGGCCTCCAGATGGGATCGCGGAAGAACAGAGGCTTGCGATGGCATAAAAGTTATTCAGGGTGGCTCTCTGTTGCTTTCCCAATATTTGAGTATTTATAGAAGTGGAATTAGGTCAAACAGAGCCACGAGGGCCCCACAAGGCATCAGGGCGCCCCCCCGGGGCCACGCCCTGTTGCCTTGTGGAGGCTTCGTGAACCTTCTGGCCTCCTCTCCAAGTCTCCATGGTCTCTTTTGTCCAGAAAAAAATCTACAAAAAGTTGCGTGGCATTTGGACTTCGTTTGGTACTGATTTCCTGAAAAACCAAAAACAAGCAGAAAACAGCAACTGGCACTGGGCACTAGGTTAATAGGTTAGTCCCAAAAAATGATATATAATTGCATATAAAAACATCCACGATTGATACTATAATAGCATGGAGCAATCAAAAATTATAGATACATTGGAGACATATCAACGGCACCTAGTATGACCATGTTAGGTCGTACCAGCCTTTAGAGGCTGCGAAATCAGCCATAACTTTTGGGATTCTTCACCGATTTTGTCCCGGTTTGTTCCTACGCGATCCTTGGCGACCAAGGGAGGTATTGGGGAGAGGATTTGGATCCCTTATAGCCCTTGTATGAAGGGTTATGTGGAGGATCCATAGAGGAGACCCGTTGAGGCATCCTTTATATTCACCTGCAATCCAAGCCCTCAGCATTAATCTTCATCAAGTCCCATCTATTCCACCATGCGCCGCCATACATCCATTGCAGAAAAAAGCCATCTCCACCATAGAGGAAGGGCCAAGACAAGGAAGAAGGAAGGAGGAGTCTCTGCCAATTCCTCGCACCGGTCTGAGGGCTGGTGCCATCTCCATCGGCGCCCCCATGCCTCTCTCCTTCTCCAACGTCGTGTTGGCTTGTAACTTGTCTCTAATCTCTATGTCTAATACATTCATGCTTGAGTGATTATATTTGTTCTTAGAGAATAAATATGAACTCTAGCATGTATTAGAACTGAACGCCGATAGAATATAATATCCTCTTTTGAATGTTTAAGCTAATGTTCTTCACGAATGTTGTGTAAGTTCGACCACTCAGTAGTTTGCCTTTATGGCCATGAAGGATATTCTGTCATTGCAATGCTGGGATGCGGCGGTAAAGAGGTGACAGTAATATCATCTCTTCCTTCATGGAGCAATTGATAGGGGAATAACGGAGAACCGGTGTCCCTTAATCATCTTGTCGTAACCTGCATGTTGGGAGGAATTATGGTGGCGTCTGTTATACGAAGTTGTGCACGTATAGCACGTATGTTGTACCAGGCTCCGCCCACTTATAAGATGATGCGAAGTGGTTTAGTTATCTATACTTAGAACTAGATCATAATAGTAGTGAGGACTCCGAACCCTCCGAGAACGCCTTTATTTATAATTGCGACCCATTTATCTTAGTACCTTTTAATTTACTCCTTTTACTTTCTCGTTCGTAGTTTAGTCCAACACCCCCTATATTATCGTTCTGCTAGCAAACGATGGAATAGACTATTTCTAGATTACGGTCTAGGTGCATAGCTACGTAGGTGACCTATGGGCTCCTCCTGCGACCAATTTGCACAACACATAATAGTAGCTATATTCTTTGTTCGTAGTCCATAATACTTAACAAATAAACGCACCAACATTGTGGGTGTGATTAAAACCACGTGGCTCATGGCTTAGCTAGTTTGGACAAGGTTCATCTTCTAAGGGCGTGTTTGGTAGCCTGCATTAAGTCAACCAGGCCCGTGCAGTGCAAAAATGGCCCGTTTGGTAGCCTGTATTCATTGTTTGGGCTGCATAGCATGAAACTTAAAAAAAACCAGCCAGGCCCACAAGGAATGGCCGAATTGTTTTTTCCCCTTAGCCGGGCTCGAGCGATGCAAGGGAGGGGAATGCGACACTGAGCTCACGCGAGCAAGGAGATGGCGAGAGCTCGCGCGCATCCCTGAAAAATCGGCGGGAGCAATTGGGTCAGCTGCCGTCGAATTGGTCACCCTATATAGCCACCCTCGACTCACCACAAAAACTCCCACCTCCATTCTCCCCTTTGATCTCTTCGTCCCGCACGGATCATCACCGATGAGCAGGTAAGCGACGTGTCCTCTACGTCCGGTGGTAGACAGCAGCAGCGATTCACCTTCCTACTCTTCTACGACATGTTTCGTGCCTCCAACCGGCTGCACCGATATCTGTAAGTTCGATCACTAATACGTCTCCGTCGTATCTATAATTTTTGGTTGTTTCATGCCAATATTCTACAACTTTCATATACTTTTGGCAACATTTTATATTATTTTTGGGACTAACATATTGATCCAGTGCCCAGTGCCAGTTCCTGTTTGTTGCATGTTTTTTCTTTCGCAGAAAATCCATATCAAACAAAGTCCGAACACGATAAAAATTTATGAAGATTTAGTTTGGAATATATGTGATTTTTGGTAAAAAGAATCAACGCGAGACGATGCTCGAGGGGCCCACAAGCTCGAGGGGCGCGCCCCCCTACTCTGGGCGCGCTGGGCAATCTTGTGGCGCCCCTGTAAGGCGGTTGGGGCCCTTCTTTCGCTGCAAGAAAGATAATTTCCAGATAAAAACCCAATCGGAGTTACGGATCTCCGGGAATATAAGAAATGGTGAAGGGCCAGAAAACAGGAACACGAAACAGAAGAGAACAGAGAGAGAGATCCAATCTCGGAGGGGCTCCTCCCCACCGGGAGCCATGGCGGCCATGGACTAGAGGGGAAACTCTCCTCACATCTAGGGGAAGGCCAAGGAAGAAGAAGAAGGAGGGGGCTCTCTCCCCCTCTCTCCCGGTGGCGCCGGAACGCCGACGGGGCAATCATCGTGACGGCGATCTACACCAACAACTTCGCCGCCGTCAACACCAATTCTCTCCCCCTCTATGCAGCGGTGTAACACCTCTTATCCCTGCTGTAATCTTTACTGAAACCTGGTGCTTAACGCTATATATTATTATCCAATGATATGTGGCAATCCTATGAAGTTTGAGTAGATTTCTTTTGTCCTACGGGTTAATTGTGGTATTGTGTGATTGATATGAGTTGTCTGTTAATATGGTGCTGTCCTATGGTGCCCTCCGTGTCATGCAAGCATGAGGGATTCCCGCTGTAGG
The DNA here is from genome assembly GCA_039707655.1 of Elymus sibiricus. Classification (NCBI taxonomy): domain Eukaryota; kingdom Viridiplantae; phylum Streptophyta; class Magnoliopsida; order Poales; family Poaceae; genus Elymus; species Elymus sibiricus. The sequence goes on along the minus strand of CM077670.1, from coordinate 77,863,234 downwards.
GTTTGCAATACATTCATAATTCTCCTATAGTGGGCGGCTAGAGTGACAGAAGCTTACACCCGAGTAAGGGGGTTGTTGCGTATGGGAGTAAAGAGGACTTGTTACTTAATGCTATGGTTGGGTTTTACCTTAATGATCTTTAGTAGTTGCGGATGCTTGCTAGATTTCCAATCATAAGTGCATATGATCCAAGTATGGAAAGTATGTTAGCATATGCCTCCCCCTCATTGCATATGATAAGTATCTATCATGTTATATTCAATTGCCTATGGACAATCCTTTTCTTGTGTTACAAAACTTTCTACTAAACAACTAACTTATATTATCTTGCAAATTACTCATAGTTTTATTCTCGCTAAGTACTCCTAGTTTTATTCTTTCAAAGTAGTTCTAGCATTACACCTACAAATTAAAGTACTTATAGTTTTATTCTTGTTCTAGGTAAAGCGAACGTTAATTGTGCGGTTGTATCGGTGGTCGATAGAACTTGAAGGGAATATTAATTATACCTTTATCTCCTCGGTGGGTTCGACACTCTTATTTATCAAAAAAGCTACAATTGATCCCCTATACTTGTGGGTTATCAAGACCTTTTTCTTGCGCCGTTGCCGGGGAGCAGTAGCGTGGGGTTGATATTCTCGTGTGTGCTTGTTTGCTTTATCGCTAAGTAGTTTTTATTTTCTGTTCTAAGTTGTTCTCTATCTTTAGTTATGGATATGGAACACGAAACACCAAAAAATTAGTTGTACTTGCTACTCATGGAGATGGGGAACCTCCTAAAACCCTCGATGCTGGTTATGTGGAAAACATTAAATACTACTTTGATAATCCTGATAAATCTCCATTCAACTTGATAATGGGAGATACTTTGGATCAACAGGAATACTTTAGGGATTATCGCTTGTCTCAAAAAGGGAAACTCTTATGGGATCAAATTAGAATGCTGCGTTGGTATGCTTGGAATTTATGCTTAAGGTGTGATTATACTTGTTGCTCTAAGATGAAGGCTCCACACCTTTCCTTTCAATGTGAATTTAATGATAATGAAACCTTGGCTTCTTATGCTAATGATATATATGATTATTATGATGTGGAACTAATAGAAGAATTTGTTGCTTTTATGGGTGCTTATGAAATTAAATCTTTGTCTGAAAAGTATGAAGATTGTGATGCTATTATTTACAGATCTGAAAATTATGCTATAGTTAAATATTGCCATGAGAATTATGAATATAATGCCTATATTGATGAATTTATTGAGAAAGTCTCCGCTGTCCAAGAAGAGACTAATATTTTGCAGACTCCTATGGAAGAAGAAATTGATGACACTGTCAGCTCATTAGATGAAAAAGATGACGAGGAGAGCGAAGAACAAAAGGAGGAAGAGCGGATTAGCTACCCATGCCCACCTTCTAATGAGAGTAACTCTTCAACTCATACATTATTTAATTTCCCTTTGTGCTTACCGAAGGATGAATGCTTTGATAATTGCTATGATCCCTTGGATTCGTTTGAAATATCCCTTTTTGATGAACTTGATGCTTGCTATGCTTGTGGCCATGATGCCAATGTGAATGATGCTTATGAAGATGAACTTGCTATAGTTCCTTATGTTAAACATGAAATTGTTGATATTGCACCCACACATGATAGTCCTATTATCTTTTTGAATTCTCTCAACTACACTATATCGGAGAAGTTTGTGCTTATTAAGGATTATATTGATGGGTTGCGTTTTACCGTGGCACATGATGATTTTGATGGATATAATTTGCCTATGCTTGCTGCTCCTAATTGCAATTATTATGAGAGAGGAACTATATCTCCGCCTCTCTATGTTTCCAATACGATAAAATTGCAAGAAACTACTTATGCTATGTATTTGCCTTTACTTGATGTGCATGAATTGTTCTTTTATGACATGCCGATGCACAGGAAGAGAGTTAGACTCCGTTGTTCCATGATATATGTTTCTTTGTGCTCACTACTAAATTATAAATCATTGTTAATTAAAATTGGCTTTGATATACCTTGGGATCCAGGTGGATCAATTATTTGAGCACTATATGCCTAGCTTAATGGCTTTAAAGAAAGTGCTGCCTGGGAGACAACCCAGAAGTTTTAGAGAGTAATTTTATTCTGTTGTGTGCTTTTAAAAAGTTTTAAAACAAAAAAATATAGAGGGGAACCTAAAAACTTTTTCAGAAAGAGAAGCGATTGGAAAGCTATGCATTGAAGAAGTGAGGGTCGACCTTGAACACTTGTGTTCATGCTCATGGAAACAATGTAGAATTTTTCATGGAAGTTTGTCACAAAAATAATTATTCCCTTGTACAACTCCATTGTATTATAAAAATAATGTGCCAAGATTTACCTTTTGGATGTTTAAATTGCTTGTTTGGTGTGTGCTGTGCAAAATCAGAAACTTTTGTTGTAGTGTTTGAATTTTCATATTTTACTGGAACGTGCAAAAATTCTGAAATTTTTACACAGTACTTATATGCAAATGTTTTATGTTTTCCTAATTTTTCAGAATTTTTTGAGTTACATCAGTATATGTTTCATCTGCATCTTTACAGAGTGTCCTGTTTTCAGAGATTGCTGTTATAGTTTCTTTATTTGCTTATGTTTGAAATCTTGTTGAGCCCCATTGACTTGAGAGCCATATAATTGTGATAGCATATAGTGGGTAATGTTTGTTTATAATTATACAATAATGTTACAGTAGGACATGATGGGATTTGATGTTATATGTACTAACCCCTCTAATAAAAGTTCGGTTAAGTTTTGTGTGGATGAAGTGTTCGAAGATCGAGGAGGTATCGATGTGAGGAGAATAAGGAGAGGAAAGAGCTCAAGCTTGGGGAATCCCAAGGCACCCCAAGTAAATATTCAAGGAGACTCAAGCGTCTAAGCTTGGGGATGCCTCGGAAGGCATCCCATCTTTCTTCGACAATTATCGGTATGTTTCGGTTTTTGTTTTGTTCACATGATATGCGTAAATTCTTGGAGCGTCTTTTGTGTGGATTTTAGTTTTATTTTAATAATGCACCGTGCTGGTATGAGATAGTCCTTAGTTTATTTATAGAATGCTCTTTGCACTTCACTTATATCTTTTGAGTATGGCTTTATAGAATGCTTCATGTGCTTCACTTTTATCATTTGAAGTTTGGATGCCTGTTTCTCTACATATAGAAAACCGTTATTTGTAGAATGCTCTTTTGATTCACTTATATTTATTAGAGTGTGGTCTTTTGTAGAAAGAATTAAACTCTCATGCTTCACTTATATCTATTTAGAGAGTCAACAGGAATTGGTCATTCACATGGTTAGTTATAAAATCCTACATAAAACTTGTAGATCACTGAATATGATAAATTTGATTCCTTGCAATAATTTTGCGATATTGAGATGGTAATATGTGGGAGGTACTGGTGAATAATTGTGGTTTAGTAAGAATATTGGTGTTAAGGTTTGTGATTCCCGAAGCATGCACGTATGGTCTGTCGTTATGTTAAGAAGTTGGAGCATGATTTATTATTGATTGTCTACCTTATGAGTGGCGGTCGGGGACGAGCGATGGTCTTTTCCTACCAATCTATCCCCCTAGGGGCATGCGTAGTAGTACTTTGCTTCGAGGGCTAATAAACTTGCAATAAGTATGTGAGTTCTTTATGACTAATGTGAGTCCATGGATTATACGCACTCTCACCTTTCCGCATATTGCTAGCCTCTTCGGTACCGTGCATTGCCCTTTCTCACCTCGAGAGTTGGTGCAAACTTCGCCGGTGCATCCAAACCCCGTGATATGATACGCTCTATCACACATAAGCCTCCTTATATCTTCCTCAAAACAGCCACCATACCTACCTATTATGGCATTTCCATGGCCATTCCTAGATATATTGCCATGCAACTTCCATCATCATCATATACATGACTTGAGCATTCATTGTCATATTGCTTTGCATGATCGTAAGATAGCTAGCATGATATTTTTATGGCTTGTCCATTTTTTGATATCTTTGCTATGCTAGATCATTGCACATCCTGGTACACTGCCAGAGGCATTCATATAGTCATATTTGTTCTAGTATTGAGTTGTAATTTTGAGTTGTAAGTAAATAGAAGTATGATGATCATCATTATTAGAGCATTGTCCTAGCGAGGAAATAAAAAAAAGGAAAAAAGAGGCCAAAAAGATCCCACGAAAAAAAAAGAAAGGAAAAAAAAAGAGAAAAAGAAAAAAAGGAAAAAAAGGAAAAAAATGAGAGAAAAAGGGAGAAGGGCCAGTGTTACTATCCTTTTCCATACTTGGACTTCAAAGTAGCACCATGTTTTTCATATAGAGAGTCTCCTATTTTGCCACTTTCATATACTAGTGTGAATTTTTCATTATAGAACTTGGCTTGTATATTCCGATGATGGGCTTCCTCAAATGCCCGAGGTCTTCATGAGCAAGCAAGTTGGATGCACACCCATTTAGTTTTCATATTGAGCTTTCATACACTTATAGCTCTTAGTGCATCCGTTGCATGGCAATCCCTACTCCTCGCGTTGACATCAATTGATGGGCATCTCCATAGCCCGTTGATTAGCCGCGTCGATGTGAGACTATCTTCTTCTTTTTGACTTCCACTTATTAATCTCTACCATTATATTCTATTCCACCCATAGTGCTATATCCATGGCTTGCGCTCATGTATTGCGTGGGTGTTGAAAAAGCTGAAGCACGTTAAAAAGTATGAACCAATTGCTCAGCTTGCCATCGGGGTAGTACATGATAAATACTTTATGTTAAGAAGATGGAGCATGACAGGATTATATGATTTTGTAGGGATACCTTTCTTTAGTATTTTTATTATGAAAGGCATGATTGTTTATTGGTATGCCTGAGTATTGATGTCTTTATATCAAATTATAGACTATTGCTTTGAATCACTCATATCTTAATATTCATGCCATGATTAGATTACATGATCAAGTTTATGCTAGGTAGCATTCCACATCAAAAATTATCTTTTTTATCATTTACCTTCTCAAGGACGAGCATGAATTAAGCTTGGGGATGCTGATACATCTCCGTCATATCTATAATTTTTGATTGTTTCATGCCAATATTCTACAACTTTCATATACTTTTGGCAACATTTTATATTATTTTTGGGACTAGCATATTGATCCAGTGCCCATTGTCAGTTCCTATTTGTTGCATGTTTTTTGTTTCACAAAAAATCTATATCAAACGAAGTCCAAACGCGATAAAAATTTATGGAGATTTATTTTGGAATATATGTGATTTTTGGGAAAAAGAATCAACGCGAGACGATGCTCGAGGGGCCCACAAGCTCGAGGGGCACGCCACCCTACCCTGGGCGCGCAGGGCAGGCTTGTTGTGCCCCTATAAGGCGGTTGGGGCCCTTCTTTCTTCACAAGAAAGATAATTTCCGGATAACAATCCCCTCAAAATTTCAGCCCAATCGGAGTTACGGATCTCCAGGAATATAAGAAACGGTGAAGGGCCAGAAAACAGGAACGCAAAACAGAAGAGAATAGAGAGAGAGAGATCCAATCTCAGAGGGGCTCCTCCCCTCCGGGAGCCATGGCAGCCATGGACCAGAGGGGAAACTCTCCTCCCATCTAGGGGGGAGGCCAAGGAAGAAGAAGAAGGAGGGGGGCTCTCTCCCCCTCTCTCCCGGTGGCGCCGGAACATCGCCGGGGCAATCATCATGACGACAATCTACTCCAACAACTTGGCCGCCATCAACACCAACTCTCTCTCCCTCTATGCAGCGGTGTAACACCCCTTCTCCCCGCTGTAATCTCTACTTAAACATGGTGCTTAACGCTATATATTATTATTCAATGATATGTGGCAATCCTATGATGTTTGAGTAGATTTCTTTTGTCCTACGGGTTAATTGCGGTATTGTGTGATTGATATAAGTTGTATGTTAATATGGTGCTGTCCTATGGTGCCTTCCGTGTCGCGCAAGCGTGAGGTATTCCCGCTATAGGGTTTTCAATACGTTCATAATTCTCTTATAGTGGGCGGATAGAGTGACAGAAGCTTACACCCGAGTAAGGGGGTTGTTGCGTATGGGAGTAAAGAGGACTTGTTACTTAATAATATGGTTGGGTTTTACCTTAATGATCTTTAATAGTTGCGGATGCTTGCTAGATTTCCAATCATAAGAGCATATGATCCAAGTACGGAAAGTATGTTAGCGTACGCCTCTCCCTCATTGCATATGATAAGTATCTATCGTGTTATATTCAATTGCCTATGGACAATCCTTTTCTTGTGCTACAAAAGCTTTCCACTAAACAACTAACTTTTATTATCTTGCAAATTACTCATACTTTTATTCTCGCTAAGTACTCCTAGTTTTATTCTTGCGGAGTAGTTCTAGCATTACACCTACAAAGTACTTCTAGTTTTATTCTTGTTCTAGGTAAAGCGAACGTTAAGTGTGCGTAGAATTGTATCGGTGGTCGATAGAACTTGAAGGAAATATTAATTCTACCTTTAGCTTCTCATTGGGTTTGACATTCTTATTTATCGAAAAAGCTACAATTGATCCCCTATACTTGTGGGTTATGAATCACTCCCTCCTCTCTACTCGTTCTACACTAGTGCAGCGACCTGCTATACAAACGGTTGTTACCCCCTTTCAGCGACAGAGTTTTAAACCGTTGCCTTGCCTGTGTGTGCGATAGGGGGGGTCCTTTCCACACGACCCAGAAACCATCCGTGATAGGGCCTTCGGTCACACACGCGGGGTAAAAAGAGCTCGTGTGCGATCGGGCGAGCCATCGCAGACAATTATACTGGCCCAATTGTTTTCGTTCGTATGTACATCCCACACATTGAATCCAAGACAAACGTGTCCATTCGTATATACATCCCACACAGTGAATCCCAGACAAACGTTTCCGTTCGTATCTACACCCCAAACAGTTTTCCGCATCACATCGTCTGTGATAGCGTTGCCATTGCAGACGATAGTAATAATTTTATCGTTTGTGTTATTGAATGCATCATGCACGGTGTCTAGAAGAAACTGTGTGGCATAGGCTGTCCATCACACACACTTTTTATGTGGAAAACTTTTGTGCAAGGTGGCCTCACGCAAATAGTTGTCCAGAGGAAGTCGTGTGTGATTGTTCATTGATCCAACACGTTTACTTCCTAGAAACTGTGTGGGTTGTCTAAGATCATCGCCCACGGTGTTGTCTCAATAACCGTTTGCACTAGAGAAACCAAATAAGTAGGCTAATTGGCTTATTATTATTAATCCATTTAGTAATCAAATTTACATTTCATATTAAACACACAATATATTTCATTTTCGTATTACGGAACCAGGATTTCATAATTGAAATACATCATAGTACAACATCATATAGCTTCAGCACTCACTCACACCATATAGGCTAGCTACCCCATTACACAACAACACCAATTTTCACATGCAACATCTAAAACCTTTGGAAATTAGCATCATAGACGGTAGATAGATAGATGAATCTCATCTGGAAAACTACTGAAGCGGAAGGCGATTATTGAGCCTTCAATGATGTTGAAGGTCCTTGCAATTTTAGGCCAATGCCTGTGGATGATTGACCGCCCATCCTTCATCATCTTGAGGAAGACTTCAATATTGTACCGTGGGTGTTGTATGAACACCTTCCTCGCCTCTTGACCATACAAGTGGTTTGAGAGGTAATCATCTGTGAACTGCTTTGGAAAGGCCTAAAAACAAAGATATGCATAAATATCTTCTCTGAATTTTGAAATGGCGCAAAGGAATAAAAAAAAGGTACTCCCTCCGGTCCTTTTTACTCCACGTATTAGATTTGTATCAAGTCAAACTTTATAAAGTTTCACCAAATTTATTTTAAAAAATATCAACATCCATGATACCAAATGTGTATACTATAAAATTGTATTTCATAATGCATCTAAAAATAATGATTTGGCAGTTTGAATGTTGCTACTTTTTTCTATAACTTTGGTCAAAGTAGAGATACTTTGATTTCGGACAAAACTTATATGCAGACTAAAAAGGACCGGAGGGAGTATAAGAGTTAGTACCATCCTGTAGTTCACTGATGTCTTCTTCATTGTGCAGACAAAGATCTTGTTGTTTTTCGTCGCTAGTTTCTTTATCCTAACAATCTTTCTGAGTTTGTTAAAAACCTAAATACTAGAATGGTTCCTGCAATTGCACAATAATGTGCTATTAGACAGAGGACCATGCATGTGTGAACCTCGATGGTAAACCTCAGTGCCTCCCATTGTTTCCCTGCAACACATATAAGGTAGTTATTGATCAGGTTAAGTGAGGGTTGGCATACTATCAGTAAAATATGTTGATGAAAAATAAACACATTGCAGATTCAGCAGATTAATTCGAGCCACATGGAAAAGCCATTTATCCAAACCAAGCATGCTTAAGAACTAGAAAATATAGCAATTGTATATGTTTCTCATGTATCTAGTACAGCCAAATTCGATTTATTTCTCACATGCATAACAATACAATATTGTACACACGACAATTGAACATCGCATTGCAGAATTGAACCAAATAGTTAACTAAGCACCACAACAAATGAACCAAACAGTTAACTGAGCAATACATTGCACAATAGAACATACTAGAAGATCAGACAGTTAACCAAACCTAGTATGCTTAACAACTTGGAAATATAGCAATTGTATTTGTTTCTCATGTATTTAGTGTAGGATATATGCCCTAGAGGCAGTAATAACAGTTATTTTGTATCTCCAAGTTTATAATGGATGTTTATGTTCCATGCTATAACTGCAATGATTCTCGAGTCTGCAATATCCGCGAGGCTCGAAGGGAAACTGTGGCACCCCGGCTCAGAGAGACCGGAACACCCCGTATTCCAGCCCAGAGATCAAGTCTTCTGGAATACGGCACTGCTTGGCATAGAACAAATCAGCTCTTTATTACAAATAACACGGGTACAAAGGTTCTAAAGGCACGAAGGTTACAGGGGCACGACGACACTTCGCCTGCTCAGATAGCTCTATGCTAGCAGCGGAACAACTCATAGCAGAATAACTTCTAGCAGCGGAACAATGACAACGGTGATGAACTCCACTCCGCAGGGACTCTGGCTGGGACGCATCCTAGAGCGCAACCTCGAGATCCTCGACAAGCAAGCAAACATGGCATCACCTGCAATCTGGCATGACACGCCAGGTGAGTACTTTGAATGTACTCGCAAGCTCATAGCAACCAAAGCAATCAAGACATACAACAGCATGGCATGTACAGGTTAATCATCAAAGATGAACATGATACTACTAGAACAACATGAGCATGGCAACAACATGAGCAGGGCAACAACATGAGCATGGCAACAACATATAATTCATGATATGAACAGGATGATACTAGCACTAGCATGCAAGGGGGTCGACGTTTAAGGTCTCATGGACCAACTTACTCTGTTCGGAGGTTATCTCGTAACCACCATAGGTATCGATCTTTCTTACCATCGTGATCGTCACATGATCACCTCATGATCAACCATCATCAATAATACCATCGTGATCACCTCGTGGCCACATAAAGATCAACCAACTTCTTTCCTCATCGAACCGGGGTTGTTATTATTCAGATTATTATTTCTGTTGACCCATAGTGTGACCTACTACGAACTGTGTCCATGACCGAGGATGCAGCTATCGATAGATTATACACTCTGCAGAGGTTAGTACACTGTACCCACACCACGGAAGTCATGGCCTCGTGCTCCCATTCGGGTGGACCAACGACATTCCGACAAAACCAATCTATTGCATGACACTCTCCCGGCCACTCCGACAAACTCCCCTTTGGGCTATGTCCTGGGTTACCCCAATGCCAACTCGTGACATCAGCCACCTTTGTGGCCCCCACCGTCGTGGCCAAACAAAACATCGTCCCAAACGGGGACCTCGGATTCATACAACTCGGGTACTCAAGGCTTATGGTAGCCTACCTGATCAGGGTAGCGCGCACCCATAACCTTCCCTAGTAGGAGGCACCGGCGAGAGGCATGACAATAGACCGCATTAGGGCCTTTCCCATCCAGGCAAGTGTGGTTGCACTGGTGAGCTCGATTCGGTGGCACCATGACTCAGCCAACAGATTTGTTCAAGTTCGATTAATGTCAGGTGTAACTTGAATGGTGATGAGTTGAGTCACAATAAAATACATAATGAAATAACAATGCAGATGAGCATGATATCAGTGTAACCAGGGATGGGCAACATAACCATTTAACATCAACAATGATAAATCATTTTACTCTACGGGATGCAGATGAGCATAGCATAACGATGATCACGAATATCACAAGTAATTGCATAACCAACCATAATGATCCATATGAGCATATCATTATCACTAGCATCTGACATGAGTACAAGAATACAACATGATAAGAATATCCTTAGCAATTAATCATAACACTTACTAGATGAAAATGAACATGGCATAAACAATGAGCATGGATTCACAAACATATTCGAAGCATTCACAAAAGAATTAAATGCGCAAACAATTATTAAATATTCAAGTGGAAACCATGGCTACTGCAATGCCATCATGCAAGTGGCTATTGTGGCTTGCCTGGGGATGAAGGATTCACCGGGGAGAAGTGCGGAGACACTCGCGGAAAAATCACCGGAAAAGTTTCCCTCTCGGCGGAGCTGTTTTAAGGGCAAGGGGAAAATGGTCATTTTCACAGTGTGACAACCTCATGAAAATGATACCATCGGAACGGGCTCAACGATCTGAGATCGTGGGCTTTGGAATCACCTGATTCGGAGTTACGGTTGCCGAGATACGGCCGTTCGTTCGTTAGGCAGAAAAAGAATAAAATCTGTCCACTTCTGCCCTTAACGGACGAACGTCCGCAAATTAGCACTTTTGGCTCTGGGCTGAAAAAGAGAAAGCGCCTTTTCTGAAATACATCTCCGTAGTAATGAAAGCGTATTCCTGACAGACAACGCAGCAGAGTACGCTTTCAGTTAAACGAAGACGTACTTCCCAGAAGTACGCTTCCACTTGCCACCTCAGCTAGTCCGGGTCAACGCCCTCGTGCGGCTGACATGCGGGGCCCGCAGAGCGATGGGGCCCGCCTGGCCCGGCTCGTCTTCAACCTCGTGCGGGCACGACAGAGGAGGCCCGGCTGGACGCGGCCGGCGCTGGCCCCGGCGGCTCCGGCCATCTCCAGCCGAGGTGAGGGCACCGGCGACCTCGGGACGAAGCGCCGCATCCACCCAGCCCCGTTGCGGACGCTGAGAAGGGACGGGTCAATGGCGGCTAGGGCGCCCGCGAAGGAAGCCGTCGGCCGGACTTGGCTTCGAGGATGCCGGCGTCCATCCGGCAAACGGAGAGTATGGGGAGGACCGCCATGATCCAGAGGTCCTCCAGGGGAAGAAATGAGGGAGAATGGGGACTTGTCTGGCTCGAATTTAAGCGGACTCCGGCGATGACCGTGGCGGCCGATTGAGGCTAGGAGGATGGCTCGAGCTCGGGGAAGAGGATGGGGAGAGCTATGGGAGTGAGATAGAGCTGTGGATGAGCTCGATGGGTCTCGAGGAAGGCTTATATAGCCGAGACGGCGATGCCTTCACCAGATGCCAACGGGAGCGCGCGGTTGATGCTCCTGGCGTGACCGCGTGCTCGAGTGCACGCGCAGAGGGGGAGAAAGGTCTAGGGGAGGTGCATGCGGCGCTAAGATGCTACGTGGAGGGAAAAGGACAAAGGCAAAGCGACGGCGGCCGCGGGCATCCCGGGACGGCGTGCTCGCCGGAGAGGAAAGAGGAGAGGGGGAGGGGTCCAGAGGGGACACGCGGATGCAGGAGAGCGAGAGCAACGCAGAGGACATGCCGCGGTGGCGAAAGCTCGGCGTTTGGGCGGCGGTAGAGGGGTCCCGGCGGCCAGAGCGCGCTTTCGGCATACCAGACCGCGTGGTCACCGCGTGCACAGGCGCACGCGGTGCATACTGGCCATCAACATCATGTCTTACATGTAGTCCATCCATCCTGGGTCCTATCTGAGGTGATAGATAGAATAGAGCCACACTGGGTTGATGGGAATGTTCAGAGAAAGTTTGCTGTAGCTAACTTACTCATGAAGTAGTGATCAAATGGGATGGGTTAAGGGCTAACCAGAATGTCTCAGGGGTTTATTATAGGAAGTACTATGATCCTGGGTCAAAAATGAAGTAGAAGTTGTTGTAACAAGAAAATTATGTTTCTACAATTCGATTGCAGAAAGGAATATTTGAGTTACAAGTTTAGCGAATGTCTGATGAGTTGTGAAAGGGGTTTCATAACTTGCACCTCCCGGAACACCACTGCAAGTGGAAAGTCCGTGAATATGTAATCGAACCATTTATGACATGGTAAGATCAAAGATGACATAAATAGATTTGCCATTATCCCTTTTAAAGAGTAATGCTTTAAAGACTGCGGCTTTTACACTGAAAAGAGACCCATCAGGTCTGTTGAAATGACGCCATGGTATGGTACGCCCAACCATGTTATATCTTTTCTTAACATTTGGAATATGGGGCTTGTGTAAAAAGGTTACAAACCTATTCCAAATCAGACAAGTGCAACTTTGTAGGTTATCCCAAGTAATTGGGTATTCCTCCCTCACTATACCGAGGCAAATAGGTTTGCCACAATAAACGGTATGCTTTTAAAGAGAATAGTTCTTACAAAAGGTGAGTGGGAGGACAGTGCAACTCGACGAGATAAACAATATGTTCGTCATCAGATCAAAGGAAAGAAACCTTGGAAGTGATTCCGAAGTTTCCTGCTGCGACTGATACGGAAGTCTCTACAATAAAATGTATGGACTTCAGTCGAACTTGCAGCTGAACCCCGTAGGCAAGGCTCGTGCAAACCTCTCAGGTGCGCAAACGAGATATTGTTGTTGGACAACAGTATACCTACGATACACAAGGAAGCGGTGATGGGCCCTGACTCCGGAATTGGCTAAATGCCAATACAATCCGAGATAGTTTCCATATAAATGTTTCAAGATTAAAATCTTGATACACCTTTCAGAAGGCTTAGAGTCTAACGAATATTTATGGAACTAAAAACTGATACGGATAAAATGTTTTATCCATAAAGCTCGACTTGTTGCAATAACAAGTTCAAGGAGTTGACTACGATGAGATTGTCTCACCGTAGCGATGCTTGAAGTTGGTTTGGGTTGAACTAGCAATTAATACATATTTCAATCATGAGATATGAACCATGGATGACAAAAGGATTTCCATCTGATGGGAATGAAACCTAGGACTTGTATGTGATACAGTCCAAAGTAATTTGTCGATCCAGAGGATGCTAGTAAGTATGCAAACTTCAGAGCTCCAGCGATGGACAGAAGAGAGCAAAGTAGAGTTGGAATCTTCGTTTTTGATGGAATGGTCAAAGGGTTTTGACTTCATCAAATGGGTATTGAAGATGCTTGTGATTCAAGAAAGTAAGTGGGAGCATAATAATATTTCTAAAAACCGTGTGTACTTGACACATTGTTAATTGGAAATAAATTTCTTGACACGAATTAGGACTTCATTTGAAAATAGTTTTTCGATGAAGTGCTTAGGCTAAATAGCCTCAATATTAGGCATGATGATCTATGGAGATAGATTTACCTAATAGGGCTAAGCTATGAATACATATTGACAAGGTGCTAAAACCTTTTAGCATTTAAAACGCCAAGGAGTGATTCTTGCCGAAGTCACATGGGAAGAGTTTTGCAAGACTCGGTGTCTCAAAACACAGATGAGCAAAAATACATGATGGTGATTCCACACACTCTTGTGTTTGGATTAATCATGTATTCCATGGTATGTAAAACAACCAGATATGTCCGATACTCCAAAAGTTGTTGTGAGTATAGATACCATAGTGATCAAAGTACTGATCATAGGACAACAGAGAAAGATGTCACTGAGTACTAGAGTAGTACTGATGACATGTTTTCTCGCAAGCAGAGATTATGAAGTGCTCGTTGTAAGTAATTACATCGATACAGTCTTCATCAATGCTCCATGCGATTTTCGATTTAAGTTAAGGGTTTTGTGTAAAACACAACATGGTGGCACGGTAGTTGGAAATTGTTCCAAACAAGATACTGTGGCGAATTCTATAACAAAGGCTAAGTATGTTGACGCTTAAGAAGCGACAAAGAAGTTGTTGAATCATATAGTTCATTCATGAACTTAGTATGATTCCAAGATGGCTTTGGTCTATGGACACTATTGCAGATAGTTGCTACATAGCTCAGTCTGAGGAATCAGGTTTCGACCAATGATTCACACATATGCAAAGCCAAGTCCACACAAAATATGAATTTTGTGAAAGCGTGAAAACGCGAGGATATGCAAAGTTACACACGGAGCTGAAGTTGTCAGATCCGTTGGACATCAGGCTATACCACAAGCGAAGCATATTTTACACCAGTATGCCATAGGTGTAAAGTGCATTAGCATTGACTAGATTATTGACTCTAGTGCAAGTGGGAGTCTGTAGGAGATATGCCCTAGAGGAAATAATAAATGTTATTGATTATCTCCCTGTTCATAATTAAGTTTATGTTCCATGCTATAACTGCAATGATTCTCGAGTCTACAAATAAAACGAGGCTTGGAGGGAAACTCATGTGCACGTGTGGGATAATAAACGGTAAAATGTATTCCTAGTCAAGCCTCTATGACTGGCTCAAGTATTGCATGATGATCCTGTTTTCCTGATCATGGGCATGGCTATGCCGGCAATTTTGAGGGCACAATTGTTGGTAGAACACTTGTGTTGAATCGATCCGATTGATGTTATGCTATGAGATACATTCGTCATAAGTTAATGGTTAATAACACAGAGATGGTTAATGTTTGCATGATTCCTTAGACCATGAGAGTATCGAGTTTCTTCATGCTTGCTTCATGAACTTTGGGGTTTGTTAAACGTCATCCGTAAATGGGTGGCTATTACGGCGGCTTACGGGTTCATGGAAAAGTATGTCAAGTAACTTGATAGCTCAAGATTGGGATTTGCTCCTCCGACGATGGAGAGATATCTCTGGGCCCTCTCGGTGTTACGGTATCCATCATCGTCTGGCCAGACACTTTGTGATTTGATCACGGGGATGCCGGAACACGGGAACGAGAAAAGAGAACAATACCGGTAACGAGGTAACTGGCATAGTGGACAAGTTGTTGATCCGCGGGGATGCCAACATGTCTCACCTCGGGTATTTGTAACATATCGCGAAGCAACAGGAATAGCACACGGCAATTGGAGGTTCACTCGAATATTCATTCGTGTGGGTATAGGGGTCAATATGGGTGTCCACGGCTCCGATGTTGATCATTGATCGGAAGGGGTTCCGGGTCATGTCTATACATCACCGAACCTATAGGGTCACACGCTTAAGGGTCATCTATCTGCTGAATACTAGACGGGGAGTCTGAGAGAAAATCACCGAAAAAGTTTCGGACGAAACGGAAACGTTCCGGAGAGGATATCGGAATAGTTCTGGTGAAACTGAAAAGTTGTTTCAGGGTATTCCATAAAGTCAAATTGGTTTCGGCACATGCCTGAAAATTATTGGAAGGTACCAGAATTGTTCCGGTAACTTCTGAGATTTTTCAGAGACAAAAACCGGAAATGTTCCGGACTGCCGGAACCGCTTTAGTTGCTTTTCACAGATGAAAATCACTAAACCGAAACGTTGTTTCGGAGTACACCATAAAGTCAAAATGATTCGGCACATGCCTGATAATTCTTGGAGGGTGCCAGAATCATTCTGGAAACTTTCTGGAATTTTCCGGAATGAAAACCGGAAATATTCCGGAGCTGCCGAAACCGCTTCAGATGCTTTTCGCAGATGAAAATCACTAAACCGGAATTGTTCCGGCTCGCGTTGAAAATTATTTTGGTGGGTACTGGAAATGTTCTAAGCCCACATGAATATTTTCAGTTCGATCAGACGCTGAAAAATGTCGTCGTGAATAGTGAAAGTGCGTTTTGGGATATTTATGGAAAAGTCACCTTTTGGGATATTTTCCCAAAAAGGTTTCTAGAAGGCTTGGGGGCCAAGAAACCCTACCCCTTGGATTTCCTATAAATAGAGGTGGAGGGGCTGCCTCCACACTCACTTCCTTCTCACATACATGTGCCATGACATTTCTGGCTTCTCTCTCCCTCCCAGCGAAATAGTTTCGTAGAGCCGAAAGGCTGTCTGGGTTCCGGCAGGAACTAGTTCTGGACGGCGAAGCCCTGCCGGATAGATGACACCGTATGTGTGCAACTCTGTAGAGAGATCGTAGTTTCGGTCTTAGTTCGAGTGTGCCTCCCGAAGGGCTGTCCGTGTGACCGTCCGAGTTTTGGAGGTCCTCCCGAAGGGCTGTCCGAGTGACAGTCCGAGTTTCAGAGGTCCTCCCGAAGGGCTGTCCGCGACACCGTCCGGGGGACTGTGCGACCGCCTCCCGGAGGGCTGTCCGCGGGGCAGATGAGGGTATACATCCTCGCGGTTGGGAGGTTGTAAAATCCTAGCTGCGGGGATCTGCACCGCCGTTCGTCATCGACTCTACTTCCGCTGCGCTACGAGTCGGTAACGAAAGAGATCAAACCTTGTATGCAGTCTCCATAGTGGTCCTGGGCTGGGGCGTAGGTCGGAAAATTTTTGTTTTCTGCTGCGTTACCCTACAGTGGCATCAAGAGCCGTGCTATGCGTAGATGCAGGTTGCGATCTAGAATACATAGAGATGTATGAGTCTTGCACAATATAATTAGGTAGTAGATGAGTTCTATTGCTGAAAATTATTTGTGCGGGTGACAGATGAAGTCTGTTACCCGATGTTCTTGTTGCTTCCCTAGAATTTGCGTTTGCTCAATCTCGAGACAGTATGGTGGAATTTCACAAAGTTCTGGCAATCCGCGATCGTGATTGATCAACGAAGTGCTTCAGTTCTTTGGGTTCCGCCATAGTCAAAAGAAAGATGAAATTCGCAGACGAAAGGGCAATGCAGATATGATCTGCACGGGGGTCACGCGTATGACGAAGTTCAGTATGGGGCTCAAGATTTTATTATCTCGTGTTTCATACACCCCGCAATGTTAATCTAGCGACTTGGATTATCATGCTTGATGATGGACGTTGGTAGCTTCGGTTTGTTTCGAAACCTTAGAAGCCACGTAAAATAAAATTTTGCATGAACCGATTAGAGGCGTCTAACTTGGTTTTGCAGGATGGTTTGCATGTGCATATGATGTGGTATAGCAGTGCTCATATTAATTTGATTATGTATGAGATGACTATATGATGTAATATTAACATGACCTGCGTGTCATGATTCGGCATGATGGCTGGAGCCATATGATTGTCACTTTAATGACCTGCGTGTCAACCTTAAGTAATGCACTTATTTTTTAGCTATAGAGATAGCAATATTATCCTGTGCATCGACAAGGTGGTGGCAATCTTCGCGAAGGTAAACACCGACGCGAATGCCGAAGACGAAGAAATACAAGACTTCTTCGTCAGAAAGGGCTATACCATATCATGCTAATTATGAATTGCCTGAGATATTTATCCCTTATGTTGCACCCTTTTGATTGCGCGGTAGTCGCTTTTTATTAGGGTGATCTCTCACTTAAATATCAAGTAGTTAGTGTTCTCCCAAGTGTAGCACCGTCACGGCACCTATCTCTTCGGGGTATCACATGGTTGCATGGGTACGAACGATTAGAGAAGTGTGAGGCGGGTGAGTTGAGACCTCGCAGCGAGATCACTTGGTTGTCTTGACGTTCAGGCATGAAAGTCATGAGCTCGGAACACACGCATCGAAAGATGAACAAGAGTCACATAGAGATGTGATTGGCAAGTTGGCCTACCAATTGAAATTCTCGTCACTTGAGATGGTTGCATCCTTGACGCTGAATTGAAAGTTGGGTCTTGTATCACTCAAAATCAATTATGAGAGATATTGATTTGAGTGGGAGCGCACTGAAGAATTAACTTGTTTAATTCTCGGTGCAATTAATTTTGAACACTGTCTAAGTGTGATTTGCATAATAGTTGTAGAAGAATGGCTCGTGTTTCCACCTTCCCTATTAAAATTGAATAGCTGTTAAATATCTGGTTAAAACTTTACGGTTGGTAACGTAATGTGAGGATTGTCCTCAATAGTGCCGAGAAGGACTTTGTCCTATCGCATACTTTCGGTATTCTCCCACTAATGCTGTGGATCATGTGACTCTCGTCGTTCGATCCAAAAGCTAGAATTCTGTTTCAGTCAAGTGCAATACGTTTGCTTCCATGAGACCCGAACTTCGAAAGTTTGGATAGTTATGTGATATTCATGGAATCTGAAAATCATTTTTAGAGACAGACAAAGGCTAAAAGATATGAGATATCCAAAGCAATGTTTGTTTGCAAACTATTAGTAAAGGAGTTTACTATGCATTAGACTGATAAGAGAGGGATCCAGGAGAACGCCTGTCATATGATGAAAGGTGAATAAAACAACAACTTAAAGAGAAAGGAAGTGTCCGAAGGGTGTTAGTAAGACTTTCACGCCTAGGAAGTCCGGGGCTAACGCCACTCTTAAGTTGGGTGCTTCTTCTGAGAGTAGGAGAAATACTGAAAGTTAAACTGTTAGAAGTATAATGGCAAAAGGAAAGAAGACTGGGATATCCAGCTCATGTATGAATGTCATACAAGTTTTTGATGTATAGAAGGCTGGTCAAAGATATAGTTCTTGGGAATTATGGTTAAACATGTTAATCACTAATTCTTGGGTATTGTGAGTTAATCACAAAGATACCCGCTCGATTGCATTCTGTTGCAACTCGATGTAAGAACTACTATGGCCTGAAAGACTAGCCAAGAATGAGGTTAGATACACGCAGGGAACATAGTAAATGTTACTATGCCTTCCATTAGTGTATTCCCTATGTATTTACTTTCATAATTCATTTAGAGTTTCATACACTCTAGCCCTTTGCATAAGGTATTTTGCAAGAAGGTTATTCATAAGAGAACTTTTGATGTTCGATGTTATGAATAACATAAGGGCCATACTTTCATTATGAATGAGACGTATGTTATGAATATTGATAATAATACATTACCTCTGGGTTTATTTTCATAATTCATTTTAGAGTTTCATATACTCTAGCCCTTTGCATAAGGTTATTGTTGCAAAAGAGTTGTTCATAAAAACAACAATTGTTGTTCAGTATTATGAATAACATGAAGGGTCATGCTTCCATCCTAGATGGGATGTATGTTATGAATATTGATGGAAATATGATACATCCATAACACTGACGCTAAATGTCGCAAGACTAAAAGAATACCACACAAGTGTGGCACTGCATTTGGTCACATTGGAGAAACCCGCATGGAAAATTCCATTATGATGGATTTTGAAGTCATTTGATTTTGAATCATCTGACACTTGCAACTTTCCTCTGAAAAGTGAAGTGACTGAAATACCGTTCACAGGCCATAAGGAACGAGCAAAGAACATATTGGTGATCATACATTATGATGTGTGTAGTCCAATAAATGTTGTTGCAAGTAGTGGATTCATCTATCTTCAGAAATGACTCAAGTAGATATATGGATGTTTACTTGTTGAGACGTAAGTCTGGATCTTTTGAATTCATTCATAAGGTTTTCAAAAATGAAGTAGAAGTTGTTGTAACAAGAAAATTATGTTTCTACAATTCGATTGCAGAAAGGAATATTT
The DNA here is from genome assembly GCA_039707655.1 of Elymus sibiricus. Classification (NCBI taxonomy): domain Eukaryota; kingdom Viridiplantae; phylum Streptophyta; class Magnoliopsida; order Poales; family Poaceae; genus Elymus; species Elymus sibiricus. The sequence continues at coordinate 77,843,425 of CM077670.1, read as the reverse complement.
GAGTTACAAGTTTAGCGAATGTCTGATGAGTTGTGAAAGGGGTTTCATAACTTGCACCTCCCGGAACACCACTGCAAGTGGAAAGTCCGTGAAGATGTAATCGAACCATTTATGACATGGTAAGATCAAAGATGACATAAATAGATTTGCCATTATCCCTTTTAAAGAGTAATGCTTTAAAGACTGCGGCTTTTACACTGAAAAGAGACCCATCAGGTCTGTTGAAATGACGCCATGGTATGGTACGCCCAACCATGTTATATCTTTTCTTAACATTTGGAATATGGGGCTTGTGTAAAAAGGTTACAAACCTATTCCAAATCAGACAAGTGCAACTTTGTAGGTTATCCCAAGTAATTGGGTATTCCTCCCTCACTATACCGAGGCAAATAGGTTTGCCACAATAAACGGTATGCTTTTAAAGAGAATAGTTCTTACAAAAGGTGAGTGGGAGGACAGTGCAACTCGACGAGATAAACAATATGTTCGTCATCAGATCAAAGGAAAGAAACCTTGGAAGTGATTCCGAAGTTTCCTGCTGCGACTGATACGGAAGTCTCTACAATAAAATGTATGGACTTCAGTCGAACTTGCAGCTGAACCCCGTAGGCAAGGCTCGTGCAAACCTCTCAGGTGCGCAAACGAGATATTGTTGTTGGACAACAGTATACCTACGATACACAAGGAAGCGGTGATGGGCCCTGACTCCGGAATTGGCTAAATGCCAATACAATCCGAGATAGTTTCCATATAAATGTTTCAAGATTAAAATCTTGATACACCTTTCAGAAGGCTTAGAGTCTAACGAATATTTATGGAACTAAAAACTGATACGGATAAAATGTTTTATCCATAAAGCTCGACTTGTTGCAATAACAAGTTCAAGGAGTTGACTACGATGAGATTGTCTCACCGTAGCGATGCTTGAAGTTGGTTCGGGTTGAACTAGCAATTAATACATATTTCAATCATGAGATATGAAACATGGATGACAAAAGGATTTCCATCTGATGGGAATGAAACCTAGGACTTGTATGTGATACAGTCCAAAGTAATTTGTCGATCCAGAGGATGCTAGTAAGTATGCAAACTTCAGAGTTCCAGCGATGGACAGAAGAGAGCAAAGTGGAGTTGGAATCTTCGTTTTTGATGGAATCGTCAAAGGGGTTTGACTTCATCAAATGGGTATTGAAGATGCTTGTGATTCAAGAAAGTAAGTGGGAGCATAATAATATTTCTAAAACCCGTGTGTACTTGACACATTGTTAATTGGAAATAAATTTCTTGACACGAATTAGGACTTCATTTGAAAATAGTTTTTCGATGAAGTGCTTAGGCTAAATAGCCTCAATATTAGGCATGATGATCTATGGAGATAGATTTACCTAATAGGGCTAAGCTATGAATACATATTGACAAGGTGCTAAAACCTTTTAGCATTTAAAACGCCAAGGAGTGATTCTTGCCGAAGTCACATGGGAAGAGTTTTGCAAGACTCGGTGTCTCAAAACACAGATGAGCAAAAATACATGATGGTGATTCCACACACTCTTGTGTTTGGATTAATCATGTATTCCATGGTATGTAAAACAACCAGATATGTCCGATACTCCAAAAGTTGTTGTGAGTATAGATACCATAGTGATCAAAGTACTGATCATAGGACAACAGAGAAAGATGTCACTGAGTACTAGAGTAGTACTGATGACATGTTTTCTCGCAAGCAGAGATTATGAAGTGCTCGTTGTAAGTAATTACATCGATACAGTCTTCATCAATGCTCCATGCGATTTTCGATTTAAGTTAAGGGTTTTGTGTAAAACACAACATGGTGGCACGGTAGTTGGAAATTGTTCCAAACAAGATACTATGGCGAATTCTATAACAAAGGCTAAGTATGTTGACGCTTAAGAAGCGACAAAGAAGTTGTTGAATCATATAGTTCATTCATGAACTTAGTATGATTCCAAGATGGCTTTGGTCTATGGACACTATTCCAGATAGTTGCTACATAGCTCAGTCTGAGGAATCAGGTTTCGACCAATGATTCACACATATGCAAAGCCAAGTCCACACAAAATATGAATTTTGTGAAAGCGTGAAAACGCGAGGATATGCAAAGTTACACATGGAGCTGAAGTTGTCAGATCCGTTGGACATCAGGCTATACCACAAGCGAAGCATATTTTACACCAGTATGCCATAGGTGTAAAGTGCATTAGCATTGACTAGATTATTGACTCTAGTGCAAGTGGGAGTCTGTAGGAGATATGCCCTAGAGGAAATAATAAATGTTATTGATTATCTCCCTGTTCATAATTAAGTTTATGTTCCATGCTATAACTGCAATGATTCTCGAGTCTACAAATAAAACGAGGCTTGGAGGGAAACTCATGTGCACGTGTGGGATAATAAACGGTAAAATGTATTCCTAGTCAAGCCTCTATGACTGGCTCAAGTATTGCATGATGATCCTGTTTTCCTGATCATGGGCATGGCTATGCCGGCAATTTTGAGGGCACAATTGTTGGTAGAACACTTGTGTTGAATCGACCCGATTGATGTTATGCTATGAGATACATTCGTCATAAGTTAATGGTTAATAACACAGAGATGGTTAATGTTTGCATGATTCCTTAGACCATGAGAGTATCGAGTTTCTTCATGCTTGCTTCATGAACTTTGGGGTTTGTTAAACGTCATCCGTAAATGGGTGGCTATTACGGCGGCTTACGGGTTCATGGAAAAGTATGTCAAGTAACTTGATAGCTCAAGATTGGGATTTGCTCCTCCGACGGTGGAGAGATATCTCTGGGCCCTCTCGGTGTTACGGTATCCATCATCGTCTGGCCAGACACTTTGTGATTTGATCACGGGGATGCCGGAACACGGGAACGAGAAAAGAGAACAATACCGGTAACGAGGTAACTGGCATAGTGGACAAGTTGTTGATCCGCGGGGATGCCAACATGTCTCACCTCGGGTATTTGTAACATATCGCGAAGCAACAGGAATAGCACACGGCAACTGGAGGTTCACTCGAATATTCATTCGTGTGGGTATAGGGGTCAATATGGGTGTCCACGGCTCCGATGTTGATCATTGATCGGAAGGGGTTCCGGGTCATGTATATACTTCACCGAACCTATAGGGTCACACGCTTAAGGGTCATCTATCTGCTGAATACTAGACGGGGAGTCTGAGAGAAAATCACCGAAAAAGTTTCGGACGAAACGGAAACGTTCCGGAGAGGATATCGGAATAGTTCCGGTGAAACTGAAAAGTTGTTTCAGGGTATTCCATAAAGTCAAATTGGTTTCGGCACATGCCTGAAAATTATTGGAAGGTACCAGAATTGTTCCGGTAACTTCTGAGATTTTTCAGAGACAAAAACTGGAAATGTTCCGGACTGCCGGAACCGCTTTAGTTGCTTTTCACAGATGAAAATCACTAAACCGAAAAGTTGTTTCGGAGTACACCATAAAGACAAAATGGTTTCGGCACATGCTTGATAATTCTTGGAGGGTGCCAGAATCATTCTCGAAACTTTCTGGAATTTTCCGGAATGAAAACCGGAAATGTTCCGGAGCTGCCGAAACCGCTTCAGATGCTTTTCGCAGATGAAAATCACTAAACCGGAATTGTTCCGGCTCACGTTGAAAGTTATTTTGGTGGGTACTGGAAATGTTCTAAGCCCACATGAATATTTTCAGTTCGATCAGACGCTGAAAAATGTCGTCGTGAATAGTGAAAGTGCTTTTTGGGATATTTATGGAAAAGTCACCTTTTGGGATATTTTCCCAAAAAGGTTTCTAGAAGGCTTGGGGGCCAAGAAACCCTACCCCTTGGATTTCCTATAAATAGAGGTGGAGGGGCTGCCTCCACACTCACTTCCTTCTCACATACATGTGCCATGACATTTCTAGCTTCTCTCTCCCTCCCAGCGAAATAGTTTCGTAGAGCCGAAAGGCTGTCTGGGTTCCGGCAGGAACTAGTTCTGGACGGCGAAGCCCTGCCGGATAGATGACACCGTATGTGTGCAACTCTGTAGAGAGATCGTAGTTTCGGTCTTAGTTCGAGTGTGCCTCCCGAAGGGCTGTCCGTGTGACCGTTCGAGTTTTGGAGGTCCTCCCGAAGGGCTGTCCGAGTGACAGTCCGAGTTTCGGAGGTCCTCCCGAAGGGCTGTCCGCGACACCGTCCGGGGGACTGTGCGACCGCCTCCCGGAGTGCTGTCCACGGGGCAGATGAGGGTATACATCCTCGCGGTTGGGAGGTTGTAAAATCCTAGCTGCGGGGATCTGCACCGCCGTTCGTCATCGACTCTACTTCCGCTGCGCTACGAGTCGGTAACGAAAGAGATCAAACCTTGTATGCAGTCTCCATAGTGGTCCTGGGCTGGGGCGTAGGTCAGAATTTTTTTGTTTTCTGCTGCGTTACCCTACAGACTATGCCAGCAATTTTGAGGGCACATTGTTAGAAGAACACTTGTGTTGAATCGACCCGAATTGATGTTATGCTATGAGATACATTCGTCACAAGTTAATGGTTTTATAACACAGAGAAGTTAATGTTTGCATAATTACTTAGACCATGAGAGTGTCGAGTTCCTTCATTCTTGCTTCGTGGACTTTGGGGTTTGTTAAACGTCATCCGTAACTGGGTGGCTATTATGGAGGCTTACGGGTTCACGGAAAAGTATGGCAAGGAACGAGATAGCTCAAGATTGGGATTTGCTCCTCCATCGATGGAGAGATATTCTTAGGGCCCTCTCGGTGTTACGGTATCCATCATCGTCTGGCCAGACACAAAGTGATTTGATCACGGGTATGCCGGAATGTGAAAATGAGATAAGAGAACAAAACCGGTAACGAGGCTACTCGCATAGTGGACAAGTGTTGATTCACGGGGATGCCGATAAATCTCACCTCGAGTGTTTTTAATATATCGCAAAGCAACAGGAATAGCACACGACAACCAGAGGTTCACTCGAATATTTATTCGTGTGGGTATAGGGGTCAATATGGGTGTCCACGACTCCGATGTTGATCATTGATCGGAAAGTGTTCCGGTCATGTCTATACTTCACCAAACCTATAGGGTCACACGCTTAAGGGTCATCTATCTGCTGAATACTAGACAGGGAGTCTGAGAGAAAGTCACCGGAAAAGTTTCGGAGACAACGGAAGAGTTCCGGAGAGAGAACACTGGAAGAGTTTCGGTAAAACTGAAAAGTTGTTTCGGAGTATACCATTAAGTCAAATTGGTTTTGGCACACGCCTGGAAATTCTTGGAGGGTGCCAGAATTGTTCTGAGAACTTCTGAGATTTTTCCGGGGAAAAAACCGAAAATGTTCCGGAGCTGCCGGAACCGCTTGGGTTGCTTTTCGCTGATGAAAATCATTGATCTGAAAATGTTTCCGAACGCGTCCAGAATTATTTTAGTGGGTACTGGAATTATTCTAAGACCCACAGAAATGTTTTCGGATTTATCAGTCACGGAAAAATGGGTTCATGAATAGTGAAAAAGCACTTTATGGAAAGCCACCTTCTTGGGCTTTGTCCCAAAATATCTTCGGAGTGAACCTCATGGGGGCCCCACTAGGAGTGGCCGGCCATGGGAGGAGCTCCTCCATGGAGCTCCTCTAGCCTTCCCATTATACCCCTTTTGAAACTCCATGTGATGGATTTTTTGGGTATTTCAAGTGCCACCCTACCCCTTGTGTTTTCCTATAAATAGAGGTGGAGAAGCACTCTCCACACTCACTCTTTCTCACATACACATGCCATGCATGATCTGGCTTTCTCTCTCCCTCCCAGCGAAATTGTTTCATATAGCCGAAAGGTTGTCTCGGTTCCGGTGGGAACTAGTTCTAGACGGCGATGCCCTGCCGGATAGCTGACACCGTATGTGTGCAACCCCGTAGAGAGGTCGTAGGTTCAATCTTTTGCCCGAGGGGCTGTTCAAGGGTCCTCCCGAAGGGCTGTCCGAGTTACCGTTCGAGCTTCGAGGGTCCTCCCGAAGGGCTGTCCGTGACATCGTCCGGGGGACTGTCCGACCGCCTCCCGAAGGGCTGTCCAAAGAGGGAGTACATCCTCACAGTTGGGAGGTTGTAAATCCTAGCTGCGGGGATCTGCACTGATGATCTACATCGACTATATTTCCGCTGCGCTACACATCGGTAATGATCAGATCAAACCTTGTATGCCATCTCCATAGTGATCCTGGGCGTGCTCGCTGTACCGAATTTTTTTGTTTTCTGTCGCATTCCCCTACAGTGGCATCAAGAGCCTTGCTATGCGTAGATGCATGTTACGATCTAGAATACATAGAGATGTATGGGTATTGCATAATATAATTTTATAGTAGATGAGATCTATTGCTGAAAATTATTTATGCGGGTGGCAGATGAAATCTGTTACCCGATGTTCTTATTGCTTCCCTAGAATTTGCATATTTCTGATCTTGAAACGGCATGGTGGAATTTCACAAAGTTCTGGCAATCCACGATCCTGATTGATCAACGAAGTGCTATCAGTTCTTTGGGTTCCACCATAGTTAAAAGAAAGATGAAATTTCGCAGAAGAAAGGGCAATGCAGATATGATCTGCACGGGGGTCATGCGTATGACGAAGTTCAGTATGGGGCTCGAGATTTTATTATCTCGTGTTTCATACACCCCGCAAAGCTAATCTAGCGACTTGAATAATCATACTTGATGATAAACGTTGGTAGCTGCGGTTTAAGTCAAAACCTTAGAAGCCACGTAAAATAAAATTTTGCATAAACCGATTAGAGGCGTCTAACTTGGTTTTGCAGGATGTGCATGTGATGTGGTATAGCAGTTCTCATATTAATTCGATTATGTATGAGATGACTATATGATGTAAATTTACTAACATGACCTGCGTGTCATGATTCGGCATGATGGCTGGAGCCATATGATTGTCACTTTAATGACCTGCGTGTCAACCTTAAGTAATGCACTTATTTTATTAGCTATAGAGATAGCAATATTATCTGGTGCATCGACAAGGTGGTGCATTCTTCGCGAAGGTGAACACCGACACAAATGCCGAAGACGAAGAAATTAAAGACTTCTCCGTCAGAAAGGGCTATACCATATCATGCTATTATGAATTGCCTGAGATGTTTATCCCTTACGATGCACCCTTTTTGATTGCGCAGTAGTCGCTTTTTATTAGGGTGATCTCTCACTTAAAATATCAAGTAGATAGTGTTCTCCCAAATGTAGCACCGTCACAGCATCTATCCTTTCGGGGTGCGCCATGGATGCATGGGTACGAACGATTGGAGAAATGTAAGGCGGGTGAGGTCAGACCTCGCAGCAAGATCACTTGGTTGTCTTGACGTTCATGGCAGGATTGTCCTGAGCTCGGAACACATGCATCGAAAGATGAACAAGAGTCACATAGAGATGTGATTGGCAAGTTGGCCTACCGATTGAAATCCTCGTCATGAGATGATGATTCTATGACGTTGAATTGATATTCGGATCTTGAATCACTCATAATCAATTTTGAGAGATATTGATTTGAGTGGGAGCGCACTTTAGAATAAAATTGTTTATTCACTAGTGCAAATTAATTATGAACAAAGTCTAAGTGAAACTTGTGTTTACCGTTGTAGATCAAATGGCTCGCAACGCCGCATTCAACTTAGGCCCGATGTTAGAGAAAGAGAAGTTAGCTGCGACTGGAAACAACTATGCAGACTGGGTTCGTAACCTGAGGATTGTCCTCGGGAGCGCTAAGAGAATATAAGTGCTTGAAACTCCTCTTCCAGCTAAACCGGCGGAATCTGCCTCAGAAGATGAACAAAATGGTTGTGCCACTAAGGATGATGATTACAACTTAGTGCAGTGCCTCATGCTAGCTTGCATGAGTCCAGAGCTTCAAAAACGTTTTGAATTCCATAATGCCCGTGATATGATCCGGGAATTGGATGCTCTGTACAAGCAAAATGCACGGTCTGAATGTTTTGATATTATGAAGACCGTGATGGATTGCAAGATGGCTGAGGGCAGTTCAGTTGGCGAACACGTGGTCAATATGATTGGCTACGCTAAAAGGCTTAATACCCTGAAATTTCCAATCCCACCAGCCCATATGATGGACATGTTGCTTGCTTCACTCCCCCCCCATCTAACGACGGTTTTATCATGAACTACAACATGAGTGGGATGGAGAAGACACCGAATGAAGTGCTCGCCATGCTGAAAACTGCGGAAAGAGGACTGCGGAAAAATCGCAAGCAAGTGTTGCTTGTGAATAAAACCGCCAGTTTCAAAAAGAAAGGCAAGTCCAAGAAGGGCAAGGGCGCCGGTAAGACCGGCTCCCAAAGCAACTCTAAGGGCGGAGCCAAGAATGAAACTGAGTGTTTCTACTGCAAGGGCACATGACACTGGAAGAGAAACTGCAAGAGGTATCAGGAAGAGAAGAAGTCCGGGAAAACCGGAAAAGGTATAACTGTTATATATGTTAATGTCATTGACGTTTTTCTTGCTAGCGAAAATTCTAAGTCTTGGGTATTTGAGACTGGATCAGTTGCTCACATTTGCAACTCGATACAGGGGCTTCAGAAGGTGCGCAAGCTAGCAAAGAATGAAGTCGTGATGCGCGCCGGGAACGGCGCTGGGATCACCGCTCAAGCTGTTGGCATTATGCCTCTACGTCTCCCTTCAGGATTTACCTTAGAACTAAGTAACTGTTATTTTGTTCAGGTATTGTGTAGAAACATAATCTCTGGATCATGTTTAGTACACGATGGGTACTCCTACATGTCTGAGAACAATGGTTGTTCGCTTTATTGTAAGGATATGTTTTATGGATTTGCACCCATTGTTGGGGGCCTTTTCATACTAAATCTTGAATGTGGAAATGATGTCTTTAACATGAATGCTAAATGCCTTAAGAAGGCTGATACCACCACCACTTACTTGTGGCACTGTCGGCTTGGCCACATCAGAAAGAAATGCATGCAAAGACTCCAGAGAGATGGAGTTTTACCGTCCTTTGATTTTGAATCATTTGACACATGTGAAGGTTGTCTGATGGGGAAAATGACCAAGACACCGTTCACAGGTCATCCTGAACGGGCGGGTGAATTATTGGAAATAATACATAGTGATGTATGTGGTCCAATGAGCACAGCCGCAAGGGGTGGGTATTTCTACTTCGTGACTTTTACTGATGATTTAAGTCGGCATGGCTATATCTACTTGATGAAGCATAAGTCAGAAACCTTTGAAAAGTTCAAAGAATTTCAGAATGAGGTAGAAAATCATCGTAACAAAAGGATTAAGTTTCTACGATCAGATCGCAGGGGCGAATATCTTAGTCATGAGTTTAGCCAACATCTGAGTGACCGTGGAATCGTTTCACAGCTTATGCCTCCCGAAACTCCACAGAGAAACGGAGTATCGGAAAGACGTAACCGAACCCTGTTAGACATGGTAAGGTTAATGATGTCTCTTACAGATCTGCCGATATCTTTTTGGGGTCACGCACTGGAAACTGCCGCTCACACACTAAACAGAGCAACGTCTAAATCTATTAAGACGACACCACATGAGATGTGGAATGGGAAGAAACCCAGTTTGTCACATCTTAAGATTTGGGGATGTGAGGTACATGTAAAACGTTTACAACCTACCAAACTCGATCCCAGATCAGAAAAATGTAACTTTGTAGGTTATCCAAAAGAAACAGTTGGGTATTCCTTCTACCTACCCTCCGAGCACAAAATGTTTGTCGCTAAAAGCGGAGTCTTTCTTGAGAAAGAGTTTCTCGCTAAAGAATTGAGTGGGAGGACAGTACAGCTTGATGAGATTAGTGAATCTTCGACAACCGTTGATATGGCTAAGGAACCGGAAGAAATTCCACAAATTATCCCTACAACCGAGCCGGAAGTTGTCGCATGTGATGCGGAAACTTCAGAAAAGTTTGTATTTGAACAGCGCAGATCAGGTAGGGCTATCGAGCCACCTGAGTGGTTTCATAACAAAATCTTCATCCTTGAAGACGATAAACCTGTGCACTACAAGGAAGCGATGGCGGGGCCCAGCTCAAGGGAATGGCACAAAGCCATGAAATCCGAGATGGAATCCATGTACGAAAACCAAGTTTGGAACTTGGAAGAACTTCCAGAAGTTGTTAAGCCCACTGGTTGTAAATGGATTTTGAAAAGAAAGACAGACGCGGATGGTAACATTACTATCCATAAAGCTAGGCTTGTCGCGAAAGGGTTCACGCAAGTTCCAGGAGTAGACTACGATGAGACTTTCTCGCCTGTAGCTATGCTTAAGTCTGTACGGATATTACTAGCAATTACTGCTTATTTCGATTATGAAATATGGTAGATGGACGTCAAAACGGCTTTCCTAAATGGAAATCTCAAAGAAGATGTATACATGATACAGCCTGAAGGTTTTGTCATTCATGAGGATGCTGGAAAGGTATGCAAACTTCAGAAGGCCATTTATGGTCTGAAGCAAGCGTCAAGGAGCTGGAACATTCATTTTGATGAAGTAGTCAAAGAGTTTGGCTTCATCAGGAATGATGAAGAATCTTGTGCTTACAAGAAGTTTAGTAGGAGCGCAAAAAGCATTTCTAATCTTGTATGTGGGTGACATATTGTTGATTGGAAATGACGTGAATTTTCTTAGCGAAATAAAAGACTCATTGAAGAAGAGTTTTTCAATGAAAGACTTAGGCGAAGTGGCATATGTATTGGGCATCAGAATCTATAGAGATAGATCAAAACTCCTGATAGCGCTTAGCCAAAGCATGTACATTGACGGGTGTTGAAAAGGTTCAACAAGGAGAACTCCAAGAAAGGCTGGCTCCCCATGTCACCTGGCACAGTGCTTTGCAAGAATCAGTGTCCTCAGACTCTCGATGAGCGATTACAAATGAATGATGTTCCATATGCTTCGGCAGTTGGTTCTGTTATGTATGCCATGCTATGTACAAGACCGGATGTTTCCTATACGCTAAGTGTTAGCAGCCGGTACCAAAGTGATCCAGGATTGGAATACTAGGCTGCTGTCAGAAATATTCTTAAGTACCTCGGAAGGACCAAGGATTTACTCCTCGTGTACGGAGGTGATGAAGAGCTCATTGTAAGTGGTTACACTAATGCAGGCTTCATGACTGGCCCAGATGACTTCAAATCTCAATCAGGCTATGTTTTCATATTGAACGGTGGCGCAGTTGATTGGAAAGGTTCCAAACAAAAGACTATGGCGGATTCTACGACGGAGGCGGAATATGTTGCAGCTTTAGAAGCCTCCAAGGAGGCGGTCTGGATCAAGCAGTTTCTTGAAGACCTTGGTGTGATTCCAGGTGCGCTGGACCTGGTGGAGATCTATTGTGATAATAGTGGCGCCGTGGCTCAGGCTAGGGAGCCATCTTCGCACCATAAGACAAGACATATTGAACGCAAATATAAACTCATTCGACATCATGTTGAAGCGGGTTTAGTGAAAGTACGCAAAGTTCACACGGATCTGAATGTGTCAGACCCGATGACAAAGCCGCTACCTCGAGCAAAGCATGAGTAGCATCGGATAGCCATTGGTGTTAGGGAAGCCATGTAACTGGATTATGACTATAAGACTTGATCAACCTTATTAATGGATTCTTTTTGAGAGGCATGTGGTCGATGAATTTAGTAAGCACAACCCTCTGTACCCACTTTTTGTTTTCTGTTATTTTTAGTTAAAATACAATTAAATGCCATAATTATCCTGTTTTCTGAATTGTTCGTGCAATAAAAAATGGCCCAAAAATAAGAGTGCTCGGAATGCAATAAAATTTTGACATGATTTTTTATGGAATATTTAAGAATTTTTGGCACTAATAACATACCAGGGGGATGCCCCAGGTGCCCACAAGGCACCAGGGCACGCCACCCCCTGGCGCGCCCTGGTGGCTTGTGGGCCCCACAGGGACCCCCTCACTTATCCCTTCAGCCCACTTCGTCTCTTACCTCTAGCAAAAATTCCTGGTAGCTCTCTCTCTTGTGTTCTTGCTCCCAAACCTGAGAGTTTTCGATCTCTTTGCTCGGAGCTCCGTTTCCGAAACTGTTTTGGGGGATTGCTACTTGGTATGTGACTCCTCCATTGCTCCAATTAGTTTTTGCTTTAGTGGATTATATTTTGCATAATTAGCTACTCTTGGTGCTACTGAAAATAAGCTTGCATGTTGAATTCTTTGAGTTCCAAGTAGTTTGAATGCTTGATATAGGCTCTAGACATCCATATGAGTAGTTGCTATCAATCTTGTGAAGTTTTATTGATATCATTTTGTGGCCCAAATTTTTTCAGAAATTTGTTCTTAGGAAAATGAATATCTTCCGGAGGAGTTCTTCGAAGCGGACCGCCAAGGGAGTCCTTGGGTACTCCTCGGACAACGACCTCAACATTCCGCGTAGGACGGAGGTCCAGCCGTGCGAATGGCCGCACAATGCCTTCATGAAGGAAGCCGGATTCTACCAAGAGTTCGCGCAATTTGTTGCTAATACCGGATTGACCGACTTCCTCGCAGATGAGTGTGACCAGCACCACATCCTTACGAATTCCTTTGTGCAAAACTTTCATTTTCTGAATAGGCTCGAACCCCCTGAGGTGCGCTTTGATTTATATGCTGAACATCATCAGATACCTCTGGCTGAGTTTTGTGAGATATGTTTGATCCCCTTTGATGGGGAAATAAGAGAGCCTCGACCGGAGGAGTATGAGGGCTTCCTCCGCACTTTAACTGTGGGAGAGGAAAGGGGCGTGTCGAGAGCCCGAGCCACTAGCTTGCAGTTTTCCTCTGTTCATTACTTTGCTTTATTCATAGGGAAATGTTTGACTGCTAGAGAGCAAGGTGGTGCACTATGTGCACCTGACTTAGCCATTTTACGCCGCGCACTTTATAATGACAACACTTATAACCTGGGAGCTATCATTGCACGCCGCCTGCACACTAATAGGACTAAGGGTAAAATTCATGGTGGTATTTATGCTACTCGCCTAGCGAGGCGTTTCAATGTTAATATACGCCCACATGATTATTTGTTGCCTAGAATTTACTTAGATCACCAGTCTATGAGGGACCACGACTTTCTTGATGCTCCTGAGCCTCCTCACCACATTCACTATAACTTGGTTTTTAGTGAGAATACTTGTGATATTATTCCGTTGCCTGCACCTGCTTTGTTTGACTCTCATGCCAGGAATGAATATATCGTGATGCCACCGGACATCGTTGCTTACCGGAATGCGTTGGCAGCGACAGAGGAGGAGGCCCAGGATTGGGATGCTCGGGTGCCACCGCCTCAGCACTTTCACATGGAACCGGATGGCTACCAGGGATGGTGATGGCCAAGCTAGGCAAATGCCTAAGCTTGGGGGAGTACGTATCTCTTACCGACATTACATTCATCTCCCCACATTTCATTCCAGTTGTCGGTGTTCATACTTTTTCATTGTATAATCCATGTTAGTTTTATTTTCTCGCTTTCTTCTTGTGTGTTTGAAAAACTTTGAGAAAATCCAAAAACATTTCTCGTTTCTTTTCGGTTTTTCTTTCTAGCTTAATTAGTTGTAGAATTAAAAGAAAACCCAAAAAGATTTCCCGTTTCTTCTTTTGCTTGTTGGGAGCTCTCCCGTGTAAATAGTTTTTTTTCGTTTTCCTTCTTTATTTGTTTTCTTCAAAAAAACTAAAAACTCCAAAAATATTTCAGTGTGTTTCTCTGAAATTCTTTTGTTTTGTTGAGTCATTGTAAGGAGAAGACCACGATGAAAATGTTGAGTGGCTCTCGTATGCATTATTGTTGATCTAACAAAGAGCCCATATTACCTTGTCTTCTCCTTTGAATAAAATGCTCGTAGGTTCCAGCTGAGTCCACGGCACACTTGCACTATTTTTATTTTCCTATCATTCGGTCGTGCAAGTGAAAGGCAATAATGACGATGATTTGATGAAGTGACTGTGGCAAGGAAAAGCGGGTATGAACTCAACTTGTTTTTGTTTTTGTAAATATGTTTAACTCAATATCCATGATTCAGCATATTATGATTAAACATGTTTATGATGACAATTAGAGATTATAGTTGCTCATGCCATGCTTAAGTAGCTAGGAGTGGATAATGATTTATCTTGGGTGTCAACATGCATTAAAATGTTCATGATGTAGTATGATGATATGGTATCCTCCTATAAATGCTTCGAGTGGCTTGACTTGGCACATGTTCACGCATGTAGTTGATTCAAAACCAACATAGCCTCCACGATATTTATGTTCATGGTGCTTATATCCTACTCATGCTAGTATTCAATGTTGATTATTCATAATGCATGATTATGACCGTTTTCGCTCTCTAGCTGGTCGCTTCTCAACCTATTTGCTAGCCTTCGCCTGTACTAAGCGGGAATACTGCTCGTGCATCAAAACCTTTAGACCAAAGTTATTCTAGATGAGTCCACTATATCTACCTATATGCGTTATTACTCTGCCGTTCTAAGTAAATTTGCATGTGCCACCTCTAAATATTCAAATGAACATCTGTTTTGTGTGCCCGTACCGCTCATGGAGCGACAGGGGGCGGTCAGTATCTTCCATGCTAAGCGGGTTATTCTCATGACGAGTGTTTATTCACTTGTCCTTGCACGAGAGGGGGCTGGTAATCGGGATGCCCAGTCCCATAATTAAAATTGCAAAATAATAAAACAAACTCCCCCGGAAAGTTGTTGGTATGGAGGGCACCCGAGGATTCGGCTAGCCAGGGCTTGTGTTTGTTGGTGGAGGGGGAGTAAACTTTACTTTACCGCTTGGGAACCGCCGCTAATGTGTTTAGCATGGAAGATATTGAAAACTCTCGGTTGTGACGTTGACGGGAAAGGCATACCTCCCAAAATTTTATTTATCTCTGATTTAAGCTTCGAGCTCTGGCACCTCTGCAAATCCATGCTTCCCTCTACGAAGGGCCTATCTATATACTTTTATGTTATTTTACTTTTATTGTTGAGTCACCACCTTCCCAAACAAGCACCAGTCCTGAGAGCACTATTGTCATTCTCATGCATTGTGTATAGTTAATGTTGTGTGCATCATGACTGGATCTCTTCTACCATGAATTACAATGTTTAGTCGCTGCTTGAACTTTGGAGGTGCTCTGCATTTATGTTTTGCGGTCTCAGAAAGGGCTAGCGAGATACCATGTTGTCATATTATATCATGATTGTTTTGACAAAGTGTTGGCATTTGAGATATCTTATTATTGCTCGCTAGTTGATTATGCCATTGATATGAGTGAATATAGTTTCTAAGAGTTATTATTTGCATGGTTAGTTCATTATCTTTGCTGAAAACTTGGGTACTATTTAAGCATATATATAGATACAAGAACAAAAGAGTTCATAAAAGTTTTTCTTTATAACTTTTAGTTTGTCAACTGAATTGCTTGAGGACAAGCAATGAGTTAAGCTTGGGGGAGTTGATACGTCTCCGTCGTATCTACTTTTCCAAACACTTTTGCTCTTATTTTGGACTCTAATTTGCATGATTTGAATGAAACTAACCCGGACTGACGTTGTTTTCAGCAGAACTACCATGGTGTTGTTTTTTGTGCAGAAATAAAAGTTCTTGGAATTGGACGAAACTTTTTGGAGATTTTTTATGGAATAAATAAAAAATACTGGAGCCAAGACCTACTGGAGGGGGGCCACCTGCTGTCCACGAGGCACCAGGGCGCGCCACCCCCCCTGGCGCGCCCTGGTGGCTTGTGGGGCCCACGTGGCTCCGCTGACCCTAATCTCAGGCCTATAAATTCACAATTCCAGAAAAAAAATAAGAGAGGAAGTTTTATTGCATATCACGATACAGAGCCGCCGCCACCTCCTGTTCTTCATCGGGAGGCCAGATCTGGAGTCCGTTCGGGGCTCCGGAGAGGGGGATCTTCCGGCATCGTCATCATCAACCATCCTTCATCACCAATTTCATGATGCTCACCACCAGGAGTGGGTAATTCCTTCGTAGGCTTGCTGGACGGTGATGAGTTGGATGAGATTAATCATGTAATCGAGTTAGTTTTGTTAGGACTTGATCCCTAGTATCCACTATGTTCTGAGATTGATGTTGCTATGACTTGGCTATGCTTAATGCTTGTCACTAGGGCCTGAGTGCCATGATTTCAGATCTGAAATCTTTATGTTTTCATGAATATATTTGTGTTCTTGATCCGATCTTGCAAGTTATACGCACCTGCTACGTGTTATGATCCGCATACCCCAAGGTGACAATAATTGGGATTCTTTCCGGTGATTACCGTAGTTTGAGGAGTTCATGTATTCACTATGTGTTAATGCTTTGTTCCGGTTCTCTATTAAAAGGAGGCCTTAGTATCCCTTAGTTTCCTTATGGACCCCGCTGCCACGGGAGGGTAGGACAAAAGATGTCATGCAAGTTCTTACCGCAAGCACGTATGACTATATACGAAATACATGCCTACATTACATTGATGAATTGGAGCTAGTTCTGTGTCGCCCTAGGTTATGACTGTTACATGATGAATGTTATCCAACATAATCACCGATCCAATGCCTATGAGTTTTTTACATATTGTTCTTTGCTAAGTTACTACTGTTGCTACTACTGTCACAATTGCTACTACTATTGCTGCTACTCTTATTGCTACTGCTATCAAACTATCATACTACTGTGCTACTGATCACTCTGCTGCAGATATTTAGTCTCCAGGTGTGGTTGAATTGACAACTCAACTGCTAATACTTGCAAATATTCTTTGGCTCCCTTTGTGTCGAATCAATAAATTTGGGTTGAATACTCTACCCTCGAAAACTGTTGCGATCCCCTATACTTGTGGGTTATCAGGAGATGTGCTTGTTTCAAATCCGAAGTGGGGGATGTGTCCAAAGTACGTCTTGACCGGCACACGTCCTGCATCAAGAGTCAGTTGTCCAATTGAAGGCCCTATCCGTCTCGCAGGGTTGCCTTGATAATTAAGATTGCAATAATCAAACAAGAGCTTTGCGCAATGACTACACCTCTTGAATCCCCAGAGATAGGATCCGTGTTACTGTACTAAACCTTTCCGTCACTGGTGTTCAGAATAACACTTCACGGTCTCCCTGCCCTTAGCCTCTCCATGGCTCGCTCTCCTTGACCCTGGGTACCTGCAGGGATGAAGAACGCAGACAAGACAAGAGACATCTACGGAACAATTTCATTTCACACATACGAGATGTTAATTCAAAGCCCTTCCATTGATCCTCACAACAAATTCATCGGATTGCAAGGCTCTTGCCTCGACCCAAACCTTACCAGACTACTAACACATGGAGATCAGATCACACGAAGAACACATCATGAAGGTAGATCGATTGATAATATGTCTTACAATGTATGCTGCGTGTGATACACGATTACAAATATGATCTAGTGGAAGAAGAACTATGGTGGTGATGGAGATGGCTCCGCACACGGTTTGTTCTGTTGACATTTCGGCCTCGGTCCCTTTATAGAAGTTGTTCAGATGAACGAGGAGTCTTGGTTTCCATGCCATATGACTGCTCATACGAGCGCTCGCGGTCGCATGGAACATCGTCTTTTGTACTGCTTCTTCTGGTGCGCCTCCTCTTGATTTCTTTTATCTCCTCATTTACTCCTTTCCATGTTCTCACTTGATTTCGCCCATATATAGCCCATTTCCTGTAGAAACGCGATAAAGAGAGGATTTGTGGAATCCTATGCATTAATTGGTCATTAGTGGCAATATCGGAGCGAATATCTTGGTTTAAACAAAGGGTAGAGGAGTGTAAAAATATCACTCATCACGGAGGGAGAGGACGACCAAATCCAGCATGGCTCGCCCAGGTCATGCGTGCGGGCCAGTCAGTTTGGCGTGTGCTCGCTGGGTTCCTACGTGTGGCGGCGACCAATCCATTTTTTGGCAGTATGTGCTTTGTCTCATTTTGCCATGTGTCGGTGGGTGGCGTCGGATCCTAGGATTGTTGGTGGAAGACTTGGCTCTGGATGAAAATCCTGCATCGACCATGTCGTTGTTGACGGTAACAGTGTCCACAGATGTCGTCTTCCTCCTTGGTGGTACCGTTGTGGAGCCGATTACCCGTTGTACCTCATGACGTGAGATCTTCTAGTGAAAACCTAAGATCAGCATGTGTCGGATCGGATGACGGTGGGGTGTAGGATCGTAAGTTCGTCTAGAGGGGGTGATTAGATTACTTGACAAATAAAAACCTAGTGTTTTCCCAATTTTAGTTCTTTGCAGATTTTAGCAATTCCGGCAAGTCTACAAACACCCTACACATGCAAGTCTAATAGAGTAGCAGCGGAAATAAAAATACTTTGCACATGAAAATAATTAGAGGAAGGGTTTGGAGATATTCAATCGCTCGGGGAACACGAAGATTTTTCCCGTGGTTCCGATAGGTGGTGCTATCGTATATCCATGTTGATGGAGGCTTCAATCCACGAAGCATAACGGTTGCGCGAGTCCACGGAGGGTTCTACCCATGAAGGGTTTACGAAGAAGCAACCTTGCCTATTGCACCATGGCTTATGCCCACGAAGGACTAGGCTCACTCGGTAGATCTTCACGAAGTAGGCGATCTCCTTACCCTTACAAACTCTTGGTTCACTCCACATGATTTGGAGGCTCCTAAGTGACACCTACCCAATCTAGGAGACACTGTTCTCCAAAAGGTAACAAATGTTGTTGTTGATGATGAACTCCTTGCGCTTGTGATTCAATAGATAGTCTCCTCAACACTCAAACACTCTCTCACAGATTTTAGCTATGTGGTAGGAGAGGGTGTTAGGTGGAAAGCAATTGAGGTGGCTAAAGATCAAAGTTCTATGGTTGGAGTGGAATCCCTTTGATCTAAACACAAGAATAGATGGTTCTTTCTCGAGAAATGGACATGGGAAGTGTATGCTTTGAAATGGCTGCTCTCCCGAGAGTTGGTGGATGGGTGGGGGTATATATAGGTAGTACCAAAAATCCAACCATTACACACCTTTATGCACACTTCGATGGGACCGGGTGAAACCACTCGGTGAGACCGACCTGTGCAAAATGTTTGAACTTTAGGCTTTTCGGTGAGACCGGATGAAACCTCTTGGTGAGACCGAGTCAAACTGACCTAAGCACTTTCCACACTTCAGTGTCACCGATTGAAACCGATCAGAAATTCTGAGTCAATTTCAATTGGTAACAGAAGGTTGGCAAGTGCTCTTTAGTGGGACCGAGGGGGCAACTCGGTGAGACTGAGACGCTAGGGTTTAGGTAGTGGCTATGTCAAGTGTATCTCGGTCAGTCTGGTTGTATGTGTTTTGGTGGGACCGAGATGGACTCTAGGGTTTTGGACATAGTGGATGGTGAGAATGTGGCTGAAGATTTTGGAGCAATATCTCTACGCATTTGAGCATTTAGACCATTGCTACTTGTAGATTGCGTTGGTATTTCCCCGAAGAGGAGAGGATGATGCAGTATAGTAGAGATAAGTATTTCCCTCAAGAACCAAGGTTGTCAATCCAGTAGGAGAACCAAGCAAAATCCCGTTAAACGCACCTGCACACACAAAAGCAAACACTTGCACCCAACTCAAATAAGAGGGTTGTCAATGCTCTTAGCGGTTATTTGCAAGGACTAATTCTGATAGTGATAGATAGATAAACTAAAATACTAAATAAAATAAAAGTAAATAAATTGCAGCAAGGTATTTTTAGTTTTAATATATGATAAAAGTAGACCCAGGGGCCATAGTTTTCACTAGAGGCTTCTCTCTCGAACACATAGCATACGGTGGGTAAACAAATTACTGTTGGGCAATTGATAGAAAAGCAAATAATTATGACGGATTCATGGCAATGATCATGTATATAGGCATCACGTCCGAGACAAGTAGACCGACTCCTGCCTGCATCTACTACTATTACTCCACCCATCGACCGCTATCCAGCATGCATCTAGGGTATTAAGTATGAAACAGAGAACGCCTTAAGCAAGATGACATGATGTAGAGAAAGTAAACTCAAGCAATATGATTAAAACCCATCTTTTTATCCTTAATGGCAACAATACAAATATGTGTCATGTCCCTTTCTGTCACTGGGATTGAGCACCGCAAGATTGAACCCATCACAAAGCTCCTCTCCCATTGCAAGATAAGCCAATCTAGTTGGCCAAACCAAATCGATAGATCGGAGAGAAATACAAAGCTATAATAATCATGCATAAAAGAGTTCAGAAAAGACTCAAATATTTCTCATGAATAATCTGATCATAAACTCACAATTCATCGGATCCCAACAAACACACCGCAAAAGAGGATTACATCGGATAGAACTCCAAGAAAATCGAGGAGAACATGGTATTGAAGATCAAAGAGAGAGAAGAAGCCATCTAGCCACTAGCTATGGTCCCGTAGGTCTGTGGTAAACTACTCACACATCATCGGAAGGGCAGCAAGGTTGATGAAGAAGCCCTCCGTTATCGTTCCCCCCCCCCCGGCAGAGTACCGGAAAAGGCCTCCAGATGGGATCGAGGAAGAACAGAGGCTTGCGGCGGCGGAAAGGTTTTCTCTTCTGTCTTTTTGGTATATTGGGAATATTTGGGAATTTATAGCGCTGGAATTAGGTCAGGAGGGGCTACGAGGGGCCCACAAGCCTGGGGGCGTGCCTACCCCCCTGGGCGCGCCCTCCAGGCTTGCCGCCCCCTCGTGGTTCTTCTGGTCTTCTCCCAAAGCTTCGTGGGTCTCTTCTGGTCAAGAAAAAAATTAATTGAAAGTTTTTTTCTTGTTTGGACTCTTTTTGATAATGATTTTTTGAAAAGGCAAAAACAAGCAAAAAATAGCAAGTGGCACTGGGCACTGGGTTAATAGGTTAGTCCCAAAAAATGATATATAATGGCATATAATTGCATATAAAACATCCAAGATTGATACTATAATAGCATGGAACAATCAAAAATTATAGATACGTTGGAGACGTATCAAGCATCCCCAAGCTTAATTCTTGCTCGTCCTCGAGTAGGTAAATGATAAAAACAGAATTTTTGATGTGGAATGCTACCTATCATGTTTCATCATGTAATCTCTCTTACGGTATGAATAATAAGATCCGAATGATTCAAAGCAATAGTCTATAGTTTGATATAAAGACATCAATACCCAGGCATACTAACAAACAATCATGCTTTTCAAAATAAAAATGCTAAAGAAAGTTATCCCTACAAAATCATATAATCCTGTCATGATCCATCTTCTTAACACAAAATATTTATCATGCACTACCCCGATGACAAGCCGAGCAATTGGTTCATACTTTTTAATGCGCTTCAGCTTTTTCAACCCCCACGCAATACATGAGCACAAGCCATGGATATAGCACTATGGGTGGAATAGAGTATGGTAGTAGAGATTAATAAGGGGAAGTCAAAAATAAGAAGATAGTCTCACATTGATGAGGCTAATCAACGGGCTATGGAGATGCCTATCGATTGATGTCAATGCGAGGAGTAGGGATTGCCATGCAACGGATGCACTAAGAGCTATAAGTGTATGAAAGCTCAACAATGAAAACTAAGTGGGTGTGCATCCAACTTGCTTGCTCAAGAAGACCTCGGGCATTTGAGGAAGCCCATCATCGGAATATACAAGCCAAGTTCTATAATGAAAAATTCCCACTAGTATATGAAAGTGACAAAATAGGAGACTCTCTATATGGAAAACAAGGTGCTACTTTGAAGCACAAGTATAGAAAAGGATAATAACACTGCCCCTTCTCTCTTTTTCTCTCATTTTTTTCGTGGGCTCTTTTTGGCCTCTTTTTTTTAATTCCTCACTGGGACAATGCTCTAATAATGATGATCATCATACTTCTATTTACTTACAACTCAACAAATTACAACTCAAAACTAGAACAAAATTATGACTCTATATGAATGCCTCTGGCGGTGTACCAGGATGTGCAATGATACTAGCGTAACATGTATACAAAATGATGAACGGTGGGTGAGCCACAAATACTATGTCAGCTATATGGTCATGCAAAGCAATATGACAATGATGATGTGTGTCATAAAAAAACGAAACGGTGGAAGTTGCATGGCAATAGATCTCGGAATGGCTATGGAAATGCCATGATAGGTAGGTATGGTGGCTGTTTTGAGGAAGATATAAAAAGGCTTATGTGTGATAAAGCGTATCATATCATGGGGCTTGGATGCACCGGCGAAGTTTGCACCAACTCTCGACGTGAGAAAGGGCAATGCACGGTACCGAAGAGGCTAGCAAATTGCAGAAAGGTGAGAGTGCGTATAATCCATGGACTCACATTAGTCATAAAGAACTCACATACTTATTGCGAAAGTTTATTAGCCCTCGAAGCAAAGTACTATTACGCATGCCCCTAGGGGGATAGATTGGTAGGAAAAGACCATCGCTCGTCCCCGACCGCCACTCATAAGGTAGACAATCAAGAATAAATCATGCTCCAACTTCTTAGCATAACGACAGATCATACGTGCATGCTTCGGGAATCACAAACCTTAACACCAATATTCTTACTAAACCGCAATTATCTACTAGCACCTCCCCCATATTACCATCTTAATATCGCAAAACTATTGTAAGGAATCAAACTTATCATATTCAGTGATCTACATGAAAGTTTTTATTATATCCCTCTTGCATACCTATCATATTAGGACCAAATTCATAACCCTTGCATATTACCTTTGCTATTCATTAGACTCTCAAAAAGATATAAGTGAAGTATGAGAGTGCAACTATTTCTTTAAAATATAACCACCGCCGTGCTCTAAAAGATATAAGTGAAGCACTAGAGCAACTGCCTAGCTCAAAAGATATAAGTGAAGCACTAGAGCAACTACCTAGCTCAAAAGATATAAGTGAAGCACATAGAGTATTCTAACAAATCATGAATAATGTGTGTCCCTCTCAAAAAGGTGTGTTCAGAAAATATGATTGTGACAAACTAAAAGGCAAACAAAAGTAAACAAACTATATCACAAGACGCTCCAAGTAAAACACATATCATGTGATGAATAAAAATATAGCTCCAAGTGAGTTACCGATAGATTGTAGACGAAAGAGGGGATGCCTTCCGGGGCATCCCCAAGCTTAGACGCTTGAGTCTTCCTTGAATATTACCTTGGGGTTCCTTGGGCATCCCCAAGCTTAGGCTCTTGCCGCTCCTTATTCCTTTATCCATCGTAGTCTCACCCAAAAATTGAAAACTTCAGCACACAAAACTCAACAGAAACCTCGTGAGATCCGTTAGTATAACAAACAAATCTTAAACTTTAGGTACTGTTGTAAATTGATTCATATTTAGTACTGGCATAATGCTACTGTACTCTAACTTCTCCATGACTCATACCCCCCGATACGATCCATAGATTCATCAAAATAAGCAAACTATGCAACAAAAACAGAATCTGTCTAAAACAGAATAGTCTGTAAAGATCTATTTAAAAGCCATATTTCTGTAACTCCAAAAATTCTGAAACATTAGGACAACGTAGACAATTCATATATCAATACTGTGTAAAAATTTGAGATTTTTCTGACGCTCCAGTACAGAATCAAAATTACAGCACTGGACGCAAAACTTTTTGTTTTCCAAACAACATCAATCATACTATCATCCAAATCATCCCAAAGGAATTACTTGGCACAAACACTAATTAAAAGATAAAAACACAATCATAACAGAGGCTATAATTGTGTAAACACACAAAAACGGAAGGTAAAACAAAAAATATTTTATTCATTGGGTTGCCTCCCAACAAGCATATTGTTTTATGCCCCTAGCTAGGCATAATGCATAGTTTCAAGTGTTG
This sequence comes from Elymus sibiricus, assembly GCA_039707655.1. Lineage (NCBI taxonomy): Eukaryota > Viridiplantae > Streptophyta > Magnoliopsida > Poales > Poaceae > Elymus > Elymus sibiricus. The sequence continues at coordinate 77,819,511 of CM077670.1, read as the reverse complement.
TCATCCTTCAAGTTAATTCCATAGGTGGCCCTCATAATAGATTCATAATGTGTCTTAATTCTCTTTCTAGGGAAGTGTTCCATCCCTTTCTTTAATGGAAATTGAAATCTTATATTACCTTCTTTCATATCAATAATAGCACCTTTGTTTCGTAGGAAAGGCCTACCAAGTATTATAGGACAAGAAGGATTCTATTCTATATCAAGAACAATAAAATCCACGGGCACATAATTTCTATTTGCAATAATAAGCACATCATTTATGCTACCCAATGGTTTTTTAATAGTGGAATCCGCAAGATGCAAATTAAGGGAACAAGGATCCATATCGGTGAGACCTAGCACATCACACAAAGACTTTGGTATAGTGGAAACGCTAGCACCAAGATCACAAAGAGTATTACATTCATAATCTTTAATTTTGACTTTAATAGTAGGTTCCCATTCATCTTGTAATTTTCTAGGAATTGAAACTTCCAACTCAAGTTTTTCTTCATGAGCTTTCATCATAGCTTCTACAATATGTTTAGTAAAAGCTTTATTTTGTTCATATGCATTTGGTGAATTAATCATGGATTGCAACAAGGAAATACACTCAATTAAAGAACAACTATCATAATTATAGTCCTTGTAATCCAAAGTAGTGGGTGCATTACTATTTAAAGTTTTGACCTCTCCAAACCCACTTTTTTCATTTTTATCATTAAGATTATCACCCTCCAAGCAATTGGGACTCCTTCTATCTAAAGTTGAATCTTCTTCAGTCCCTTTTTCATCAAGTTTTATATTACTAAATAATGATTCAATAGGAGTGACACCAATCATTTTAATACCTTCATCGTTACTACAATACAAACCGGGTGGAATAGCTTTTTCTAGAAATTCTCGCTTAGCTCTCAACCTAGCGGTCCTTTCTTTACTTTCATTAATAGAGACATAGATAGCTTTAATAGACTCATTTATATCATGATTGGGTGGCAAAATTTTAATTTTGAGATTTTCCACATCATGAGCAATTATATCCATGTTCCTAGCCAATTCATCAACTCTATTCAATTTTTCTACTATCATAGCATTGAAATTCTTTTGTGAATTAATAAATTCTTTAATATTACTTTCAAGATCATAGGGTATCCTATTATTATTTGAAAGCACATTTTCTCCCTTGGTGGTTTTGGTAATTTATGCCAACATACATGTTGTTGGACTAATGCTTTTATCTAGTGAATTTCAGACAAGTTCAACAATGGCGTGGCAGGGACAAGGAGAAGTGGAACCCTTCAAAATGCTAAGGACATAGATTGGCAAAAGATCAAGACTCTACATTTTTGGTTTAGTCATCCAAGATCACATTGAGTCCATAGGAAAGCCAATACTATGAAAAGGGATGAGGTGTTGCTTAATGGTCTTTTTGCTCAAGTGCTTAGTGACAGTACTCCAAAACCCTCAGCCACTTTCTCAATCCAAATATGTCCAAAACCTACATTCCAACTCGACCCCACCGAAATTTCCTATCCGGAGCCACCGAGTTCATCTGGACTTAGCCACTGCCAAAACCCTAAAAAATCGGATCCACCGATATGGATCTCGGTCCTATCGAGATGGCCTTGCCAACTCTCTGTAATCGTTTGCACTTACTTCGGTCTCACCGAGTTTTGCAAATCGGTCTCACCGAGATGGCTTGCCAAATCTCTGTTGCCTTATTGCTTCACTTCGGTCTTACCAAGTTGATGCAATCGGTGCCACCGAGACGAGGTTTGCCCTAACCATTGCACTTCGGTCCATCCGAGTTGTTCCAGTCAGTCCCACCGAGATTCCTAATGTTCATATCTTTTATACAGTTCGGTGCCACCAAGATTTCTGATCGGTGCCACCGAGTTGGGTCAAAAGTGTGTAACGGTTGGATCTTGTGTGGAGGCTATATATACCCCTCCACCTCTTCCTTCTCAGCAAGGAGAGCCATCAGAACGTGCCTACACTTCCACCATACATTTTCTGAGAGAGAACCACCTACTCATGTGTTGATATCAAGACATTCCAATCCAACCATTTGAACCTTGATTTCTAGCCTTTCCCAAGTCGCTTTCCACTCAAATCCTTCTTCCACCATAGCCAAATCTGTGAGGAGTTGTTTGAGTGTTGGGGAGACTATCATTTGAAGCACAAGAGCAAGGAGTTCATCAACAACACACCGTCTATTACCTTTTGGAGAGTGGTGTCTCCTAGATTGGTTAGGTGTCACTTGGGAGCCTCTGACATGATGTGGAGTTGAACCAAGGACTTTGTAAGGGCAAGGAGATCGCTAACTTCGTGAAGATCTACCCCGAGTGAGGCTAGTCCTTCGTGGACGTAAGCCATGGTGGAATAGACAAGGTTGCTTCTTCGTGGACCCTTCGTGGGTGGAGCCCTCCGTGGACTCGCGCAGCCATTACCCTCCGTGGGTTGAAGTCTCCATCAACATGGACGTACGATAGCACCACCTATCGGAACCACGCCAAAAACCACCGTGTCTTCATTGCGTTTGATCTTCCATACTCTACCCTCTTTACTTTCCGTACTCTTGCATGCTTTATTTTTCCGCTGCTCAATCTCTAGATATGCATGTGTAGAAATAATTGGAGTGATCTTAACTTGTGCCAAAATCTGCCTAAGTTCCAAGAGAAACTAAAAACTACAATTTTGGTTGGTTAAGTGTCTATTCACCCCCCCCTCTAGACCTATCTCATCAATCCCACAATTGGTATCAGAGCATTGGTCTCCATTGCTTTGGTTTTATCACCATTGGAGGGAGATGGATGTGTCTACTTTGGGGAGTCTTAGACGTAGAGTGCCTATTCTCGATGGGGAGTATTACAAGGCTTGGAAAAATGAGATGCTTGATGTCTTTGATGAATTTAACTTGAGCAAGTACATTCATAATCCTTATGTACCCCCTATTGATCCCTTGCATCCTACTCATGAAGAGGAAATTGACATGCTTCGTAACCTTAGAACCGTCAATCTTATCATTAGAGGATTACCTAAAGTTGTGCTCCGTTGTATGCAAAACTTTGGATGTGCTTATACTCTATGGCATGACTTGGAAAAGCGATATCCCGATTACTCTTTAAAGAATCTTGATGAGATTCTTCATAAGACTATTGCTTTTCACAAGATGAGTCCCAATGATCCTAACTTTGATGATTGCTTGTTTGAGCTTCGTGATCTTATGCGTGCTAAAGGAGATGTTGGAAATATTAGTAATATTATCATGGAAGCCATTAGAATTCATAAACTTGAACATTGTCATGATCATGAAACTAATGAATCTATTGCCCTAGGTGATGATCACATGCATGATGATGATGATGTTGAGCATGGCTATTATGATGAGGACGAAGAATTTGATATTGAATTTGAGAAGACCATGAGGAATCTGAGTCTTATGGCAAATCTTCGAGATTACATGGCCGGAGGAAAAGAGTGGATTCTTGATAGTGGATGTACCAATCACATGACCGGAGATAGAGACATGTTTCGTGAGCTTGCTAAAAATGATGGTACACACAAGTATGTGACTTTTGGAGACAACTCCAAGGGTAAGGTACTTGGCCTTGGTAAGGTGGCCATATCCAATGATAGCTCCATACAAAATGTTATGCTTGTTGAATCTCTTGGTTACAATCTTCTTTTCGTATCTAGACTAGCAGATTTTGGTTTCAATGTTCTATTTACCAAAGTAGATTGCCAGGTGTTTCGTCAAGATAATCATAATATGGTCTTTACCGGCATTCGTAGAGGTGATCTATACATTGTTGATTTCACTAAGAGAGCCCAACCTCGTACATGTTTAATTGCTAAATCTTCTAAAGGTTGGTTATGGCATAGGAGACTTGGACATGTTGGCATGCGTAACCTTGATAAACTTGTTAAAGGAGATCACATTCTTGGAGTGAAAGATGTTATATTTGACAAAGATCGACTTTGTAGTGCTTGCCAAGCAGGAAAACAAGTTGGAGGAAGCCATCCCATGAAGAACAATATGACCACGAGGAGACCACTCGAGCTACTTCATATGGATCTTTTTGGTCCCAACTCCTATAAGAGTCTTGGTGGCAACTATATCAGTTTGGTCATTGTTGATGATTTTTCCAGATTTACGTGGGTGTTCTTTCTCGATGACAAATCGTAGGTACAAAAGATCTTCAAGAACTTCGCAAGAAAGGCCCAAAATCAATTTGAAGTAAAGATCAAGAAGGTTCGGAGTGACAACGAAACGGAGTTCAAGAACGCAAATGTGGACACCTTTCTTGATGAGGAGGGTATTTCACATGAGTTCTCGGCTATGTACACACCTCAACAAAATGGGTCATTGAGAGGAAGAACCGTACTCTTATTGAGATGGCAAGAACAATGCTTGATGAATACAAGACGCCAAAACACTTTTGGGCGGAAGCGGTTGATGTAACACCCCGATTTTTGGCCCTTGCTTTTTCTTCTGGTTTTATTTGGTTTTTGCTCTGGTTTTCTTTCTGAGGCAGTTCTATGGACTTGAAACCTGGGAGATCATCATTTCTTCCCCTCCCAAGTAGTGTTTCATCCTTGTATCTTTCCCAAGATTATGGCATTTCCATCCTAACTCAATTCCAAAATTCTTTTCTTAGGGAATATTCCTTTTCTTATTAAAGGAATAATCCTATTTGACCTAGGTTGTGAAGCAACCTATATTTCTGTCATTCCAAAAATTCCCAAATAATTCTCATAAATTCTTTGGGTCATATATTACCCAAGTATGTCCAACCCCTTCCTTTCCTAGTTCAAAAATAATTCAGAAATATTCTTTTTTTATTCTGGACAGTTTGGCGCTTTGTGAAGGAAGTGCTATTTATATTTCCCTGATTGCTCTCAAAGTTTTTGAGCAATCTCTCCTATCCAAAGAGTTACCTCATGAAAAAATTCAGCTCCATTTGCCTGGTGAATCTTCCTCAGCAAATTCCCAAAGTTTCTACCCTAAGAGAAGCTTTGTAAAGGAAGTACTAGCTAGCTGTATCCTATTGAGCTGAAATTTTTCCAGGATATTCATATGCTCAAATCATCCCCCTCCACCAAATGTTAGCTCCATCCAACCATCTATGTGAGCACACCTTCCAATCTTTGGTTCTGGCCAAATTTTCAGAGTATGAAGCAACTACATTTTATATTGCTTCAAATATTCTGAAATTAATCCAGGGTCTAAAGATCCATATATCCTTTGTGCATTCCAAATTTTACATCAGTTTGCCAAGTCATTTGCCCTGCAATATTCTCCCAAGGTTCTGTGCAGAAAGGACCTTTGTGAAGGAAGTACCATCTAGGTATTTCCAAATGGCATGAAATTTTCCCAGTATCTTCAGGGTCCTAAATCATCATCCTATGCCAAAATGCAGCTCAAGTCCACACTCCATGTGAGTGCATCTTCCTGATCTAGCTTCTGTACTGTTTTGGGCAGTTGTACAGCATCTATCTTCAAATCATATTCTAACCATCTCAAAATTCACAGGACTGTAGTCCTTCCTATCCTAAACCCTTGAGACATACCCTCTGGTTCAATGGTCAAGTAACTTGACCACAACATCTAACCACAGTTGACTACAGTAACCATTCCTTGATGCATCCCATCTGCCCACAGCCCTTTTGGTCGATCCATCTCATCACAGAGGCTGTAGGAGGGATGGACTTCACTGTGGACATTGTGTTCCCGGCTTGCGTGTCCTCTCCGTGGCCGTGCACGCGGTGACCGCACTGTGGGCACGCGGTCGCGCGTGCTCTACGTGCAGCGAGCACGCTCTGGGTGTCGCCGAGCTGCGGGCTGCTTCTTCTCGGCCGCGTCCGAGGGCGCCGCACTCCCTCTACGGCGTTCACCTGGCTGGCTGGCCCCCTCGCCCCCTCCTTCCTTCCCTCTCCTCGCGCCACGGTGGCTCTGCCATCGCCGCGCACGCGCGCACAGTGCGCTAGTGGCCGACCGCGCGTGCTATGCCATCCCGCGTATGCTTTCTGCCATCCCGCGTCGCTGGCCCGCCGCTCAGCCTCTCTCCCGTCACCGCAAAGCTTGCACGCGTGCCCGGAACTCTCGCCAGAGCCTGCCCGTCTGGTCGCGGCGGCATCCGGGCTGGAATCTCTTCCCGCCTATATAAGCACTCCCCGACCGCGGCTAGCCTCACCACTCCTCCTCCCCCTCACCACATCGACCTCCAGAGCCCCTAACTCGAGCCGGAGACCTCTTCTTCCTCCTCTCCGGCCAACGCTCCGCTGCTCGGCCATCTTCTCCTCGAGCTCATTCCGAGCCACCCCAGCCCCAGCTGAGCCCACCGTCGAGCTCCCCTCACTCTCCTAGTCCTCCTCAGCCTCTATCCCGAGCCACCCGTCGCCGGAATTGCCGAGTTCGCCGACGCCCGTAGCCACCGCCGCCGGAGACGAACGGTACGACGCCGTCAGGCCATCATTTGAGGAGCCACGGGTACAGGCGGGTGCGCCGTCGAGTGCCCGTTCCATCCCCGCCCTCGCCCAGCTCCGCGGTCGTCTCTACGCCGGCGAACGGCCACCGGTGAGCCGCCTCTTCTCTGTTCCCTCCCCTCTCCCTTTAAATCTGACGGGATGACCCCACCCGTCAGCCTCACCCCGCCCCCGCCGAAGCATTTTAAGTGGAGGCATAAACACCACTTTACGCTTTCGACGTCAGCCCCTCTGGAAATTCCAGAAAATCGGTTTAATCTATTTTTAAATCCATATTTGACCAAATTTTGACCATGAATAACTCCTAAACTACAAGTCCAAATGGACTGATTCTTTTTGCATTATTTTTCTTTTGAGCTCCTCTATTTTTTGGTAGAGTTTGGTATTTTTCTCTTCTGTCTAGAATTTCTGGACAGAAGTATTTGCATTATGTGGTATTTATAAATGCTTGCAAAAATATTTTCAGAGTGTTTGTGGTGTGTTGGTGAAGACCAGGAGCTCTTCCCCTTCCTTTTGGAGCAAGTCAAGCCACACCCTACATTTGCATGATTGCAATGCAATGCCATGGTTAATTTGAATTAAATCTGCTTAATATTGCATTATTTAGAAATGATTTATTCTTGGCTTTATGATTGGATATATGTGAGTTTGCTACTGCCATGATGATGCTTGGATCTCTAGGGCTATATTTTGAAGATTAAGATGACATGTTACTTCGGAATTTCTTATAGCAGTAGTCATGCTTTATTCTTGGTCATAGGGAATACTATGCTCTCGGAGTTCATACTAATGTTATGGATACATTTTGCTTTGGATTTTGGATGGATATTGCCATGATTTATATTACAGGTTTATATGTAACATTGGAGTAATAGTTCTAGCATAGTTATTACCTTGGGGATAAATTCCGTCATTTCGTTGGTCAGGTGCCACCGAATCGAGCTCACCAGTGCAGCCACACTTGCCTGGATGGGGAGGCCCTAATTCGGTCTATTGTCATGCCTCTCGCCGGTGACTCCAACTAGGGAAGGTCATGTGCTCGCGCTGCCCTGGCCCGGTAGGCGGTCATGACCTTGTGTGCCCAAGTTGTGTTGTACCCGGGTGTCCCCGTTTGGGACGAGATTGTTTATGTTTGGCCACGACGGTGGTAGCCACAGAGGTGGCGGATGTCACGAGTGACATCAGGGGCCACCCAGGACATAGACCAAAGGGGAGTTTGTCGGGAGTGGTCGGGAGAGTGTCATGCAATAGATTGGTTTTGTCGGAACGTCGTTGGTCCACCCGAATGGGAGCACGAGGCCATGAGTTCCGTAGTGTGGGTACAGTGTACTAACCTCTGCAGAGTGTACAAACTATCGATAGCCGCGTCCTCGGTCATGGACACAGTTCGTTGTAGGTCACACCGTTCGATGAACACTCACAATGACGGAATGACTTATATTATGATTTATAGTTGTATATGGACAAGTAACAGTTTGGCAGGATGCCGATGTTGACATTGGGATGATCTCGAGGATGATCATCAAATTGTGATGTGGTCATGAGGTGATCACAAGGATTTATTTGATTACGAGGTGATCGAGATGATATGTTGCTTGGTCAGATAGTCAAGTATGTGATGGTCCATGTGATCCAAGATAATGGTTTAGCAGAGATTTTAGTCTTACCATCTTACTTTAAGGAATATTTACTTCCACATTATAGTAGTTGGTAATAAGTTAACTTGTTAATGCTATGTTGTTGTTTTGCCTTGATGCTTTTGGTTGTTGTGAGCTTGCGAGTACATTCAAAGTACTCACCTGGCTTATCATGCCAATTTGCAGGTGATGCCGTGATTGATTGCTTGTCGTGGATCCCGTTCGTGCGAGCTAGACCGTGTCCCAGCCAGAGTCCCCGTGGAGTGGAGTTCACCACCGTCGTTGCTGGTCCGCTGCTACGAGTTGTTCCGCTGCTAGCATAGAGCTACCTTAGCCGGCGTAGTGTCGCCGTGCCATTATAACCCTTGTAATAGCAGACCCTTGTACCTTTATCCATCTATAATAAAAGCTGATTTGTTCTATGCCAAGTAGTGCCGTATTCCAGAAGACATTTCTGGGCTGGAATACGGGGCATTCCGGCCTCTCTGAGCCGGGGTGCCACAGTTGAAACAGCTTGTCATGCAACAAATCGACTCTACCTTCACAAGCTTCTTGGTAAAACGGCGTATGAACTGCTCACCGGTAACAAACCACAAGTTGGATACTTTCGAGTATTTGGCTCAAAATGTTACATTCTTGATAAGCATCGTCGTTCAAAATTTGCTCCTAAATCTCATGAAGGTTTCCTACTTGGTTAAGGATCGAACTCTCACACTTACCGTGTCTACAACAACTTCACTCGAAAAGTTGAAGAGACGGTAGATGTGAAGTTTGATGAGACTAACGGCTCACAAGTCGAGCAATTGCCACTTGATGTAGGAGATCAAGAACCATCGGAAGCAATCCAAGACTTGCCCATTGGCAAGATTTGCCCCGTGGAAGTAAAGGAGAGTACCTCGTCTATTCAAGTGGAAGCCCCAACCTCACATCAAGGTGAACAACAAGTTGATATGGAGGCGTCCACAAGTGGAACACGTCAAGACGATGGGAATGAGGAAGTGCAACAAGATGATCCACCTCAACCTCCTTCTCCACCTCCACAAGCGAACAACGATAACATCAACGAAGAAGAAGATTATGATGATGATGAGGAAGCCTCACCACAACCCAAGCAAAAGCTACCTTGAGTTAGAGCAAGAATCGACAAGAATCATCCCGTCGAACAAATACTTGGAGATATCCAATCCGGGAGAATCACTCGCTCTAAAACTCGTTTAGCTAACTTTTGTGAGCATTACTCATTCATCTCTAGTGTTGAACCTTTGAAGGTGGAAGATGCTCTCAAGGACCCCAATTGGGTGAATGCAATGCACGAGGAGCTACACAACTTTGAGAGGAACCAAGTTTGGACATTGGTTGAGAAGCCTAAAGATGAGCAAAACATTATTGGAACCAAATGGGTGTTTCAGAATAAGCAAGATGAAGATGGACAAGTTGTACGCAACAAGGCTCATCTCGTAGCACAAGGTTACACACAAGTCAAATGTATGGACTATGGTGAGACCTATGCCCCCGTTGCAAGACTTGAGTCCATTCGCATTTTACTTGCTTATGCCAATCACCATGATATTACTCTTTACCAAATGGATATTAAAAGTGCTTTCTTAAATGGTGAAATTGAGGAGGAAGTGTATGTTAAACAACCTCCCGGCTTTGAAAATCCCAAGAAACCTAATCATGTGTACAAACTTCGTAAACCTCTTTATGGTCTTAAACAAGCCCCTAGAGCTTGGTACAAATGCTTGACAAAGTTTCTTCTTGAAAAAGGTTTTGAAATTGGGAAGATTGATTCAACTTTGTTCACTAAGAGGGTTAATGGAGAATTATTTGTATGCCAAATTTATGTTGATGATATTATCTTTGGATCTACTAACCCCTCTTTTAGTGAAAAGTTTGGAAGGTTGTTGTCGGAAAAGTACGAGATGTCTATGATGTGTGAACTCAAATTCTTTCTTGGTTTGCAAATCAAGCAAACTAGGGAAGGTACCTTTGTTTCTCAAACAAAGTATACCAAGGACTTATTCAAGAAGTTCAACATGCAAGAGAGTAAAGGTATGAAAACTCCAATGCCCACGAGTGGACATCTTGACTTGACCAAGGATGGCAAACCGGTTGATCAAAAGGTTTATCGATCTATGATTGGTTCATTGCTATATCTATGTGCCTCCCGTCCCGACATTATGCTAAGTGTGTGCATGTGTGCACGATACGAGGCGGCACCAAAAGAGTGTCACCTTAACCGTGAAAAGAATTGTGAGATACTTGCTACATACACCATACTTTGGCATATGGTATCCCAAAGGATCTTCTTTTAATCTTGTTGGCTACTCCGATTCGGACTATGCCAGAGACAAGGTTGACAGAAAATCCACTTCGGGTACATGTCAATTTCTTGGTAGATCTCTTGTGTCTTGGTCCTCCAAGAAACAAAACTCGGTATCTCTATCTACTGCCGAAGCGGAATACATTGCCGCGGGATCATGTTGTGCTCAATTACTATGGATTACACAAACTCTTAAAGACTATGGTGTGCATGTGAGACATGTACCATTACTATGTGACTATGAGAGTGCTATTAAGATTGCACACAATCCCGTGCAACATTCTCGAACTAAGCATATTGAGGTTCGTCACCACTTCATTCGAGATCATGTTGAGAAAGGTGACATTGACCTTAAACATGTTCATACCGACAAACAATTGGCGGACATCTTTACCAAACCCCTTAATGAGAAAGTGTTTTGTCACTTGAGAAGTGAGTTGAACATCATTGATGCTTCAAACATGAACAAGAGATTCATGAGGATGCATACAAGGGCAGGAGCATTCTTGACTAATCCATGATACTTTCATGATCATATTATATCTTGGACATTTTGCTCCCTTGTATCGTATCTAACCTTTTGTAGGTACTTGGACAAGCTTAATGTCACAAGATTGCATCTCACTCTTATCTTGAGCAATCTTGTATAACCCAAGTATCAAAAAATTGTTGGTGGAACAAGGAACAAGACAACCTAAACATATCCTTTGACAACATTTGAGTTATGCTTCATTCTTGTCATTTTGGATATACATGTTGTTCCTTGCAAATCTAACCCATGTAGGAAGATGAACTAAAAATGTTAGGATAGCTCCAAACTTCAACTCATGAGCATCCACTTCAAGTTCAACTACATGATGGACATCACCACCAAATCCCAATGTAAGTCCTCACATCTTAGAGAAGCTTTACCCAAAGATATGAGCTGAAGCAACTCCACAAGATGTGAATACATTGAAATGCTTAATGGAAAATGGCAACCCCATTTTGAGCATAAACGATGAGTATGATCTATGATCAAGTGTTCTCACTTGACTCCTAAGTCAATATACTCTAACATAGGTGACCTAGTCGCCGACCCATCTAGATGAAGTTCTCTAGTGCTTCTTTTGCTTGTTTCTCTTCTTGCTAGAGTGATTCCCATTTTAAAAAAAACTTCATCTAGATGTTTCTTTGCTTCTTTTCTGTGTTTCTTTTCTTTTAGCTAGATTCCCAGCTAATTCATTGCAAATCCTTGTGAAAATTCCCTTGCCTAGTGAGCTGAGTTGACAAATTGTTCCTTTGCATCAAACTCGGTTTCACCGAATTGATTCAACTCGGAGTCACCGACTTTGCTACCCTAAGGAGCTTTCTGTCAAATATTTCCTGAGTTTTTCTGCTCCAGCTCCACTCAATGATTCTTATCCTCTACTTGCATCTCGAGCCACTCAATGGCTAGATGTGTTTCTCAAGGACCAAGCCCACTTGATCAATAACCTTGAAGTCCCTTCTTGGAAATTGATGTCAAAGGGGGAGAGAGGAATACATCAAAGCTTATCACTACAAAAGAGATGCACCTTACAAGAGGAGAGAATGTTACATGTTTCTAAGAGGGGAGAAACATGATTAGCTTGTTCTTTGGTTGCTTTAGTTTTTCTCACCCTACCTACTCCCAATATCCAATGTCAGATTCAGGGGGAGAGGAAGTTATTTAAGGGGAGACAACTATTTCCTTCTTTTGGGGACATGTCTGTTTCAAAGAAGTATTCACCTAGCGATACTCTATTCTACATGTCATCCCAATCTTGGTTTCTTGTTGATCTTGTGATTTTTCTTGAAGAAATTATCTTGTGTTATCTAACCCTGTTTTCTCAAGTGTATTTCTTCAGGTACTTGATCAAGAACTTCAAGGTAAGTATATGCATCACACTCATGTACATGATTGACCTCTTGCTAGTATATATTGTTTGCAAGGAGACAATCATGGACATGTGGACACCTATATGACATATATATTGCTCTGATGCATATATCCAAGATACATGTTGCATGTATATCTCTCATGTGATATCATCATTTTATATGCACATCTTCAGGGGGAGTTCAGGGGAGCTCATACATGTTACATGTTTCCTTCAAAGCTTTCATACAAACTTCTGCTAAATCTTTATTTGAAGCTTTGATGTATGTTGTCATCAATTACCAAAAAGGGGGAGATTGAAAGCACATTTGCTCCCTTGGTGGTTTTGGTAATTTATGCCAACATATATGTTGTTGGACTAATGCTTTTATCTAGTGAATTTCAGACAAGTTCAACAATGGCGTGGCAGGGACAAGGAGAAGTGGAACCCTTCAAAATGCTAAGGACATAGATTGGCAAAAGATCAAGACTCTACATTTTTGGTTTAGTCATCCAAGATCACATTGAGTCCATAGGAAAGCCAATACTATTAAAAGGGGATGAGGTGTTGCTTAATGGTCTTTTTTGCTCAAGTGCTTAGTGACAGTACTCCAAAACCCTCAGCCACTTTCTCAATCCAAATATGTCCAAAACCTACATTCCAACTCGGCCCCACCGAAATTTCCTATCCGGAGCCACCGAGTTCATCTGGACTTAGCCACTACCAAAACCCTAACAAATCGGATCCACCGATATGGATCTCAGTCCCACCGAGATGGCCTTGCCAACTCTCTGTAATCATTTGCACTTACTTCGATCTCACCGAGTTTTGCAAATCGGTCTCACCGAGATGGCTTGCCAACTCTCTATTGCCTTATTGCTTCACTTCGGTCTTACTGAGTTGATGCAATCGGTGCCACCGAGACGAGGTTTGCCCTAACCATTGCGCTTCGGTCCATCCGAGTTGTTCCAGTCGGTCCCATCGAGATTCCTAACGTTCATATCTTCTACATAGTTCGGTGCCACCGAGATTTCTGATCGGTGCCACCGAGTTGGGTCAAAAGTGTGTAATGGTTGGATCTTGTGTGGAGGCTATATATACCCCTCCACCTCTTCCTTCTCAGCAAGGAGAGCAATCAGAACGTGTCTACACTTCCACCATACATTTTCTGAGAGAGAACTACCTACTCATGTGTTGAGATCAAGACATTCCAATCCAACCATTTGAACCTTGATTTCTAGCCTTTCCCAAGTCACTTTCCACTCAAATCCTTCTTCCACCATAGCCAAATCTGTGAGGAGTTGTTTGAGTGTTGGGGAGACTATCATTTGAAGCACAAGAGCAAGGAGTTCATCAACAACACACCGTCTATTACCTTTTGGAGAGTGGTGTCTCCTAGATTGGTTAGGTGTCACTTGAGAGCCTCCAACATGATGTGGAGTTGAACCAAGGACTTTGTAAGGGCAAGGAGATCGCCTACTTCGTGAAGATCTACCCCGAGTGAGGCTAGTCCTTCGTGTACGTAAGCCACGGTGGAATAGACAAGGTTGCTTCTTCGTGGACCCTTCATGGGTGGAGCCCTCCGTGGACCCGCGCATCCATTACCCTCCGTGGGTTGAAGTCTCCATCAACGTGGACGTACGATAGCACCACCTATCGGAACCACGCCAAAAACCATCGTGTCTTCATTGCGTTTGATCTTCCATACTCTACCATCTTTACTTTCCGTACTCTTGCATGCTTTATTTTTCCGCTGCTCAATCTCTAGATATGCATGTGTAGAAAGAATTGGAGTGATCTTAACTTGTACCAAAGTCTGCCTAAGTTCCAAGAGAAACAAAAAACTGCAATTTTGGTTGGTTAAGTGTCTATTCACCCCCCCTCTAGACCTATCTCCTCGATCCCACATTATTATTATATGGATTGCCATAGGAATTACCATAATTACTAGAGGAATTTCCTAGAAATGGTCTAGGATTGAAATTACCCCTATAAGCATTGTTGTTGAAATTATTTCTAGAGACAAAATTCACATCAATAGCATCATTATTTTGCTCAATCAAGGTAGACAATGGCACATCATTAGGATTAATATGAGCACTTTTACTAGTAACCAATTTCATAAGAGCATCCATCTTATCACTCAAAGTATTAATTTCTTCAACAGAATTTACCTTCTTACCAGTCGGAGTTCGTTTAGTGTGCCATTGAGAATAATTTGTCATAATATTGTCAAGAAGTTTTGTAGCTCCTCCCAATGTAATTTCCATAAAAGTACCACCCACGGCAGAGTCTAGCAAATTTCTAGAAACAAAGTTTAGTCCCGCATAAATTTTTTGTATGATCATCCATAAACTTAAACCATGTGTTGGGCAATTTCTTATCATTAATTTCATTCTCTCCCAAGATTGTGCAACATGCTCATGTTCAAGTTGCTTAAAATTCATAATTTGATTTCTCAAAGAAATGATCTTAACGGGAGGAAAATACTTGGCAATAAAAGCATCCTTACAGTTATCCCTGATGGAAATATGCCCTAGAGGCAATAATAAAGTTGTTATTATTTTATATTTCCTTGTTCATGATAAAGGTTTATTATTCATGCTAGAATTGTATTGACCGGAAACTTAAATACATGTGTGAATACATAAACAAATACCGTGTCCCTAGTGAGCCTCTACTAGACTAGCTCGTTGATCAAAGATGGTTAAGGTTTCCTAACCATAGACATGAGTTGTCATTTGATAACGGGATCACATCATTAGGAGAATGATGTGATGGACAAGACCCATCCGTTAGCTTAGCATATGATCGTTCTGTTTATTGCTACTGCTTTCTTGAATGTCAAATACATGTTCCTCAGACTATGAGATCATGCAACTCCCGGATATCGGAGGAATACCTTGTGTGCTATCAAACGTCACAACATAATTGGGTGATCATAAAGATGCTCTACAGGTATCTCCAAAGGTGTCTGTTGAGTTGGCATGGATCGAGACTGGGATTTGTCACTCCGTGTTTCGGAGAGGTATCTCTGGGCCCTCTCGGTAATGCACATCATAAGAAGCTTGCAAGCAAAGTGACTAAGGAGTTAGTTACGGGATGATGTATTACGGAACGAGTAAAGAGACTTGCCGGTAATGAGATTGAACTAGGTATGGAGATACCGACGATCGAATCTCGGGCAAGTAACATACCGACGGACAAAGGAAATTACGTATGTTGTCATTGCGGTTCGACCGATAAGATCTTCGTGGAATATGTAGGAACCAATATGAGCATCCACGTTCCGCTATTGGTTATTGACCGGAGAGGCGTCTCAATCATGTCTACATCATTCCCGAACCCGTAGGGTCCGCACGCTTAACGTTCGTTGACGATATAGTGTTATATGAGTTATGTGAATTGGTAACCGAATATTGTTCGGAGTCCCGGATGAGATCCCGGACGTCACGAGGAGTCTCGGAATGGTCGAGAGGTACAGATTTATATATGGGAAGTCATATTTTGTGTTCCGGAAAAAGGTGCAGTTTTTCCGGTATTGTACCGGGAAGCTTCCAGAAGGTTCCGGAGGATTCCGGAAGTCCACAAGTGGGTCCACCACGTCCCAAAGGGCTGGCATGGGCTAAGGGGAGGCGCCCTGGCCTTATTGGGCCAGGCGCACCAAGTCCTCAAAAGCCCACACAGCTAGGGAAGGAAAAAAGGGAGAGTCCTAGTAGGAATAGGATTGGACTTTTGAGTCCAAGTCCACGTGTGTACTATTCATGGTTACTGTTCACGTGGCACTATTCCTTCTACTCCAAGCCCCTACACATATATAAATAGAGGAGAGGGGGCGCCCCAAAGGAGAACACAACATTGTCTTAGCCGTGTGCGGCGCCCCCCTCCACAGTTCCGTCCCTCGGTCATATTTTCGCAGTGCTTGGGCGAAGCCCTGCGGAGATAGCATCACCATCACCGTCACCACGCCGTCGTGCTGCCGGAACTCATCCACTACCTCACCGTCTTGCTGTATCAAGAAGTCGAGGATGTCACCGAGCTGAACGTGTGCTGAACGCGGAGGTGCCGTACGTTCGGTGCTCGGTCGGTTGGATCGTGAAGTTGTTCGACGACATCAACCGCGTTGTTCTAACGCTTCCGCTTACGGTCTACGAGGGTACGTAGACACACTCCCCCTCTCGTAGCTATGCATCTCCATGGATAGATCTTGCGTGTGCGTAGAATTTGTTTGTTTTCCATGCAACGTTCCCCAACAGTGGCATCATGAGCCAGGTCTATGCGTAGATGATATGCACGAGTAGAACACAAAGAGTTGTGGGCGGTGATCGTCATACTGCTTACCACCAATGTTTTATTTTGATTCGGCGGTATTGTAAGATGAAGCGGCCCGGACCAACCTTACATGTCCACGTACATGAGACCGGTTCCACCGACAGACATGCAACTTGTTTTGCATAAAGGTGGCTGGCGGGTGTCTGTTTCTCCTACTTTAGTTGAATCGAATTTGACTGCGGCCGGTCCTTGTTGAAGGTTAAAACAGCAAACTTGATATATCACCGTTGTGGTTTTGTGCCGTAGGTAAGAACGGTTCTTGCTAGAAGCCCGTAGCAGCCACGTAAAACTTGCAACAACAAAGTAGAGGACGTCTAACTTGTTTTTGCAGGGTATGCTGTGATGTGATATGGTCAAGACATGATGTGATATACGTTATTGTATGAGATGATCATGTTTTGTAATTTATCGGCAACCGGCAGGAGCCTTATGGTTGTCTCTTTATTGTATGAAATGCAAGCGCCATGTAATTGCTTTACTTTATCGCTATGCGTTAGCAATAGTTGTAGAAGCAATAGTTGGCGAGACAACCACGACGCAACGATGGAGATCAAGGTGTCGAGCCGGTGACAATGGAGATCATGACGATGCTTTGGAGATGGAGATCAAAAGCACAAGATGATGGCCATATCATGTCACATATTTTGATTGCATGTGATGTTTATCCTTTATGCATCTTATTTTGCTTAGAACGGCGGTAGCATTATAAGATGATCCCTTCACTAAATTTCAAGATAAAAGTGTTCTCCCCGAGTATGCACCGTTGCTAAAGTTCGTCGTTTCGAAGCACCTCGTGATGATCGGGTGTAATAGATTCTACGTTCACATACAACGGGTGTAAGCCAGTTTTACACAAGCAGAATACTTGGGTTAAACTTGATGAGCCTAGCATGTACAGACATGGTCTCGGAACACTGGAGACCGAAAGGTCGAACATGAGTCATATAGTAGATATGATCAACATGGAGATGTTCACCATTGATGACTATCCCATCTCACGTGATGATCGAACATGGGCTAGTTGATTTGGATCATGTGTCACTTAGTTAACTTAAGGGATGTTAATTTAAGTGGGAGTTCATTAGTAATTTGATTAATTGTACTTAATTTATCATGAACTTAGTCTTGATAGTTTCTTTGCATATCTATGTTGTAGATAAATGGCCCGTGCTACTGTTCCGTTGAATTTTAATGCGTTCCTAGAGAAAGCTAAGTTGAAAGATGATGGTAGCAACTACACGGACTGGGTCCGTAACTTGAGGATTATCCTCATTGCTGCACAGAAGAATTATGTCCTTGATGCACCACTAGGTGATGGACCTGCTGCAGGAGCTGCTGCAGACGTTGTGAATGACTGGCAGGCTCGATCTGATGACTACTCGATAGTTCAGTGTGCCATTCTCTATGGCTTAGAACCGGGACTGCAAAAGCGTTTTGAACGCCATGGAGCATATGAGATGTTCCAAGAGCTGAAATTGATATTTCAAGCTAATGCCCGGGTTGAGAGATATGAAGTCTCCAACAAGTTCTTTAGCTGTAAGATGGAGGAGAACAGTTCTGTCAGTGAACACATACTCAGACTGTCTGGGTACCACAACCACTTGACTCAGCTGGGAATTTATCTTCCGGTTGAGAGTGTTATTGACAGAGTTCTTCAGTCACTGCCACCAAGCTATAAAGGCTTCGTGATGAACTATAATATGCAAGGGATGGAGAAGACAATTCCCGAGCTCTTCGCGATGCTGAAGTCAGCGGAGGTAGAAATCAAGAAGGAGCATCAAGTGTTGATGGTTAACAAAACCACTAGTTTCAAGAAAAAGGGCAAGGGAAAGAAGGGGAACTTCAAGAAGAACGCCAAGCAAGTTGCCGCTCCCACGAAGAAACCCAAAGCTGGACCCAGGCCTGAAACAGAGTGCTTCTACTGCAAAGGGACTGGTCACTGGAAGCGGAACTGCCCCAAGTATTTGGCGGATAAGAAGGATGGCAAAGTGAGCAAAGTTATATTTGATATACATGTTATTGATGTGTTCCTCACAAATGCTCGCAGTAGCACCTGGGTATTTGATATTGGTTCGGTTGCTCATATTTGTAGCTCAAAACAGGAGCTACGGAATAAGCGAAGATTGGCTAAGGACGAGGTGATGATGCGCGTCGGGAATGGTTCCAAGGTTGATGTGATCGCCGTCGGCACGCTACCTCTACATCTACCTTCGGGATTAGTTTTAGACCTCAATAATTGTTATTTGGTGCCAGCGTTGAGCATGAACATTATATCTGGATCTTGTTTATTGCGAGACGGTTATGCATTTAATTCAGAGAATAATGGTTGTTCTATTTATATGAGTAACATCTTTTATGGTCACGCACCTTTTGTGAATGGTCTATTCTTGTTGAATCTCGATCGTAGTGATACACATATTCATAATATTGATGCCAAAAGATGCAAAGTTGATAATGATAGTGCAACATACTTGTGGCACTGCCGTTTAGGTCATATTGGTGTAAAGCGCATGAAGAAACTCCATGCGGATGGACTTTTGGAATCTCTTGATTATGAATCATTTGATACTTGCGAACCATGCCTCATGGGCAAGATGACTAAAACTCCGTTCTCCGGAACAATGGAGCGAGCTACTGATTTGTTGGAAATAATACATACCGATGTATGCGGTCTGATGAATGTTGAAGCACGCGGCGGGTATCGTTATTTTCTAACCTTCACAGATGATTTGAGTAGATATGGGTATATCTACTTGATGAAACACAAGTCTGAAACATTTGAAAAGTTAAAAGAATTTCAGAGTAAAGTAGAGAATCATCGTAACAAGAAAATAAAGTTTCTACGATCTGATCGCGGAGGCGAATATTTGAGTTACGAGTTTGGCCTTCATTTAAGAAAATGTGGAATTGTTTCACAACTCACGCCACCTGGAACACCACAGCGTAATGGTGTGTCCGAATGTCGTAACCGTACTTTATTGGATATGGTGCGTTCTATGATGTCTCTTACCGATTTGCCACTATCATTTTGGGGTTATGCATTAGAGACAGCTGCATTCATGTTAAATAGGGAACCGTCTAAATCCGTTGAGACGACACCATATGAACTATGGTTTGGCAAGAAACCTAAGTTGTCATTTCTTAAAGTTTGGGGATGCGATGCTTATGTGAAAAAGCTTCAACCTGATAAGCTCGAACCCAAAGCGGAGAAGTGCGTCTTCATAGGATACCCTAAAGAAACAATTGGGTACACCTTCTACCACAGATCCGAAGGCAAGGTCTTTGTTGCCAAGAATGGGTCCTTTCTAGAGAAGGAGTTTCTCTCGAAAGAAGTGAGTGGGAGGAAAGTAGAACTTGATAAGGTAATTGTACCTTCTCTCGAATTGGAAAGTAGCTCATCAGAGTAAACCGTTCCCGTGATGCCTACACCAATAAGAGAGGAAGATAATGATAAAGATCATGAAACTTTAGATCAAGTTACTACTGAACTTCGTAGGTCGACCAGAGTACGTTCCGCACCAGAGTGGTACGGTAATCCTGTTCTGGAAGTTATGTTGTTAGACAACAGCGAACCTACGAACTATGAAGAAGCTATGATGAGCCCAGATTCCGACAAATGGCTTGAGGCCATGAAATCTGAGATAGGATCCATGTATGAGAACAAAGTGTGGACTTTGGTGGACTTGCCCGATGATCGGCAAGCCATTGAGAATAAATGGATTTTTAAGAGGAAGACAGATCCTGATGGTAATATCACTGTCTACAAATCTCGACTTGTCGCGAAAGGTTTTCGACAAGTTCAAGGGGTTGACTACGATGAGACTTTCTCACCCGTAGCGATGCTTAAGTCTGTCCGAATCATGTTAGCAATTGCCGCATTTTATGATTATGAAATCTGGCAAATGGATGTCAAAACTGCATTCCTTTATGGTTTTCTCAAAGAAGAGTTGTATATGATGCAACCAGAAGGTTTTGTCGATCCTAAGGGTGCTAACAAAGTGTGCAAGCTCCAGCGATCCATCTATGGACTGGTGCAAGCATCTCGGAGTTGGAATATACGCTTTGATGAGGTGATCAAAGCATATGGTTTTGTACAGACTAACGGTGAAGCCTGTATTTACAAGAAAGTGAGTGGGAGCTCTGTAGCATTTCTAATATTATATGTGGATGACATATTGTTGATTGGAAATGATATAGAATTTCTTGATGGCATAAAAGGATACTTGAATGAAAGACCTCGGTGAAGCTGCTTATATATTGGGCATCAAGATCTATAGAGATAGATCAAGACGCTTGATAAGACTTTCAATGAGTACATACCTTGACAAGATTTTTAAGGAGTTCAAAATGGATCAGTCAAAGAAGGAGTTCTTGACTGTATTGTAAGGTGTAAAGTTGAGTAAGACTCAAAGCTCGACCACGGCAGAAGATAGAGAGAGAATGAAAGTCATTCCCTATGCCTCAGCCATAGGTTCTATAATGTATGCCATGCTGTGTACCACACCTAATGTGTGCCTTGCCACGTGTCTGGCAAAGGGGGTACAAGAGTGATCCAGGAGTGGATCACTGGACAGCGGTCAAAATTATCCTTAGTAACTAAAGGACTAAGGAAATGTTTCTCGATTATGGAGGTGATAAAGAGTTCGTCGTAAAGGGTTACGTCGATGCAAGCTTTGACACCAATCTGGATATCTCTGAGTAGCAAACCGGATACGTATAATGGAGCAGTCATTTGGAATAGCTCCAAGTAAAGCGTGATAGCAGCATCTACAGTATGACATAAGGATTTGCAAAGTACACATGGGTCTGAATATTGCAGACCCATTGACTAAAATTCTCTCTCACGAGCAAAACATGATCACACCTTAGAACTCTTTGAGTGTTAATCACATGGTGATGTGAACTAGATTATTGACTCTAGTGAACTCTTGGGTGTTAATCACATGGCGATGTGAACTAGATTATTGACTCTAGTGCAAGTGGGAGACTGATGGAAATATGCCCTAGAGGCAATAATAAAGTTGTTATTATTTTATATTTCCTTGTTCATGATAAAGGTTTATTATTCATGCTAGAATTGTATTGACCGGAAACTTAAATACATGTGTGAATACATAAACAAATACCGTGTCCCTAGTGAGCCTCTACTAGACTAGCTCGTTGATCAAAGATGGTTAAGGTTTCCTAACCATAGACATGAGTTGTCATTTGATAACGGGATCACATCATTAGGAGAATGATGTGATGGACAAGACCCATCCGTTAGCTTAGCATATGATCGTTCTGTTTATTGCTACTGCTTTCTTGAATGTCAAATACATGTTCCTCAGACTATGAGATCATGCAACTCCCGGATATCGGAGGAATACCTTGTGTGCTATCAAACGTCACAACATAATTGGGTGATCATAAAGATGCTCTACAGGTATCTCCGAAGGTGTCTGTTGAGTTGGCATGGATCGAGACTGGGATTTGTCACTCCGTGTTTCGGAGAGGTATCTCTGGGCCCTCTCGGTAATGCACATCATAAGAAGCTTGCAAGCAAAGTGACTAAGGAGTTAGTTACGGGATGATGTATTACGGAATGAGTAAAGAGACTTGCCGGTAACGAGATTGAACTAGGTATGGAGATACCGACGATCGAATCTCGGGCAAGTAGCATACCGACGGACAAAGGAAATTACGTATGTTGTCATTGCGGTTCGACCGATAAGATCTTCGTGGAATATGTAGGAACCAATATGAGCATCCAGGTTCCGCTATTGGTTATTGACCGGAGAGGCGTCTCAGTCATGTCTACATCATTCCCGAACCCGTAGGGTCCGCACGCTTAACGTTCGTTGACGATATAGTGTTATATGAGTTATGTGAATTGGTAACCGAATATTGTTCGGAGTCCCGGATGAGATCCCGGACGTCACGAGGAGTCTCGGAATGGTCAAGAGGTAAATATTTATATATGGGAAGTCATATTTTGGGTTCCGGAAAAAGGTGCAGTTTTTCCGGTATTGTACCGGGAAGCTTCTAGAAGGTTCCGGAGGATTCCGGAAGTCCACAAGTGGGTCCACCACGTCCCAAAGGGCTGGCATGGGCTAAGGGGAGGCGCCCTGGCCTTATTGGGCCAGGCACACCAAGTCCTCAAAAGCCCACGCAGCTAGGGAAGGAAAAAAGGGAGAGTCCTAGTAGGAATATGATTGGACTTTGGAGTCCAAGTCCACGTGTGTACTATTCACGGTTACTGTTCACGTGGCACTATTCCTTCTACTCCAAGCCCCTACACATATATAAATAGAGGAGAGGGGGCGCCCCAAAGGAGAACACAACATTGTCTTAGCCGTGTGCGGCGCCCCCCTCCACAGTTCCGTCCCTCGGTCATATTTTCGCAGTGCTTGGGCGAAGCCCTGCGGAGATAGCATCACCATCACCGTCACCACGCCGTCGTGCTGCCGGAACTCATCCACTACCTCACCGTCTTGCGTGATCAAGAAGTCGAGGACGTCACCGAGCTGAACGTGTGTTGAACGCGGAGGTGCCGTACGTTCGGTGCTCGGTCGGTTGGATCGTGAAGTTGTTCGACGACATCAACCGCGTTGTTCTAACGCTTCCGCTTATGGTCTACGAGGGTACGTAGACACACTCCCCCTCTCGTAGCTATGCATCTCCATGGATAGATCTTGCGTGTGCGTAGAATTTTTTTGTTTTCCATGCAACGTTCCCCAACAATCCCAAGAATCAATACTATTTCTAGGCAAGGATGAAAACCAAGTTTTAGCACGATCTCGTAGTTAGAACGGAAATAATTTTAATTTGACAATATCATTATCCACATCTTTTTTATTTTGCATATCACAAAGCTCAACGAAAGTATTTAGATGGGATGCAGCATATTCATTAGGACTACCAAAAAATTATTCTTTCATACCAAGATTAAGCAAAGCAGCATTAATGTCACACGACTCCGCACTAGTGGTGGGAGGAGCAATATGAGTACTAATAAAATCATTATTATTAGTATTGAAAAAGTCACACAATTTTGTGTTTTCTTGAGACATCGCGACGAAGCAAGCAAACTGGCAAACAAGCAAATAAAAATATTTTGTGTTTTTGTAAAAAAAAAATTAGAAAAGGGAGAGATGAAAACGAGAGGCAAATGCAAACAAAAAGGCAAATAAAATAAATGCAAGTGGATGATAGTTTGTGTGAAGGTACTTGGTAATTTTGATGATGTCTCCCCGGCAACGGCGCTAGAAATTCTTCCTGCTACTTGTAGACTGCATTGGTATTTCCCCGAAGAGGAGAGGATGATGTAGTATAGTAGAGATAAGTATTTCCCTCAGTTAAGAACCAAGGTTGTCAATCCAGTAGGAGAACCAAGCAAAATCCTGTTAAACGCACCTGCACACACAAAAGCAAACACTTGCACCCAACGCAAATAAGAGGGTTGTCAATGCTCTTAGCGGTTATTTGCAAGGATTAATTCTGATAGTGATAGATAGATAAACTAAAATACTAAATAAAATAAAAGTAAATAAATTTCAGCAAGGTATTTTTGGTTTTAATATATGATAAAAGTAGACCCGGGGGCCATAGTTTTCACTAGAGGCTTCTCTCTCGAACACATAGCATACGGTGGGTAAACAAATTACTGTTGGGCAATTGATAGAAAAGCAAATAATTATGACGGATTCATGGCAATGATCATGTATATAGGCATCACGTCCGAGACAAGTAGACCGACTCCTGCCTGCATCTACTACTATTACTCCACCCATCGACCGCTATCCAGCATGCATATAGGGTATTAAGTATGAAACAGAGTAACGCCTTAAGCAAGATGACATGATGTAGACAAAGTAAACGCAAGCAATATGATTAAACCCCATATTTTTATCCTTAATGACAAAAATACAAATACGTGTCATGTCCCTTTCTGTCACTGGGATTGAGCACCGCAAGATTGAACCCATCACAAAGCACCTCTCCCATTGCAAGAAAAACCAATCTAGTTGGCCAAACCACATTGATAGATCGGAGAGAAATACAAAGCTATAATAATCATGCATAAAAGAGTTTAGAAAAGACTCAAATATTTCTCATGAATAATCTGATCATAAACTCACAATTCATCGGATCCCAACAAACACACCGCAAAAGAAGATTACATCGGATAGAACTCCAAGAACATCGAGGAGAACATGGTATTGAAGATCAAAGAGAGAGAAGAAGCCATCTAGCTACTAGCTATGGACCCGTAGGTTGATGAAGAAGCCCTCCGTGATCGATTCCCCCTCTGCAGAGTACCGGAAAAGGCCTCCAGATGGGATCGAGGAAGAACAGAGGCTTGCGGCGGCGGAAAGGTTTTCTCTTCTGTCTTTTTGGTATATTGGGAATATATGGGAATTTATAGCGCTGGAATTAGGTCCGGAGGGGCTACGAGGGGCCCAAAAGCCTGGGGGGCGCGCCCTCTAGGCTTGCCGCCTCCTCGTGGTTCTTCTGGTCTTCTCCCGAAGCTTCGTGGGTCACTTCTGGTCCAGAAAAAATTAATTGAAAGTTTTTTTCTTGTTTGGACTCTTTTTGATAATGATTTTCTGAAAAGGCAAAAACAAGCAAAAAACAGCAACTGGCACTGGGCACTGGGTTATAGGTTAGTCCCAAAAAATGATATATAATGGCATATAATTTCATATAAAACATCCAAGATTGATACTATAATAGCATGGAACAACCAAAAATTATAGATACGTTGGAGACGTATCAAGCATCCCCAAGCTTAATTCCTGCTCGTCCTCGAGTAGGTAAATGATGAAAACAGAATTTTTGATGTGGAATGCTACCTATCATGTTTCATCATGTAATCTCTCTTACGGTATGAATAATAAGATCTGAATGATTCAAAGCAATAGTCTATAGTTTGATATAAAGACATCAATACTCAGGCATACTAACAAACAATCATGCTTTTCAAAATAAAAATGCTAAAGAAAGTTATCCCTACAAAATCATATAATCCTGTCATGATCCATCTTCTTAACACAAAATATTTATCATGCACTACCCCGATGACAAGCCGAGTAATTGGTTCATACTTTTTAACGCGCTTCAGCTTTTTCAACCCCCACGCAATACATGAGCACAAGCCATGGATATAGCACTATGGGTGGAATAGAGTATGGTAGTAGAGATTAACAAGGGGAAGTCAAAAATAAGAAGATAGTCTCACATTGATGAGGCTAATCAACGGGCTATGGAGATGCCTATCGATTGATGTCAATGCGAGGAGTAGGGATTGCCATGCAACGGATGCACTAAGAGCTATAAGTGTATGAAAGCTCAACAATGAAAACTAAGTGGGTGTGCATCCAACTTGCTTGCTCATGAAGACCTCGAGCATTTGAGGAATCCCATCATCGGAATATACAAGCCAAGTTCTATAATGAAAAATTCCCACTAGTATATGAAAGTGACAAAATAGCAGACTCTCTATATGGAAAACATGGTGCTACTTTGAAGCACAAGTATAGAAAAGGATAGTAACACTACCCCTTCTCTCTTTTTCTCTCATTTTTTTCGTGGGCTCTTTTTGGCCTCTTTCTTTTAATTCGTCACTGGGACAATGCTCTAATAATGATGATCATCATACTTCTATTTACTTACAACTCAAAAAATTACAACTCAAAACTAGAACAAAATTACGACTCTATATGAATGCCTCTGGCGGTGTACCAAGATGTAAAATGATACTAGCGTAACATGTATACAAAATGATGAACGGTGGGTGAGCCACAAATACTATGTCAGCTATATGGTCATGCAAAGCAATATGACAATGATGATGTGTGTCATAAAAAAACGAAACGGTGGAAGTTGCATGGCAATAGATCTCGGAATGGCTATGGAAATGCCATGATAGGTAGGTATGGTGGCTGTTTTGAGGAAGATATAAAAAGGCTTATGTGTGATAAAGCGTATCATATCATGGGGTTTGGATGCACCGGCGAAGTTTGCACCAACCCTCGATGTGAGAAAGGGCAATGCACAGTACCGAAGAGGCTAGCAAATTGCGGAAAGGTGAGAGTGCGTATAATCCATGGACTCACATTAGTCATAAAGAACTCACATACTTATTGCGAAAGTTTATTAGCCCTCGAAGCAATGTACTATTACGCATGCCCCTAGGGGGATAGATTGGTAGGAAAAGACCATCGCTCGTCCCCGACCGCCACTCATAAGGTAGACAATCAAGAATAAATCATGCTCCAACTTCTTAGCATAACGACAGATCATACATGCATGCTTCGGGAATCACAAACCTTAACACCAATATTCTTACTAAACCGCAATTATCTACTAGCACCTCCCCCATATTACCATCTTAATATCACAAAACTATTGCAAGGAATCAAACTTATCATATTCAGTGATCTACATGAAAGTTTTTATTATATCCCTCTTGCATATCTATCATATTAGGACCAAATTCATAACCCTTGCATATTACCATTGCCATTCATTAGACTCTCAGAAAGATATAAGTGAAGTATGAGAGTGCAACTATTTCTTTAAAATATAACCACCGCCGTGCTCTAAAAGATATAAGTGAAGCACTAGAGCAACTGCCTAGCTCAAAAGATATAAGTGAAGCACATAGAGTATTCTAACAAATCAAGAATAATGTGTGTCCCTCTCAAAAAGGTGTGTTCAGCAAATATGATTATTACAAACTAAATGGCAAACAAAAGTAAAAAAAACTATATCACAAGACGCTCCAAGTAAAACACATATCATCTGATGAATAAAAATATAGCTCCATGTGAGTTACCGATAGATTGTAGACGAAAGAGGGGATGCCTTCCGGGGAATCCCCAAGCTTAGACGCTTGAGTCTTCCTTGAATATTACCTTGGGGTGCCTTGGGCATCCCCAAGCTTAGGCTCTTGCCGCTCCTTATTCCTTTATACATCCTAGTCTCACCCAAAACTTGAAAACTTCAGCACACAAAACTCAACAGAAACCTCGTGAGATCCGTTAGTATAACGAACAAATCTTAAACTTTAGGTACTGTTGTAAATTGATTCATATTTAGTACTGGCATAATGCTACTGTACTCCAACTTCTCCATGACTCATACCCCTCGATACGATCCATGGATTCATCAAAATAAGCAAACTATGCAACAAAAACAGAATCTGTCTAAAACAGAATAGTCTGTAAAGATCTATTTAAAAGCCATACTTCTGTAACTCCAAAAATTCTGAAACATCAGGACAACGTAGAAAATTCATATATCAATACTGTGTAAAAATTTCTGATTTTTCTGACGCTCCAGTACAGAATCAAAATTACAGCACTGGACGCAAAACTTTTTGTTTTCCAAACAGCATCAATCATACTATCATCCAAATCATCCCAAAGGCATTACTTGGCACAAACACTAATTAAAAGATAAAAACACAATCATAACAGAGGCTATAATTGTGTAAACACACAAAAACGGAAGGTAAAACAAAAAATATTTTATTCATTGGGTTGCCTCCCAACAAGCGTATTGTTTTATGCCCCTAGCTAGGCATAATGCATAGTTTCAAGTGTTGTCATCCTTCAAGTTAATTCCATAGGTGGCCCTCATAATAGATTCATAAGGTGCCTTAATTCTCTTTCTAGGGAAGTGTTCCATCCCTTTCTTTAATGGAAATTGAAATCTTATATTACCTTCTTTCATATCAATAATAGCACCTTTGTTTCGTAGGAAAGGCCTACCAAGTATTATAGGACAAGAAGGATTGCATTCTATATCAAGAACAATAAAATCCGCAGGCACATAATTTCTATTTGCAAGAATAAGCACATCATTTATGCTACCCAATGGTTTTTTAATAGTGGAATCCGCAAGATGCAAATTAAGGGAACAAGGATCCATATCGGTGAGACCTAGCACATCACACAAAGACTTTGGTATAGTGGAAATGCTAGCACCAAGATCACAAAGAGTATTACATTCATAATCTTTAATTTTGACTTTAATAGTAGGTTCCCATTCATCTTGTAATTTTCTAGGAATTGAAACTTCCAACTCAAGTTTTTCTTCATGAGCTTTCATCATAGCTTCTACAATATGTTTAGTAAAAGCTTTATTTTGTTCATATGCATTTGGTGAATTAATCATGGATTGCAACAAGGAAATACACTCAATTAAAGAACAACTATCATAATTATAGTCCTTGTAATCCAAAGTAGTGGGTGCATTACTATTTAAAGTTTTAACCTCTCCAAACCCACTTTTTTCATTTTTATCATTAAGATTATCACCCTCCAAGCAATTGGGACTCCTTCTATCTAAAGTTGACTCTTCTTCAGTCCCTTTTTCATCAAGTTTTATATTACTAAATAATGATTCAATAGGAGTGACACCAATCATTTTAATACCTTCATCGTTACTACGATAGAAACCGGGTGGAATAGCTTTTTCTAGAAATTCTCGCTTAGCTCTCAACCTAGCGGTCCTTTCTTTACTTTCATTAATGGAGACATACATGGCTTTAATAGACTCATTTATATCACGCTTGGGTGTCAAAATTTTAATTTTGAGATTTTCCACATCATGAGCAATTATATCCATGTTCCTAGCCAATTCATCAACTCTATTCAATTTTTCTTCTATCATAGCATTGAAATTCTTTTGTGAATTAGTAAATTCTTTAATATTACTTTCAAGATTAGAGGGTATCCTATTATTATTATTATATGGATTGCCATAGGAATTACCATAATTACTAGAGGAATTTCCTGGAAATGGTCTAGGATTGAAATTACCCCTATAAGCATTGTTGTTGAAATTATTTCTAGAGACAAAATTCACATCAATAGCATCATTATTTTGCTCAATCAAGGTAGACAATGGCACATCATTAGGATCAATATGAGCACTTTTACTAGTAACCAATTTCATAAGAGCATCCATCTTATCACTCAAAGTATTAATTTCTTCAACAAAATTTACCTTCTTACCAGTTGGAGTTCGTTCAGTGTGCCATTGAGAATAATTTGTCATAATATTGTCTAGAAGTTTTGTAGCTTCTCCCAATGTAATTTCCATAAAAGTACCACCTGCGGCAGGGTCTAGCAAATTTCTAGAAACAAAGTTTAGTCCCGCATAAATTTTTTGTATGATCATCCATAAACTTAAACCATGTGTTGGGCAATTTCTTACCATTAATTTCATTCCCTCCCAAGATTGTGCAACATGCTCATGTTGAAGTTGCTTAGAATTCATAATTTGATTTCTCAAAGAAATGATCTTAGCGGGAGGAAAATACTTGGCAATAAAAGCATCCTTACAGTTATCTCAAGAATCAATACTATTTCTTGGCAAGGATGAAAACCAAGTTTTAGCACGATCTCGTAGTGAGAACGGAAATAATTTTAATTTGACAATATCATTATCCACATCTTTTTTCTTTTGCATATCACAAAGCTCAACGAAAGTATTTAGATGGGATGCCGCATCATCTTTAGGACTACCAGAAAATTGTTCTTTCATAACAAGATTAAGCAAAGCAGCATTAATGTCACACGACTCCGCACTAGTGATGGGTGGAGTAATAGGAGTACTAATAAAATCATTATTATTAGTATTGGAAAAGTCACACAATTTTGTGTTTTCTTGAGACATCGCGACGAAGCAAGTAAACTAGCAAACAAGCAAATAAAAATATTTTTGTGTTTTTGTAAAAAAAAATTAGAAAAGGGGGAGATGAAAATGAGAGACAAATGCAAATAAAAAGGCAAATAAACTAAATGCAATTGGATGATAGTTTGTGTGAAGGTACTTGGTAATTTTGATGATGTCTCCCCGGCAACGGCGCCAGAAATTCTTCCTGCTACTTGTACACTGCGTTGGTATTTCCCCGAAGAGGAGAGGATGATGCGGTATAGTAGAGATAAGTATTTCCCTCAGTTAAGAACCAAGGTTATCAATCCAGTAGGAGAACCAAGCAAAATCCCATTAAACACACCTGCACACACAAAAGCAAACACTTGCACCCAACGCAAATAAGAGGGTTGTCAATCCTCTTAGCGGTTATTTGCAAGGATTAATTCTGATAGTGATAGATAGATAAACTAAAGTACTAAATAAAATAAAAGTAAATAAATTGCAGCAAGGTATTTTTGCTTTTAATATATGATAAAAGTAGACCTGGGGGCCATAGTTTTCACTAGAGGTTTCTCTCTCGAACACATAGCATACGGTGGGTAAACAAATTACTGTTGGGCAATTGATAGAAAAGCAAATAATTATGACGGATTCATGGCAATGATCATGTATATAGGCATCACGTCCGAGACAAGTAGACCGACTCGTGCCTGCATCTACTACTATTACTCCACCCATCGACCGCTATCCAGCATGCATATAGGATATTAAGTATGAAACATAGTAACGCCTTAAGCAAGATGACATGATGTAGACAAAGTAAACTCAAGCAATATGATTAAACCCCATATTTTTATGCTTAATGGCAACAATACAAATACATGTCATGTCCCTTTCTATCACTGGGATTGAGCACCGCAAGATTGAACCCATCACAAAGCACCTCTCCCATTGCAAGATAAACCAATCTAGTTGGCCAAACCAAATCGATAGATCGGAGAGAAATACAAAGCTATAATAATCATGCCTAAAAGAGTTCAGAAAAGACTTAAATACTTCTCATGAATAATCTGATCATAAACTCACAATTCATCGGATCCCAACAAACACACCGCAAAAGAAGATTACATCGGATAGAAGTCCAAGAACATCGAGGAGAACATGGTATTGAAGATCAAAGAGAGAGAATAAGCCATCTAGCTACTAGCCATGGACCCGTAGGTCTGTGGTAAACTACTCACACATCATCGGAAGGGCAGCAAGGTTGATGAAGAAGCCCTTCGTGATCGATTCCCCCTCCGGCAGAGTACCGAAAAAGGCCTCCAGATGGGATCGTGGAAGAACAGAGGCTTGCGGCGGCGGAAATGTTTTCACTTCTGTCTTTTTGGTATATTGGGAATATTTGGGAATTTATAGTGCTGGAATTAGGTCAGGAGGGGCTATGAGGGGCCCACAAGCCTGGGGGGCGCGCCTACTGATGTCTACTACACAACTTATTCTTGTAGACTCGTGTTGGGCCTCCAAGCGCAGAGTTTTGTAGGACAGTAGTAATTTTCCCTCAAGTGGATGACCTAAGGTTTATCAATCCGTGGGAGGCGTAGGTTGAAGATGGTATCTCTCAAACAACCCTGCAACCAAATACAAGAAATCTCTTGTGTCCCCAACACACCCAATACAATGGTAAATTGTATAGGTGCACTAGTTCGGCGAAGAGATGGTGATAAAAGTGTAGTATGGATAGTAGAAATAGGTTTTTATAATCTGAAAATAAAAAAACAGCAAGGTAGCAATTGATAAAACGGAGCACAAACGGTATTGCAATGCTTGAAAACAAGGCCTAGGGTTCATACTTTCACTAGTGCAATCTCTCAACAATGCTAACATAATTGGATCATATAACAATCCCTCAATGTGCGATAAAGAATCACTCCAAAGTTCCTATTAGCAGAGAACATAAGATAGAAATTGTTGTAGGGTATGAAACCACCTCAAAGTTATCCTTTCTGATCAATCTATTGAGCTATTCCTATAAGTGTCACAAACAGCCCTAGAGTTCGTACTAGAATAACACCATATGATACACATCAACCAACTCTAATGTCACCTAGATACTCCAATGTCACCACAAGTATCCGTGAGTTGATTATTCGATATGCATCAAAACAACTTCAGATTCATAATATTCAATCCACACAAAGAACTTCAAAGAGTGCCCCAAAGTTTCTTATCGGAGAAAAGATAATGAAAACATGCAACCAACCCTTATGCCTAGATCACCCCAAGGTCACGAGAATCCGCGAGTTGATCACCAAAACATACATCGAGTGAACCAATAGAATACCCCATTGTCACCACGGGTATCCACATGCAAGACATACATCAAGTGTTCTCAAATCCATAAAAGTATTCAATCCGATAATAGTGAAACCTCAAAGGTAAAAACTCAATTCATCACAACGAGATAGAGAGGGGGAAAACACCATATGATCCAACTATATTAACAAAGCTCGCGGTACATCAAGATCGTGCCAAATCAAGAACACGAGAGAGAGAGATAAAACACATAGCTACTGGTACAAACCCTTAGCCCCGATGGTGAACTACTCCCTCCTTGTCATGGAGACCGTAGGGATGATGAAGATGGCCTCCGGTGATGATTTCCCCCCTCCGGCAGGGTGCCAGAAAAGGGCTGTAGATGAGATCATGGAGGTACAGAGGCTTGCGGCGGTGTAAAAACTCATCTAGGTTGACTTTCGGGGGTTTCTGAATATATATGATTTTTCAGAGTTGGAATCACGCAAAGAGGTGCCACAGGGGACCCACGAGGCACCAGGGCGCGCCTGGGAGGGGGGGCAGGCGCGCCCAGGTGGCTCGTGGGGCCCCTATGGCTCTTCTGCTGCTTCCCCGAAGCTTCCTGGGTCCGTTTTCTTCCAGAAAAAATTGTGAAAAAGTTTCGCTGCATTTGGACTTCATTTGATATGGATTTTCTGGAAAACCAAAAACAAGAAGAAAACAGCAACTGGCACTGGGCACTAGGTGTAGCGACCCGACCTCAGACGGTCAAGCCTCTGTGTATCTGTGCCATCCCTGGATCAGTATGCTGGCACACACAGTACATCAATGTATATATCAAAGTGCAATCATATGTATAAATAACGTAAAACTGATATATATACCTCATAAGTCACAGTGGAAATAGTCAAACGGGTGTGGAGTCCCATCAATGCCATCGGCAAGTTGAGTGTAGACCGTAACCCTATATCGTCGTAGAAACTCCTGCAACATGATACGTTGCAGCCGTGTAGGTCAGTACATTGAATGTACCGGCAAGATCACAGTAGGAAAAATAGATGATGGAACTATTCTATATGCAATATGGCTTTGAGGCTCTGTGTCTGAGTTTTTGCGTAAAAGCTGATTTTATTTTCCCTACGTCAAAGAAATAAATCAGGAGTTTTCACTACGGAGTTATCTACTATGACATGGTTCTGCCAACCGATGTCTCATAGCCCAAATCAATATAAGTTGCCCACAATTAAGTTATCAATCCGGTGTTGAGAGTTCCGAGATAGATCCAAATCCAGAGGCTCAAATTGTCCGTAACCGGGGATACGGCTAATCAATTAGGTTTTAACTATGCAGAGTGTTGTGCACTTTACCCACAAGATTCGATCCCTCTCTTTACGTTCTCGCACTTCAGGGTGTTTGAGAACAAGACGACCGAAACATGGTCTTCCGAAGAGTTCCCCTGACCACTGTCCGGTGCTCATCCAATCCTACCATAGTTCTACATCTGCTAGCTCCGTCCCAGCCAGAGTCACAACTAAGGTCAACCAAGCCAGAGCCCATAATGACTGGCGGTTGCACAGGTAAGCTTCCGGTCATGAAGTATTCTTCCGTCTCTTTGAGTCTGGGTGAAGCTTTCTGCAAGATGTCATGGCGCTTCTCCATGCATCCCGACCATCCACTGGTTACTCCAGGGTGCCCATCAAATCCATCCTTCACCCAGTAGTGTGTATTAAAATCTTGTCTCGAGTCTCGAAATCTTGAGGCCTTGAAGATGCAGTCCTTGCAGATGCCATCATGAAGTTGTCGTCATTGACGTAGAGTCCACCTTCTCACACCACTCCCGGACACTCATACCAAACCCCGTCTACTTCAGCGTAGCATTAAAACTAAACAACGTCCCGGGCTTGGTAACAGGGAGATGGGTTCCTACCTCATGCATTCTACTCAACTACAAGATTTAATATCACTACTGGAGAAAAGATGAAAAGGTGACACTAAATGCAATAAAACATAGGTATGAATAACATGGTCAAAGTGAACTTGCCTGGTATTACTTGATGAAGTTTATAACGCTCACAGAATAATGACTTGGTAGCACTACTCGTCGCTCCGATGGAATCTATATTAATCAGACATAGCATTCACATAAGCAAACATTCTAGCAAGCAATTCTAGCACTCAAAATAACAATCAACAAACGCTAAAAAAGTCAATAATAAAAACTCAAAATAAAAACCAAATAAAACTCTAAAACTCAAAGCAAAGGCTTACTACAAGTAAAACAAGCTACAAAAGTTTTCTGCCACTAAATAAATTTTAACAGAAACAAAAATAAAGTTTTTACTAAATAACAGAAAGAAAAACACATAGAAAATTTTATGCAAAAAGAATCACATTAAAATTGTTTGTGAAACTCCTATAATGCCCAAAACAAGTTTTCTAGTAAAACAAAGGAAATAAAATACTATTTTTTTTACTGCAAATAAAATTGCTACTGTTAACTGTACAGAAACTAATATGAACATGTCAAAGAAAACAAAATTAATCAATTTCAAGCAATTAAAATTAAAAGAATAAACACAAAGCTATAAAACACTAAAACAGTACTGTGTTCGTTAAAACCTAATTTTAAAATAATTCTAAAATTCTCCAATTAATTACTACTGATAAACAAAGTCACAAAGAACCCGTAGCAAAAAGAATCACTCAAAAATATTGCTCCTAGCTCAAAATACAGCCAATCTAGTGTTTTGAACAAATTTCATGCAAATTCAAATTCAAACTTTCAAATCTATTCAAACTTGATATCTACAGAAACTTCATAAAATTATATACCTAATGCAAAAAGAATCACTCAATTTGGATAAGTACACAAAAAGATATTAAAGATCTAAAACAGAAACTTTTCTGTAAATTAAAACAGAAAAAAACACTAAAGTCTTCGGATAGGGCACTGGACACGTGGCGATCTGCGGATGGCTGCAGGGTGTGCGCTGCGGGCGGGTGGCCGAAACTTAGGGACTTCGGCGGCTGCGGCTAAAATAAAAAAAACAGATCTCCCTTTGCTATGTGGCGCGAGGTGATTGGCTAGAGGGCGTCCGCTGGTGTGCTTAAGTGACGGACGTCCGCAATATAGTGCATACCGATTCGATCTAAAAAAAACAGAACCTAACTAATCTACGCCCAAGATTCTTGATCGAACGGCACGGGGCAGCGGTGGCTTACGGTGGTGGTGGCGACGACGAGGACGATGACGCCGCGTCGGGTACGACGGTGGCGGTGGTTCCGGTGATCTCCGGAGGCGGCGGAGGTGCCGGGGGTGTAGTCGATGGGGATCGAGGATGACGGACGGCGACGGAACGAAGCAGCGGAGCTCCGGGTGCTCCGGCGAGGGCGTCGAGCTCGTGTAACTCGCTGTAGGTGTCAAAGGTGGGCAAAAATGTGTCGAAACAGCGCGTGGTGGGCTAGGCCGATGACCAGAGATTGAGAAGCTCAGGGTGCTCACCAATGACGAAAGGCGGCGGTGAACGGCGGCGACTGTCGGCGAGATCCGAACGGCGCGGGCGACGGACGTGGGGGGGTTTTGGCGAGGTTTTTCGAAGGGGATCGAGAGAGGAGAGCGTGGAGTTTATATAGGGCAACAACTTGGAGGAGGGGGCGAACTGGAGATCGAATCCCGAAGGATTCGGGATACGGCGGTGGTTCGCTCCGGCGCGGCATGGCTTGCGGGAGGGGAAGAAGAAGCTGCGGGCCCCGCGTGTCAGCGTCGCTGTAGAGAGGGGAAGTGGAGCGGGCGACCGGGCGGTAGCAGTCTCGCGCTCGCGTGCGGGTGTGGGCCGAAAGGCCAAGTTGGGCCAGTGGGGTGAGGGGAGAGAGAGAGGGCAGTGCTGGGCTTCGGCCAGGCACTGTCCGAAACGGTTTTTTTTTACCGACAGAAGGAAAAAATAAACGAAATAAAATATAAATATTATATAGGCATATAATATATCAAAAAATTTAGAAAAAGATTTCCTAAAACATGAACATATTTTGAAATACAACTAGAATACACAAAATTCAAATAATGCAAATATTGCTGCTGTTGCATTTAAAATGCAATTAAAATTATTTTTAAAATACCAAAATGAATTCAAATTTATTTTTCTCCATTTTTCTGTTGAAGGGAATCATGTTACCCTATTTTCCATATATTTTATTTTTGGAGAAAAATAAATTGAATAAAAACCAAATAACTCCAAATTGAGTTTGAGTTTGAATTTTTAAACCACTTTCAAATCCTTTCTTTTAACTTCCAACTCATATTTCATAAATTTGAAGAAGTCATTTTATCTTCCCTCATGAAAATCATTGAGTTGCATAAAGTTTCTGAATTTGAAATATTTTCAAGTGGAATTCAAATCATTTTCAAAAACCCTTTTTCATTTCTTTAATGGAAGAAGTCATGTTATCTTCACTCCAGGGTTTTGTGTTTGAATTGAATTTGAATTCAATGAGATCAATTGCAAGAATGAAAGTTTTGGGAAAGTTCTTTCATTTCCTCTCATTAAACTTTCAAAAAGTTTCAAATTTCTCTCAATTTCAGTCAATCAATCAAACAATCAATCCTATTTATTTAGTTAATATAACATTCCAAAATTTAAAATTTTGGGATGTTACAAACCTACCACACTTAAGATGAATCTCTTCCTCGAGATTCGAAGAGGCTAGCAAGAAAAGGTTAGGGTTTGGGGGTCTTCCAGCAAATCCATTGATCGGAAAGGTCTGGGGTGCTACCACACTTAAAATCAAATCATGGGTCCATCAAAACTCATGTACTCCATCCTTTGGGTTGACGGTGTCGGTCTTCTCATATTCTCCCAGATAACTCCTTCTCTAGTGCACTTCCGGTAAGAACATAACCTTGTTCTCAAAATCCTGTGTCCTTACATCAAAGTAGAGCTCTTTCGAGACCGGGTCTCCTTGGCTGACAGGCCTGTTGTCAATACTAAACTACTATCGGAATTCTCATGGTGGTCAACAGTTTGTGGTTTCTTGCAGGAAAATGGTCTGGGTTGAATCTCACCGTATAACCTATGTTTGGCAACAACTGCCTGGTACTAGGGTTTCTTAACATACCATTCTAAGGCTTAAACAAGGTTTTCAACGATCGTCGTCTCTCTACTATGGGTAAGTCACTCTAGATTTACCATTCCAAATAGCGAGAGCGAATGATAAGAGTAAGTCGGTATGGTGATCAATCCATTCCGCACCCAAATCATTACCCTGTATAAGGTTTAGTGAATCTCGTATTTCTAACACTCGGGCATTCTCACAAGCATTGCAGAATTTTTCTTGTCCTCGAACCGGGTTCGGGTAAATCCATTAATTCTGCAAGCCAAAATATAACATTTATCGTTTCTTCACAACTCTTGGGTTTTTGCGTAACCTCCCTATGAAACGTCTGTTGGTCAAATCATAGCTTCTTCCAGAATTCTTCCTTCAACAAGATTGTGCTTGTACCTTGGTCATATCCTGGGCCTGTGGGTTATGGGTCCACTTCAGCACTTGTATAGTTTTAACTCATCCGTGGAGTTACAACTGTTCCATATTCTAACATTACACCTTCCTTAAATCCAATAATACTTTATTCCTTCATACTCTTGGGGTAACCAACATACCAAAATGGACTTCAAACTTATTTGATCCAAACTCCACTCTGTGGAATACATTTTCCTTTCCATTGGTAAGTGTTCATATAGAATAGTATCACCATTAAAATAATATGCACTGGTTCATCCATAAATCATATTCATATTAAATCCTTTATTACATCCTTAACAACTTCTCAAAATTCCAACATTCAAAAGTACTTTATTACAAATGCTGCCATCCACAAGGTTTGGTATGGTCAAGCATTAATTTCATCTTTATTCATGTATCCACCTTGGAAGCTTCAGTCCCACTGGAATTGTGCGATGTGCTCCTTGAAATCATCAATCTTTTGCTTCATCATGGTGGCCATGAGCTTCATCTCCATCATCTCTTCATGCACCTCTCTCAGGTATTCTTGGGTATGACGGAGTCTTGCTTCTAGTATTTCTCCGATCTGACGTATGGCTTCCATGGCAGCTTCATGAACAGAGTCGAAGAAGGTGGTTCGTGGTATACGAGAAATGAAAAAGTATTGCCCCATAGTCTTTGGGCAAGCTCCTTTCACACGGTGGAGGTGTACCTCCACGTACCAAAGTTCCACTCCATTTTCTATGAAGGGGTAGCCCTTGTAGACTGCATCTCCTTCAAGGTGGATATGCTTCATCATGTCCTTCAGGATCTTTGGGTAATCATGATCACTAGTCAGGGTCATGATGGTTTCCGGGCCCTTGAGGAAAGACTCATAAAGGGTTGTCATCTGCAGTTGTAAGACAGAAGGGGTATTCAGAATAATGTATGAATCCTCTTGGGTAAACATATCATATCATCCAAACAAAACTTCAAATTCAATTCCCAACATCTTATAGGGTATTGTCATCCTTAGAACAAGACACACTGGGTTATCCATTGACCATATTCTATTGTATCCTTGTACGTTATCAAAATCCCAGTTTATGCGTCAACAACTCATTTTCATCCATGTTTACCCACATAATCAGTTCCAAGATAAATTTTAACAGCATAACAACTTCATAAAGCCTTTCAGCATATGACATATCAACTTTATTGATTCATGAATTATTACAATCTCCGAGACTTCCATTACATAACTCAACTCATCATACTTATGAAAATAGAACTGCTTCCTACTACACTTATTACCAATATCAGAATCTCGACTACTTAGCTCCAGCTTTCTTCTGATTTGAACATTCCCTGGCAAAATGTCCTGCCTCCTTGCAGCGAAAGCAAATGACTTCCGACATGTCTCGGGGCTTCTTTGTGATTATGTAGGCTCCTTGGATTTTTAGCTTCTCCATTGGACATCTATCGAAATAGTGACCTGACTTCTTGCACTTGAAACATATAATATGACTCAGGTCCTTTTCTGTAGAAATTGGGATGTTCTGGGGAGGTCTTTGTTTCCTTTTCTTGGTCTTCTTCGTACCAATCAGATCCTCTATTTCCTGTGGGTCATACTCCACTTTTGCTGTCGGGAACTCACCAAGATACTCAGTTCTCTGCTTCGTGGAATACTGTGAAAAATGTCCTTCTTCCCCACATGAATAGCAGGCATTGGAGTAAAATCTGATTAGGCCTTCTTCATCTGTATCTTTAACACCTTCCTTCATGGCTTCCTCCTGCTGCTTGATGACTTCTTCTACCTTGGGGTACATTTGGCATTGAGTCAGGAAATGCGTAGTTCCTTCACACCAGAAACATGTCACTTGCCCAGTCAGGCATTCCTCAGCTGGGTGATTTCCTTCACAATGAGGGCATCCATCCTTGTGTTCTTCCTGAGTGTGTCCTATTTCTCCGCATATCTTGCAGGCACAAGGTTTCTTCCTCGGGTTATCATAATGCTTTCGGATGAGACGGGATCTTAGCAGAGTCTTCTTGAATTCCTCCCAAGTTTTTGCTCCATTACATCCTTGTATGGTTTGATGCATTTTCCACCAGGTTGCGGCACTTTCTGTAAAGTACTGAAGAGCGTATTGAACCTCATACTTCCTTGCAACCAAGTTGTTTCCGAGATGATTCTCCATGTTCTGAATCCATAGCTCTGCCTCCAGCTGAGTCATCGGTCCAGAGAATACAAGTTCATCTTCCTTCATCATCTATTGAGTCCAAGGGTTTTGGGATGAGAATAGAGAGGAAGAGATATACTCACACAAACAATCAATCAAACAAATCCCAACTCAAAGTTCTACCGCTTGCAATGGTCTCGTTTTACTATGGTTTCGTTACGAAGTCTTCATTTCTTCAGGTCTTCAATGCTCGGGAGTTTCCAATGCTGATGCTTCTCCCATATGAAGGCCTTCTGTGATTCTTCCGTAAATCACATCTCTCAAGGTTGAAATAAATACAAACCTACGAATACCGTATCTTAAGATATAATACATCCAACCATTCAATAGACACAAAAGATAATATCAACCAAGTATTCATGCATTCAATCAATCCTATAGTATCGCCACCCACATAAGTTGGTATGGTCGAATACTTTAAATCGCAAAAATGTCTTTAATTCTCTCAAGGTGGGGCTACTACTAAGCTAGGGTATCCTTGTCTCCAATGGCCTTCTTGACATTCTCCAATTCTTCTGCCAGATTATCTCTATCGACACGGAGTTTCTTGTGACGTCCTTGTATTTCCTGGAGTTGTTCCTTGAGCTTCTGAATCTCAACATCTTTGGCATGAGCCATGGTCCTGCTATTCTTCAGTTCCTGACGATTCTTATGGATCTCAAGGTTCTCCTCCTCCAGCTTAGCTACCTTCTTCTTCTGAATCTTGAGCTCTTCACGCAGGGCTTCCTGGTCAAATAGTGCTTCCAGGAGGTCCATCTGCAGGTTCTTGACGTATTGCTCCAGCTCCTGATTATACACCAACAGTGGTGCAAACTTCATCTTCTGCTCATTGGTCAGGGCAATAGTGGCTCCATCAACCTTCTTCCATCCAACCTTTCCGAAGTAATGCTTGCTTAGCGCAGCACGATGGCGATAGCATAGTCGTGCAATAGCATCATGGACGACAGTGTTTATGCCCATATCACAGTCACGATTTAACGTTCCAAAGCTGATGTCTCCAGTCTTGGGGTGCTCCTTGCGTCCAAACACCTGAGTCTTGATGCCCCATGACCCAGTTGTCCTCTTAGTGGCCTTGATCTCGGGTATTGGCAGCTTCAGCAGTCTGACTAGCTCCACAAGGAATGGGCCACCAAGAACATCCTCGTAATGTCCTCTTTCATTCAGGATGTAGCTCTCCATCTATAAGTTGAAATAAGGAAAGTTTAGTAAAAGAATTCAGAGGTTACGAGAGTAGGACAATACGAGAGTAGTAAAATTTATTCCTATTGAGGTCTTCCTATTTTCTAAGCCATTTTCTAGGGTCGGGTCCTACAGTCAACATGTGCTCTGATACCATCTCTGTAGTGACCCGACCTCAGACGGTCAAGCCTCTGTGTATCTGTGCCATCCCTGCATCAGTATGCTGGCACACACAATACATCAATGTATATATCAAAGTGCAATCACATGTATAAATAACGTAAAACTGATATATACCTCATAAGTCACAGCGGAAACAGTCAAACGGGTGTGGAGTCCCATCAACGCCATCGGCAAGTTGAGTGTAGACCGTAACCCTATATCGTCGTAGAAAATCCTGCAACATGATACGTTGCAGCCGTGTAGGTCAGTACATTGAATGTACCGGCAAGATCACAATAGGAAAAACAGATGATGGAACTAATCTATATGCAATATGGCTTTGAGGCTCTGTGTCTGAGTTTTTGTGTAAAAGCTGATTTTATTTTCCCTACGTCAAAGGAATAAATCAGGAGTTTTCACTACGGAGTTATCTACTATGACATGGTTCCGCCAACCGATGTCTCATAGCCCAAATCAATATAAGTTGCCCACAATTAAGTTATCAATCCGATGTTGAGAGTTCCAAGATAGATCCAAGTCCAGAGGGTCAAATTTTCCGTAACCGGGGACATGGCTAATCGATTAGGTTTTAACTCTGCAGAGTGTTGTGCACTTTACCCACAAGATTCGATCCCTCTCTTTACGTTCTCGCACTTCAGGGTGTTTGAGAACAAGACGACCGAAACATGGTCTTCCGAAGAGTTCCCCTGACCACGGTCCGATGCTCATCCAATCCTACCGTAGTTCTACATCTGCTAGCACCATCCCAGCCAGAGTCACAACTAAGGTCAACCAAGCCAGAGCCCATAATGACTTGCGGTTGCACAGGTAAGATTCCGGGCATGAAGTATTCTTCCGTCTCTTTGAGTCTGGGTGAAGTTTTCCGCAAGATGTCATGGCGCTTCTCCATGCATCCTGGCCATCCACTAGTTACTCCAGGGTGCCCATCAAATCCATCCTTCACCCAGTAGTGTGTATTAAAATCTTGTCTCGAGTCTCGAAATCTTGAGGCCTTGAAGATGCAGTCCTTGCAGATGCCATCATGAAGTTGTCGTCATTGACGTAGAGTCCACCTTCTCACACCACTCCCGAACACTCATACCAAACCCCGTCTACTTCAGCGTAGCATTAAAGCTAAACAACGTCCCGAGCTTGGTAACAGGGAGATGGGTTCCTACCTCATGCATTCTACTCAACTACAAGATTTAATATCACTACTGGAGAAAAGATGAAAAGGTGACACTAAATGCAATAAAACATAGGTATGAATAACATGGTCAAAGTGAACTTGCCTGGTATTACTTGATGAAGTTTATAACGCTCACAGAATAATGACTTGGTAGCACTACTCGTCGCTCCGATGGAATCTATATTAATCAGACATAGCATTCACATAAGCAAACATTCTAGCAAGCAATTCTAGCACTCAAAATAACAATCAACAAACGCTAAAAAAGTCAATAATAAAAACTCAAAATAAAAACCAAATAAAACTCTAAAACTCAAAGCAAAGGCTTACTACAAGTAAAACAAGCTACAAAAGTTTTCTGCCACTAAATAAGTTTTAACAGAAACAAAAATAAAGTTTTTACTAAATAACAGAAAGAAAAACACATAGAAAATTTTATGCAAAAAGAATCACATTAAAATTGTTTGTGAAACTCCTATAATGCCCAAAACAAGTTTTCTACTAAAACAAAGGAAATAAAATACTAAATTTTTTTTACTACAAATAAAATTGCTACTGTTAACTGTACAGAAACTAATATGAACATGTCAAAGAAAACAAAATAAATCAATTTATAGCAATTAAAATTAAAAGAATAAACACAAAGCTATAAAACACTAAAACAGTACTGTGTTCGTTAAAACCTAATTTTAAAATAATTCTAAAATTCTCCAATTAATTACTACTGATAAAAAAAGTCACAAAGAACCCGTAGCAAAAAGAATCACTCAAAAATATTGCTCCTAGCTCAAAATACAGCCAATCTAGTGTTTTGAACAAATTTCATGCAAATTCAAATTCAAACTTTCAAATCTATTCAAACTTGATATCTACAAAAACTTCATAAAATTATAAACCTAATTCAAAAAGAAGCACTCAATTTGGATAAGCACACAAAAAGATATTATAAAGATCTAAAATAGAAACTTTTCTGTAAATTAAAACAGAAACAAAAAAACTAAAGTCTTCGGATCGGGCACTGGACACGTGGCGATATGCGGATGGCTGCAGGGTGTGCGCTGCGGGCGGGTGGCCGAAACTTAGGGACTTCGGCGGCTGCGGCTAAAATAAAAAAAATAGATCTCCCTTTGCTACGTGGCGCGAGGTGATTGGCTAGAGGGCGTCCGCTGGTGTGCTTAAGTGACAGACGTCCGCAATATAATGCATTCCGATTCGATTTAAAAAAAACAGAACCTAACTAATCTACGCCCTAGATTCTTGATGGAACGGCACGGGCCAGCGATGGCTTACGGTGGTGGTGGCGACGACGAGGACGACGGCGCGGCGTCAGGTACGGCGGTGGCGGCGGTTCCGGTGATCTCCGGAGGCGGCGGAGGTGCCGGGGCGATGCGGCGCAGCGAGACGGCGTCGGGGGTGTAGTCGATGGGGATCGAGGACGACGGCCGGCGACGGAATGAAGCGGCGGAGCTCCGGGTGCTCCGGCGAGGGCGTCGAGCTCGTGTAACTCGCTGTAGGTGTCAAAGGTGGGCAAAAATGTGTCAAAACAACGCGTGGTGTTGGGCTAGGCCGATGACCAGAGATTGAGAAGCTCGGGGTGCTCACCAATGACGAAAGGCGGCGGTGAACGGCGGCGGCTGTCGGCGAGATCCGAATGGCGCGGGCGACGGACGTGGGGGGTTTTGGCGAGGTTTTTCGAAGGGGATCGAG
The DNA here is from genome assembly GCA_039707655.1 of Elymus sibiricus. NCBI lineage: Eukaryota > Viridiplantae > Streptophyta > Magnoliopsida > Poales > Poaceae > Elymus > Elymus sibiricus. Next base: position 77,774,975 of record CM077670.1, on the reverse strand, counting down.
AGAGGAGAGCGTGGAGTTTATATAGGGCAACAACTTGGAGGAGGGGGCGAATTGGAGATCGAATCCCGAAGGATTCGGGATACGGCGGTGGTTCGCTCCGGCGCGGCATGGCTTGCGGGAGGGGAAGAAGAAGCTGCGGGCCCCGCGTGTCAGCGTCGCTGGAGAGAGGGGAAGTGGAGCGGGCGACCGGGCGGTAGCAGTCTCGCGCTCGCGCGCGGCTATGGGCCGAAAGGCCAAGTTGGGCCGGTGGGGTGAGGGGAGAGAGAGAGGGCAGTGCGGGGCTTCGGCCTAGCACTGTCCGAAACGTTTTTTTTTACCGACAGAAGGAAAAAATAAACGAAATAAAATATAAATATTATATAGGCATATAATATATCAAAAAATTTAGAAAAATATTTCCTAAAACATGAACATATTTTGAAATACAACTAAAATACACAAAATTCAAATAATGCAAATATTGTTGCTGTTGCATTTAAAATGCAATTAAAATTATTTTAAAATACCAAAATGAATTCAAATTTATTTTTCTCCATTTTTTTGTTGAAGGGAATCATGTTACCCTATTTTCCATATATTTTATTTTTGGAGAAAAATAAATTGAATAAAAACCAAATAACTCCAAATTGAGTTTGAGTTTGAATTTTTAAACCACTTTCAAATCCTTTCTTTTAACTTCCAACTCATATTTCATAAATTTGAAGAAGTCATTTTATCTTCCCTCATGAAAATCATTGAGTTGCATAAAGTTTCTGAATTTGAAATATTTTCAAGTGAAATTCAAATCTTTTTCAAAAACCCTTTTTCATTTCTTTAATGGAAGAAGTCATGTCATCTTCACTCTAGGGTTTTGTGTTTGAATTGAATTTGAATTCAATGAGATCAATTGCAAGAATGAAAGTTTTGGGAAAGTCCTTTCATTTCCTCTCATTAAACTTTCAAAAAGTTTCAAATTTCTCTCAATTTTAGTCAATCAATCAAACAATCAATCCTATTTATTTAGTTAATATAACATTCCAAAATTTAAAATTTTCGGATGTTACACTAGGTCAATATGTTAGTCCATAAAAATCATATAAAAGCCATATAAAAGTGCACCAAAATCATATAAAATCATACAAAACGTAAACAATTTGTAACCCAATACTTTGTAAAAATTTCAGAATTTTTTCACGCTCCAATACAGAATCAAATCAACAAGCATCCACACTATCCCAAAGGCTTTACTTGCCACATTATTGAAAGAAAATATATGGAACATGATTACTACAGTAGCCTAATCATGTGAACACACAAAAACAGTAGGTATAAATGTTGGGTTGTCTCCCAACAAGCGCTTTTCTTTAATGCCTTTTAGCTAGGCATGATGATTTCGATGATGCTCGCATAAAAGTAAAGAATTGAAACACAAAGAGAACATCATGAAGCATATGACTAGCACATTTAAGCCTAACCCACTTCCTATGCATAGGGATTTTGTGAGAAAATAGTTTATGGGAGCAAGAATCAACTAGCATAGGAAGGCAAAACAAGCATGACTTCAAAACTTTCAACATAAAGAGAGGAAACTTGATGTTGTTGAAATATGTAGAAGCATATATTCCTCTCTCAAAATAATTTTCAGTAGCATCATGAAGAAATTCAACAATATAGCTATCACATAAAGCATTCTTTTCATGATCCACAAGCATAGAATTTTTATTACTCTCCACATAAGCAAATTTATTCTCATGAATAGTAGTGGGAGCAAACTCAACAAAATAGCTATCATGTGATACTTGATTGGCATAATCCAATTGAAAATTAAAATCATGATGACAAGTTTCATGGTTATCATTATTCTTTATAGCATACATGTCATCAAAATAATCACCATAGATAGGAGGCATGGTTTCATCATAATAAATTTCCTCATCAAAACTTGGGGGACTAAAAATATCATCTTCATCAAACATAGCTTCCCCAAGCTTATGGCTTTGCATATCATTAGCATCATGGATATTCATAGAAAGCATAGTAGTAACATTGCAATCATGCTCATCATTCATGGATTTTATGCCAAACATTTTATTGAATTCTTCTTCTATCAATTGAGCACAATTTTCTGATCCATCATTTTCAAGAAAGACATTATAAAAATGAATAATATGAGGCAACCTCAATTCCATTTTTTTTGCAGTTTTCCTTTATAAACCAAACTAGTGATAAAACAAGAAACTAAAAGATTCGATTGCAAGATCTAAAGATATACCTTCAAGCACTCACCTCCCCGTCAACGGCGCCAGAAAAGAGCTTGATGTCTACTACACAACTTATTCTTGTAGACTCGTGTTGGGCCTCCAAGCGCAGAGTTTTGTAGGACAGTAGCAATTTTCCCTCAAGTGGATGACCTAAGGTTTATCAATCCGTGGGAGGCGTAGGTTGAAGATGATATCTCTCAAACAACCCTGCAACCAAATACAAGAAATCTCTTGTGTCCCTAACACACCCAATACAATGGTAAATTGTATAGGTGCACTAGTTCGGCGAAGAGATGGTGATAAAAGTGTAGTATGGATAGTAGAAATAGATTTTTATAATCTGAAAATAAAAAAATAGCAAGGTAGCAATTGATAAAACGGAGCACAAACGGTATTGCAATGCTTGAAAACAAGGCCTAGGGTTCATACTTTCACTAGTGCAATCTCTCAACAATGCTAACATAATTGGATCATATAACAATCCCTCAACGTGCGATAAAGAATCACTCCAAAGTTCCTATTAGCGGAGAACATAAGATATAAATTGTTGTAGGATACGAAACCACCTCAAAGTTATCATTTCTGATCAATCTATTGAGCTATTCCTATAAGTGTCACAAACAGCCCTAGAGTTCGTACTAGAATAACACCATATGATACACATCAACCAACTCTAATGTCACCTAGATACTCCAATGTCACCACAAGTATCTGTGAGTTGATTATTCGATATGCATCAAAACAACTTCAGATTCATAATATTCAATCCACACAAAGAACTTCAAAGAGTGCCCCAAAGTTTCTTATCGGAGAAAAGATAATGAAAACATGCAACCAACCCTTATGCCTAGATCACCCCAAGGTCACGGGAATCCGCAAGTTGATCACCAAAACATACATTAAGTGAACCAATAGAATACCCCATTGTCACCACGGGTATCCACATGCAAGACATACATCAAGCGTTCTCAAATCCATAAAAGTATTCAATCCGATAATAGTGAAACCTCAAAGGTAAAAACTCAATTCATCACAACGAGATAGAGAGGGGTTAAACACCATATGATCAACTATATTAACAAAGCTTGCGGTACATCAAGATCGTGCCAAATCAAGAACACGAGAGAGAGAGAGAGAGATAAAACACATAGCTACTGGTACAAACCCTCAGCCCCGATGGTGAACTACTCCCTCCTCGTCATGGAGACCGCCGGGATGATGAAGATGGCCTCCGGTGATGATTTCCCCCCTCCGGCAGGGTGCCAGAAAAGGGCTGTAGATGAGATCGTGGAGGTACAGAGGCTTGCGGCGGCGTAAAAACTCATCTAGGTTGACTTTCGGGGGTTTCTGAATATATATGATTTTTTAGCGTTGGAATCACGCAAAGAGGCGCCACAGGGGGCCCACGAGACACGAGGGCGCGCCTGGGGGGGGGGGGGGCAGGCACGCCCAGGTGGCTCGTGGGGCCCCTGTGGCTCTTCTGCTGCTTCCCCGAAGCTTCCTGGGTCCGTTTCCTTCCAGAAAAAATTGTCAAAAAGTTTCGCTGCATTTGGACTTCATTTGATATGGATTTTCTGGAAAACCAAAAACAAGCAGAAAACAGCAACTGGCACTGGGCACTGGGCACTAGGTCAATATGTTAGTCCATAAAAATCATATAAAAGCCATATAAAAGTGCACCAAAATCATACAAAACTATAATAAACATGGCATGAATACTTCATAAATTATAGATACATTGGAGACGTATCACCTACCCCCCCTGGGCGCGCCCTCCAGGCTTGCCGCCTCCTCGTGGCTCTTCTGGTCTTCTCCTGAAGCTTCGTGGGTCTCTTTTGGTCCAGAAAAAATTAATCCAAAGTTTTTTTCTCGTTTGGACTCTTTTTTATAATGATTTTCTGAAAAGGCAAAAATAAGCAAAAAAACAGCAACTGACACTGGGCACTAGGTTAATAGGTTAGTCCCAAAAAATGATATATAATGGCATATAATTGCATATAAAACATCCAAGATTGATACTATAATAGCATGGAACAATAAAAAATTATAGATACATTGGAGACGTATCAACCATCACCAAAATCTCATATCCTTTTAATACTATTGGCTTCCCTATCGACTCAATGTGATCTTGGACCACTTAAATGAAAATGTAGAGTTTTGAAGCTTTGCTTATGTATGTCCTTAGCATTTTGAGGGGTCTACATTCGCATCCAATCATTGAAGCTAGATTGAACTTTTCCTGAAATATTTTTTAAGTAGGCATTAGTTTAATGATGTATATGTTATGATGAATTACCAAAACCACTCGGGGATTAGATGCACTTTCATGGTGTCCTCGACATCGGTTTTCTCCTTGGAGGCGTCACCTTGGAGATCCTCACGATGGATTCCGATGGTGTGCAAGATTGATGGCGGAGCTTCGGTTTGTGGTGTGAAATTGGACAAAACTGGCCCTTTTCTGAAACTTTAGCACAAAATGAACTCAATCCAAAAAAATCCACAAAATAGCCGATTTGGCACATGCCTAGGGAGCATGGCGCCCTGGGATGGGTCGCCTAGCATGATGCCCCGGGCCAGGGTGTCGTGCTATCAAGCATGGCGCCCCAGCCCCAGGCGTCATGCAAAAACATGTCATTTTGTGAAGAAAAAAAATTGGATCGGGTTCATTTTGTGTCAAAGTTTCAGAAAAGGGTCAAATTTCTCAATTTTCACATTTGTGGTGGTGCTGACGAGGTCCTTTTTCTCCTCTTTTTTTTCTATTGCCTCACTTGCGGTGCTTTCCTCCTTGGAGGGGTGTTCTTGTATTATCTCTTTTTAATCAATGGATTTGACAGTTCTTCTGCCAACATTCGAGAAAAAAACTATCAGGCACGAAACATGGAGCCATCTATGCAAAGGCGCGAGTGGACATGCTCGTTCTTTTTCAAAAGAATGATATATGTGTTCCAGTTTTTCGCGTAAAGAAAATAACATGAAAAACTACTACTCTCCGGACATGTGCATAGGAAAATTGACTAACCAAATATGTATTATATATGACGAAAAATATATGCTTTAAACTTCGTCTGCATATGAATCCACTGATATATTTTTGATGAAATATAACGTATATTTGGTTAGTCAAATCAACAACATGAAACACAAATGCCATCCGTCCAGAGAGAGTGTATTTGTTTACAAAAAATCATGAGAATAGTTCGCTATGTAACGACTACAACATGGAGAGACAATATTATAGTATCAACATATGAGACTCGTGTAAGAATAGCATGGTATTAAAAACATGAGGCCACTAATAGGTTGCCGCCGTTGTGAAGATCGAGTGGCGAAGAGGTCGGAGATTCTCATAGAGCGCAGGAGGGGAACAAATTTCAGAATTCAAAAATCTGTTGATGTGTTGGCATACTCAGAAAATCCGTTCTCACTATAGAGTCATGAAAACTTCTGATGGGGTTGACATGTCTTTCTACCAGCGACTTTGGGTTGCGGACCCTATGTTCTCGTCCACTTCCTCCCCTCCCGGCAGTCTCGCAATCACGACAGACTTTCAAGCGTTGTCAGGAGAATTTCCTATGGTTGATTCAGGGAGAAGGTGTGGCAAATGTAAGGAAGGAGAGGCAACGGCAAGACGCAAGGGGCCCCAAACTAGGCGCAGGAGCAACAACATGGCCCTTCGCCTTTCTAGTTTGCCTATGAATTTCAACTTCAGCCCTAGTGCTTCCCGAGGTAGTTTCTTGGCGCTTACCCTCCTCTGGGTCAGTGGCAAGGCTCACCGCTGCCATGAGTATAGCCACCCACTGTTCAGTTTGGAGTCCCTTGCCCGAATCTGGGACCACCCTATGGACTGCCGCTGCCAATGCAAAAATTCTAGAATCAGGCAGGTGCTAGCAGTAATCAGTAGGATCATCAACAACAACCTAAGGCGCAATCGAAGCAACCGTGACAAAAGAAAGCAAGCAGGCCTCATGCCCCCTCGGTGGGTGGTTTGAATTCTTATTCTTATGAAACTTGTTTCAACTGTGGGGAGCCCGACCACAACAAGACCGATTGCCCCAAACCTAGAGTCTGTTACATGTGCAAGATGTCATTTCACCAAGATGAAGCATGCCCTGATACGTCTCCAACGTATCTATAATTTTTTATTGTTCCATGCGATTATAGTATCAATCTTGGATGTGTTATATGCAATTATATGCCATTATATATCATTTTTTTGGGACTAACCTATTAACCCAGTGCCTAGTGCCAGTTGCTTTTTTCTGCTTGTTTTTGCCTTTTCAGAAAATCATTATCAAAAAGTGTCCAAACGAGAAAAAAACTTTGGATTAATTTTTTCTGGACCAGAAGAGACCCATGAAGCTTCGGAAGAAGACCAGAAGAGCCACGAGGAGGCGACAAGCCTGGAGGGCGCGCCCAAGGGGGTAGGGCGCGCCCCCAGGCTTGTGGGCCCCTCGTAGCCCCTCCTGACCTAATTTCAGCGCTATAAATTCCCAAATATTCCCAATATACCAGAGAGACAGAAGAGAAAACCTTTCCACTGCCGCAAGCCTCTGTTCTTCCACGATCCCATCTGGAGGCCTTTTCCGGTACTCTGTCGGAAGGGGGAGTCGATCACGGAGGGCTTCTTCATCAACCTTGCTGCCCTTCCGATGATGTGTGAGTAGTTTACCACAGACCTACGGGTCCATAGCTAGTAGCTAGATGGCTTCTTCTCTCTCTTTGATCTTCAATACCATCTTCTCCTCGATGTTCTTGGAGTTCTATCCGATGTAATCTTCTTTTGCGGTGTGTTTGTTGGGATCCGATGAATTGTGAGTTTATGATCAGATTATTCATGAGAAATATTTGAGTCTTCTCTGAACTCTTTTATGCATGATTATTATAGCTTTGTATTTCTCTCCGATCTATCGATTTGGTTTGGCCTACTAGATTGATTTATCTTGCAATGGGAGAGGTGCTTTGTGATGGGTTCAATATTGCGGTGCTCAATCCCAGTGACAGAAGGGGACATGCCACGCATTTGTATTGTTGCCATTAAGGATAAAAAGATGGGGTTTAATCATATTGCTTGAGTTTACTTTGTCTACATCATGTCATCTTGCTTAAGGCGTTACTCTGTTTCATACTTAATACCCTAGATGCATGCTGGATAGCGGTCGATGGGTGGAGTAATAGTAGTAGATGCAGGCAGGAGTCGGTCTACTTGTCTCGGACGTGATGCCTATACACATGATCATTGCCATGAATCCATCATAATTATTTGATTTTCTATCAATTGCCCAACAGTAATTAGTTTACCCACCATATGCGATGTGTTCGAGAGAGAAGCCTCTAGTGAAAACTATGGCCCCCGGGTCTACTTTATCATATATGAAAAACCTAAAAATACCTTGTTGCAATTTATTTACTTTTATTTTATTTAGTATTTTAGTTTATCTATCTATTACTAACAGAATTAATCCTTGCAAATAATCGCTAAGAGGATTGGCAACCCTCTTATTTGCGTTGGGTGCAAGTGTTTGCTTTTGTGTGTGCAGGTGCGCTTAACGGAATTTTGCTTGGTTCTCCTACTGGATTGATAACCTTGGTTCTTAACTGAGGGAAATACTTATCTCTACTATACTGCATCATCCTCTCCTCTTCGGGGAAATACCAACGCAGTCTACAAGTAGCAGGAAGAATTTCTGGCGCCGTTGCCGGGGAGACATCATCAAAATTACCAAGTACCTTCGCACAAACTATCATCCACTTGCATTTATTTTATTTGCCTTTTTATTTGCATTTGCCTCTAGTTTTCATCTCCCCCACTTCTAATTTTTTTTTTACAAAAACACAAAAATATTTTTATTTGCTTGTTTGCTTCACCATTATGGCTAGTTCTTCGCTTGTTACTATTACCCCGGAAAATGAAGTGCTTAATTTTAAACAAAGGGGAGGAGAAAATTTAAAAGATGCTTGGTATAGGATTTGCGATGCTCAAAATAGATCAACTCGTAAGCAATCCACTACCGTTCTTCTTCGAAATTTTTATGTGGGAATTACTACTTGGTATTTATTTGTGCTTGACACTATTACCAGAGGGAATTTCTTGATGTGTCCCACTTCGGATGCTTTCAATGCTATGGGAAATTTAGTGGGTTCACCCCCTATCATTATTAATGAAAGGACATTGACTTTGGAACATGTTATGCAAAGGTTAGAAGATATTGAAAATAAGATGCCTACTATTGAACATCTTGAAAATTTAAATGAAAAGGTCCATAATCATATTACTCAATTTGGTTCTAAGGTGGGAATTGCTTTGAAAACTTTAAAGGAAAAGGAATCGATAATTAACGAATGGATAGAACAAAGCCCCGCTAGAATTGACAAATTAGAAGAGATTATCAATAACTGAGGTTCCGCTTTTTCCTCCGTTAAAAACATTGATAGGACTCCTCCTAATAAAAATTGCAAGTTTATATATGTTCCTAAGGTTAAGGGTGCTACTTCTAGAAAAGGGAAGGAGGATCTTAAAATGATTAGCGTGCACCCCAATTTCATAGATGTAATAAAGGAACCCATCCATAAAAGCAAAATTCTTGATTTTGTGCCTAGAAGTGTGATGATGAGAAACTCCTATGTTAAATCTACTAGAAAAAATGGATGTGTAATTGAGGAGTTGGAAACCAAGGATGACAACACTTGAAACTATACATTATGCCCAGCCAGGGGCATAAAACAATAACGCTTGTTGGGAGGCAACCCAATGAATAAAATAAATTTTTGTTTTTACTTTCTGTTCTTGTGTGTTTACACAATTATAGCCTCTGTTATGATTGTGTTTTTATCTTTTAATTAGTGTTTGTGCCAAGTAATGCCTTTGGGATGATGTTGATGATAGTATAATTGATGCTATTTGGAAAATAGAAAGTTTTGCGTCCAGAGCTGGAATTTTAATTCGGTACTGGAGCGTCAAAAAAATCTGAAATTTTTACACAGTATTGATATATGAATTTTTTACGTTTTCCTAATTTTTCAGAATTTTTGGAGTTACAGAAGTATGGTTTTTAAATAGATTTTTACAGAATGTTCTGTTTTAGACAGATTCTGTTTTTGTATCGGGGGGTATGAGTCATGGAGAAGTTGGAGTACAGTAGCATTATGCTAATATTAAATATGAATCAATTTAAAACAGTACCTAAAGTTTAAGATTTTTTTGTTATACTAACGGATCTCACGAGGTTTCTGTTGAGTTTCGTGTGCTGAAGTTTTCAAGTTTTGGGTAAGACTACGATGGATAAAGGAATAAGGAGCAGCAAGAGCCTAAGCTTGGGGATGCCCAAGGCACCCCAAGGTAATATTCAAGGAAAACTCAAGCGGCTAAGCTTGGGGATGCCCCGGAAGGCATCCCCTCTTTCGTCTACAATCTATCGGTAACTCACTTGGAGCTATATTTTTATTCATCACATGATATGTGTTTTACTTGGGGAGTATTGTGATATAGTTTCTTTGCCTTTGTTTGTTTTTTAGTTTGTCACAATCATCTTTGTTGAACACACCTTTTTGAGAGGGACACACATTATTCATGATTTGTTAGAATACTCTATGTGCTTCACTTATATCTTTTGAGCTAGGCAGTTGCTCTAGTGCTTCACTTATATCTTTTAGAGCACGGCGGTGGTTATATTTTAAATAAATATTTGCACTCTCATGCTTCACTTATATCTTTTTGAGAGTCTAATGAATAGCAATGGTAATATGCACGGGTTATGAATTTGGTCCTGATATGATAGGTATTCAAGAGGGATATAATAAAAACTTTCATGTAGATCACTGAATATGATAAGTTTGATTCCTTGCAATAGTTTTGCGATATTAAGATGGTAATATGTGGGAGGTGCTAGTAGATAATTGTGGTTTAGTAATAATATTTGTGTTAAGGTTTGTGATTCCCGAAGCATGCACGTATGATCTGTCGTTATGCTAAGAAGTTGGAGCATGATTTATTATTGATTGTCTACCTTATGAGTGGCGGTCGGGGACGAGCGATGGACTTGTCCTACCAATCTATCCCCCAAGGGACATGCGTAGTAGTACTTTGCTTCGAGGGCTAATAAACTTTCACAATAAGTATGTGAGTTCTTTATGACTAATGTGAGTCCATGGATTATACACACTCTCACCTTTCCGCAATTTGCTAGCCTCTTCGGTACCGTGCATTGCCCTCTCTCACATCGAGAGTTGGTGCAAACTTCGCCGGTGCATCCAAACCCCGTGATATGATACGCTCTATCACACATAAGCCTCCTTATATCTTCCTCAAAACAGCCACCATACCTACCTATCATGGCATTTCCATAGCCATTCTGAGATATATTGCCATGCAACTTCCACCGTTTTGTTTTTATGACACACATAGTCATTGTCATATTGCTTTGCATGATCATATAGTTGACATAGTATTTGTGGCTCAGCCACCGTTCATCATTTTTATACATGTTACGCTAGCATCATTGCACATCCTGGTACACTGCCAGAGGCATTCATAAAGAGTCATATTTTTTGCTCTAGTATCGCGTTGTAATATTGAGTTGTAAGTAAATAAAAGTGTGATGATCATCATGATTAGAGCATTGTCCCAGTGAGGAAAGAATGGTGGAGACTAATGAGTCATCAAAAAAGTGGGGATGAGGTCCATGAGACCATTCTAAAAAAAAGAGAGAGAAAAAATGAGAGAAAAAGAGAGAAGGGGCAATGTTACTATCCTTTTTCCACACTTGTGCTTCAGAGTAGCACCATGTTTTTCATATAGAGAGTCTCCTATTTTGTCACTTTCATATACTAGTGGGAATTTTTCATTATAGAACTTGGTTTGTATATTCCGATGATGGGCTTCCTCAAATGCCCGAGGTATTCATGAGCAAGCAAGTTGGATGTACACCCACTTAGTTTTCATGTTGAGCTTTCATACACTTATAGCTCTTAGTGCATCCGTTGCATGGCAATCCCTACTCCTTGCATTGACATCAATTGATGGGCATCTCTATAGCCCGTTGATTAGCCTCGTCGATGTGAGACTATCTTCGTATTTTTGACTTCTCCTTATTTGTCTCTACCACCATACTCTATTCCACCCATAGTGCTATATCCATGGCTTGCGCTCATGTATTGCGTGGGGGTTGAAAAAGCTAAAGCGGGTCAAAAAGTATAAACCAATTGCTCGGCTTGTCATCGGGGTAGTGCATGATAAATATTTTGTGTTAAGAAGATGGAGCATGACAAGATTCACTACAAAAAAAACACTTCCGTGATGATACGTCTTTGACACAGTAGATCACATTTTCTGTCATGCATGTACATCCGTGACAATTTTATGACAGAATCAAGATAGTCATACCTGTGCTGTCGTAGAAGTGTTCCATGACAATACTGAAATTATCATCACAGAAGTGTCCACTTCCATGACGATAAATGTCGCGTCATGGAAGTGTTTTCGTCAAGGGTAACCGACATGTGGCATCCACCGTAACGGGTCGCCGTTAAGCTATCGGGTTCCGGTTTGGATCCGATAACCCGTTAACAGCCCTGACCAATGAGGATTTTCCACGTGTAAAATTCTCATTGGCCAGCTGATCCACGTGTCTGGTCGGCGTTACGACAGATGGCGTCCATTCACTGGACGAGATGCGCCTATGGAACAGTGACATGTGGCACAGCCCAACAGTGGCCCATTTAGGTTATAAAGGCCGACCCGTTTGACTTGGTCAAAAGTTAACGGGCCGGCCCATGGAAAGCCTGTTAACGGCCTATTCCCATACAGCCTTCTAAGGTCCCATAAATTCTTAGGCTCATTTCCGGCCCTTGATTACTTACGGTCCGTTACTGGCCTGTTATGCTAATGGGCCAAATTCAGCCCGTGGTAACAATCGGTCCATTTGTGGCCCGTTAACAGTTGGGCCGTTTTCATCCTGTCCTATAATCCGGCCCATTAACGACCCATCATGCATCTTAATAGAATTAAGCCTGTGCTGTCTTTCGGCCTGTTAACGCCCCGTTATGGTCTGGGCCCATAAACGGAAGGTTACGATTTAGGCCCCTTAACGGTCCATATGGCGGTCCTGTTTTGGCCCACGAACAGTACGGCCCATGGATCCTATGGCGCGTATGAGGCCCATGGATCCTACGGCCCTTAGGAGGCCCATGGATCCTATGGTCCGTAGGAGGCCCATCGTTACCACGGCCCGTATGTGGCCCATGGTTATTACGGCCACTAGCAAACCGAGGAAAAAGAACTACAGTGACTACAAGCAAACAAATAAACACGACTATAAGTAAATAAATAAGAACGCAACTAACGCTAGGCTATTACGGCGATTACACAGATTACATCCACTGGGCATCAAAGTTCGCTACCAGTGAAAATATTAGGGAACAACAAAGCAGCATATTACATACACTGGGCATCTAAATTGGCCACCAGTGCAAATAAACGTGGCAGCAAAACAAGTCCAGAAATGAAACCACTTCAGAAGAGCTCAAGAAACGATACCCTGGGCACCCACCATGCTGGCAAGAAGCTTAGCAAGCTTATTAGCTTTCTCTTGTTTGGTGCTAAAATCCTCCAACTCTTGTTGTTTCTCTAGAAAGGATGCATCTGAATTCTGCAGGGACTTCCTCAGTCCTTCAGCTTCTTGTCGCAGCACAGCTGATCGTTGTCTTTCAACTTGCAGTTGAGACTCAAGAAGCCGAACTGATTCAGGCAGCGAGTTCGAAGAGGTTGTGCCAGCGGTCGTGGCCAGTAACTTGAACACTACATCAAGGCAGGACTTTGGGGTTGTCTCACTGTCTTGAAGATAGTTTTTATCAGCTTTCTTGGAGACCAACAGGGTTGTCTCACTATCTTGAACCTTGTCTGCATTACTTCCTTTACCATTGCATAATGGGGTACTCTTCTCCAATATTCCACCGACATTCTAAAAGAGGAACAAGCAGACACATCACAGGTTTAGCATGTAGTATATGAAACTCATTTTGGTAAACAAGTACATTAGTAATGTTGACAGGATAACAACATGAAACAAACATATATTTATGTACTATGGTCACTGTATTGTCTATATCATCCTAGTTTATGTTGCCAAATCAAGATAGAGACGCAGTTCAAATCATATATGTTTAAGACAAAGCGGCATAGACTAAATATAAGTGTGGGAAACTAACAACACTAACAACACTTGTAATGTGCATGACATGAGAACATAACTGTTTATACAATTGAAACTGAAATCAACATAGAGCAAGAAGTTACAAATGCAAACCAGTTAAAGAAACAGGTTTAAAACACACCTGTTGTGCCATTAGAGTTTCAATTGGATCCTTCAAATTTGAAATAGTTGGTATGAGTAAATACAGTGATGCAGGAGCAAAGGAGTATGCACGATAGCTATGGAATCTGACCTGAGAACAGCTGTTCTTCTGCTTGAAGCGTTGAGTTGGGGTTCGCAGTGCTGGTCCTCGTGCTTTGGGCACTGCAATTGCCTTACTAACTGCTCGTGTTTGGGAGCTCTGTGGTGGAGATGGTGCAGTGTCAAGTGAAATCGGGTTACTATCTGCTGGGGTTGGGGTTAGATGGGGTGTAGCTGGTTCTCTGTCCAACTGGGTAGGGGTACAATCTGCGAGAGTCTGGGTTTTGTGTGGTGGGGCAGGTTCTTGGGCAAGTACAACCGTGGTTCTATCTGCATCGACAGGTAGCACTGTCTTTTCTGAAGACCGTGTTTTTACTCCCTTAGATACTGCCATCACCCCCTCCAATTCAAATGGCTGATAAACAAGAAAAGTAATTGAATGTACAGACATTGTATGATAGACAGGTGCAATGGATAGTGCGGAATAAAAGAGGGCATGAAATAATTCACATATATGTTGTTTAACCAAACATGATAGCATGACACAATTTCACATATATGATGGCTAACTAAATAGGATAGAATGGCACAATTTCACATATACGATGGCTAACTAAATAGGATAGAATGACATAATTCAGATATGATGTCTTTATTAAATAGGTTGGCATGCCATAATTCACATACATGCTGTCTATGGAAACATGATGGCATGATATAATTCACTGATAGAATGACATAATTCAAAATATGATGACTATGTAAACAGGATGAGATGATATAACTACATGATGTCTTTATTAAATAGGTTGGCATGCCATAATTCACATACATGCTGTCTATGTAAACATGATGGCATGATATAATTCACATATATGATTTATATACTAAGCAAGTAAGCAGATGTCAATCGCATATATGATGTCTAAACTAAGCAGATGGCATTCAATATTGTGTATATGATGACTAAACTAAGCAATGCAAAACAACATATGCATGATATGAGTAATATAACCCTGCCAAGTTTGAGCATACACCTCAGGGGGAAAATAGGACTGGTCATCTGTCTCTGAATCCTCCTCTGAGGAGCTATCTGTAACCAGCAAGATATCTGCTTCAGCAGGTAGCATTGTCTGCTCAGAAGACCTTGTTTTCACTCCAGATTTTTCCATCACCGATTCAAATGGCCGATGCATAGGAAGAGTAGTTGAATAAACAAACATTGTCGACAAATGGAATACGTTATACAAAAAAAGGATGGCATGATATAATTCACACATATGATGCCTCGCTAAACAGCATGTCATTGCATAATTCACATATATAATGCCTTGCAACAAGATAGCATTGCATAATTCACATTTATGGTAATTAGACACTAAACAGGCGGCATTCACACAAAGCATGTCTAAACTAAGCAAATGACATAGCAATGCAAGACACCATATGCATGATATGAGCAATATAACCCTGCCAAGTTAGAGCATACACCTTGGGGGGGAAATACGACTGGTCATCTATCTCTGAATCCTCCTCTGAGGAGCTATCTGTAACCGGCAAGATATGCGCTTCGTCAGATAGCACTGTCTGCTCAGAAGGCCTTGTTTTCACTCCAGATTTTTCCATCACCGTGTCAAATGGCTGATGCACAGGAAGAGTAGTTGAATGTATTAACATTGTTGCAAATGCAATATGTAATGAACAAAAAGGATAGCATGATATAATTCACATATATGATGACTGGCTAAATAGGATGGAATTGCAAAATTCCCATATATGATGCCTGGCTAAACAAGATGGCATTGCATAATTCACATATATGATATAGAAACTAAACAGATGGCATTCACACAAAACATGTCTAAACTAAGTAGATGACATATAGGATGTGTAAAGTAAGCAATGCAAGGCGCCAAATGCATGATATGACAGACATCAGCATGCCAAGTGAGAGCAAAGACCTCGGGGGGTAAATAGGAGTGGTCTGCTCCCTCTGAATCCCCCTCTGAACAGTTATCTTCCTCTTGATTACAATCTGGAATGGGGGGAAGGGGGGCTGCCATTGCGGCCACCATGGAGTGACATCTGCATGACATTATATTGCCATGCAAGGCTCTTCTCTTTTGCTCTACATGTTCAGTACCATTGTGTACAATAACTGACATGCATAGGAATAAAACATAGTGAGATTATGTAAGGAATGCATGCAGAAATCCAGAGTGATGGTAGCAACCAGTAGATAGACCCAAACCAATGATAGCAGGCAGATAACAGCTTCAGTTAAAAAATACAGGTAATGGCTCCTTTACAATTTGTTTCCCACCCAACATGAAACACATAGTAGACACCCGAGATTAAGCAGATAGTAGACAGAGATACTATTCGTTGCTGCCCCGATTTGTACCCCACAACCATTTAAAAACTCACGTTTGATTATTTGTTTGGACCTGACTCGGAGTCTAAGAGGTGAACAGGACGATAAAGTAGCATGTAATATTAAGCGATGCATAACGTAAGCAGACACGAAAGAGTGCAACCTCTCTTGCGGACCCGTGTAGTCCTCAATGTCATCTCCTCAGTTGATGATGGTAATGCAGTGGTGGTGGCTGCCGGCAGCGGGGAAGAAGATCTGAGGCGGCAAAAGACGGTCTGGAGGGGGGATCTCTACTGCGGTGGACGCTTTCGTCATTGGAGCAGCTCAGCTGGGGCGGACGATGGCGCGACAAGAGCGGGACAAACCACACAAAGTTTTCTTTGACACCTATCTGTATCAGAAGTATAATTATGTAAAGGCTCATTTGAATTGGATGATTCTAACAACGCAGGGATAGGAAATATACAGGAATAGGATAGGAATGCACGTGCAAAACAGAGCATTTGCTAACACAGGATTTCTGTCAATCTGGGTGTTTGGTTCACAAGAATTGGAAGATCACACAAATGCAAAGAAGCATGGTCATATTAAAGTCAAACCACATGAAAATGTACAGTTATAATGCGATTATGCTACTATCACTTAGTCTTGTTCTTCATGAATAGGAATTTGAAAAGGAGGGCCGGGTGGATATTAAAATTCCTACGGTTTTTCTTTGAAAGAGACACTAAAGGAAAAAATCCTACAGTTTTCCCTTGCTCCATTCCTTTGAACCAAATGCATGAATAGTAGTACCATAAGAAACTTTCCAATTTCTATGTCTTTCCTTCACTTTTCCTTTCAACCAGTGGCCATTCTAGTAGGCAGGCTTGAACAGGCAAAAGCTTGCACTCCAAAAATGTTTTTGTACTACTTCTACTACTTTGGACCCAGCCCAATGCCCTACTAGCTCAACTCCCAGGCCCATCTACACATGCACAGCTCCAACGCGCAGAAATAAATAATGATGGCTTTCGAGAGAGTCCATCACGAATAGCTAACTTGCCTAGTACCACACTGCTTGTCATATAGGAGAAACTATTCGTATTTCTCATTACTATGTGTGCTCAGTGGACAATATAAATTACATGTAGAGTAAAAAAGCGATGCGACAAGTGTACAACCTCTTCGGCGAAGCCATGTCGATCTCAGCATCATTGGGTTGGTCGCTGAGGATGCTGCTGCTGATGTGGCTGTCGGAGGCGGGGAAGAAGATCTTAGGCATCTGCAGATGGAGCTGAGGGTACTGCTCCGCTATGATGGACGGTTTTGTCGTTGGACCAGCTCCGGTGAGGTGTACGACGGCGAGGCTAAAGCAGGACAAGAGAGACAACGTTAACCTGAAGTGGGATTCTAATAGCATCTCCAATAGATGATGTAAAATACATCACCAAAAAGTGCTAGATTTAAAAGACATCAGGCGCTCGTCTCTGAAGTTAACTGTCAAAACTGAATTTAACCGTGGAAACTGAATTTTACTGTTGAAACTGAAATGTACTCTCGAAACTGAATTTTGCTGTCAAAACTGAATTTTACTATCGGAACTGAACGCAGTAGTAGCAGAGAAGCAATGCACTAGTCGTTTTGGCCACTCGAGCATTAGTGGCAGAGAAGCAGTGATCTAAATCGACAGCCGCTCCAGCAGGGAACGTACTACCAGAGAGCAGCCGGGGCAGCTGGTCGTGCAGCAGTAGCAGCGCTCGGAGCATCAGCGCGTGCGAGAGCCGTAGCAGCAGTAGGAGCGCGAGCGAGTGCTGGAGCTGCTGCTCATGCAGCAGCAATGTGAGCAAGAGTAGAGCAGCAGCGCGAGCAAGAGCAAGAGTAGAGCAGCAGCACGGCCAGCGACAGCCGGAGCTGCAGCAGCAGCAGCTCCTGCCGATGTGGCCATCGCCGCCGAGGGAGCAACACCATGGCGAAGAGACACCGTGGAGGAAGTGGCCGGTGACGCTGCCGTCGATGGAGCCGCGCCATGGCGGCTCGGGATCGAGTAGCAGCAGCACCGTGAGATCAAATAAAGGAGAAAATGCAGCGATTAGTGTAGAACCTCTTTGGTGGCACCGACTAGGCCTCTGCTTCATCCGAGGAATCGGTGATGGTGCTGCGGTTCCGGTGGTGCAGGTGAAGACGACACTGTGGGAATGGAGGTGGCGCGATAGACGAGGCAAACGTCGGGGCAGCTCCTTGGAGGTGGAGGACGGGGCGGCTGAACTGGCGGGACGACGAGATCGACGACGGATCCTCATCCGGTGTGGTGGATGAGGGACGTCGAGCTGTTGCGGCGGACGATGTCGTCGGGGAAGAGGCTTCGGCTGGGCGGCGGTCGGGTGGCGGACGGAGGAGCGTGGGGTTTCGCGGGTTTTGGCGGCCTCGGTGTACGAATGGGGGCGGAGGGGGTGGGAGGGGGAACCATGGCTAAGGGACGCGCTTGTCCGAAATGTGGGGTAAGTTACGAAAGTACCCCTACCCGTTTGGACCATGGGAAGTCGAGGCGGGATTTTCGGCTGAGGGATAGAAGGGGGATTTCGCGTGTCGGGGCGGCGCGACCGATTTCGGAGGAGGGGGGAGTTTTCGCGTGCGTTAAAATTTCGGGATAACAAGGTGCGGGTTGAAGGGGCTGGAGTTTCGCAGCACAAGAGACAAAGAGATAGCTTGAAATTTCGGGATAACAAGGCACGGCTTGAAATTTTGGGAGAACAAGCTTAACGTGTAAAAAAAACAATTCGCACCACACAAGAGAGAGTCATGTCCCGTTTTACTATATGAATTACTACAAATGCCATTCAAAAACAACAATGAACAACTTAAAAATTCGGGAGAACAAGCTTACCGTGTACGGTACCATATCAATTCGTACTTCCCTCAACAACAACAAAAAACAATTTGTACCGTCTACCGTATGGACTAAAATTGAGGCCATTTTCCGTATTTGAATGGGATTGTTGTCAGGTTAGTTATACCATTATCTAAATATTATCTTCACAACACACGACATGAATATAATACTAAATTCCCATTTAAATATGAACTACATGTACCATACGATCTTGAATTCAAATATGTGTATCCATTTTATGTTGAATTCAAATCGTAGTACATGTATGCTCTAGCTAGATGTTCGGAATCTAAATGATGTTTGATATGTATAATGTGTTTAATACACAACACACACACAACATTTAGATGTTAGCTGCCAAAGCCACCCATTATCTCCAATTTGAATAGTTTTGTCCATGCATGGATGAAATGTGGTCAAACGATGCCTACCAACGGTATATCAAATTCAAATCAATTTGGCCTTGTTCAATGTGTATATAGTATAGCATGCTCGATTCAATACCACACCACATATCTCCATTATATCATGCATGCATGGGTTTCAAACATCATGATCTCTTATTCAAATATTTGAATTCACTTTTATATTGATTATGATCTCACCAAGTCTTTTGCACCCACACAGTCGTCTTCTCTTTATCGTTGTATCACTAAATTTCTCTCGTGCATGCATGCACACGCACTCCCACTCGGCATTATCCATCGCACACACACACACAATATCTTTCTTCAGGTCTGTCTACCACGATCTCTCAAGCTAGGTAGATCTCTCCATCGCCCTCTCTTTCCCACACACACACACCGATCGATATACCCCTTCTAGCTAGCAGGTTTGCCTACCACACACACATGTACACACAGTCACTTCCCCCTCTCACCATCCATCCCTCACGCACCAGCTACGAGGCGCGCATGCTCACACACACACGCGCGCGCGAGCGCGCTCTCGCCCCCTCATCTCTTATTATCAATCTCGCACTCGTACATTACCTCTAGTTAACTAGTAGGACTCTCTCACCCACCCACACACACACACCTCCCCCTCTTCGTCACTTCAGGCCTTCTTTAATGGGACAAATGCATTTTTGCCCCTAGTTGGAACCTACCCATGGGGTTTGCCCTTACTTTTCGACTCTGCTCAGTTTTGCCCTTAGATTTTCCCCCGAGGTCGCCCAAATGCCCTTTGAACGTTTGACCAATACTTTGAAAATTCATAACAAGTTCATATGAACTCAAAAAAATGCAAATAAGATATCAAAATGTTCAGATAAACATTACCTTTATGTGCATATCATTTGCATTCGGGACAAAAGCACCGTTTAAACTACCCGAGGTTATTAATTTTGCTAACATTATTATTAATAAAAAGGTATAAACAATACTTTTTCATGAATAAAAATTACATGCAAATGTAGGTGATGTTTTCTGAACATCCAGATATCTTATTTGCATTTTCCTGAGTTCATATCAACTTGTTAAGAAGTTTAAAAATAATGGTCAAAGTCATTTGAACATTCATAACAAGTTGATATGAACTTAGAAAAATGCAAATAAAATATCAGGATGCTCAGTCAACTTGCTTGCTCATGAAGACCTCGGGTATTTGAGGAAGCCCATCATCGGAATATACAAGCCAAGTTCTATAATGAGAAATTCCCACTAGTATATGAAAGTGACAAAATAGGAGACTCTCTATATGAAAAACATGGTGCTACTCTGAAGCACAAGTGTGGAAAAAGATAGTAACATTGCCCCTTCTCTCTTTTTCTCTCATTTATTTTTTTCTTTTCTTTTATTTTTTCCCCTTTTTTTCATGGCTCTTTTTTGCCTCCTTTTCTTTTTTCGTCCGGAGTCTCATTTCGACTTGTGGGGGGATCATAGCCACCATCATCCTTTCCTCACTGGGACAATGCTCTAATAATGATGATCATCACACCTCTATTTACTTACAACTCAAAATTACAACTCGATACTAGAACAAAAATATGACTATATGAATGCCTCTGGCAGTGTACCAGGATGTGCAATGATGCTAGCGTAACTTGTATGAAAATGATGAACGGTGGCTGAGCCACAAATACTATGTCAACTATATGATCATGCAAAGCAATATGACAATGATGATGTGTGTCATAAAAAACGGAACGGTGGAAGTTGCATGGCAATATATCTCGGAATGGCTATGGAAATGCCATGATAGGCAGGTATGGTGGCTGTTTTGAGGAAGATATAAAGAGGCTTATGTGTGATAGAGCATATCATATCACGGGGTTTGGATGCACCGGCGAAGTTTGCACCAACTCTTGATGTGAGAAAGAGCAATGCACGGTACCGAAGAGGCTAGCAAATTGCGGAAAGGTGAGAGTGCGTATAATCCTTGGACTCACATTAGTCATAAAGAACTCACATACTTATTGCGAAAGTTTATTAGCCCTCGAAGCAAAGTACTACTACGCATGCCCCTAGGGGGGAGGTTGGTAGGAGTTAACCATCGCCCCCCCCCCGACCACCACACAAAGGAAGTTAATCAATAATAATTCATGCTCCAACTTCTTAGCATAACGACAGACCATACGTGCATGCTTTGGGAATCACAAACCTTAACACAATTATTCTTACTAAAACACAATTATCTACTAATACCTCCCACATATTACCATCTTAATATCGCAAAACTATTGCAAGGAATCAACTTTATCATATTCAGTGATCTACATGAAAGTTTTTATTATATCCCTCTTGAATACCTATCATATCAGGACCAAATTCATAACCCGTGCATATTACCATTGCTATCATGAGACTCTCAAAAAGATATAAGTAAAGCATGAGAGTGCAAATATTTCTTTAAAATATCATCACCGCCATGCTCTAAAAGATATAAGTGAAGCACTAGAGCAACTGCCTAGCTCAAAAGATATAATTGAAGCACATAGAGTATTCTAACAAATTACGAATAATGTGTGTCCCTCTCAAAAAGGTGTGTTCAACAAAGATGATTGTGACAAACTAAAAAGCAAACAAAATCAAACAAACTGTTTCACAAGACGCCCCAAGTAAAACACATATCATTTGATGAATAAAAATATAGCTCCAAGTCAGTTACCAATAGATTGTAGACGAAAGAGGGGATGCCTTCCGGGGCATCCCGAAGCTTAGACGCTTGAGTCTTCCTTGAATATTACCTTGGGTGCCTTGGGCATCCCCAAGCTTAGGCTCTTGCCGCTCCTTATTCCTTTATCCATCGTAGTCTCACCCAAAACTTGGAAACTTCAGCACACAAAACTCAACAGAAACCTCGTGAGATCCGTTAGTATAACAAACAAATCTTAAACTTTAGGTACTATTGTAAATTGATTCATATTTAATATTGGCATAATGCTACTGTACTCCAACTTCTCCATGACTCATACCCCCCCCCCCCCCCGATACGATCCATAGATTCATCAAAATAAGCTAACTATGCAACAAAAACAGAATCTGTCTAAAACAGAACAGTCTGTAAAGATCTATTTAAAAGTCATACTTCTGTAACTCCAAAAATTCTGAAAACTTAGGAAAACGTGGGAAATTCATATACCAATACTGTGTAAAAAATTCAGATTTTTCTGACGCTCCAGTACAGAATTAAAATTCCAGCACTGGAAGCAAAACTTTCTATTTTCCAAACAGCATCAATTATACTATCTTCCAAATTATCCCAAAGGCATTACTTGGCACAAACACTAATTAAAACATAAAAATATAATCATAACAGAAGCTATAATCATGCGAACACTCAAAAACAGTAGGTAAAAGCAAAAATTTATTTTATTCATTGGGTTGCCTCCCAACAAGCGCTATTGTTTTATGCCCCTAGCTAGGCATAATGCATAGTTTCAAGTGTTGTCATCCTTCAAATTGATTCCATAGGTGGCCCTCATAATGGATTCATATGGTGCTTTAATTATTTTCCCAGGGAAGTGTTCCATCCCTTTCTTTAATGGAAATTGAAATCTTATATTACCTTCTTTCATATCAATAATAGCACCAATAGTTCGAAGAAAAGGCCTACCAAGTATTATGGGGCAAGACGGATTGCATTCAATGTCAAGAACAATAAAGTCCACGGGCACATAATTTCTATTTGTCAAGAACAATAAAGGCTTGCAGCGGCGGAAAGGTTTTCTCTTCTGGCTCTCTGGGGGTTTCCCAATATTTGTGAATTTATAGAAGTGGAATTAGGTCAAAAGGAGTCACGTGGGCCCCACAAGGTAGTACGGCGCGCCCCCCTCGGGCGCGCCCTAGTGCCTTGTGAAGCCCCTGTGGGGCTTCTGTCCTCCTCCCGAAGCTTCCCAGGTTTCTTTTGTCCTGAAAAAATCTCCAAAAAGTTTCGTGGCATTTGGACTTCATTTGGTACTGTTTCTCTGGAAAGCCAAAAACAAGCAGAAAACAGCAACTGGCACTAGGCACTGGGTTAATAGGTTAGTCCCAAAAAATGATATATAATTGCATACAATTGCATATAAAAACATCCAAGATTGATACTATAATAGCATGGAACAATCAAAAATTATAGATACGTTGGAGACGTATCAACCAACAGTCCAAGCTCCCCGCCTACCGCCAAAAGCCCGGCCTATCGGGATTTCTAGGAAACCGGCAGTTGCGAACGATCGCGTGGCAGTTTCATGTGCAGGGGAGGGGCGTGGTGTGTTAGTAAAAAGAAATGCCATGGCATTTCTTTTTTTAGTGTTGTTTTCGTCCAATAACTTCCACCGTCGGATGCAGATCTTACAGTTATTGGGGCGTTCGCCAGGAATAGTCTCGTGGCGAACTATTGGCTAGCCTCTTTTTCACACGCACTGCGTTAACACATAAGTATCATCTCTCTCCCTCCTACCCACGCACACACCTACACTGACGACTTTCTCGGGACTTCTGGCACACACCATCTCTCTATAGGTCGATGTCACACACATACACTTGTACTCTAGGTTTACTACGTACACAAAGAGGAGAGGTGCACGCATGCACTCATCCTTTCTCACACTGTCACACACACACGCGGGTACTCTTTCCGACACACACCATCTCTTTTTTTTGTGGGGACACACCATCTCTCTCTAGGTCTATGTATACCACGCTCTCTCTCTCTCCCCCACACACACTGGTGGAGTACGTGCATGAAGAGAAGATGTGCACGCATGCACTCATTCCCTCACACACACACGCAGGTACACGGTGGAACACATTTTTGTACGAAGAGCCACCCCACGTGATAATTTGACACATGTAGAGTCGTTCACTTAATGGATGGTCAATTAATACATCGCATGCAAATTGAGTGGCATGACCGCATGAGGGAGGAAGTACTAGTTGATTATGACATTACTATCATCCACCGCATGCATGCGAGTATTTAAATCATGGGTTGCTAGTACTACGAGGCAACGTCATCAATTTTTGGCTAGGTTACTGTTGGTGGCCTTTGTATTTAAAAATGGATGGAGTGGAGTACTACGCTCGCCTACTAGGGCTCTCCCACCGCCTACACTCACCTCCCCGCCTCGACCATCCGATTCCGCCATGGATAATCCCTTAGATCCCAGCATCCCGCGGGCTACCCTCTCCCTGCGGCCCGCAGCATTGTCACCTTTGAGCGAAACCCACATGTGTTTCAAAGGGGATCCATTGCTCTGGAATCACAGATCGGTGGCACCGAAGGACATGCCGGGGCTGCGTTTCAGGTGGTGGGCAGCAAGGGCAAATCGGATCGAGGAAGTGTCGCATTGATTGGAGACAAGTTCGAAGGAGCTGCGCCTGGCAAAGCACAAGGCGGAGGCGCGTGTGGATATCAGGGGTGAGATGCTGAGGGATGTCAACATCTGGCAGCGTCGCGTTGATTTCGAGCTGGGGCTAATGGCAAAGATCATATTCACGGAGTCGACTGCGGAGGAGAGAACGTGCATGCCTGCGGAATGGCATGAGAAGCCGGTGCAACTGTTCAAATGGGAGGTAGGAGAAGCCAAATCGCTCAACCAGCGGCGGCGGCGGCGCTGGGGATGCATCGTAGGTGAGGTGACCTGCCCTCCTTCCCCGCCAGCGATGGGCTGACCTGCTCAGTTGCTGCTGCAGTGAACACGCGGCGCCATGGCGGTTTGCAATCGCGACAATCACTCCATCTATGTATTGTATTTCTATGAAAATACTCCATCTATATGTGTTGTATTTCTATGAAAATAGTTGGTCGTTTGGAAAAAGATGGTCATTGATTTATCACGAATTTTTGAATGCTTGGTCGCGAGAACTCATCGGGAGCCGTTCCAAAACCATCAATAAATTTCGAGCTAGTTTCCCGTCACATTCCAAAGTACCATGCTATAATTAATTGCAAACCTGTTCACACCGATCTAACCTAAACGTGTTTCCACTTTGCAGCATATTAGTACTAGGTTATAAAAAGGGAAACTAACTACTCGAATATTACTGCACATTCCTCCTCATAAGCCTTTCTTGTTCGTCGTTCCTTGCGTCTGCCTTGGCCGGTAGGAAGAGCTCTAGGCCAAGAAAGAACAAGGGAGCGACGACCTTGGACGCGGAAAAAAAGAGGGCCCACCGCACCGCGGAGGCCTCGAAAGATCTCTCATGGGCAGGAGAGGGCTCTCAGAAGTGCATTCACAGCGGAGGCGAACATGCCGACCGGGAAATGCTGAAGTCGTTAGCCCGCGACGACATGCCCGCTCAGCTCAACAAGCAGAAGGAGTTGATCGCCGGCTTGCCGAAGCTGGTGAAGGAGAGCAATGCCTCAGTTGATAAGGCGACCGGCGAAATCGTGGAACTTCAGGAGGACAAAGCGAAGCTCTGCCATGAGCTCGACCTGCTGAAGGAGGAGATCGCCGGCTGGGAGAAGCTGTGAGAGAAGAGCAGTGCCTCGGTGAAGATGCTGACCGTCGTCATTGGGGAACTTAGGGATGACATGGCGAAGCTCCACACCGAGAATGTGGCTGCTGTCAAGCAACATCATGCGGACGTGAAAGAGATCATCCACGCTCGCCTCGAGAAATCCCGCGCCATGGAAGCAATGAAGAAGATGGCGGACGAGAGGCGAGAGGAGATGAAGGTCGTGGAGGCGATGAAGAAGCAGTTAGAACTCCGTGCCCAGTAACCCTTCATGAAGTAGAGAGCAGCAGCCAGACCGTTGTCTGCGTCTTCCTTTTTTTTCCAGGTAATCTTCCTTGTTCATTTGCCCCTGTGTCTTCATCTTTTGCCACTATGTCTTTCGGGCGTTTCCGCATGTGTCCTTCTAAATTATCCTGAATAGGTAAGACAATTATTATCCGTTGCCATTCTCATCATATTATTTCATTTGTACTAGGCTGCGAGGCACGACTAAAATAGTGCTAACGATGAGCGGTGCCGTGGGATCACATGAAAACTAGATCATTTTTTATCGCCATATCGCACTGGTCTGCCGTGTTTCGCACTCCGCGTCGGGCTAGTACTCCAGTGGAAAACTAGAGTATACCGCACGGTTCTTTGCTCCTCCTTAGGTTGTCGGCAACAATTATACCTCCTTTCGCCGACATGTGGGACAGCCAACATCCGGGCCGACGTGTCATGCACCAGATTAGAGTGGGGAACGGAAGGGGAGACTTACCCCTCGTAGTAATAATGACTATAACGAGCAGTCAAATCACAAGGCCCCACTCCAGCAGTAATGAGCCGTCAAATCACAAAGCCCCACCTTTCCCGTAGTAAGTTGAATCCGCTACTCCCTCGTCCTCCTCGCCTCTCTGTCAAACCAACCAGGCGAAACTTGCCCCGCCATCGCCTATAGTTTTGTAAGTATCAATGGATTGCGCCATGGAGCAAAACTAACAAGATCAAATTAAAGAAAAAGGTGGGACATATACAGCACGCTCCTCGCATTCACATCGCACCTACATGGTCAGTCCGGCACGCTGCTCACGGAATGGAACGAGCGTCGGCTGAGTTACTACTAAAGTAGAAAAGAGAGAACAGCGAGACTAGTACAGTACATACGTAGTACTACTATACTAGTATATGATGCTGGATGAGGGACAACCAGCATCTGGATCGACGTTTCATGCACCAAATTATGCATAGTACTACGTGCTTAGATGGGGTGCTAAGTCTTTCTTTGACAACTAAACTCCTTCATGCGTTGCGTAAACTTCTCTCATTTAAGTGTTTTGCATAGGTCCGCGCGCTTCGCATTCGTTCTTCCTAGGGTCACCAAACTCCTCTCTCTTCTCTTTACTCCTACCTTGTCACATCCGTTTTTTTGCATATGTGGCATGCTTAGCACCTGTACACCATGGAAGGGGAGACTCACCCCGGTCGTAGCGCTGCAGTAATAATGACTATAATGAGCAGTCAAATCACAAGGCCCCACCTTTCCATCAGTAACGAGCCATCAAATCACACAGCCCCTCCTTTCTAGCAGTAAGTTGAATCCGCTACTCCCTCGTCCTCCTTGCCTCTCTGTCGAACCGACTAGGCGAAACTGCCCGGCCTAACGTGCGGGAAAAGCCCTGCCCTCCACTTTTAAATAGTATAATTTTGTATCAATGGATTGCACCATGGAGCAAAACAAAAAGAAAACGGTGGCACTATATGTATACAACACGCACATCGCGTTCGCGTCGCACCCCACACGGTTGGTCGGTCCGGCACGCCGCTCACGGAATGGAACGCGAGTCATCTTGCGTTTGCACTCACATGTGGGACCGCAATTGAGCAGCCGACCATAGGCACACTCTCCCCCGTCCCTCAGGCCCGACACGTCGGCTGAGTTGTACTAGAAGAGAGACACCAGCGATAGTAGTACTAGAGTAGTGCTGTACACACATCGTTGCCTAGACGATCCCTGCACGACAGGGGAGATCAGTTCGTCCATCCATGTAACCAGAGTCCAGCAGACGACTGGATTGGCTATCGTGTACATATCGTGTAGGCTGTGTCGTACTAACATATGGCTGTAGTTCTGTTGATAAATCTAAAAAAAGTAGGATCAACACTAAGTATATTGCAATACCGATAAAATTTGAATCCATTCTCGGTATGAATACAAATCTTGTCCACTCACCCTAGGCGGCTAGGGCAACCTCTCCCCTCCCTGCTTCACCGATGAGCCAGTGGATTCACCCCTCCCCTCTTCCCACCGCTCTGTCGACCGGTGGCGGGGAGCGGAATCCCGGTGCCTATGCTCCGGTTATTAGTTTATGTTAGGGGTTTTAGTCCTCGCATGCGCAACGCTTAGGCGGACGATGTCGGTGCTTCTTATTCCGAGTATGTCTTCCGAGCTCCGATCCTCCTTGAGTTCATTCGTCTAGACATAGTCGATGGAACTCCAGCGTAGATTCTTGTCGTCTCCTTTGGGGCGGTGAGGTTAAGGTTTCTTGTCATCCGGCGACATTTGCTGTCATGTGCTTTGGATTAATGCGAGGGTTAAACAACGACAACTGTGTTCCTCCAGGGCGCTGGTTATTAGGGGCACATGCACGAAGACTACTCGGTTGCCATCAAGAAGGTGAAGCCGGCTACATTAGGACATCGGCGACATCGATTGACGCCTTTTCTACTAGTTTGCTTTTTGAGCTTTGATCCTCGTCGAGTTTGTTTGTCGGGACGTAGTCGATGGAGCTCCGGCGTAGATTCATGTTGTCTCCTTGGGGCAGTGAGGTTAGCGTTTCTTGTCATATGGGAGAATTTGGTGCTATATTAATTAGGTGCCTTAGATCAATGATGACAACTACACCTCCGGGGCGCTGCTCCTTAGGGGCACGTGCACGAAGACTCCTCGATAGTCATTGACGAGGTTAAGCCGGCTCCGGTAGGATAGCAGTGACAACGACACGTCGACGGCTCTTTCTGACTGCAGTTGGTTGTTCGCTGGTCTCGGAATTTGGATGCATTTTTTTATCAAAGATGCTATGTACTTGCAAACATTTACAATAGACCCGGTCTCCCTCAAAAAAGGTTGCATATAGTTTATGTTCAAAATCAGAACAAAGATTGATGGCTCTTACATTTTTTTTGCAAATGCTAAGATCACGAATTTTCAGAAATTTCATTTCCCTTTATGTTGGAAACAATACATTTCAAGCTCTAGCTAGCTATTCGAAATGTAAATTGTGCATGTTTTATAAGTATAGCGTGGTAAGCAAACAAAATGTATGGTGTGCCCCCATTTAGATGTGAACTGCAAAAGCCACACATTACCTCAAATTCAAACTACTTAGTCCATGGATGCAATGTGTTCAAATGGTGCCATCGACATCTCAAATTCAAAAGAGTTCGACCTTGTTCGTTCTATATTTTCAGCCGTGATAATTTGACCCATGTGGTTGTTCACTTAATGGAGGGTCGGGGACCAGAAGTGAACAATACAAAGTGCGGCCTGGCTCGTATGCAATTTTAAACGATTGTTTTTATGGAGAGAAAAAAAGAAAACTACTCCACTATATGTATATAAGCAGGAGCCTCCGCTCTTGCATGCTAGGGTTGCTCTCTTCACACACTCATCCTCTCCAGATCTAAACACGACAGTGGTGGCCTGATACGTCTCCAACGTATCTATAATTTTTGATTGTTCCATGCTATTATAGTATCAATCTTGGATGTTTTATATACATTTACAAGCAATTATACATCATTTTTTGGGACTAACCTATTAACTTAGTGCCCAGTGCCAGTTGTTGTTTTTTGCCTGTTTTTGGTTTTTCAGAGTATCAGTACCAAACGAAGTCCAAATGCCACGAAACTTTTTGGAGATTTTTTTCTGGACATAAGAGACACTAGAAGCTTCGGGAGAGGGCCAGAAGACAGAGGAGGTGGCCACGAGCCACCCCGGGGCTCTTTTATGCATGATTGTTATAGCTTCGTATTTCTCTCTGATCTATTGATTTGGTTTGGCCAACTAGATTGATTTATCTTGCAATGGGAGAGGTGCTTTGTAATGGGTTCGATCTTGCGGTGCTCAATCCCAGTGACAGAAAGGGACATAACACGTATGTATCATTGCTATTAAGGGTAAAAATATGGGGTTTATTCATGCGTGAGTTTACTTTGTCTACATCATGTCATCTTACTTGAGGCGTTACTCCGTTCTTTATGAACTTAATACTCTAGATGCATGCTGGATAGCGGTCGATGTGTGGAGTAATAGTAGTAGATGCAGAATCGTTTCGGTCTACTTGTCTCGGACATGATGCCTATATACATGACCATTGCCTTGGATATCGTCATGATTATTTGCTTTTCTATCAATTGCCCAACAGTAATTTCTTCACCCACCGTATGCTATTTTCAAGAGAGAAGCCTCTAGTGAAAACTATGGCCCCCGGGTCTACCTTTATCATATATTGAAAATTCTAAAAATACCTTGCTGCAATTTTGCTTTATTTATTTTATTTTGTATTTTTGTTCTATCTATCTATCTATCTATCTATCTATCACCATACAATTTAATCTTGCAATTAACCACCAAGGGATTGACAACCCCTTGTTATTTTGTTATTTTGTGTGCAGGTGCTGCTAACAAGTTGTTGCGTGATTCTCCTACTGGATTGATAACCTTGGTTTCATAACTAAGGGAAATACTTATCTCTACTGTACTGCATCATCCCCTCCTCTTCGGGGAAATCCCAACGCAGCTCACAAGTAGCAGGAAGAATTTCTGGCGCCGTTGCCGGGGAGACATCATCAACATCTATCAAGTACTTACGCACAAACTTTCATCTCCTTGCATTTATATTATTTGCCATTTGCCTCTCGTTTTCATCTTCCCCACTTCTAAAATGTTTTCACAAAAACACAAAAATATTTTTGTTTGCTCATTTGCTTGCTTTTTGCCTTCTTGTCAACACTCAAAAACAGAAAAAGAAATAAGAAAAATTAAGATGGATCCTCATCCTCTTGCTAATCTTTTTAAAAGATCCAATTATGATGAACCAATTGCTAGTAAGTTAACTGCACTAGATTATCTTTATGAAGTTTTGCTTGAAATTCGTGAACCTGAAAATTGTGATGAAGTGTTAAAAGAAGAAATTTATAAGGTGATTCACGATAGCTCCTTGAATGAAAAGCATGATTGTAATGATATTATTGTAAATTCTATTAATGTCAATTGTGTTAGTGATATGCAAAACCCCAAGGTTGGGGATGATGATTTTGTTATATCCACTACTTATTGCAATGATCATGATTGGGGTGATAATGATTCTTATGATCTTGAATATTTATTTAAACCTCATGATGAATATGCTTGCGATAATATTGAAAGTGGGTTCGGAAGAGTGTCAACCTTAGCTAAAAATAATCCCACATATTTGGAGAGTGTTCAATCTTATGAAATTTTTGACGAGAGTGGGTTTGGAGAGGCCATAAGTTTAGTTAATGCTAATCCCACTATTTCGGAAGATTATAAAAACTTTATGCATGTGGATCATAAAGAGAGTATTGTTTATGATAGCTATATTGTTGAATTTGAGTATGATCCTACATGTAATTATTATGAGAGAGGAAAATATGGTTGTAGAAATTTTCATGTTACTAAATTACCTCTCATTATGTTGAAATCATCAATTTTTTATTCTTCTCCTATGCATATGCTAGAAATTGCTTGCCTTGATAATTTGTTTGCTTATAAAATGCCTATGCATAGGAAGTATGTTAGACTTAAATGTGTTTTTCACATGCTACATGATGCTCTCTTTGTGTTTCAATTATTATCTTTCATGTGAGCATCAATAAAATCTTAAGCTTATCTTAATGGCTATAAAGAAAGAGCTTGTTGGGAGACAACCCAATGAATAAAATAAATTTTTGCTTTTTATTTCTGTTCTTGTGTGTTTACACAATTATGCTACTGTTATGATTGTGTTTTTTATGTTTTAATTAGTGTTTGTGCTAAGTAATGCCTTTGGGGTGATTTGGAAGATAGTATAATTGATGCTGTTTGGAAAACATAAAGTTTTGCGTCCAGTGCTGGAAATTTAGTTCTGTACTGGAGCGTCATAAAAATCTGATTTTTTTACACAGTATTGGTATATGAATTGCCCACGTTTTCATAATTTTTCAGAATTTTTGGAGTTACAGAGGTATAGCTTTTAAATAGATCTTTACAGACTGTTCTGTTTTAGATAGATTCTGTTTTTGTTGCATAGTTTGCTTATTTTGATGAATCTATGGATCGTGTCGGGGGGTATGAGTCATGGAGAAGTTGGAGTACAGTAGCATTATGCCAATATTAAATATGAATCAATTTACCATAGTACTTAAAGTTAAAGATTTGTTTGTTATACTAACAGATCTCACGAAGGTTTTGTTGAATTTTGTGTGATTGAAGTTTTCAAGTTTTGGGTGAGATCACGATAGATGAAGGAATAAGGAGTGGCAAGAGCCTAAACTTGGGGATGCCCAAGGCACCCCAAGGTAATATTCAAGTAATACTCAAGCGTCTAAGCTTGGGGATGCCCCGGAAGGCATCCCCTCTTTCTTCTACCAACTATTGGTAATTTAACTTGGAGCTATATTTTTATACATCACATGATATGTGTTTTACTTGGAGCGTCATGTATTATATGAGTCTTTGATTTGTTTGCTTTTTAGTTTGTCACAATCATCTTTGCTGGACACACCTATTTGAGAGAGCCACACGTTTATCATGATTTGTTAGAATACTCTATGTGCTTCACTTAAATATTTTGAGCTAGGCAGTTTCTCTAGTGCTTCACTTAAATCTTTTTGAGCACGGCGGTGGCTATATTTTGAAGAAATATTTGCACTCTCATGCTTCACTTATATCTTTTTGAGAGTTGATAATAGTAATGGTAATTTGCGCAAGATATGAATTTGGTCCCAAAGTGATGAATATTCAAGAGGGATATAATAAAAACTTTCATGAAAGATCATTGGATATGATAAGTTTGATTCCTTGCAATAGTTTTGCGATATGGAGATGATAATATGTGAGTCATGTTAGTGAGTAATTGTGATTTAGTAAGAATATTGGTGTTAAGGTTTGTGATTCCCTATGCATGCACATAAAGTCAATAGTTATGTAACTAAATTATATCCTACTTATGGTGCATTATTCGGTGTTAGTTATGTTCAATGCATGTTTATGACTGTTTTTGCTTTTTGGTTGGTCGCTTCTCAATCTATTTGTTAGCCTTCATTTGTACTAAGCGGGAATGCTGCTTGTGCATCCAACATCTTAAACCCAAGTTGTGCCAAAAGAGTCCACCATACCTACCTATATGCGGTATTTCCATGCCGTTCCAAGTAAATTTGCATGTGCCAACTCTAATTTTTCAAAATAATTCTCTATTTTGTGTGCCTGTACCGCTCATGAAGCGGCAGGGGGTGGCCAATATTTTCCATGCTAGGTGTGTTATTCTCACGATGAGTGTTTATTCACTTGTCATTGCACGAGAGAGTGGCAGGTAATAGGGATGCCCAGTCCTGAAATGAATTTTTTTAATATGATGATAATAATAAATTCCTTGGAAAGTGTTGGTATGGAGGGCACCCGTGGATACGGCTAGCCATGAATTGTGAAAGAATGGTGGAAAGGAAATAAACTTTATTTTCTGTTTGGGAACCGCCTATAATGTGTCTTGCATGGAAGATATTGGGAATTCTCGATCGTTTTCGTTGACAGGAAAATCATGCCTCTCAAAATAATTTTATCTCCCTAATTTAAGCCTTGAGCTCTGGCACCTTTGCAAATCTCTGCTTCCCTCTGCGAAGGGCCTATCTATTTACTTTTATGCAATTTTTATTTTTATTTTGAGTCTCCATCTTCTCTTACAAAGCACCAACTAGAGAGCACTATTGTCATACTTGTGCATTGTGTGTAGCTAATATTGAGTGTGTTTCATGATTGGATCAATGATTGAGCATAAAGGGCTAGGGATAACTTTCTTTAGCGTTGATATTTTGAAAGACATGGTTGCTTGTTAGTATGCTTGAGTATTTATGTCTTCATGTCAAACTATAGACTATTGCTTTGAATCATTCAAGTCCAAATGTCCATGCTACAAAAGAAAAGAGTATATGATGAATATGATAGCTAGCATTCCACATCAAAAATTCTGTTTTTATCATTTACCAACTCGAGGACGAGCAGGAATTAAGCTTGGGGATGCTTGATACGTCTCCAACATATCTATAATTTTTGATTGTTCCATGCTATTATAGTATCAATCATGGATGTTTTATATACATTTACAAGCAATTATATATCAATTTTTGGGACTAACCTATTAACTTAGTGCCCAGTGCCAGTTGCTGTTTTTTGCCTGTTTTTGGTTTTTCAGAGTATCAGTACCAAACGAAGTCCAAATGCCATGAAACTTTTTGGAGATTTTTTTCTGGACATAAGAGACAGTAGAAGCTTCGGGAGAGGGCCAGAAGACAGAAAACATGGCCACGAGCACCAGGGAGCGCCCCAGGGGGGTGGCGCGCCCTGGTGCCTCGTGGGCCCACCTCTGCTCCGTTTGACCTAATTCCACCTCTATAAATACTCTAAAATCGGGAAACCAACAGAGGAGTCCACGAAATACTTTTTCCGCCGCCGCAAGTTCCTGTTCTCGAGAGATCCCATCTGGAGGC
This sequence comes from Elymus sibiricus, assembly GCA_039707655.1. Lineage (NCBI taxonomy): Eukaryota > Viridiplantae > Streptophyta > Magnoliopsida > Poales > Poaceae > Elymus > Elymus sibiricus. The sequence goes on along the minus strand of CM077670.1, from coordinate 77,740,473 downwards.
CTCTTCCGGCACTCTGCCGGAGTGGGATTCGATCACGGAGGGGCTCTCAATCAACCTTGTTGCCCTTCCAATGATGCGTGAGTAGTTTACCACAGACCTTTGGGTCCATAGTTAGTAGCTAGATGGCTTCTTCTCTCTTTTTGATCTTCAATACAATGTTCTCCTCGATGTTCTTGGAGTTCTATCCGATGTAATCACTTTTTGCGGTGTGTTTGTTGGGATCCGATGAATTGTGAGTTTATGATCAGATTATCCATGAACATTATTTGAGTTTTCTCTGAACTCTTTTATGCATGATTGTTATAGCTTCGTATTTCTCTCCGATCTATTGATTTGGTTTAGCCAACTAGATTGATTTATCTTGCAATGGGAGAGGTGCTTTGTAATGGGTTCGATCTTGTGGTGCTCAATCCCAGTGACAGAAAGGGACATGACACATATGTATCATTGCTATTAAGGGTAAAAAGATGGGGTTTATTCATGCGTGAGTTTACTTTGTCTACATCATGTCATCTTGCTTAAGGCGTTACTCCGTTCTTTATGAACTTAATACTCTAGATGCATGCTGGATAGCGGTTGATGTGTGGAGTAATAGTAGTAGATGCAGAATCATTTCGGTCTACTTGTCTCGGACGTGATGCCTATACATGAGCATTGCCTTGGATATCGTCATGATTATTTGCTTTTCTATCAATTTCCCAACAGTAATTTGTTCACCCACTGTATGCTATTTTCAAGAGAGAAGCCTCTGGTGAAAACTATGTCCAAGTAGCATGGCCACACACTCTCTCTGCTCACCGCTGGTCACAGATCTGGCTGGATCCCCTCCGCCGGGGAAGGGGTGAAGGTGCAACGTTCACGCGGTCCTCGTCGGCGACGGAGCAAACTGTGATGCCCTCTGCTCGACCGTGCACTAATCATACACACAAACATGCACGGGAAGATATCACAACACAACTCTAAACTCAAATTTAAACATAAATCTTCATATTACAATCCAGGGGTCACGAGGACCCGAATACATAAGTCATACAAACAAATATTATCTGGGTACAGACATAGTTAGTCAAGTTTGCCTTAAGAAGGCTAGCACAAACAGCTACACTGATCGAAAAGGCGAAGGCCTCCTGCCTAGGGCCTCCGAACTACTCCTGGTCGGCGGACTCAACGTAGTAGTAGTTGCCTCCGGGGATCTCCTGCTCCTGGGCTCCGTCGTCTGATCGCAGCAACCGGGTATGGGGAAAAAGAGGAGAAAAGAAACCGTGAGTACTCATCCAAAGTACTCGCAAGACTGACATCAGAACTATACTAAGTATGCATCGGTATCAAAGGAATGGGGCTATATCTTTGGACTAAACTGCAAAAATGCTCGAACAGAGGGGGAGAGGCCTAGCCTATCGAATACTAGCATCTTGAAACAATCTTGCAGCATCAGAAGAGAGTAGAACAAGATAATAATTATCAATCATATTTTAGTAATGCCCTGGGATCCTTCCTCGTCTACCCTGCGAGAAAGTGATCCCGAGAGCAGTAGTATCAGTTTAACAGTGTAATAGTTTCCATTTGTAGTTGTAGCAGATCAGGATACAACTCCGAGCGTCCTGTTACCGTGGACACGGCTATTCGAATAGATAACTTCCCTGCAGGGGTGCACTACTGTTACCCAACATGCTCGATCACATCTGGCCGGACACACTTGCTGGGTAATGCCCGGTCTCGGGTAATCGACACGACGCAATCCTACCTAGGCTCAGCAGAGAGGTCAACACGCTGGTCTAAATCCTAAGTGCAAAGGTGTCTTGGGCCATCGCCCTCTGCACTCCTGCACGTTGCGAGGGTGGTCGGGCCCCAGGCGCGACACTGTATACACAAGTGACGTAACCAGCCCACCCCAACAATCAGCCCGCATATCTGAGCTATGATGTCTGAAGAGCTTTCGGCTGATACATACGATGTAGAGGGTCCCATAACCATTATCCCACGTGGTGGTAGTGCGTATAAGGCCAGCGGCCTACTCGGATCAAATACCCAAATCTGTTAAGTGTGTTTTAGTAGCTCGCAGAGACGAACAGGGTTCCTGTCGCTCCGACTAGGTATCTCGCGGACCACGACCAGGGATCAGGCCCACATCTCTCCTAGGTGGTCTCCGCCTGCCCTGTCGCTCCGACTACAGTGCAAGTTCCGCGTCGGCTGTCGGGACAAGTCCCGAGCTACCACCACATTGGGTGGTACCGCTAACAGCCAGCCACCACAGGACTCTCTCGCGGGAACCCTTGGGTTCAACCTGTCTTGTTTCATTACCTCGCGGGCACTCTTGGAGCCGGCCCTACTTTAACAATTTAAAGTATTGCACTAATGTAAACAGTTCCGTGATCATCACCCAGAGTGATCACGGCCCGATAACAAGCCTGGCCAACGGACAAGGGTGAAGGGCCAGCTGATGAAACATAGCATTCCTAACTAGGCATCATAGGATAGCAGGTAGAGTATCAATAGTAGGCGATGAAATCAGGCTATGCATCAGAATAGGAGCTATCGGAACAACAACAAAAGCAATTCTAATGCAAACAATAGAGAGAAAGAGTAGGCGATATCTGGATGATCAAGGGGGTTTTGCTTCCCAGGAAGCTCAGCTGAAGGGGTCTGGTCGTCGATGACGTAGTCGTACTCTGCAGTGTCGTCAGCAGTCTCGGGGTCTATCGGGAGAGAAGGAGGGGGAAGAAACAATAAATACACGGCAATCAATGCAACACAAATGCGTGACATGGCAATATGCAGTGCTAGGGGTGTTCTAATGCAGTGCTAGGTATTTTGGTCGGAGCAGGAAAATATCCGGGAATATTTTCCCAGCTCCGAACACTATTCATTTAGCAGTTTTGGTAGCAATTGTTCAACGTTCGGTATGTTAGAGGCATGTGACAGGTATGTGGAGGGCATATTCGGATTCGTCATATTTTTCTAATCGTTTTTCATATATAAATTATTTTCATCCGAGTTACGGTTTATTTTATATGATTTTTCAAAGTTTTAATCATTTTCTGGAATTTCTGGAAATTATATTAATTATTAAATTCAAATTATAACAGTGAAATACTTTTATTACACAGACTTAGCCAACCACAGTCAATGACATGTGAGGCCAGTCAACTGCTGACTCAGCAGTCAACATTGACCAGGTCAAAGGGTGAACAGTGATGGTAGGGCCCAGGTGTCATTGACACAGAGGTTAATTAACCTATTTAATTTAGTTTAATTAGTGGTGGGGCCCCATTGTCAGTGTCACAGGGACTTAATTAGAGTTAATTAAGCGCTACAGTACAAGGGGACCCACATGTCAGCGTCTCATGTACTAACTGAAGGGTTATTTGTGGTGGGGCCCGTTGTCAGTGGCTATTAGGGTCAGTGGGTTAGTACTAATTAGGGGTTAGGCCCTAATCTAACCAGCTGACGGCTGGGGCCCACCTACAGTGACCCGGGCCGGTTTGACTTGGTCGCACGCGTGCCGGCGGTGATGTACAGAGGCGGCGGCGAGGCCCGAGCGGCCATCTCCGGCGACCATTTGGTCCGCCGCGAGGTCCTACGGGCTGCGGGCGACGGCGCGCATCGGCGGGCGCAAGCAGGAGGCTGCGGGGTGGCCGGTCACGACGGCTACGACGACAACCAGCTGCGGTGGCCGAAGCTCGACCAAGTCGAGGCTACGGAGCACGGGGAGAAGAACGAGGAAGTCAGGGAGGAAGGGGAGCTCACATCGCGGCTAGAGGGGGAGCTCAGGGGAGCTGGGGCCAACAGACGACGGGGGATCGAGCGGCACGGTGCACGGCAACCGTGGCTGAGGACAACGGCCGATGGTGAGCGCAGGGCCTCCCTGCACTCGATCCGGTGGTGGAGATGATGAAGACGACGCCGAGGATCCTTCTGGACATCCCGGCGCAGCTCGGGGTGGCCGGTGGCCGTGCTAATGTCGAGGCAGCGGCGACGAGCTCGCGGTGGGGCTCTGGACTGAGCAAAAGGAGGCGCGAGGGGGGGTTCTGAGAGGCTAGGGTTCCGCGGGGGAGAGAGAGAGGGAGCCCGGGGTCTTATCCCCTCTCGGGCGGCACTGCAGCGCAGTGAGTCGAGCGCCCAGTGACCATGGCGTCTCGGCCTTCTCCTGGCGCTGCGGGAGGAAGGGGAAGGCCGACGCTAATGGGCCAGGCCGCACTGTAGGGGAAACTGGGCCGAGTGCACAGTGCATCTTTTCCATTTTCTCTTTTCTTTTTCTGCCTTTTTAATTCTCTTCCGTTTTGCAAATTTTTGGCCACCAAATGACTTTTACAAAATGTGTAACCTCGACAAATAATTACTATGCATTATTAGGTACTGCCATAAAAAGGTTTGGAGGCAAGGCAATTTCATCTAAATTTTGTTTAATTGAAAATGGATTAAATGTTACTGTTTTGGTACTGTTTTAGTTGCTAGGGTCAATTTGGGAATTTTAATAATGTTGATTTTATTTTTATAATTGTTTTGGGATTATTTGCAACAACATGAACTATTTTGTTTAATTAATTGAAGAAGTTTTTATTTGACTTACATTTTAAATTTGAATTGAAGTTGGATTATTTCTTTAATTGCATTTTAATTATGATGATCATGATGACATGGCACATTAGGGGGAGGTTACTGTAGCAATGACACTGGGGATGTTACAAATCTCCTCCACTACAAGAAATCTCGTCCCGAGATTTAAGAGGTGGAGTAAGGGGGAAAAGGTTTGGTTACGAAATTCTAACAAGTCTTCTCGATCTTCGTTGCACTTCTCGAAGAGTTTGATCCATTATATTTGAAGTCTTCATTTCTCTGTACCAGGGCATAGTGACGAAGTTGATGTTCTTCCTTCAGGATCTTCATCGTACTTACGAATGGGGTAGGAGGGGAAACTCTTATAGGGTCGGATGTCTGGAAGGATTGTCATCCGATAATTATCACAGGGAATGAAGCACAAGGTATCTCTCGAGCTAGAAACTCAGGGAAATCATCGAGAGCAAGATACATATATAAGAAGTTATAAGGAGTTTCAAGTAGGTAGGCGATCATTCGATGCCCGAAGCATTGTGTGAAAGGGGTTTAGAGCAATTGAATAAATATTGCATCTGATACCAGAATAGATCATCTCTAGGAAGGTGGCTCGTGAATTACATATGAAGCCAAGCATGAGGAATAACTTTGGAAACAGGGATGTACAGGAGAGTCAGGTTTCGGTCCTGTGGAACTGTGGTGAGGGTGGATTAAGAGTAGGGAGGATGGTGACATCTTGCACGGTCACGATAACAAGGCATGTCAGAGGATAGCTTGTCAGCTATGTCGGCAACAATGTTGGTACCAAGGGCGGGGGACGCAGAGAACCATTTTCCTGCTCGCAATGCGAGGCGGACCATTAGGCAAAGTTCTCGTCCACCGGTGTTATCGGAATATCAGCAACGATAGTAACAGAGTCTTACTGACAGAGTCGCATACAGAGGTGTTTTACATAAGCAGGGGATTATTACTGCTTAGATAATATAATCACAAGAAAGATTAAACAGATGAACGGAAAGGAAAATGTGATTATCAGATTAAACAGACCAATGGAAAGGAAAATGTGATTATACACAAGTATTAGGTGTATATCCTTCCCAAGGAGAAGTAGAGCATGATAAACATGGTAGGACAGCAAGTACAAAATAATTTAGATAAGGGGCGAAGAAATTCTTGATGTTACCCATACAATGGTGTTTGGATAATAGATCAATAATCATTTAGCATTACGCTTCCAATGTTATTGTTGATACTAGGAGTACCACAATCATGCTTCGGAATAGCAATGATATGGTGTTTTAAGTAAAGGCTAGGTTTGGAGAACATAAGAATTACACAAGGAATAATTTCAAGAATAACAAGGAACTCAAGGTATGACCAAATCATGACCAAGTCTGTGTTGAAAGGAAAAACAAGGATGTTGCCGATGGCAACACAAATTATCGAGGGGCAAAGATGGTAATTCTCGTCATGAATTCAATTCACATTTTGGAAGGAGTCAGATTGTTGATGAAGATCACAACACTTTTTTTTTTGAAATGTTACATGAAGATGTAATTGAACAGGGACGGCATCAAACAAAGGAATGGTGAAGCGGAAAGTTATTGGATCCATAGATAAGATGCAAACTCAGAATCGGCGTTGCTTTTCAAGACAAACGACATGATGTTGAAAACTCGACGTAAGCTTTGCTCATGCTCTGAAGAATTCGTGTGCCCAAGAAGGACGAGGTAGCACGGTCTAAGGTAGCATGATAAGGATGTAGCCGACAGGCTAGCAATGACAATATTGAATATTAAACTTCCCAGCAACAAATTACTAGGAGTAATGAACTACAGTGTGGATTTGAGTCACTTGTCAGAGTTCTCAAGTGACGGACAATGCAAACCTGCGGAGTGACTAAAACGGGAGAAGTATTATTCCAACAAGAATTCATAAGAGGTAGTGCGATGGCACGATATCCTCGAGATACCAGAGGGTAATACTCAAGGGTGGAACAGAATAGAAACTGATCTGGATCGTTGAGCTACGGGCAGCAGATATTTTAACCTTGTCGAAAAATAGACGAGGCACGGGAATGGATTCCTTTCAGATATATCGAATAAGGACAGCATGGTCGGAACCATAAAAGCAGTGGATCAAATTTAATGATACCGAAAGAGTTATACAAATTAATAAATATGTTGCAAGAAGCTTCCGTGACGGTCTACATCGTTTCCATGGGCATGAACACAGAGTTCGAGGTCGACTCCCACTTCTTCAACGCATAACCTTTCATTCACTTCTCGCTTTCGATGAAGTTGTAGTGTTGAAATTTTATCTGGCGTAACACCAGTAGAGTATGACCCGTAAAAGTTTCTGGGTTCACATAGATGACAGAAACATAGATACAGCTCATCAGAGGAGTTTCGGAAGCTATACATCGCACTTATAGAAGCGACGGATACAAGCTCGAAAGTAGAGTGCAGACAACAAAGCAGAGGATACAATTCACCAAAGGCATTATATATCAGGGAAAGAACTCGCAAGGTTATTGAGTATGAGGACACTGTCGGATATTAATCTAACAAAGGATCAGAGGATCAAAGGATCAGAGGCAGATGCTAAGATCAAGGATGAGTAAGTTGAATAGAATTAGAGGCAAAATCGATCAAAACTTGATTGGCCGGGAACCAGCTCATGTTCAAAATGACGACTGAGCTGGAAGGATGAATTCTAAGGAACAACTGATGATTGTGAGCATTCTCAGCATATTGAATCAAGGGACTCAAAAATGGCAATGACAAGGGAGGTCAACGAAGATTACTAGACATATGGAATTTACCATAATGCACACAGGCAAGACTTTCCAAAGCAATAGGTTGCCGAGGATTCTCGAAAGATCGAATAGTATTTCAAAGAATTTTGTGAAACACATGAACAACTAGGGATGAACGAATCCCCGGTAAGTGTGAGGAATTATTCGTAGGTGTATTCATGCGAAAGGGAGCTGCAAGGCAGTAGGCACAAGGATTCTCGGAACAACGGAGAGTATTTCGGGGCATCTTGTAATAACAAGAGCAACGGGGAATAATTGTATGAATGACAAGGATGTGTAGTAATCCATAGGGATTTATCGGTGGTAGGGAATTGCAAAGACGGTGGGCACAAGGGTCTCGGGAAAACTTCGAAGAGTATCTTCAGAACCTTCTGGTGAATCAAGCGATCATCTGGAACGAGGGGCTCTCCAGGAGGAAATATTTACGAGAACCTAAAGTTAGAGTTGGTAAAACCTTTAAACCGGATAGAAGAGAGATCAGAGTCTCAGAGTAAAGAAGAGGAATAAAAGATCCTAATCCCATCCATGTGCAACGTGGGCCCGTAAGCCACACAGCACTGTTAGTAAAATATAGTTTTTCAAAGACTAGACTCAACTTCGACCAAGGAATCGGAAGGGGGCTTCCTACATGCAGTTGGCTCTGATACCAACTTGTGACGCCCTCTGCTCGACCGTGCACTAATCATACACGCAAATGTGCACGCTCGAGATCAGAGACTCACGGGAAGATATCACAACACAACTCTAAACTCAAATTTAAACATAAATCTTCATATTACAAACCAGGGGTCACGAGGACCCGAATACATAAGTCATACAAACAAATATTATCTGGGTACAGACATAGTTAGTCAAGTTTGCCTTAAGAAGGCTAGCACAAACAGCTACACTGATCGACAAGGCGAAGGCCTCCTGCCTAGGGCCTCCGAACTACTCCTGGTTGGCGGACTCAACGTAGTAGTAGTTGCCTCCGGGGATCTCCTGCTCCTGGGCTCCGTCGTCTGATCACAGCAACCGGGTATGGGGAAAAAGAGGAGCAAAGCAACCGTGAGTACTCATCCAAAGTACTCGCAAGACTGACATCAGAACTATACTAAGTATGCATCGATATCAAAGGAATGGGGCTATATCTGTGGACTAAACTGCAGAAATGCTGGAACAGAGGGGGAGATGCCTAGCCTATCGAAGACTAGCATCTTGAAGCAATCTTGAAGCATCAGAAGAGAGTAGAACAAGATAATATTTATCAATCATATTTTAGTAATGCCCTGGGATCCTTCCTCGTCTACCCTATGAGAAAGTGATCCCGAGAGCAATAGTATCAGTTTAACAGTGTAATAGTTTCCATTTGTAGTTGTAGCAGATCAGGATACAACTCCGAGCGTCCTGTTACCATGGACACGGCTATTCGAATAGATAACTTCCCTGTAGGGGTGCACTACTGTTACCCAATACGCTCGATCACATCTGGCCGGACACATTTGCTGGGTAATGCTCGGCCTCGAGTAATCGACACGACGCAGTCCTACCTAGGCTCAGCAGAGAGGTCAACACGCCGGTCTAAATCCTAAGTGCAAAGGGGTCTTGGGCCATCGCCCTCTGCACTCCTGCACGTTGCGAGGGTGGTCGGGGCCCAGGCGCGACACTGTATACACAAGTGACGTAACCAGCCCACCCCAACAATCAGCCCGCATCTCTGAGCTGTGATGTCTGAAGAGCTTTCCACTGATACATACGACGTAGAGTGTCCCATAACCATTATCCCACGTGGTGGTAGTGCGTATAAGGCCAGCGGCCTACTCAGATCAAATACCCAAATCCGTTAAGTGTGTTTTAGTAGCTCGCGGAGACGAACATGGTTCCTGTCGCTCCGACTATGTATCTCGCGGACCACGACCAGGGATCAGGCCCACCTCTCTCCTAGGTGGTCTCCGCCTGCCCTGTCACTCCGACTACAGTGCAAGTTCCGCGTCGGCTGTCGGGACAAGTCCCGAGCTACCACCACATTGGGTGGTACCGCTAACAGCCAGCCACCACAGGACTCTCTCGCGGGAACCCTTGGGTTCAACCCGTCTTGTTTCATTACCTCGCGGGCACTCTTGGAGCCGGCCCGACTTTAACAATTTAAAGTATTGCAGTAATGTAAACAGTCCCGTGATCATCACCCAGAGTGATCACGGCCCAATAACAAGCCTGGCCAACGGACAAGGGTGAATTATGCGCTACAGTACATGGGACGCACATGTCAGCGTCTCATGTACTAACTGAAGGGTTATTTGCGGTGGGGCCCGTTGTCAGTGGCTATTAGGGTTAGTGGGTTAGTACTAATTAGGGGTTAGGTCCTAATCTAACCAGCTGACGGTCGGGGCCCACCTACAGTGACCCGGGCCGGTTTGACTTGGTCGCACGCGCGCCGGCGACGACGTACAGAGGCGGCGGCGAGGCCCTAGGGGCCATCTCTGGCGACCATTTGGTCCGCCGCGAGGTCCTATGGGTTGCGGGTGATGGCGCGCATCGGCGGGCACAAGCAGGAGGCTGCGGGGTGGCCGGTCACGACGGCTACGACGACAACCAGCGGCGGCAGTGGCCGGAGCTCGGCCAAGTCGAGGCTATGGAGCACGGGGAGAAGAACGAGGAAGTCAGGGAGGAAGGGGAGCTCACATCGCGGCTAGAGGGGAAGCTCAGGGGAGCCGGGGCCAACAGACGGCAGGGGATCAAGTGGCGTGGTGCACGGCAACCGTGGGTGAGGACGACGGCCGATGGCGAGCGCAGGGCCTCCCTGGACTCGATCCGGTGGTGGAGATGATGAAGACGACGCCGAGGATCCTTCTGGACATCCAAAAATATCTGGGAATATTTTACCAGCTCCGAACACTATTTATTTAGCGGTTTCGGTAGCAAATGTTCAACGTTCGGTATGTTAGAGGCATGTGACAGGTATGTGGAGGGCATATTCGAATTCGTCATATTTTTCTGATCGTTTTTCATATACAAATTATTTTCATCCGAGTTACGGTTTATTTTATATGATTTTTCAAAGTTTTAATCATTTTTTGGAATTTCTGGAAATTATATTAATTATTAAATTCGAATTATAACAGTGAAATACTTTTATTACACAGACTCAGCCAGCCACAGTCAATGACATGTGGGGCCAGTCAACTGTTGACTCAGCAGTCAACATTGACCATGTCAAAGGGTGAACAGTGATGGTAGGGCCCAGGTGTCATTGACACAGAGGATAATTAACCTATTTAATTTAGTTTAATTAGTGGTGGGGCCCCATTATCAGTGTCACAGGGACTTAATTAGAGTTAATTATGCGCTACAGTACATGGGACCCACATGTCAGCGTCTCATGTACTAACTGAAGGGTTATTTGCGGTGGGGCCCGTTGTCAGTGGCTATTAGGGTCAGTGGGTTAGTACTAATTAGGGGTTAGGCCCTAATCTAACCAGCTAATGGCTGGGGCCCACCTACAATGACCCGGGCCGGTTTGACTTGGTCGCACGCGCGCCGGCGACAACGTACAGAGGCGGCGGCGAGGCCCTAGCGGCCATCTCCGGCGACCATTTGGTCCGCCGCGAGGTCCTACAGGCTGCGGGCGATGGCGCGAATCGGCGGGCGCAAGCAGGAGGCTGCGGGGTGGCCGGTCACGACGGCTACGACGACAACCAGCGGCGGCAGTGGCTGGAGCTCGACCAAGTCGAGGCTACGGAGCACGGGGAGAAGAACGAGGAAGTCAGGGAGGAAGGGGAGCTCACATCGCGACTAGAGGGGGAGCTCAGGGGAGCCGGGGCCAACAGACAGCAGGGGATCGAGCGGCGCGGTGCACGGCAACCGTGGGTGAGGACGACGGCCGATGGCGAGCGCAGGGCATTCCTGGACTCGATCCGGTTTTGGAGATGATGAAGACGACGCCGAGGATCCTTCTGGACATCCGAAAATATCCGGGAATATTTTCCCAGCTCCGAACACTATTCATTTAGCGGTTTCGGTAGCAAATGTTCAACGTTCGGTATGTTAGAGGCATGTGACAGGTATGTGGAGGGCATATTCGGATTCGTCATATTTTTCTGATCGTTTTTCATATATAAATTATTTTCATCCGAGTTACGGTTTATTTTATATGATTTTTCAAAGTTTTAATCATTTTCTAGAATTTCTGGAATTATATTAATTATTAAATTCGAATTATAACAGTGAAATACTTTTATTACACAGACTCAGCCAGCCACAGTCAATGACATGTGGGGCCAGTCAACTGCTGACTCAGCTGTCAACAATGACCAGGTCAAAGGGTGAACAGTGATGGTAGGGCCAAGGTGTCATTGACACAGAGGTTAATTAACCTATTTAATTTAGTTTAATTAGTGGTGTGGCCCCATTGTCAGTGTCACGGGGACTTAATTAGAGTTAATTAAGTGCTACAGTAAAGGGGACCCACATGTCAGCGTCTCATGTACTAACTGAAGGGTTATTTGCGGTGGGGCCCGTTGTCAATGGCTATTAGGGTCAGTGGGTTAGTACTAATTAGGGGTTAGGCCCTAATCTAACCAGCTGATGGCCGGGGCCCACCTACAGTGACCCGGGCCGGTTTGACTTGGTCGCACGCGCGCCGGTGATGACGTACAGAGGCGGCGGCGAGGCCCTAGCGGCCATCTCCGGCGACCATTTGGTCCGCCGCGAGGTCCTACGGGCTGCGGGCGATGGCGCGCATCGGCGGGCACAAGCAGGAGGCTGCGGGGTGGCCGGTCACGACGGCTACGACGACAACCAGCGGCGGCAGTGGCCGGAGCTCGACCAAGTCGAGGCTACGGAGCACGGGGAGAAGAACGAGGAAGTCAGGGAGGAAGGGGAGCTCACATCACGGCTAGAGGGGGAGCTCAGGGGAGCCGGGGCCAACAGACGGCGGCGGATCGAGCGGCGCGGTGCACGGCAACCGTGGGTGAGGACGACGGCCGATGGCGAGCGCGGGGCCTCCCTGGACTCGATCCGGTGGTGGAGATGATGAAGACGACGCCGAGGATCCTTCTGGACATCCCGGCGTAGCTCGGGGTGGCCGGTGGCCGTGCTAATGTCGAGGCAGCAGCGACGAGCTCGCGGTGAGGCTCCGGACTGAGCAAAAGGAGGCGCGAGGGCGGGTTCTGAGAGGCTAGGGTTCCGCGGCGGAGAGACAGAGGGAGCCCGGGGTCTTATCCCCTCTCGGGCGGCACTGCAGCGCAGCGAGTCGAGCGCCCAGTGTCCATGGCGACTCGGCCTTCTCCTGGCGCTGCGGGTGGAAGGGGAAGGCCGGCGCTAATGGGCCAGGCCGCACTGTAGGGGAAACTGGGCCGAGTGCACAGTGCATCTTTTCCATTTTCTCTTTCTTTTTCTGCCTTTTTAATTCTCTTCCGTTTTGCAAATTGTTAGGCCACCAAATGACTTGTACAAAATGTGTAACCTTGACAAATAATTACTATGCATTATTAGGTACTGCCATAAAAAGGTTTGGAGGCAAGGCAATTTCATCTAAATTTTGTTTAATTGAAAATGGATTAAATGCTACTGTTTTGGTACTGTTTTAGTGGCTAGGGTCAATTTGGGAATTTTAATAATGTTGATTTTATTTTTATAATTGCTTTGGGATTATTTGCAACAACATGAACTATTTTGTTTAATTAATTGAAAAAGTTTTTATTTGACTTACATTTTAAATTTGAATTGAAGTTGGATTATTTCTTTAATTGCATTTTAATTATGATGATCATGATGACATGGCACATTAGGGGGAGGTTACTGTAGCAATGACACTGGGGATGTTACACAAACACACTGCCGGCGCATCCCGATACGCGTGCATTGCCATTCTCTCCCACACAGCGCCGGCTAGGGAGGGCCTTTGACCCAGTCTTCCTCGCTGCCGTGGTGTGGGCAGATCCGGCCTCCCGCCGCCCACCTAGCCAAATCCCGATGAACCTCAGGTATAACTTCCTTCGAAATTGGCCTAGCTCTACTGCCCCAGGTCCCCACGTCGATGCATGTGAATCTTTTTCTACTTCTCAGCCCCCCTCGTAGATTGGCTCGATCGGCTGTTCCAAAGCCACCTAAATTATTACTATTAGAGGTAAAGCTAGTTCATGCAGTCGAATCTACGACTTGGTTCAAAGCGGGGAGAATGGGGGAAAAGTTCTAGCATGACTCTAGGACTTGGTTCAAAGAGGAAAGATTGGGGGGGGTGGGGTAGTAGAGACTGGCTACCCAACCGGTCTCTTGGTTGAAAAGGGAAATAAAGGGAAAGCAAAGTACAAACTGGATATAGAACTGATCTACTGGTTGAAAAAGGAAAGAAAGTGGGGACTGGGGGACAAGTGAACAGAGTATTTCCAGCACTAGATTTGCTGCCCTCACATAGTGGCTATAGTGTACAAAAATGGGACCAACCCAGATATCCTGTTTGTTTAAAGCACCACTTTATGCATCGGGGGAGGTACATGGTGCTGGTGCACCCACTGTCTGATGCCCTTATGGCAATTTTTAGCTATTGTTAATCTAATGCCGCTGGTAAAATGCAGCAATCTCACTGTTATAGTAAGGACATGTTTAACCAATGTTGTTTTTTAATGTAATGCCCCCAGTAATATGAAGCAATGGCCATGTTTTAATGTCCTGCTATATTTCCCGTTAAGATAAGTAAGTTGCTTCTTTTCGTTAGAAATGCAACTGTCCTGGTCTGCCTACTATAACATGCCCTTATACCAACTCTTTAGCACCTGTTAATCTAATGTAGCTGGTAAAATCAAGCAATGGCACCATTAAAGTAATGTCGAAGTTAACAGTTGTCATTGTTAATCTTAATGCCCCCGGTAGTATGAAGCAATGCTGCAGCTTTAGAAATTGGTACTGTCCATCTATGATTGGCATTAAGATAAGGATGATGCTTCTTTTCATTTGACGTATGTTTCATCACTTGTTATTCACCCGCCTTCCTACCTATTTGTGCAAACAGAGATATACATTTCACCTCGTTGCTATTGCGACCTTTTGGTGAACTGCACAAAATACTTCTTTTTTGGAAAGAGTGTCTTGTGCAGTTCTACTAAAATGTCACACCGGCAACATCTCTTGATTTTAGTGGAATCGCACAAAGGGTGATTGGAGTTCCTAACCTTCTCGTTGAACTCTGTGGTTAATCTCCTCCAATAGTTAATTAGCCTTTGCAAGATTAGCCATCACTGTCACCACGATGGCACTTTGCACATATTTGTGTAACGAACATGGACGCTTGATTTTAGTTGAACTGCACAAAAGCATATCCAAATTATAGTTGCACATTCCATGAGCTTGACGACCAACCTTGATGTTGCTCAGTTTTAGTGCAACTAATGAAGAAGCTGCCAGCTCATGGGACCAAGTACTTCTTACTAACTGCATGATGCAAACATTGCTTCATTTTAGGTGAGCTGCACAAAAAGGTCGTATGAATATAATCATCCATGTTGGTGATTGGTGTCAACCCATCTACTATGGTGTTGACTGCAGATTTGGTTCCCATGACGAGGTATGTTCCTTTTTGGTACTACCCTTTGCCAGAACGATCCTGCATGTTGACTCTGCATGCAGCTAGTGATCTTGTCCTAATGTTTTGGCACTGCCATGAGAAAGCAATAATGTTATGTATTATTTCGCACCTTAATCTAATGCCACTAATAATTTGAGGCAATGTTTTGGCATCGCTAGTGCCACTGATAAAATGAAGTAATAATACAGTTAAAATAGAGCTACTATCTTTGCTATCATTTCATTTCCAATGTAGATAATGAAAGTGCTTCTCTTTGTTAGTATACGTTTCATCAAATAGTCCCATTCTTAAAGTAATGACACGTTTAAGTATCTCTGCAAACAGGGATGCTTAATTTTAGTTGAACTGCACACAAAAAGTGATTGGAATGACGCAAGGCCCTTCCTGGTTCATCACTTGTAGAAGGTGTATCCGGGAGAATTGGGTCGATGTGCCCTATCAGGTCTACCGCTGAGTCCACTCATCGGCCCCTATGACGCCTACCGTCGAGGCGGTGCGGGGCCCCTCTCTCCCTCGCAGCACGGCGGGCGCCATAGTTTTAGTTGAATTGCACACAAAAAAGAGATTGGAATGACTCAAGTCCCCTCCTACTGCCGCACTGAATTTGTTCATAGTTTTCAACGAATTGCCTTCATGGCAAGATACGATGACCTGAAGAATAACTTGATCTCACTAAGTCATCTCACACAGGTCAGTCTTGCCCTTCACCCACATCATCGTGCTTTGTCATACTAGGCTACTGTTGTATTTTCTTTTAATAAAATTATTGTGTCGCAATCTTTTCCCATTAAGAAATTGAAGTTGCTTCTATTTATTTGTGTATGTTTCATCAACTAGTGCCACTATTATATTAATCACGCTTTTTCATTATCTGTGCAAATAGGGTAATTCAGCTACATTTTAGTGGAACTGCACAAATGTTTGGATGGAACCCGCATATGCAGAGTGTGAGTGCCACCATCTAAAATAATGTGGCTTCCAACGGGCACAGATGTTCGAATGGTTCCACAAGTTCTTGGCGACCAGCTTATGCAGAACATGTTAATCTGCCGGTGTTTGACATGTGTGCCCATAAACTGGACTGGTTTCAGTATTGCAGCAAATCCTTGAATCAAATAGCTTACATGAATTAGGTTTATGGTTTGCTGGATATATTGGCACTTCTCCAGGGATTACTCTTTTCTCAGAGAAGCATCAATCGATTTTTCTTTACATGTACACATTCTCACAACTTTGTTTTAGTTTTAAAGTTAATATTGGCTCTGATCTGTGAATCAATGAGATGCATAGGCATCTTTGTTGTACTTATTATGGGAATCTTATTAGTTGGTTGTGAATCTTGGAAGCTGTGAAACAAGGCATGATGATGCAGGCGACAACAACCCTATCAAGCTCTTCAATACTCCCTCTGTTTCTTTTGACTTTGACCAAATTTATATAAAAAAAGATCAACATCCACAATACCAAAGATATATGGTATATGAAAGTTAATTTTGTGATGCATCTAATAATATTGATTTCATATTGTGAATATTGGTATTTTTTCCTATCAAGTTAGTCCAACATTACAAAGTTTGACTTTGACCAAATTATATATGCAAACTAAAAAGAAAGTTTTAGGGTGGTAGGCATTTTTGTAAGCCTTCCGTTGGTCAGTACTAGGTAACGTGGGGTCAGTACTCAAATTTATGTGGGGTCGCTTCGTAAGTGAGGGGTAAATTAGTTATTAGGATGGATCCACTCACAGCGCGCTGCCGCTCTCGTCCATTCCAAAATCGCCGCCCGCCACTCCTCTTTCATTCCAAGACCACCGCCGCTCCTCTCCTCTTCCATTCCAAAACCACCGCCGGCGAGTGAAGGTGCTGTGGAGAAGTAGATCGATGGAGGAGTACAACCGATACGTGACGATCGCAGACAGCGACCCTGTGAAGCTAGCCAGGATGATGGACATACAGTCCTGGTTTGACAACCAGTGGCAATTAGCGGCGACGGTGATGGCGATGGACAAATATCTGAAAAAGAGCAAAAAGGTGGCGATCCACCCGAATGGAGTCGCACGGGAGTCCATAGAGCTGCTCCTCTGGGCCATGGAGCAGACAGATTCGCCGAATCCGGTCGTGAGGCGGAGGTGGTGGGAGTATCGATCCAAGATCGAGCATCCAGAGGATCAAGGATCGAGCATCCACACGGTGACGTTTGTGAGGGTGCCGTGTCAGAGCGAGCCGGTGGAGTCTTCGTCGACCGTACCCAACCGCAAGAGGAGAAAAGCAGTTGGCACGACGACGCTTCCCCGTCATTCTCGAAGGCTCCCTCGCCGTGCACCTCATCTCACGGGGTGGCGGTCTGCCGCCGAGGAATAGGAGGGGAGTTCCCCGATGAATAATCATAGGAGGAGCTTATGGTTATCAGTATTTGCAGGTTGTGAAATGTGTTTTGTGCTGTGTATTTTGGGTACTTTCAGATATGAATGTCTTTTGAATTTCAGATCTTTGCAGTATTGAGCATATGAAGTATTTTCTGAATTCTAGAGATCTATTTTTAGTACTTTCAAAAATGTAGTTTCATATAAAAGTGCAGACCATGTGATTTTCAGAGAAGAAACTGCAAGTTTCAGTTTCAGATAAGAAACTGCAAGTTTCAGAGGCAGAGCATTTATATCAACACGCCCTTTTCAAACAGGGATAACAGCATGTTCCAAATTTTATTCATGGTCGAAAATGGAACTAACAGCAAGCTAACATCATGCTGATCAACAATCATGTATAGCACATCTTCATATGATGCACAGTCAAAAAGATATGCTATTTTCAAAATGCCCAGACAATGTTGAGAGTGCGAAAAACATAGAAAAATAGGGACGAAATTCCGGCTAGTGTTGGAGGTGGTGTGTGTGGATGACAAGGGGAGACTCATATGTCAGTAATAGCAGAGGCAAAAAAATTGGGAATATAGGGGTAATCGATCCCGGGCCGAGCAGGTGCGAGTAAGGGGGTATAGCTACTGGGCTACTGCGGCGTACTCAACACAAAGAAGGCATGCAAACTACTACTAGACTGCCCCGTCTTCCCCGGCTCCAGTTCGTTCCCGTCCTGTACGTGGAGAGGCTGACAGTCGGGACCCACAAGGTCCATGGCCCTACGCAAGCAAGTGCCTCATTGGAAAAAAAAGTTTTCTCTCAGAAATGGATATTCGTTTCTCCTATTGTTATACTGACGTGGGGCCCATGGGTCTGTCAACGTAGTTAATAAACGAGATAAATTTACAACGAAGACTGTCATCGGGGAGCTAGCAGGTATAATTTTTTCAGAGGGCGAACAAGTATCAGCTGTTTTGTTTTATTAACATGCACAGGGCGCAGCCCACGACATGCCTGTTTTAAACTTATTGTTTTGAGCTCCAGCATGTATCTACTGGCCCATGGGCCTCCCAGCCTAGGTTTTATTTTGTCTTAAATATCCGCAGCCCAACTTATGTTTTTTTTGAAGAAAACGCATAACTCTTTTCTATTCTTCTATATATAAGAATAAGAATGCCAGGTCCAACTTATGTTTTCCCTTCTAACTATATTATATATATTTAAATTATTTTATGTTATTATATATTATTATCATATATTTAATAGATACATATATATATATAAATATCCCACGTCTTATTAACTTATAAAAAATAAATGTTTAACGGAAATTCGCAAGGAAAATCCTGGTTTTTTACAACAAAAATCCTGGTGATTGCGTACAAAAGCTTGCTCGGATTTAAGGACCAATGTAATAATAACGCGCTCATTTTTTTGAGCAATAACGCGCTAATTATCTAGTTTTATATATAATAAAATGCCCATCCCCGGTTTATTTTTTGATAACATTGCTCCGTCCAACCCAACATTATATTTACAACAAGCCCAGCAAATTCGTGTATTTCGAGAAAGTGCAAATGGGCTGCGATTTCTAAGAAGAAAATTAAATGGACCGCATAGATGCTACATTATTTGTTCACCCATCCCAGCAAATGGACTGTAAATTCTAAAAAAACATGGGTTGAATATGTGCCACATTTTTGCAGGCTGACATGTGGGCCAATAGGTCGAAGCCCACGCAAGGCATTGTAAACTTGGTCACCAAATGATTCTGACATCCATAGCCATTGGATTTACATCCAACGGCCGGCATGCATCTTCAATCTGTCGTCTTCTTCCTCCAGCGCCGCTGGGAACGCCCGCTCCCGCCTCCGGCAGCTAGTGGCTCTGCTTAGCACGCCTCGCTACGAAGCGCTACCCCACCGCCGGCCAGGCCATCCCTCCAACCCTCAACACCTCCTGTTATTCTCCGTCGACTGCAGCCCCACGCCGCACCAGAACCAGTTAACCCTCGTAGTCCTCTCCGTCTGCAACTCCACTACCGTGTCTTCCCCATCTCCTGGTCGTTCCCGTCCGGGGCCTCGCCGTCGTCCACCGCCTTGGTGCGCTCTACGCGGCGTGGTCAACGTGGTCAACAAACGAGAGTCATCGGAAGAGAACTGTATGTGGAGAGGCTGACAGTGGGGACGCACCAGGTCCATGGACGCACGCATGCAACTGCCTCCTGATTTCGCGAAAAACAATTATTCTTCCTCCTGACAGCTTGGACCCACCAGCTACATCTTCTCTCGCAAGGAAGTGCCTCCTTATTACGCGGAAAAAAATGTTTCATCCCCCTGACAGCTGGGACCCAGCAGCTACATCTTCGCACGCAAGGAAGTGCCTCCTTATTACGGGCAAAAAAAAATTATTCCTCCTCCTGACAGCTAGGACCCACCAGCTATATCTTCGCACGTAAGGAGGCTGACATTGTGGGCCAATAGGTCGAAGCCTACGGAAGGCGTTGTCAACTTAGTCAACAAATGATTCTGACAACTGTAGTCGTTGGATGTACATCCAACGGCCGGCATGCATCTTCAATCTCTCGTCTTCTTTCTCCAGCACCGGCGGGACCTCCTGCTCCCGCCTCCGGCGGCTAGTGACGCTGCTTCGCACGCCTCGCTGCGAAGTGCTACACCACCGCCGGCCAGGCCATCCCTCCACCCCTCCACCCCTCCTGTTATTCTTCGCTGACTGCAGCCCCAGGTCGCACCGAACCAGTCAACCCTCGTACGTCATACTCCTCTCCGTCTACGACTCCACTGCCGCATCTTCCCCATCTCCTGGTCGTTCCCGTCCGCGGCCTCACCGTCATCCACCGCCTTCATGCGCTCGGCGCGGCACGGTCAACAAACAAGAGTCATCGGAAGAGGACTGTACGTGGAGAGGCTGACAGCTGGGACCCACGAGGTCCATGGTCGCACGCAAGGAAAGTGCCTCCTTATTACGCTAGAAAAAAGTTTCCTCCCCCTGACAGCTAGGACCCACCAGCTACATCTTCGCACGCAAGGAAGTGCCTCCTTATTGCGCGAAAAAAATGATTCCCCCCCCCCCCCCATGATAGCTGATATGTCTCCAATGTATCTATAATTTTTGATTGTTCCATGCTGTTATATTATCAATCTTGGATGTTTTTATATACATTTACAGCAATTATATATCATTTTTTGGGACTAACCTATTAACTTAGTGCCCAGTGCCAGTTGCTGTTTTCTACCTGTTTTTTGTTTTACAGAATATCAATACCAAACGAAGTCCAAATGCCACGAAACTTTTTGGAGATTTTTTTCTGGACAATACCAACACTAGAAGCTTCGGGAGAAGACCAAACGCCAGAGGAGGTGGCCACGATCCACCAGGGCGCGCCTGGGGGGGGGGGCAGTCGCGCTCTAGTGCCTCGTGGGCCCACCTCAGCTCCGTTTGACCTAATTCCACCACTATAAATTCCCATAAATCTGGAAACCACCAGGGGAGTCCACGAAATACTTTTTCCGCCACTGCAAGCCTCTGTTCTTCCGCGATCCCATCTGGAGGTCTTTTTCGGTACTCCGCCGGAGGGGGAATCGATCACGGAGGGGATCTACATCAACTTTGCTGCCCTTCCGATGATGCGTGAGTAGTTTACCACAGACCTTCGGGTCCATAGTTAGTAGCTAGATGGCTTCTTCTCTCTTTTTGATCTTCAATACAATGTTCTCCTCGATGTTCTTGGAGTTCTATCCGATGTAATCACTTTTTGCGGTGTGTTTGTTGGGATCCGATGAATTGTGAGTTTATGATCAGATTATCCATGAATATTATTTGAGACTTCTCTGGTCTATTTTATGCATGATTATTATAGCTTCGTATTTCTTCTCCGATCTATTGATTTGGTTTGGCCAACTAGATTGATTTATCTTGCCATGGGAAGAGGTGCTTTGTAATGGGTTCGATCTTGCGGTGCTCAATCCCAGTGACAGAAAGGGACATGACACGTATGTATCATTGCTATTAAGGGTAAAAAGATGGGGTTTATTCATGCGTGAGTTTACTTTGTCTACATCATGTCATCTTGCTTAAGGCGTTACTCCGTTCTTTATGGACTTAATACACTAGATGCATGCTGGATAGCGGTCGATGTGTGGAGTAATAGTAGTAGATGCTGGCAGGAGTCGGTCTACTTGTCTCGGACGTGATTCCTATATACATGATCATTGCCTTAGATATCGTCATGATTATTTGCTTTTCTATCAATTGCCCAACAGTAATTTGTCTACCCACCGTATGCTATTTTCTTGAGAGAAGCCTCTAGTGAAAACTATGGCCCCCGGGTCTATCTAAATCATATATTAAAAATCCTAAAAATACTTGTTGCACTTTTTCTTTATTTATTTTATTTTGTATTTTTGTTTCAATCTATCTATCTATCACATACAATTTAATCTTGCAATTTACCGCCGAGGGATTGACAACCCCTCGTTTGCGTTGGGTGCAAGGATTTGTTATTTGTGCGCAGGTACTGCTAACGAGGTGTTGCATGATTCTCCTACTGGATTGATAACCTTGGTTTCATAACTGAGGGAAATACTTACCTCTGCTATGTTGCATCATCCCTTCCTCTTCGGGGAAAATACCAACGCAAGCTACAAGTAGCAGGAAGAATTTCTGGCGCCGTTGCCGGGGAGACACCATTAACATCTATCAAGTACCTTTGCATAAACTCTCATCTCCTTGAATTTATTTTATTTGCCTCTCGTTTTCATCTCCCACACTTCTAAAAAGTTTTTACAAAAATACAAAAATATTTTCCGTTTGCCTTTTGCTTGTTTGCTTCCTTGTTATCTTGTTTGCGTAGCCACGATGTCTCAAGAAAATACAAAATTGTGTGATTTTTCAAATACTAATAATAATGATTTTATTAGTACTACAATTGCTCCTCCCGCCGCTAGTGCGGAGACTTGTGATATTATTGCTGCTTTGCTAAATCTTGTTATGAAAGAACAATTTTCTGGTAGTCCTAATGAAGATGTTGCATCCCATCTTAACACTTTCGTAGTATTGTGTGATATAAAAAATAAAAAAGATGTGGATAATGATATTGTGAAATTAAAATTATTCCCATTCTCATTGCGGGATCGTGCAAAATTTTGGTTTTCATCTTTACCACGAAATAGTATTGATTCTTGGGATAGGTGTAAAGATGCTTTTATTACCAAGTATTTTCCTCCCGCGAAAATTATTTCACTTAGAAATCAAATTATGAATTTTAAGCAACTTGATCATGAACATGTTGCCCAATCTTGGGAGAGGATGAAATTAATGATAATAAATTGCCCTACTCATGGTTTAAATTTATGGATGATCATACAAAAAATTTATGCGGGATTAAATTTCATCTCTAGAAACCTTTTAGATTCCGCCGCGGGTGGTACTTTTATGGAAATTACTTTGGGAGAAGCTACTAAATTGATTGATAATATTATGGCAAATTATTCACAATGGCATACTGAAAGAGTTCCTACTAGTAAAAAAATGAATTCTGTTGAAGAAATTAATACTTTGAGTGATAAAGTTGATGCACTTATGAAGTTGGTTGCTAGCAAAAATACCACTATTGATCCTAATGATGTGCCTTTATCCATTTTGATTGAGAAAAATAATGATCCCGTAGATGTGAATTTTGTCTCGCGAAACAATTTTAATAATAATGCTTATAGAGGTAATTTCAATGCTAGACCGTTTCCTGGAAATTCCTCTAATAATTATGGCAATTCCTATGGTAATCCTTATAATAAAAATAATAGGATGCCCACTGATCTTGAAAGTAATATTAAAGAATTTATTAATGCTCAAAAAAATTTCAACACTACGATAGAAGAAAAATTGAGTAAAATTGATGATATGTCTAGGAGCATTGATAGAATTATTCATGATGTGGAAAATCTTAAGACTAAAATTTTGCCACCTAAAATTGACATTAAAGAGTCAATTAAAGCTTTATATGTCTCCATGGATGAGAGTAAGAAAAGAACCGCCATGCTAAAAGCTAAACGAGAATTTTTAGAAAAAGCTATTCCACCCGATTTTTATCGTAGTAATGATGAGGATATTAAAATGATTGGTGTTTCATCTATCGATTCTTTGTTTAGCAATATAAAACTTGATGAAAAGGGGACTGAAGAAGAGTCAACTTTAGCTAGTAGGCGTCCCCATAATTCGGAGGGTGAAAATCTTGATAAGAAACTTGATAAAAGTGGGTTTGGAGAGGTAAAAACTTTAACTAGTGATGTGCCCACTCTTTTGGATTACAAAGATTTTAATTATGATAGTTATTCTTTGATTGAGTGCATTTCTTTGTTACAATCCATGTTAAATTCACCCAACGCTTATGAACAAAATAAGGCTTTTACTAAACACATCGTAGAAGCAATGATGAAAGCGTTAGAAGAAAAGCTAGAACTAGAAATTTCGATTCCTAGAAAATTATATGATGAATGGGAACCCACCATTAAAGTTAAAATTAAAAATTATGAGTGCAATGCTTTATGTGATTTGGGTGCTAGCGTTTCCACAATTCCAAAATCTCTATGTGATGTGCTAGGCTTTACCAATATAGATGAATGTTCTCTTAATTTGCACTTGGCAGATTCTACTATTAAAAAGCCTTTGGGTAGAATTAATGATGTTCTTATTCTTGCAAATAGGAACTATGTGCCCGTTGATTTTATTGTACTTGACATTGAATGTAATTCTTCTTGCCCAATAATACTTGGTAGACCGTTCTTACGAACCATAGGTGCCGTTATTGACATGAAAGAAGGGAATATAAAATTTCAATTTCCACTAAAAAAGGGTATGGAACATTTCCCTAGGAAGAAAATTAAAGCACCATATGAATCCATTATGAGGGCCACTTATGGAATCAACTTGAAAGATGACAATACTTGAAACTATGCATTATGCCTAGCTAGGGGCATAAAACAATAGCGCTTGTTGGGAGGCAACCCAATGAATAAAATAAATTTTTCTTTTTTGTTTCTATTATGGTGTGTTTTCATATTTATTCTACTGTTATGATTGAGTTTTTATGTTTTAATTAGTGTTTGTGCCAAGTAAAACCTTTGGGATGATTTGGAAGATAGTATAATTGATGTTGTTTGGAAAACAGAAAGTTTTGCGTCCAGTGCTGGAATTTTGGTTCTGTACTGAAGAGTCATAAAAATCTGAAATTTTTACAAAGTATTTTTATATGAATTTACCACGTTGTCCTAATTTGTCAGAATTTTTGGAGTTACAGAAGTATGGATTTTAAATAGATTGCTACAGACTGTTCTGTTTTTGACAGATTCTGTTTTTGATGCTTTGCTTGCTTGTTTTGATGAAACTATGGATTGTATCGGGGGGTATAAGCCATGGAGAAGTTATAATGTAGTAGGTATAATGAAAAAATAAAATATGAATGGGTTTGCAACAGTACTTAAAGTAGTGATTTATTTTGTTATACTAACGGATCTCACGAAGGTTTTGTTGAGTTTTGTGTGATTGAAGTTTTCAAGTTTTCGGTGAGATCACGATGGATGAAGGAATAAGGAGTGGCAAGAGCCTAAGCTTGGGTATGCCCATGGCACCCCAAGGTAATATTCAAGGAAGACTCAAGCATCTAAGCTTGGGGATGCCCCGGAAGGCATCCCCTCTTTCTTCTACCAACCATCGGTAATTTTACTTGGAGCTATATTTTTATTCATCACATGATATGTGTTTTTCTTGGAGCGTCTTGTATTATATGAGTCTTTGCTTTGTTTGCTTTTTAGTTTGTCACAATCATCCTTGCTGGACACACCTATTTTGAGAGAGCCACACGTTCATCATAATTTGTTAGAATACTCTATGTGCTTCACTTAATTTTTTTGAGCTAGGCAGTTGCTCTAGTGCTTCACTTATATTATTTTGAGAGTTGATAAGACTAAAATTTTGAAGAAATATTTGCACTCTTATGCTTCACTTATATCTTTTTGAGAGTTGATAATAGTAATGGTAATTTGCACACGATATGAATTTGGTCCCAAAGTGATGAATATTCAAGAGGGATATAATAAAAACTTTCATATTGATCATTGGATATGATAAGTGTGATTCCTTGCAATAGTTTTGCGATATGGAGATGATGATATGTGAGTCATGTTAGTGAGTAATTGTGATTTAGTAAGAATATTTGTGTTAAGGTTTGTGATTCCCTATGCATGCACGTCAAGTCAATAGTTATGCAAAGAAATTATATCCTACTTATGGTGCATTATTCGGTGTTAGTTATGTTCAATGCATGTTTATGACCGTTTTCGCTTTTTGGTTGGTTGCTTCTCAATCTATTTGCTAGCCTTCATTTGTACTAAGCGGAAATACTGCTTGTGCATCCAAACTCCTTAAACCCAAGTTGTGCCAAATGAGTCCACTATATCTACCTATATGCGGTATTTCCATGCCGTTCCAAGTAAATTTGCGTGTGCCAACTCTAATTTTCAAAATAATTTTTCCGTTTTGTGTGCCCGTACCGCTCATGAAGCGGCAGGGGGTGGCCAATATTTTCCATGCTAGGTGTGTTATTCTCACGATGAGTGTTTATTCACTTGTCATTGCACGAGAGAGTGGCTGGTAATAGGGATGCCCAATCCCACAATGAAATCAAAATTAATAACAACAAAATTCCTTGGAAAGTGATGGTATGGAGGGCACCCATGGATACGACTAGCCATGGATTGTGAAAGAATGGTGGAAAGGAAATAAACTTTACTTTTTGTTTGGGAACCGCCTATGATGTGTCTAGCATGGAAGATATTCGGAATTCTCGGTCGTTTTCGTTGACAGGAAAAGCATGCCTCTCAAAATATTTTATCTCTCTAATTTAAGCTTTGAGCTCTGGCACATTAGCAAATCTCTGCTTCCCTCTGCGAAGGGCCTATCTATTTACTTTATGCAATTTTTATTTTTATTTTGAGTCTCAATCTTCTCTTGTAAAGCACCAACTAGAGAGCACTATTGTCATACTTGTGCATTTTGTGTAGCTAATATTTGAGTGTGTTTCATGAATGGATCAATGATTGAGCATAATGGGCTAGGGATAACTTTCTTTAGCATTGATATTTTGAAAGACATGGTTGCTTGTTAGCATGCTTGAGTATTTATATCTTCATGTCAAACTATAGACTATTGCTTTGAATCATTCAAGTCCAAATGTCCATGTTACAAAAGAAAAGAATATGATGAATATGATAGGCAGCATTCCACATCAAAAATTCTGTTTTTATCATTTACCTACTCGAGGACGAGCAGGAATTAAGCTTGGGGATGCTGATACGTCTCCAGCGTATCTAAATTTTTTGATTGTTCCATGCTGTTATATTATCAATATTGGATGTTTTTATATACATTTACAACAATTATATACATTTTTTGGGACTAACCTATTAACTTAGTGCCCAGTGCCAGTTGCTCTTTTCTGCCTGTTTTTTGTTTTACAGAATATCAATACCAATGAAGTCCAAATGCCACGAAACTTTTTGGAGATTTTTTTCTGGACAATACCAATACTAGAAGCTTCGGGAGAAGACCAGATGCCAGAGGAGGTGGCCACGAGGCACCAGGGTGCGCCTGGGGGGGGCAGGCGCGCCCTGGTGCCTCGTGGGCCCACCTCAGCTCCGTTTGACCTAATTCCACCACTATAAATTCCCATAAATCTGGAAACCACCAGGGTTGTCCACGAAATACTTTTTCTGCCACCGCAAGCTTCTGTTCTCGAGAGATCCCATCTGGAGGCCTTTTTCGGTACTCCGCCGGAGGGGGAATCGATCACGGAGGGGCTCTACATCAACCTTGCTGCCCTTCTGATGATGTGTGAGTAGTTTACCACAGACCTTCGGGTCCACAATTAGTAGCTAGATGGCTTCTTCTCTCTTTTTGATCTTCAATACAATGTTCTCCTCGATGTTCTTGGAGTTCTATCCGATGTAATCACTTTTTGCCGTGTGTTTGTTGGGATCCGATGAATTGTGAGTTTATGATCAGATTATCCATGAATATTATTTGAGTCTTCTCTGATCTCTTTTATGCATGATTATTATAGCTTCGTATTTCTTCTCCGATCTATTGATTTGTTTTGGCCAACTAGATTGATTTATCTTGCCATGGGAAGAGGTGCTTTGTAATGGGTTCGATCTTGCGGTACTCAATCCCAGTGATAGAAAGGGACATGACACGTATGTATCGTTGCTATTAAGGGTAAAAAGATGGGGTTTATTCATGCGTGAGTTTACTTTGTCTATATCATGTCATCCACGGGGTCCTGTTCATCCAGCCTCCACCGACTACTGTTCATCCAGCCTCCACGGGGGTCCTGTTCATCCACCCCCAACCGGCTGGAGTATGGCGTACCGCGGCACGGCCTCCTCGGGGTCCTGTTCATCCAGCGCCAACCACCTTCACACGGCCAGGGTACTGTTCATCCGCAGCCAACCCATCGGCTGGGGTGGGGCGTACGAGCGGGCGACAGCAACGGGAACTGTTCATCCACAGCCAACCAACCAGCTCAATCGATGCGTCTCAACTTGTATCTACGTGTATCGCGCGTGCGGCAGCAATGGGCACTGTTCATCGAGAGGCAACCCAACCGGCTAGCTACGTCTCGCACGGGGGCTCGACCGGCTTTAGTAAGCAGCGAGAAGGATCGATTGGGTTCAGTTAACAGCGAAGGAATCGCTCGGGTTCAGTTAGCAGCGAAGGGATCGATCGGCTTCAGTTAGCAACGAAGGGATCGATCGGGTTCAGTACGTAGTGCGAGGGGATCGATCGCTCGTGTTCAGTACGTAGTGCGAGGGCGATCAATCGCTCGGGTTCAGTAAGCGAACGTACGCCTCGCTCGGGTTCAGTTAGCGAGCGCCTCGCACGCACGCGTACGAGAGAGAAACGCGCAAAACCACACTGCATCGCTCGGCCTGATCACCCACCGTAACCGGGAACTCCCCGAAAATTTCCTCGCCCTCGCTTCTACCACAATTTTTTTACGTCATGGACGTCCCAAAGAATGTCATGCGGGTGCGTCTCCGGCCCGCCCAGGACGAAAAGCCCATTTTCTGTCATATTTTTTTGTCATAGAAGTAGGAGCCCACCACATCTATGATGATACGTGTTTTTGTCACAATTATTGTCATAGAAGTGTCACAACCATGACAGAAAAAGTTTTCGTTCGAGCCATAATGTCACGGATGTGTCTTTTTTTTGGAGTGATTATATGATTTTGTAGGGATAACGTTCTTTAGCATTTTTATTTTGAAAGACATGAGTGTTTATTAGTATACCTGAGTACTGATGTCTTTATATCAAACTATAGACTATTGCTTTGAATCATTCGGATCTTATTATTCATACCGTAAGAGAGAGATTACATGATGAAACATGATAGGTAGCATTCCACATCAAAAATTCTATTTTTATCATTTACCTACTCGAGGACGAGCAGGAATTAAGCTTGGGGATGCTTGATACGTCTCCAACGTATCTATAATTTTTGATTCTTCCATTCTATTATAGTATCAATCTTGGATGTTTTATATGCAATTATATGCCATTATATATCATTTTTTGGGACTAACCTATTAACCCAGTGCCCAGTGCCAGTTGGTGTTTTTTTGCTTGTTTTTGCCTTTTCAGAAAATCATTATCAAAAAGTGTCCAAACGAGAAAAAAAAACTTTGGATTAATTTTTTCTAGACCAGAAGAGACCCACGAAGCTTCGGGAGAAGACCAGAAGAGCCACGAGGAGGCGCCAAGCCTGGAGGGCGCGCCCCCTGACTTGTGGGCCCCTCGTAGCCTCTCCTGACCTAATTCCAGCGCTATAAATTCCCAAATATTCCCAGTATACCAGAGAGACAGAAGAGAAAACCTTTCCGCCGACGCAAGCCTCTGTTCTTCCGCGATCCCATCTGGAGGCCTTTTCCGGTACTCTGCCGGAGGGGGAATCGATCACGGAGGGCTTCTTCATCAACCTTGCTTCCTTTCCGATGATGTGTGAGTAGTTTACCATAGACCTACGGGTCCATAGCTAGTAGCTAGATGGCTTCTTCTCTCTCTTTGATCTTCAATACCATGTTCTCCTCGATGTTCTTGGAGTTTGATACGTCTCCAACGTATCTATAATTTATGAAGTATTCATGCCATGTTTATTATAGTTTTTGTATGATTTTGGTGCACTTTTATATGGCCTTTATATGATTTTTATGGACTAACATATTGACCTAGTGCCCAGTGCCAGTTGCTGTTTTCTGCTTGTTTTTGGTTTTCCAGAAAATCCATATCAAACGAAGTCCAAATGCAGCGAAACTTTTTGACGATTTTTTTGGACCAAAAGAGACCCCCGAAGCTTCGTGGAAGGACCAGAAGCCTTACGAGGTGCACACAAGCCACCACCGCACGCTTGGGGGGGGGCAAGAGTGCCGTGGTGCCTCGTGGGCCCCCTTTGGTCCTTCTTCGCGTGATTCCAACGCCAAAAATTCCTATATATTCCAAAACCCCCAGAAATAACCCTAGAACTTTGACTACGCCGCCGCAAACCTCTGTACCTCCACGATCTCATCTACAGCCCTTTTCTGGCACCCTGTCGGAGGGGCGAATCATCACCGGAGGCCATCTTCATCATCCTGGCGGTCTCCATGACGAGGAGGGAGTAGTTCACCCTCGGGGCTGAGGGTATGTACTAGTAGCTATGTGTTTGATCTCTTTCTCGTGTTCTTGATTTGGCACGATCTTGATGTACCGCGAGCTTTGTTAATATAGTTGGATCATATGGTGTTTCTCCCTCTCTATCTTGTTGTGATGAATTGAGTTTTTACCTTTGAGGTTTCACTATTATCGGATTGAATAATTTTATGGATTTGAGAACACTTGATGTATGTCTTGCATATGAATACCCGTGGTGACAATGGGGTATTATATTGATTCACTTGATGTATGTTTTGGCACTCAACTCGTGGATTCCCGAGGTGACATTGGGGTAATCTATGCATAGGGGTTGATGCACGTTTTCGTCCTACTTTCTCCGGTAGAAATCTTGGGGCACTCTTTGAAGTTCTTTGTGTTGGATTGAATATTATGAATCTGAAGTTGTTTGATGCATATCGTATAATCAACTCACAGATACTTGTGGTGACATTGGAGTATCTAGGTGACATTAGAGTTGGTTGATGTGTATCATATGGTGTTATTTTAGTATGAACTCTAGGGCTATTTGTGACACTTATAGGAATAGCTCAATAGATTGATCGGAAAGGATAACTTTGAGGTGGTTTCGTACCCTACAACAATTTCTATCTTATGTTCTCCGCTAATAGGAACTTTGGAGTGATTCTTTATCGCACGTTGAGGGATTGCTATATGATCCAATTATGTCAGCATTGTTGAGAGATTGCACTAGTGAAAGTATGAACCCTAGGCCTTGTTTTTAAGCATTGGAATACCGTTTGTGCTCTGTTTTATCACTTGCTACCTTGCTGTTTTTATATTTTCAGATTACAAAAACCTATATCTACTATCCATACTACACTTGTATCACCATCTCTTCGCCGAACTAGTGCACCTATACAATTTGCCATTGTATTGGGTGTGTTGGGGACACAAGAGATTTCTTGTATTTGATTGCAGGGTTGTTTGAGAGAGACCATCTTCATCATATGCCTCCCACGGATTGATAAACCTTAGGTCATCCACTTGAGGGAAAATTGGTACTGTCCTACAAAACTCTGCGCTTGGAGGCCCAACACGAGTCTATAAGAATAAGTTGTGCAGTAGACATCAAGCTCTTTTCTGGAGCCGTTGCCGGGGAGGTGAGTGCTTGAAGGTATATCTTTAGATCTTGCAATTGAATCTTTTAGTTTCTTGTTTTATCACTAGTTTGGTTTATAAAAGAAAACTACCAAAAAATGGAATTGAGGTTGCCTCATATTATTCATCTTTATAATGTCTTTCTTGAAAATGATGGATCAGAAAATTGTGCTCAATTGTTAGAAGAGGAATTCAATAAAATATTTGGTATTAAATATTTGAATGATGAGCATGATTTCAATGTAGCTAGTATGAATTCTTTGAATATCCATGATGCTAGTGATATGCAAAGCCATAAGCTTGGGGATGCTATG
This sequence comes from Elymus sibiricus, assembly GCA_039707655.1. NCBI lineage: Eukaryota > Viridiplantae > Streptophyta > Magnoliopsida > Poales > Poaceae > Elymus > Elymus sibiricus. Next base: position 77,708,986 of record CM077670.1, on the reverse strand, counting down.
TTTGATGAAGATGAAAGTTTTAGTCCCCCAAGTTTTGATCAGGAAATTTATTATGATGATGACATGCCTCCTATCTATGATGATTATTGTGATGACTTGTATGCTATAAATAATAATGATAACTATGAAACTTGTCATCATGATTTTAATTTTCAATTGGATTATACCAATCAAGTATCTCATGATAGTTATTTTGTTGAGTTTGCTCCCACTATTATTGATGAGAATAAATTTGCTTATGTGGAGAGTAGTAAAAATTCTATGCTTATGTATCATGACAAGAATGCTTTGTGTGATGGATATATTGTTGAATTTCTTCATGATGCTACTGAAAATTATTATGAGAGAGGATCATATGCTTGTAGGTGTTGCAATGATATCAAGTTTCCTCTCTATGTGTTGAAAGTTTTGAAGTTATGCTTGTTTTGCCTTCCTATGCTAGTTGATTCTTGCTCCCATAAACTATTTGCTCACAAGATCCCTATGCATAGGAAGTGGGTTAGGCTTAAATGTGCTAGTCATATGCTTCATGATGCTCTCTTTGTGTTTCAATTCTTTACTTTTATGCGAGCATCATTGAAATCATCATACCTAGCTAAAAGGCTTTAAAGAAAAGCGCTTGTTGGGAGACAACCCAATATTTTTACCTACTGTTTTTGTGTGTCCACAAGATTAAGCTATTGTATTAATCATGTTTTATATGTTTTCTTTCAATAATGTGCCAAGTAAAGCCTTTGGTATAGTGTGGATACTTGTCGATTTGATTCTGTGCAAAAATAGAAACTTTTGCGTCCAGTGCTGGAATTTCTATTCCGTACTTGAGCGTGAGAAAATTCTGAAATTTTTACACAGTATTGGGTTGCAAATGTTTTACGTTTTCCTAATTTTTCAGAATTTTTTGAGGTACATAAGTATGGTTTTTAAATCGCTCACTACATGCTATTCTGTTTTTGACAGATTCTGTTTTCTATGCATAGTTTGCTTGTTTTAGTGTTTCCATAGCTTATATTGAGCAATATAAATTGTGGAAATGATAGAATATAGTAGGAATTATGTGAGAACAATTATGAATCTTGTATTGACAGTACCTAAGTAGATGATTTATTTTTATCATACTAACCTTTCTCACAAGTTCTGTTAAGTTTTGTGTGATTGAAGTTTTCAAGTTGTGGGTGAGATATTGATATGAGGAGAATAAGGAGTGGCAAGACCCTAAGCTTGGGGATGCCCAAGGCACCCCAAGGTAATATTCAAGGAAGACCCAAGCAACTAAGCTTGGGGATGCCCCGGAAGGCATCCCCTCTTTCGTCTTCAACATTATCGGTAACCTTACTTGGAGCTATATTTTTATTCGTCACATGATATGTGTTTTGCTTGGAGCGTCATTTTCTTTTAGTTGGATTTTCTTTCTGTTATTTATAATAACGTTTTGTATCTTTTATTTCAATAAAATGCCAAGTATAGCCTTTACCATGCTCAGTTTGCAAGTTCATGTGTTGCTCTTTGAAAAAAGAAAGTTTTCTGTTATGTCCAGAATATTCCTGAATAGGTTGAACATGATAAAAATCTGAAATTTTTACACAGTAAGAATGCATGAGTTCTCTGTCACATGGTAATTTTCAGAATTTTTGGAGTGAGGGAAGTATGAATTTTAAATCCCCCTTTACAGATTGTTCTGTTTTGGCAGATTTCGGTTATGGTTGCATTGTTTGCATATGTTTGCTTGTTTAATGATTCTATTTGTGGATAGGAGTATTAAATATGCAGAGGCATTTAGTATGCAATGTTTAATTATAATTTTAGCGATTTTTTACAGTAGAGAATGTCAAGGTTTTGAGTTGATTTATACTAACTTATCTCACGAGTTCTTGTTGAGTTTTGTGTGGATGAAGTTTTAAGATTTAGGAGAAGCCATGATATGAGAGGAATTAAGGAGACACAAGAGCTCAAGCTTGGGGATGCCCAAGGCACCCTAAGATAACATTCCAAGAAGTCTCAAGCAACTAAGCTTGGGGATGCCCCGGTTGGCATCCCACCTTTCTTCATCAACAATTGTCGATTAGTTTTGGTTGAGTCTAAGTTTTTACTTGTTCACATGATATGTGCTATTCTTGGAATGTCATTTTATTTTGTTTTCTTTGCTGTTTGAATAAAATACTTAAGATCTGAAATTTTTAAATGAGAGAGAGTCCTCACATAGCTACCTATTTGCTTAACTACTCATTTGGTCTTCACTTATATCTTTTTGGAGTAGTTTGTCATTTACTCTTGTTCTTCACTTATATCCTATGAGTAAATTTTTGAATGAATTGAATATCATAAAGTTGAAATTATATGTGCTTCATATGCTTGTATCATGTCTAGTGGTAGTTTCACATTTGGGTTAGAAAGTGAAATCTATTGAAGCTTGACAATCACAATATTGGTCATACAAGCAATTCATGAATGATTAGTATAAGGAAGAGAACTTTCACATATAAATATATTATCTTGGACATCTTTTATGATTGTGAATACCCATTAATTATTTTCAAACTTGAGCAAATTAGTTGAAGTTGGACAAGGAAGACAACGTAATGAGTTATGTTTGGGTATATTTGCATAGAAGTTATATTGTTATGAATCCTCCAATATGTGGTGCTTGCTTAGAATCTTTTGCTAGACAAAAATTTGTACTAAGCAGAGATACTACTTGTGCATCCAAAAACCCTTAAACCCGGTTTCTTCCCATGAGTGTCCACCATATCTACCTATGGATTGAATAAGATCCTTCAAGTAAGTTGTCATCGGTGCAAAAAGCAATAAAAATTGCTCCTAAAATATGTATGATCCTTTATTGCAAGGGAAAATAACCGTTGTACGAACTTGTGATGGTAAAGAAATAAAAGCGACGGACTGCATAATAAAGGTTGCTATCACAAGGGGTAATATAACGTGACGTTCCTTTGCATTAAGGGCTTGTGCATCCAAAAATCAAAAGTGCATGACAACCTCTGCTTCCCTCTGTGAAGGGCCTATCTTTTACTTTATGTATTTACTTTTATGCAAGAGTCAATAAGTATTCATTCTCATCTCAACCTAAATTATTCTTTAGTTGGCAAGCATCATGTGGTGGGGAAAGATCCAGGCACATATGGCTAGTCAAATATATTTGATCATGATTTATTATTGTTGACAATTATCTCTATGATAAATAAGTTGGGAGGCGAAACATTAAGCCCCTATCTTTCTTTGTGTTCGATGGATGCCATTTGTTCTAAAAATATGCTTTGAGCACTAGCAATCATAGAAGACTAAATGATAATTGAGTATGTGGAGCTCTTACTTAGACTTTGTTGAAATTAAGTTGAATTGCAATTGTTTGGTGACTAAGAACATAGGTTGTTAAGTTTCAAGAGAATGCATTATTCGAACCATAACATGTGAATTGATTGCTACTTTATCATGATGATTTTTATGAGAAAGAGTTGCTGTTATGATGCTAGGAAAAGTGATTGAAATTATCATTGATCAACCTTATGCACTATGCTAGCATTCACACTTCATAAATTATTTATTTTATCATTTATCTACTCGAGGACGAGCAGGAATTAAGCTTGGGGATGCTGATACGTCTCCAACGTATCTATAATTTATGAAGTATTCATGCCATGTTTATTATAGTTTTGTATGATTTTGGTGCACTTTTATATGGCCTTTATATGATTTTTATGGACTAACATATTGACCTAGTGCCCAGTGCCAGTTGTTGTTTTCTGCTTGTTTTTGGTTTTCCAGAAAATCCATATCAAACGAAGTCCAAATGCAGCAAAACTTTTTGACTATTTTTTAGGACCAAAAGAGACCCCCGAAGCTTCATGGAAGGACCAGAAGCCTTACGAGGTGCACACAAGCAACCATCGCGCGCTTGGGGGGGGCAAGAGCGCCGTGGTGCCTCGTGGGCCCCCTGTGGCCCTTCTTCGCATGATTTCAACGCCAAAAATTCCTATATATTCCAAAACCCCCAGAAATAACCCTAGAACTTTGACTACGCCGCCGCAAGCCTCTGTACCTTTTCCGGCACCCTGCCAGAGGGGGGAATCATCACCGGAGGCCATCTTCATCATCCCGGCGGTCTCCATGACGAGAAGGGAGTAGTTCACCCTCGGGGCTGAGGGTATGTACTAGTAGCTATGTGTTTGATCTCTCTCTCTCTCTCGTGTTCTTGATTTGGCACGATCTTGATGTACCGTGAGCTTTTTTAATATAGTTGGATCATATGGTGTTTTTCCCTCTCTATCTTGTTGTGATGAATTGAGTTTTTACCTTTGAGGTTTCACTATTATCGGAATGAATACTTTTATGGATTTGAGAACATTTGATGTATGTCTTGCATATGAATACCCATGGTGACAATGGGGTATTATATTGATTCACTTGATGTATGTTTTGGCACTCAACTCGCGGATTCACAAGGTGACATTGGGGTAATCTATGCATAGGGGTTGATGCACGTTTTCGTCCTACTTTCTCCGGTAGAAATCTTGGGGCACTCTTTGAAGTTCTTTGTGTTGGATTGAATATTATGAATCTGAAGTTGTTTGATGCATATCGTATAATCAACTCACGGATACTTGTGGTGACATTGGAGTATCTAGGTGACATTAGAGTTGGTTGATGTGTATCATATGGTGTTATTTTAGTATGAACTCTAGGGCTATTTAAGACACTTATAGGAATAGCTCAATAGATTGATTGGAAAGGATAACTTTGAGGTGGTTTCATACCCTACAACAATTTCTATCTTATGTTCTCCGCTAATAGGAACTTTGGAGTGATTCCTTATCGCACGTTGAGGGATTGTTATATGATCCAATTATGTTAGCATTGTTGAGAGATTGCACTAGTGAAAGTATGAACCCTAGGCCTTGTTTCTAAGCATTGGAATACCGTTTGTGCTCCGTTTTATCACTTGCTACCTTGCTGTTTTTATATTTTCAGATTACAAAAACCTATATCTACTATCCATACTACACTTGTATCACCATCTCTTCGCCGAACTAGTGCACCTATACAATTTGCCATTGTATTGGGTGTGTTGGGGACACAAGAGATTTCTTGTATTTCATTGCAGGGTTGTTTGAGAGAGACCATCTTCATCCTACGCCTCCCACGGATTGATAAACCTTAGGTCATCCACTTGTGGGAAAATTGCTACTGTCCTACAAAACTCTGCACTTGGAGGCCCAACACGAGTCTACAAGAATAAGTTGTGTAGTAGACATCAGAGTTCTATCCGATGTAATCTTCTTTTGCAGTGTGTTTGTTGGGATCCGATGAATTGTGAGTTTATGATCAGATTATTCATGAGAAATATTTGAGTCTTCTCTGAACTCTTTTATGCATGATTATTATAGCTTTGTATTTCTCTTCGACCTATCGTTTTGGTTTGGCCTACTAGATTGATTTATCTTGCAATGGGAGATGTGCTTTGTGATGGGTTCAATCTTGCGGTGCTCAATCCCAGTGACAGAAGGGGACATGACACGTATTTGTATTTTTCCATTAAGGATAAAAAGATGGGGTTTAATCATATTGCTTGAGTTTACTTTGTCTGCATCATGTCATCTTGCTTAAGGTGTTACTCTATTTCATACTTAATACCCTAGATGCATGCTGGATAGCGGTCGATGGGTGGAGTAATAGTAGTAGATGCAGGCAGGAGTCGGTCTACTTGTCTCGGACGTGATGCCTATATACATGATCATTGCCATGAATCTGTCATAATTATATGCTTTTCTATCAATTGCCCAACAGTAATTTGTTTACCCACCGTATGCTATGTGTTCGAGAGAGAAGCCTCTAGTGAAAACTATGGCCCCCGGGTCTACTTTATCATATATAAAAAACCTAAAAATACCTTGCTGCAATTTATTTACTTTTATTTCATTTAGCATTTTAGTTTATCTATCTATTACTATCAGAATTAATCTTTGCAAATAATCGCTAAGAGGATTGACAACCCTCTTATTTGCGTTGGGTGCAAGTGTTTGCTTTTGTGTGTGCAGGTGCGCTTAACGGAATTTTGCTTGGTTCTGCTACTGGATTGATAACCTTGGTTCTTAACTGAGGGAAATACTTATCTCTACTATACTGCATCATCCTCTCCTCTTCGGAGAAATACCAACGCAGTCTACAAGTAGCATGCCCTATCAGGAGACAACCTCATCAATATGTTGGGTACATTGGCAATGCTGCCTTAGGGCTTGGTTTCTATCATGCGGAGACACCTGATGTTGATGCTCAGAGACTTGGATCTCTATAGAAAGTTTGAATTGTCTATGTTGAGGTTGGCTCTATCTTAAAGGAGGAACTCTTTGAGGAATTTGTTGTTGTCGGAAGTGGGGCTCCAGGGACCCAAAGGTTCGAACACTGGGGTGAGCTCGTTCTACTACTTCCTCTCCTACCAAGGCAACGCTACGGCGAGACTACGGCGAGAGCGCGCTAGCGTAGGACGGGCGAGGACACAGCGGTTTACCCAGGTTCGGTCCACCTTGCGGTGTAAGACCCTACTCCTGCTTGTAGTTGGGATTATTGTGGGTGAGAGAGTTCTCGCGTACAAGGTTGAAGACGATGCGGTCTCAGACCCTCGCTATGGTGGTTGCACTGCCCCTTTTATGCAGCCTTGGTCCTCTTCCCCCTGGTAACTTAGGCGGGAAGGGTTGCCACACTTGGCGGTTTTGAAAGGGGACAGGCGCTCAGGCTATCCTGACTAAAGGTGGTCTTCGCCTGCCAAAGCATGATCCATGACGTGCCGGTGGGCTCGGTGATGACCTCCGCCCTGCGCGCCCGCCGTCTTGGTCTTCCTTCGCCGATCGGGCAACCTTTGGGGTTGCTTTGGAGAGTAGATAGCTGGCCCTGCTCCCCTAACGCAAAAGAGGAAACCATCTGCATCTGCGCCTGCTGGCGCGGCCTCTGCTGCCGCTCATCGCCGTGCGCGTCACCCACGTGATGGGCTCCAGACCGCGCGACACGCCGAACGGCCTTCGTCTCGAACGCCTGCGGGAGGGGGCCTCGGAAGGCCACCTCGGGAAGCCGCCTCGTGAGGCCACCTCGGGAAGCCGCCTCGTGAGGCCACTCGGGAAGCCGCCTCGTGAGGGGACCTCGCGAGGCCGTTGATGGTGGTGCTGAGCGTTGCCTGCTACTCCCTGAGGTGGGGGCCTCAGGAGGCCAGGGCCCCATGAGGGGTCTCGGTGTGACACTTGGTGGCGATGGCCCGCCGGGCCCACTCCAGGCGTTGCGCCCTGGGCCAAAGGCAGACGGGCCTGGATACCCCGGGTTCCATGGGCCCGACAGTAGCCCCCGGGCCCGCGGCGCGCACGTTCCCGCCTACAGAGGGGCGAAACGGCGCGGGCCCTAACCGCCTGCGGCCAGGCGCGACGCGTGGCGCACGATGCGACGGGCGACGCCCCCACTTACCCACGACGCCTCGGGAACTGACGTCCGGACATAAATCTTGGCGCCGGAGAAGGCGGAGCGACGAGGGGAGTCCCGCGCCGAGATAAAAAAGGGGGGAAGGGAGAGCCGGAGCCCCCCACTCATCTTCTCCTTCCTCCAGCTTCCTCGCCTCCTTGCTAGAACTACCGAAGAGATGGCGAGAGGACGAGGGCGCGGCCGTCCTTCCGCCGCCGCATCGCAGGTCCCGCCCCGGGGGCGTGGTCGATCCTCGACGGCCGCCGGCGCCGGGCCCAGCAGTCGCGGAAGGGGCGCCGCTCGCGGGCGCGGCGGGCGAGGCGCGCAAGGCCGAGGCGGCCGCGGCGGAGTGGCTGCACTTCCGCCCCAGGCGGGGAGCCACTCGGCGGAGGCGGCATGCGAGTTCATCGTGAACATGCACCGCAACCCCTGCACCTGGATCCGGCTCCCGGACTCCTTCGCGGCGGCGATGGCGGACCGCGCGCCCTTGGGCCTGTGGGTGCAGGCTGACGGTTGCTGCAACGGCCCCTCCTGGGTGGCGACGGAGCTTACCGCCTCGGGCTTCATGTTCCTGAGGCAGGGGTGGAAGTCGTTCGCCCTCGCCCGCGGCCTGAAGCGGGGGCACGTCCTCCAGTTCAAGTACAACGGGGCCGCCACGCTCTTCGTGAAGATCTTCGGGCTCTCCGGCAGCTGCTTGGAGTGCTACGCCGAGAGCGAGGACAGCTACAGTGGCTCCTCCAGCGAGGACGGCTCCTCCGACGGTGTCGCCCCCTCCGGCGGGGGCGGAGGCGGCTCCTCCCGCATCAAGAGCGAGGACGAAGACTCCGACTAGGCGCGCGTGACGACGACTCCGGAGCCGGGACACCGCGCGCACGGTGACGGGGCCGCACTCGCCTAGGCCTTTTCTTTCTTTTTGTTTTCCTGCATTGAACCGATGTAACCCCGCGGGGTCGTGAAACAGTATCTTCTCATGTTTAACTTAACACTTTTGTGACATGGGGTTGCATGCATTCTCTCCCGAAGTCCTCTCGTGAGGCTGTTTTTTTTTCTTTGCTCACCTCAGCGCTCTACGCCATCAGGACCCAGCCCCTGAGCGGGCCTCAGCCGTCGCTGGTATGTCCGGTCGCGATGCCGGGACAAGGCCAGGAGGTAAGGGGCACCATGAGCTAGTGAGGGCTCCTGAGGCGCGATGCTCAGGGAGCCCCCCTTTGGCGTGCAAGCGGCTTACGCAGAAGAAAAACGCTGGCACCCACGGAATCGCGAGGGGAGAGAGCTTGAGTGATGGTAAGGGCGCCTCATGAGGCAGTCACACTTAGCTTTTGGCAGATAGCGGTGTCGGGTGAGCCACGGCTCATGAGGGGCTCACGCAGCTCGCGAGGCGTGCTCGCGAGGCTCGCGAGGCTCATGAGCCGGCCTCGCGAGGTCTTCGCGCAGCTCGACTCCTGAAGGGCTGCATGTCGAAAAATTTCATGATAGGGGGAGCGGCACGCGCTTGCTAACTCACCCGTGGCCGTTGCGTGAGGAGATAAGGCACCAAGGACCTTGGTGAGGTGACGTGCGCGGGAGCAGGCCCGCGAGCCAGAGCTCAGTCGCATGGATTTGGCGGCGCTGCAGGGACGGACCCGAGCACAAGCACCGTGCCTAGCCCCCGCTCACGGAATTGGTCAGGGGAGGGGTCACGAGCGTGAGGCGCTCTCGGGCGGCATCGAATTTATCATAGAAATTAGCAGGCAATTGAGTAGGTAATATAACTCATCAAGGTAAAATCAGCAAAATTCATCACACAACCAAAAGGATAAGGTTCCGGGAACGAAGCTCGAGAGGCGCGGCGGGAAGGAGTGAGGGTCGCGCGAGGCGACACGCCGGGCGCACCTGGCAGAACCGCACTGTAGTGACGTCAGACCACTCGGCGTGGTGCGCCAAGGGAGTCTGCTCCTTCGGAGCCAGGGGGCTCGCGAGGCGCTGGGAGCTCGCGAGGAGCGGGAGGCTCACGAGGCCCTGGTGCGAAGGGCGCCAGCCTCTGGAAAGAGGCGCCGGCGTTCCTCAATCCGAAGGGCATGCACGTGCCGCCGACGGTGGGGCCAACGCCCTGGCCGCCTCGCGGCAGCTGGAAGGGGTCACGAGGGCAGGACTTGTTGAGGCTGGTGAAGTCGACGCACATGTGCTCCTTGCCGCCCTTCTTGGGGACGACGACTAGGTTGGCGAGCCATTCGGGATGGCGCACCTCACGAACGACTCCGGCTTCTTGGAGCTTCTGAACTTCATTGACGATGAACTCTTGCTTCTCTGGCGCCTGGCGCCGTGCTTTCTGCTTGACCGGGCGTGCATTGGGGCACACCGCTAAGTGGTGCTCGATCACCTCCCTCGGCACACCGGACAAGTCGGATGCTTTCCAGGCGAAAACATCCGAGTTTGCCCGAAGGAAGGTGACGAGCGCGCTTTCCTATGCAGGAGGGAGGCCTGTGCCGATGGTGAAGGCGGGGCCGGAGCCGCTGCCGTCCACCGACACCTTCTTCGTCTCGGCGCGGTCCTAAGAAAACAGCTACTTCTTCTTCGCGGGCGCGGCTTCAGAAGGCTCGACCGCGTCCTCGTCGGTTGGGTGCGCGACAGCGGCAGCCTTGTAGGCGCGCTCGAGGGTGCTGTCCGCGTCCTTTTCGTCGCAGGCGACGGTGATGATGCCGCTGCAGCCGGGCATCTTGAGGACGTTTTAGGCGTGATGAGTGGCCGCCATGAACTTGGTGAGAGCTGGGTAGCCCAAGATGGCATTGTAGGGCAGGCCGATGTGCGCCACGTCGAAGTCGATGAGCTCGGTGTGGTAGTTCTTGCGGGTGCTGAAGGTGACGGGGAGGCGCACCTGCCCCAGCGGAATGGTGGAGCCATCGGTCACTCCGGAGAAGGGCCTGGTCGGCATCAGTTGGTCGTAGGGCACCTGGAGCATCTCGAAGGTCTCGATGGAGAGCACGTTGAGGCCGGCACCCCCGTCGATGAGGGACTTGGTGACCGCGACGTTGCTGATGGTGGGAGTGCACAGCATGGGGAGCGCGCCTGTGGAGGCCGTGGACTTGGGGTGGTCCTTGGAGTCGAAGGTGATGGCGTACTGCGACCACTTGAGGGGTCGCGTGACCTCAGGCCTCGGGAGGGCGGCGTACACCTCGCGAGAGAGTTGCTTGAAGTGGCGGACGGACGCGGGGGCTTGGGACCCGCCAAGGATGCAGGCGACCGCGCGAGGCTCCTGGTAGCCCCCAGCGCCCTCGTCAGGCTGGTTGACGTCGTTCCTCCGAGGTGGCGGAGGCAGCGGCGAGAGGGCGGCATTAGCCTGAGGATTCGCCTCACGAGGCTGGTAGCGCCAGCCCTAGCGGTAGTTGCTATTATTGTTGTGGCTGTCCCAGCGGTTGCCGCTGCGGCCACCTCCGCGGCCGGCGCCGCGGCCGTTGCGGTCGTCTCGGCGGCTCTGGCACTCGTCACGGAGCAACTTGAGCTCATGACAGTCTTCGGTGCTGTGGGAGCGGACGTTGTGAAAGGCGCAGAGTGGCCGGTTGTCCTTCCTGGGCTCGTCGAGGTCACGGTCGCGCTTCTGCTCGGGCTCCGCCGCAAGCACGGCAGGGCCCTTGCGCTTGACGTCCTTGCTCTTGGCCTTGGTGCCGTCGAGCGCCGCGTCGGGGTCGTTGTGGACGAAGAGGCGGCCTTCTTCAGCCTTGGCGCACTTGTCGGCGAGGTCGAGCAGCTCGAGCACGGAGTCGAGCTCACCGTTGATGGCGAGCTTCTTGCGCATCTTGATGTCCGTGACGCCGGTTGAGAATGCGGAGATGACGGCCACGTCGGAGGCGCGCGGGGTCTTGTTGCGCACCTGACTGAAGCGCTGGATGTACTTGCGGAGGGTCTCGTCTGGGCGTTGTCGAACACGCCGCAGGTCGTTGATGGTGAGGGAGCGGTCTTGTGTGCCCTTGAAGTTGGCGATGAACTGGCTGCAGAGCTCGGCCCACGACGAGATGGAAGCCTCGGGGAGGTTCATGAGCCAGGAGCGCGGGCCGTCCTTGAGGGCCATGGGGAACCAGTTCGCCATGACCTTGTCGTCTCCGTTCGCCGCCTCGACACTCAGCGCGTAGAGCTGGAGGAACTCCGTGGGGTTGGGGTGCCGTCGTAGCGCGGAGGCAGCTCAGGCTTGAACTTCGCGGGCCAGACCATGCGACGCAGCTCGCGGGTGAAGGCACGGCAGCCCACACCGCTCGAGGGGACGCCGCTAGCGAGGGCGGCGCGGTTTTGACGTCCGGCTGCTGCAACGTCTTGAACGGCCTGGTCCTGGCGCTGGCGTTGGCGCTCGAGAAGCACTCGCGCGTCGGGGGGCGCGCGGCGGATGATCTGGCAGCTGGGCTCGCAGTGGTCCGGAGAAGATGCGCCGCGGGACGGCTCACGAGTCCGCGCGCTGCGCTGGGGCCCGGCGCGCTCGTCCCGCAGAGGAGGCGGCGGGGGAGCGCCGTGCGCCAGGTCCCCAGCACGAGACGGTGGAGGGCGGAGGGAGTGAGAAGGCGCCGGGGCGTCCCCGGTGACGTTGACGAGCTCGGTGATGCAACCAAGCCAGGCGTCGTAGCCGGCGTCATCAGGACGGTAGCGGAGCAGCTCGCGCGCCATGAGCAGTGCGGCCTGCGGGTTCGGCGGCCCACGGTTGGTGAGGGAGGAGGCCGTGGCGGTGTTGCCGTCCGCCCGCACGGAGGGGTGCAGGGAGGAGGCCTGCTGCTCGCGGGCAGCGGGGTCGGTGGCGGCGGCAGCCTCGGCGTCGGGGCGGTGGCGGTTGCCGCGGGCCACCGGCTCTGTCTGGGCCACGCGGCCAGCCCTGCGCTCAGCGCGCTCGCGACGTGCGTCGGCCATGGGGCTGTTGAAGCTGAGGGTCGAGCAGAAGAACAGTAGCGCACCCCTACCTGGCGCGCCAAATGTCGGAAGTGGGGCTCCGGGGACCCAAAGGTTCGAACACTGGGGTGAGCTCGTTCTACTACTTCCTCTCCTACCAAGGCAACGCTACGGCGAGACTACGGCGAGAGCGCGCTAGCGTAGGACGGGCGAGGACATAGTGGTTTACCCAGGTTCGGGCCACCTTGCGGTGTAAGACCCTACTCCTGCTTGTAGTTGGGATTATTGTGGGTGAGAGAGTTCTCGCGTACAAGGTTGAAGACGATGCGGTCTCAGACCCTCGCTATGGTGGCTGCACTGCCCCTTTTATGCAGCCTTGGTCCTCTTCCCCCTGGAAACTTAGGCGGGAACGGTTGCCACACTTGGCGGTTTTGAAAGGGGACAAGCGCTCAGGCTATCCTGACTAAAGGTGGTCTTCGCCTGCCAAAGCATGATCCATGACGTGCCGGTGGGCTCGGTGATGACCTCTGCCCTGTGCGCCCGCCGTCTTGGTCTTCCTTCGCCGATCGGGCAACCTTTGGGGTTGCTTTGGAGAGTAGATAGCTGGCCCTGCTCCCCTAATGCAAAAGAGGAAACCATCTACATCCGCGCCTGCTGGCGCGGCCTCTGCTGCCGCTCGTCGCCGTGCGCGTCACCCACGTGATGGGCTCCAGACCGCGCGACACGCCGAACGGCCTTCGTCTCTAACGCCTGCGGGAGGGGGCCTCGGAAGGCCACCTCGGGAAGCCGCCTCGTGAGGCCACCTCGGGAGGCCACTCGGGAAGCCACCTCGTGAGGGGACCTCGCGAGGCCGTTGATGGTGGTGCTGAGCGTTGTCTGCTACTCCCTGAGGAGGGGGCCTCAGGAGGCCAGGGCCCCATGAGGGGTCTCGGTGAGACACTTGGTGGCGACGGCCCGCCGGGCCCACTCCAGGTGTTGCGCCCTGGGCCAAAGGCAGACGGGCCTGGATACCCCGGGTTCCATGGGCCCGACAGTTGTCATTTACCCGACGAATTGCCCTTGGCAAGTTAGGGCTTTGGATGACTGGACATTTCTGGTAAAATTCCCTCCTGAAATTCATGTTACACAAGTTGTCGGGTATCCTTGCTTTGGCCTAGGTAAGGAGGGATTCACAGTATATGTGTAAGTTTGGAACAACAAGATCAAACCTAATGCTAAGCACAAGAGGTGTGGGTTAAATCGGTTTTATGAATCCTAGATGGACCTCGCCATGTGTCGCTCCCTGTGGGTTGCTGCCACGCCCCATCCCTCCTTCCTCATCGCCGCCGGCGAGCGCCGCTAGGCAAAGGTCGTGTGGCGTACGCAGCGGCGCTCCCTCTCCCGCACGCGAGGTGGGTTGCGTGGGGCTGCTGCGCCAAGAGGAGGCGCGGGGCACTGTGGCATATGGCTGGGCACGGGTCGTCGCTGTCTGGCGCGCCATGACGGCGAGAGGTGGCTTGCCGCGTGCCGTCGACGCGTGAAGGCCACGGACGGTGAAGGAGCTGGGTCGCAGCGGTTGGACAGGCCAGATCAGGTCGTTCGTCGACTGGTGGCTGGAGGGTTGGGCGCCACTGGCCGGCGTGCTAGGATGCAGCAACGCGCGCTAGTTGCAACGATGTTTGGCTGGTGGTTTCCTCCCTTCGGGTGTGTCCACGTCTGGCTCCTTTGAGCTACAGTGTCGTCCAGCATGTGTGCTAGAGGAGACTCGAGCAGACCAGATCCAACATAGATAGTCATGTTCTTGCACGGCTGGTGCGGGCCGCTCAGTTTTGGCTTGGATTTCACCCAGTTCCAGCATGCGGCGGTGTGGGCCGTCAAGATCGGTTCTCTCCCAGCCTTTCATGTGCGATGTGGTGCAGATTATTGCCCAGTTCAGCGCACGAAGGTAGAGGATGGCCAGATCCGGCATGGCTCGTCCAGGTCCTGCGTGCGTCGGTGTGGACATGTCAAGTTGGTGTGTGATCGCCGAGTTCCTGCGTGCGGCGGCGACCAATCCATTTCTGCTAGTGTGTGTTTGATCTTGCTCTGCCCAGTGGAAACATGGGATTGTTGGTGGAAGACTTGGCTTCAGATGAAAATCTTGCATCGACCATGTCGCTGCCGACAGTAACGGCATCCACGGATGTCGTCTTCATCCTTGGTGGTATCGTTGTGGAGCCGATTGCCCTTTGTACCTCATGACGTGAGATCTCCACGTGAAAACCTAAGATCAGGATGTGCTAGATCGGGTGCGGCGGTGTCCTCAACATCGTTTTTCTACTTGGAGGCACCACCTTGGAGATCCTGATGATGGATTCTGACGGTGTGCACGATTGATGGCAGAGCTTGGGTCTGTGGTGGTGCCGATGTGGTCCTTTTTCCTCCTCTTCTTTTTCTGTTCTTCTTTTTGCGGTGCTTTCCTCCTTTTGGGGGTGTTCTTGTAATGCATCTTTCTAATCAATGGATTTGATAATTATCCTGCCAACATTTAAAAAAAGGGGGGGGGGCAGGAAACGTTGATCCATCTATTCAAGGTGAGAGTGGATGTGCTCGTTCTTTTTCAAAAGAATGATCAGTTTTGCTAAGTCTCAGTTGACTAAGACTTCGTTATGTCTCAATCGATGCTATATTCCTTTGATCTTGCATGGAGATTCGTACAAAAAAATTATTTTTAATTTTTTCTTTTTTCTTCTTATACTATATCACTTGACTGAGACTTAACCAAGTCTCAGTCGACTGAGACATAGCCACACCCAAGAATGATAGACGTGTTCCAGTTTTGTGCGTAAAGAAAATAATATGAAAAAACTACTACTCTCCGTACGCGTGCATAGGAAATTTGACTAGCCAAATATATGCTATATTATATATGACGAAAAGTATATGTTTTAAACTTATCCGTATATGAATCCACTGATATGCTTTTGATGACATATAACATGTATTTGGTTAGTCAAATCAACAACACAAAACACGTACACGCCTTACGCATCCTTCCAGAGAGAGTGTATTTGTTTACAAGAAAATCATGAGAATAGTTCGCTATGTAACACTACTACATGGAGGGGCAATATTTATAGTATCGACGTATGAGACTCATGTAAGAATAACATGATATTAAAAACATGAGCCCACTAGTAGGTCGTCAGCTGGAGGAATGTGGTCGTCGACACACGAGAGGACCAAGTGGTGGACAACGGTGGTGAAGGGGCAATCCTTGCATAGGTGAAGTGCAGTTTCAGGTGCACAGAGGCAAAGTTGGTAGAGAGGGTCGTGGGGTCAACCTTGTTGCGCAAGACGGTCGGCGGTGAGGATTTTGGTGTGAAGGACAAGCCAGGCGAAAAATCTACATTTCGGCTCGGCATGGGCTTTCCAGATTTTCTCCGTCGCAAACTTACGATAGGCCCATAAATTGCATCATGTAGGCTGAGCTGGAAGAATATTGAGGTTGTTTGGTTGCTATCTTGAGAGAAATATGCCTGGCCACAAGGAAGCCAGACACTAACCTGAATCTTGTTTAGTTGACACTCTGAGCATCCCCATTGTTAGATTGGGAGCAAGTAGAGAGTCTCCTCAGGGCGTCACGATTCTGGGCCGTCGGATTCGGTCTCCAGAACGATCCTGGCCGTCCGATCTTTGTTTGAGACGATCCTGGCCGTCGGATCAAACCGAAACACTGGTGCAATGAATAGTGTCTATATTTTCGCACCCGCGCTACCGCGCTAGCTCTCCCTGACATGCGGGGCCCAGGTGGGGTGGGTCGTGATCGTCAGTGACAGCGGAATGGAGAGCTCCCGGTGTTGTCTGCTCGTGGGAGATATATCGTGCCACCGCGTGTAAATCTGGAGGCCAACTGAGGGCACTTTCGTCAGTTCAGGTGCGGGTGGATGGGTGCCGATAGGGTGCGACTGCGTCGGCCTCCTCTCCTCACTTTCCCCCTTCCTTCTTCTCCTCCCCTAACCCTAGCTCCTTCTCCAAGACGTCGCTGGCATGAAAGCACATTTGCTCCCGTGGTGGTTTTGGTAATTCATAACAACATATATCTCATTGAACTAATGACCATTCAAGATTAAGATTTCAGGATGTTCAATGATTGGCATGGCATGGACTAGAGAAGTGGACCCCTCAAAATGCTAAGGACAAGGATTGGCAAAAGATCAAGACTCTACATTTTTGGTTTAGTGATCCAAGATCACATAGAGTCCATAGGAAAGCCAATACTATTAAAAGGGGATGAGGTGTTGCTTAATGGTCTTTTTGCTCAAATGCTTAGTGACAGTATTCCTAAACCCTCAACCACTCTCTCTACCCAAATATGTCCTAAACCTAAAGCCCAACTCGGCCCCACCGATTTTTCCTATCCGGCCCCACCGAGTTCATCCAAGACTTAGCCACTGCCAAACCCTAACAAATTGGATCCACCGAAATGGATCTCGGTCCCACCGAGATGGCCTTGCCAACTCTCTGTAATCGTTTGCATTTACTTCGGTCTCACCGGGTTTGCAAATCGGTCTCACCGAGATGGCTTGCCAAGTCTCTGTTGCCTTATTGCTTCACTTCGGTCCAACCGAGTTGATGCAATCGGTGCCACCGAGATGAGGTTTGCCCTAAGCCATTGCACTTCGGTCCATCCGAGTTGTCCGTATCGGTCCCACCGAGATTCCTAACGTTCATATCTTTTACACAGTTCGGTGCTACCGAGATGATTGTTTCGGTGCCACCGAGTTGGGTCAAAAGTGTGTAACGGTTGGATTTTGTGTGGAGGCTATATATACCCCTCCACCACATCCTTCTCAGTAAGGAGAGCCATCAGAACGTGCCTACACTTCCACCATACATTTTCTGAGAGAGAACCACCTACTCATGTGTTGAGATCAAGATATTCCATTCCTACCATTTGAACCTTGATCTCTAGCCTTTCCCAAGTTGCTTTCCACTCAAATCCTTCTTCCACCATAGCCAAATCTGTGAGGAGTTGTTTGAGTGCTGGGAAGACTATCATTTGAAGCACAAGAGCAAGGAGTTCATCAACAACACACCGTCTATTACCTTTTGGAGAGTGGTGTCTCCTAGATTGGTTAGGTGCCACTTGGGAGCCTCCAACCAGATGTGGAGTTGAACCAAGAGTTTGTAAGGGTAAGGAGATCGCCTACTTCGTGAAGATCTACCCCGAGTGAGGCTAGTCCTTCGTGGACGTAAGCCATGGTGGAATAGGCAAGGTTGCTTCTTCGTGGACCCTTCGTGGGTGGAGCCCTCCGTGGACTCGCGCAGCCGTTACCCTTCGTGGGTTGAAGCCTCCATCAACGTGGACGTACGATAGCACCACCTATCGGAACCACGCCAAAAACCACCGTGTCTTCATTGCATTTGAAATCTCCAATCCCTCCTTTACATACATATGCAATTGCTTACATTCCGCTGCTATACTCTTAGAATTGCATGTGTAAGGTGATGCTTGACATGTACTATTGCTAAAATCTGCCCACAATCAAAATTGGGAAAAGATTAGGTTTTATTTGGTCAAGTAGTCTAATCACCCCCCCTCTAGACATACTTTCGATCCTACAAGTGGTATCAGAGCTTTGGTCTCCGTAAGCCTTGATTTACATAGCTTTGGTGATCATAGCCTTGGTTTCACAACCTAGGAGAGTATGGCGTCTAGTGAGGGTAACTATCACCGTAGAGGTCCATATTTTGATGGTACAAACTTTGCTAGTTGGAAACATAAGATGAAAATGCATATTCTTGGTCATAACCCCGCCGTTTGGGTTGTTGTTCGTGTTGGCTTGCAAGGTGACTTCTTTGAGGATGGCAAGGAACCGGATCGTGATGCAACTCCGGAAGAATTAAAGATGTTGCAATACAACGCTCAAGCTTGTGACATTCTATTCAACGGTCTATGTCCCGAAGAATTCAACAAAATCAGCTGCCTTGAGAATGCAAAGGAAATTTGGGATACTTTGGTTGATATGCATGAGGGTACCGAATCCGTTAAGGAATCTAAGTTGGATGTGCTTCAAAGTTAACTTGACAAGTTCAATATGAAGGATGGTGAAGGAGTCGCTGAGATGTACTCTAGGCTTGCTCTCATCACAAATGAGATTGCCGGCTTAGGAAGTGAAGAGATGACCGACAAATTCATCATCAAGAAGATACTTAGAGCTTTGGATGGAAAATATGATACCGTCTGCACATTGATCCAAATGATGCCAAATTACAAAGATCTCAAGCCCACGGAAGTCATTGGAAGGATTGTCGCTCATGAAATGTCACTCAAGGACAAAGAGGAGCTGCACAACAAGTCAAGTGGTGCTTACAAAGCCTCAACCGATGCTCCAACAACTTCAAGTGACCAGCTAGTATCCAATGAAGAGATTAGCCTAATGGTGAAAAGGTTCAACAAGTTCTACAAGAACAAAGGAAAAGAAAGAAGCTCTAGCTCAAGACATTATGAGAGAAGATCATCAAGTCGTGACCGTAATTGCTACAATTGTGGGAAGCCCGGACACTACTCAAATGAATGTACGGCACCCTACAAGAAAAGAGACGAATCACCAAGAGGAAGACATAGAAGAGATGAATCACCTCATAAAGAGAGAAGGAGTAGAGATGATCATTATGAACGAAGACACTCTCGAAGAAGCAAGGATTCGGAGAGGAAGGACAAGTCATCAAGGAGCTACACAAGAAGAAGACATCAAGCTCATGTTGGTGAATGGGTTTCCGGCTCCGACTCCGACAACCACTCCGAGAGAAGTTATCACTCCAACTCCGACTATAGTCAAGATGAAGGTGTTGCCGGACTTGCACTTGTGTCATCCAACTCCTATGATCTATTTGACTCACCAAATGAAGGAATTGGAAGATGCTTCATGGCAAAAGGCCCCAAGGTATCACACCCGAGTATCTTGATTTCAATAGCGATGAAGATGATTTGCTTGGTGATGATGATTTACTTGTTGATAGAGATAGTAATGTGAGCTATGATGAAAATGCTAGTAATCATGATAGTCAAGAGGAAACGAGTGACAATGCTATGAAGGAGATTGAGCGTCTAACTAAAGAACTAAATGCTCTTAAGTTAGCTCATGAAACAAGTCAAGAGGATCATAGAGAACTTCTAAGAACTCATGAGAAGCTACGCTTCGAGAAGCTAAATTTAGAGCAAGAGCATGAGTTTCTTAAAGCTATCAATGACGATCTTCGAAAGAAGAGTTCTTCATATCTTGCCAAGCGTTTACTCTTGTCTACCTTTATGCCACAAGTTAAATCTAAGCAAACTAGCAACAAGGGTAAAAATGGTTCTACCTCTAGTAGTAACAATAACAATGCTAAATCCAATATTGTTGCTTCTAGTAGTTCTATTGATTCCACTAACGATTCTCTTAGCCAAGTTACACTTGAGCAAGAAAATATGCTATTGAAAGGAATTATAGAAAAAGGTGTCTACAAGAGTCTTGCCGGGAGTAAGCAATTTTAGGAAATTGTACGCAAGCAAGGAAGGCACCGGAAGAACCAAGGTGTTGGTTTTGAACGAAAGTTCAATGCCGATGGAGTTGAGTGGGAAGAAGGTCAATACCCCAAGACGAAGTTTGTTCCTCAACAAGAGAAGTATGATCCTACTTCCTTCAAGGGAATGCAAGCTCAAGAAGATCTTCCACCACAAGACCACAAGCTAAAAGGCAAGGACAAGCTTCAAGAAGAGATTGATTCATTTGAAGAAGCTCCTCAAGCCATGGTCAAGTGGGTTCCCAAGACTTCATCAAGTTCTACTTCATCAAGTGCTACTACAACTCCAAGGATTCCCATCAAGTTGATGTGGGTCCAAAAGAAGAAGAACTAGAGAGTTCTTGAGGGTGACTCCGCCAACAAACTTCACTCATATTATTCATGGCAAGGACTTGTGCAACCAACTTCCACACTTTGCACTAGTTCATGGAGTCACAAACCCTCTTGTTGGTAAGACAAGGGACAAGGTAATCAATGCATTCATGGACATCATCATATGTGTATATCACTCTATATCTATGGATATCCTTGCATGTTTCTTGTGTGGGACTAACCCATATAGGTATTGAAAGCACAAAACTTCAAAGGATTGCTCCCAACTCTTGATGGTCTACATCAACATTAAGCATCCACATCTTCAACATCTACATGAAGTCATCATCGACAAAACCCAAGGTTAGTTCATCCCTCTTAGGGGGGACATCACATATAGGGGGAGCTTTGCTCTAAACAATTGAGCTAAAGCAACTCTAATGGTGT
The DNA here is from genome assembly GCA_039707655.1 of Elymus sibiricus. NCBI lineage: Eukaryota > Viridiplantae > Streptophyta > Magnoliopsida > Poales > Poaceae > Elymus > Elymus sibiricus. The sequence continues at coordinate 77,688,403 of CM077670.1, read as the reverse complement.
GAACACATTAATGCTTTATGTAAAAGTGGTAACCCCACTCGTGCTTAAACGATGAGTATGACCTATGATCAAATGTTCTCATTTGGCTCCTAAGTCAACATACTCATATATAGATGACCTAGTCATCGCCATTGCTTGATAGGTGCTAGAATTGGTTGTGCATGTTTGACACATATTTCATTTGCAATCTTATTGTGTGAGCATGTTGGTTTGCATGTTTTTATCATTCGAGGACATTTATTTGTTGTTTTGATTGTCTTGGTTTTTCTGGCCAAGTGGATGTACAAGAATGCCTAAGAACCTTCTCTAGCTATCTATGCTTTCTTGTCTCAAATTCTATTCTTGCTGCATCACAAAAATTGAACAAGTCTTTTTCGGACCCTCCGGGTGAGGAGCACTCGGAGCCACCGATCTGAAAGGGCTGAACCTCCAAAACCTTCTAATTGATTTCGGCCGAACCAACTCACTCAAACTCGGTCGAACCGAAATCACTTAGACCGATCTAGGTTTTCATCTCGGTGCTACCGATTAGACCAACTCGGTCGGACCGAGTTAATGTAACTGCAAGCAGTTGCACGTCTCGGTGCTACTGATTTGTTCCACTCGGTGCCACCGACAACACATGGGTATATATATCCAGCGGCCCGTACGGTTGAAAATTACTTCAAACGTCACGCGCCCGCGCCCCATTGCTGCCGCCCCTTTGGTCTCCGGATCGTCGCCGTCGTCGCCTGTGCGCCTTCGCCGCAGGACTCCGTCGCCGTCAACGGCAATCTGCCCCGCCGTTGCCGCCGTAGAGGATCTCCACCGAGTTAGGGTGAGATTCGATCCCTTTCGTGCTTCCAATTTCCGATTCAATGCACATTAGGAATGCCATGATTCTTGCCATGAATGCAATACTCTTTCCACCAGATTAGTTCATAAGAACAAGATTCGAGCAAAAAATTTAGGGTTAGGTTTTCGCCGTATGTATCTCGGACCGGTCGATTCGAAATTTTCGGTCCTACTGATTTGGCCTCCGGCCATAGCACTAGTACATCTCGGTGTCACCGAGTTGTGCGAATCGGTGAGACCGAAAGTAATGTCTCAGTGAAACCCTAGCATCTCGGAGCCACCGAAACCCATATCGGTCTGACCGAAGTGGCGTGCAAGGTCTCTGTAGTGTGCTTCGGTGTCACCGAGATTATCAACTCGGTCCATCCGAACTGCATTCTGTGAAAACCTAAGACTAAAGTTTGAACTCAATTTTTAGGAAAAACTATCTGCTTTTTGTGATGACTCATCTACTCTACCCATACCTATCTATTCACAGGGTCAGCTCAGCAATATGTCAAGTGGCAGTGACAGTCAGAACAGGTCTGAACAGCAGGCAGAGATGAGTGAAGGGTCAAGCCATAATGAAAGTTTCTATGAGGGAGAGAGGAGCTCTCTAGATCTTCCCAAAGCTGCAACCAGAACAAGGAAGAAGAAAACCTCTGACAGTGAGGATGAGGACTTTGTTGCAAGTGAAGCTGCACGCAAGAAAAAGAGAGTAGTGCTTGCTAAGGAGTACAACACAAAGCCTACTTCTGCCAAAGAAAGAACTGTTGTGAGGAAAGTTCCCAAACATACTATGCAAGAGCCTAGTGACACAGAGGCAGTTGCAGGAGCTAAGAAGAAGAGAGTGAGGAAATCATTTGCCCGTGTGATTGGCAGACCCTCCATGATGATTGAAGAGGAGGAAGAGGAGGAGGATGAGCCAGCTGCTGCACCCCCTGCAAAAGCTCAGAAGCTCATGTCTGATGCAATCAAGACTGCAACACCCTCCAAGTCCAAGCCTAAGGTGTCTGCACCCAAGAGGTCAACCAGAAATATATCAGCTGCAGAAAAGAACAAGGCCCCAGTGCCTGAATCAAATGTTGATGAAGAGCCTCTAGTGCTCAGAAAGTTGAAGCCAAAGATTCCAGACCATGACAATGCACACCCAGTAGCGGAGAACATGATGTTGAGAAAGGATAAAGGACTGCGTCAATGGAGATAGTCAGATCCTTATGCTATCAGAAGAAGGACAGCGTGTGATTATCGCTTTCATACTTGAGAGCAACAGGATTTTTATGAGACAGTTTTGCTTCACAAGAAGCCCATAGTCAGTGACATGAAGTGGGTGGACTGGGAATACATCGATGAGAATGAGGATTACTTTCCCCATGTCCATGAAAACTTCAGGATTGCAGGTGTTGACGAGTTTGTTGGAAAGAAGTTGACCAAGTGGAATGATGAGATGATCATGCAATTCTACTCTACTGCTCATTTCTATCCAGATGGCAGAATAGTGTGGATGACTGAGGGTATAAGATACCAGTCCACCATCTCTGAGTGGGCAAATCTTCTTGGTGCACCCGAGGAAGAGGAGGATGATATTGACATATATGCCAAGCTCAAGATGGATCACAACTCAATGGCCAACATGTATACTGCAATTCCTCAAAAGGACCTTGATACACACAAGCTTGGATCAGTGAAGCATTTGCTACCAGGACTGGCCACATCGAACACTATCTTGCGGTACACCTTGTTACCCAAGTCAGGCGATGATAAGATGATTTGTGGCCACTCCATAAATTTGCTGCATTTATTCGATACACCTCAGAAATTCAAGGTGATGAGCCTGATAGTAGAGACTATCAAGAGGACTGCAACAGATCAGAAGAGATCGTGCGGATATGCTCCACATATTCAGCTATTGATCAATTCCAAGGTTGGAACCAGCACATATCTTCTTGATCGCGAGCACTTGCCATTGCGTCCAGATTTTGAAGACAATGTCATAGTGATGGATCCTTCGCATCCCACCTCTGCACAAGCTCAAGAGGAAATCCGCAAAGCCGCATAAGCAAAAACAACTCAGGAGGCATCAGCTCCCAATGCTCAAATAGCCAGTCTCAAGACACCAAAGGATCAAATGGAATATCTACTTGAAGCCACTCTGAGGATTGAGCGAAGTTTGGCCAACCTCACCCAGACCAAGGCTAGTTTTGAGCGGATAATTGAGACTAAATTTCATGATTTGGATGTCAAGGTAACTGAGATTCAGACTTCAGTGGAACAGCTGCAAGGTGATGTTGATGCTGTCAAGCTTGCCAGATCAGATGACAGTGGAGATGATGGACCAACCACAGAGAGATTCCAGTCAGTGCCTAGGGCAGCTAGATCTGCTGCGATACCAGTTGTGGATCCACGGACCACAGTATCTGCACCAGCCGCTACAGCCACAGTGCCACCACAGGTCTCAACTCCACCAGCTCAACAGACATCGTCAGAAGCATTCGCGGACGCTCTCATCTCAACGCCATCTACGCACACCGGAGCTGCCAGCAGGAGGTCGCCTTCAGGAGCTTCGGAGGACCGTGCCTAGAGAGTCGATTAGTGCTATACTCATTTGAACTTTTTGGTACTTGTTGCCAAAGGGGGAGAATCTGTATAGATCATAGGCTTCGAGAGAGAGAGTTTCTTGCTTTTGATTTGTTCGAGAGTTTCTTGTGCTACTTGTTTGTTTGATGCTACTCTGTTTTATGTGTGCTTGCAACAGTATTCTGTCGTTTATGCTTGTGAGATACTATGTTGATTGATCATACTATGCTCATTGTGATGATTCATGTTTATCTTTTTCATTATCTTGTGTGATCAATTACTTATGTTGGTGATGCGTGCCTATTATTCCAATCTTATCATTTTGCGCGTTCCACCAAGATGTATGTGACATGGGAGAGTAACCCATGAGCCTAATCGATTGTGCATTTGCATTCAAACGCATTTTTTTTAATAATGCACAAATTTAGGGGGAGCTCTCGCTTATCACATACTTCTCAAAGCGACGATGTATTTCATTCATTTAAATCATTTGTCGAAGCTTTGATCTATATGTTGTCATCAATTACTAAAAAGGGGGAGATTGAAAGCACATTTGCTCCCTTAGTGGTTTTGGTAATTCATAACATATATCTCATTGAACTAATGACCATTCAAGATTAAGATTTCAGGATATTCAATGATTAGCATGGCATGGACTAGAGAAGTGGACCCCTCAAAATGCTAAGGACAAGGATTGGCAAAAGATCAAGACTCTACATTTTTGGTTTAGTGATCCAAGATCACATTGAGTCCATAGGAAAGCCAATACTATTAAAAGGGGATGAGGTGTTGCTTAATGGTCTTTTTGCTCAAATGCTTAGTGACAGTATTCCTAAACCCTCAATCACTCTCTCTACCCAAATATGTCCTAAACCTAAAGTCCAACTCGGCCCCACCGATTTTTCCTATCCGGCCCCACCGAGTTCATCCAAGACTTAGCCACTGCCAACCCTAACAAATCGGATCCACCGAAATGGATCTCGGTCCCACCGAGATAGCCTTGCCAACTCTCTATAATCGTTTGCATTTACTTCGGTCTTACCGAGTTTGCAAATCGGTCTCACCGAAATGGCTTGCCAAGTCTCTGTTACCTTATTGCTTCACTTCGGTCCAACCGAGTTGATGCAATCGGTGCCACCGAGATGAGGTTTGCCCTAAGCCATTGCACTTCGGTCCATCCGAGTTGTCCGTATCGGTCCCACCGAGATTCCTAACGTTCATATCTTTTACACAGTTCGGTGCTATCGAGATGATTGTTTCGGTGCCACCGAGTTGGGTCAAAAGTGTGTAACGGTTGGATTTTGTGTGGAGGCTATATATACCCCTCCACCACATCCTTCTCAGTAAGGAGAGCCATCAGAACGTGCCTACACTTCCACCATACATTTTCTGAGAGAGAACCACCTACTCATGTGTTGAGATTAAGATATTCCATTCCTACCATTTGAACCTTGATCTCTAGCCTTTCCCAAGTTGCTTTCCACTCAAATCCTTCTTCCACCATAGCCAAATCTGTGAGGAGTTGTTTGAGTGCTGGGAAGACTATCATTTGAAGCACAAGAGTAAGGAGTTCATCAACAACACACCGTCTATTACCTTTTGGAGAGTGGTGTCTTCTAGATTGGTTAGGTGTCACTTGGGAGCCTCCAACCAGATGTGGAGTTGAACCAAGAGTTTGTAAGGGTAAGGAGATCGGCTACTTCGTGAAGATCTACCCCGAGTGAGGCTAGTCCTTCGTGGACGTAAGCCATGGTGGAATAGGCAAGGTTGCTTCTTCGTGGACCCTTCGTGGGTGGAGCCCTCCGTGGACTCGCGCAGCCGTTACCCTTCGTGGGTTGAAGCCTCCATCAACATAGACGTACGATAGCACCACCTATCGAAACCACGCCAAAAACCACCGTGTCTTCATTGCGTTTGAAATTTCCAATCCCTCCTTTACATACATATGCAATTGCTTACATTCCGCTGCTATACTCTTAAAATTGCATGTGTAGGGTGATGCTTGACATGTACTATTGCTAAAATCTGCTCACAATCAAAATTAGGAAAATATTAGGTTTTATTTGGTAAGTAGTCTAATCACCCTTTGGACGTACTTTCGATCCTACAGACGCCACCCATCCTCCCTTGCCCTCGCCACCCTGCCTTCTCCCCTCCCGTCGACCACCCACTCAGGATCTCCTCCTCCGCGCCCGCTGGTTGTGACGCTTCTCTCCCGTTGAGCTTGCGCGACGCAATCACCGCCTCACAGGGAGGAGGGCTCTCGAGCGTCGCCATGGAGAAGGTCAGTTCTCGCCTGGTTTCTTCTTTCATTCATCTCTTCCTCCTTGTTGCGCTGCTCACCTCCCGCTCATGTGCTCGATCTTTTTGTCTGCGCGGGATTGGATCTGGGGTTTGGTCGTCTGGTCACTGGATCTGGAGTCGCCGTGACGCCATGGAGAAAGTTCATCCTGGACCTCCCGCTACTACTGCCGCCGCCGCATCTCCTAGCTCCTGAACGACCAAACCATCGCTACTCCACGCCGTCATGGGATTCTGCTGGACGCGGTGCACTGGATCCGGCAGGCGGTGGGGCTCGCCTGCGGCCTGCTATGGGGCGTCGTTCCCCTCGTCGGCGTCTTCTGGATCGCCCTGTCAGTCCCTCCCTCCCTCCTCAAAGCCCCATCCTTCTCTCTACCTCTCTGTCCCTTCACACGTAGACATAGATTAGACATAGATTCAGGTTCATTATTAACTGAATTCATGAGCTCATCTCACACTGAACAATGCTTCTCAAAAAATTGCAAGGATTGAGGCCTACTCATTATTGGCCTACTTATTAATGTTTTGGCTGCCAGCACCAATATCATGAACCTGTCTCAAGTTCTTCTTTTCAATGCCTGCAGATGTCTGTAGATCTGAAACGGGGAGAAACTCTGGCAGTTCATATAAATATGTCATTTCCTTCTTTACCATGTGAAGGTCAGTTATATTGATTAAATATATCCAAGTATCAATTTGGTACAAGGTTCCGTTTGGTATCCGGTTTGCATAAGGTTCATGCCTTTTAATATTTATTCAGTATCTCATGTTGTCATACAGTATTGAGTGTGGATGCAATTGACATGTCTGGCAAACATGAGGTTGACTTGCCGTTGGATTGTTGATAGTGGATACCAACATTTGTTTTTTTGCAGGTGTATTTGTTCATGGATTGATTGCTGATAGTGGACGACGGGCATCATCTTCTGCGCTCCTCTCTCTTGCTGATTTGCCCATTCGTCTACTCAAGTATGGCTGGAGGCGAGCAAAATGTAGTACAGGTTGGGCCTTGGTTTCCTATAGCATCATGACTGATTTCCCTCTACAACCGAGCATCCCACTGTCTATATATGAATATTTAGTCGAGGAGTGCATAGCTCTGTTGTTGTCTATATATGAGTATTAGTGAGCTGATGAATTGATTATAAGAGATTACCAGAGGGTAGAGTCATCTGTTGCTGCATATATAGATATATATACATATGATGATTTTCATTCACACACGAGATGAGGAAATGCCATAAGGTACTGCAATGTTGGCATGCATGCTAACTTCTTTATGTTTTGTATCAGCTATGTTGCGTTGTGTTTGCTCTCACGATCCAAGTTTTGACGAACTGTTTAAGTTTAAGGTGTCTTGGTTTGCTTTATCTAAAAAAGTCATACCTGCCCTTTCTCCTTTCAGTCATATATACCTCCTTTATGCAAGTGAGACAATTGAATTTAGTAAATAGTTTATTCATAACTAGGCGCAATCTCAGATATACTACAAGCACCAGTTTGCAAAGGGTTTAAAACTCGGATATTTTAGAACATGGTCCAATGGAACTGTCATATGCATTTTATATTATTTTAATCTTTCACCAATTTACTTTGTTAGTAGCAAAAGGTATCATGGGATTTAATGGGTGATACTCATCATGAGAGTAAAGAGTAGATGCGATACATAGTTGCAGTATGTTTGTAGTCAGACTGCATATTTACACCAGTTTTTTTGGTTACTTGCCAAATACTTTCTATAAGTGTACCAAGGATTTTTTTTCTGTGGCCCTGTTTGGCAATTTTAGCATGTTATGTAAAGGCATATGGGTAATACTGATAATATTACATATATTTTGTGCTTGTGCACACATTACTTCTGCGACATAATTGTCTCACAAGTAAATTTGAAATGAATCTTTTGTTGATCTTCAGTTGGCAGCCCCTCACTGTTGCACACTGCTGCATTTGTAGTACCCCCAGCTGGTCGAAGTAGAGGAGTAGAGGAGAAAGGTGGTTATCTCTTTTGTTGCAGCTAATATATATGATTGATTAATGGTCATAGATTTTTACTGAAATGATCATGAGATATTATGTCTGACAAAATGCTCATGAGAGGATAAGGTGCATAGGTCACACAGAACACTATCTGTAATAAAGAGCAAGGTTTCCTTATGATGAGTGTTCTGTGCTACCTATAGATTGTTACCAGCTTCTTCCTTTGTTTGCTAACTATTGTTGCTTCATGCATTGCTGTTATTCCAGGGTCAACTTTGCTGTGATTTGTGTCTATTCATTCAGAGGAAGCAACTGATCGATATAAATTCAGAGAGCAATTGATGGATGTTGTAGTTCCTACTTCTTCAGGTACCATATTTCTATAAGCATTTGGGGCTTCGGGTTCAATCATTGGAGGAGAACTGTGTATCATATGAGGAATGCGGTGACAGAAGAGCATGTTTCTTTATTGGAGGAGCTGATGATTTTCTTCTTTTAATGTATCAGTCTTGCACTCAGTCGTCGATAAAATATTAACGTATACAGTTTACTATGTTTGGACTGCACCTCCTAATATAATTTATCTTTTAGATGCTTTTAACAATGTGAATGTCTGCTGGTGATTCATATTTAGGCTTTAGACTTTGAAAGATTTGGTTTTAGCCTTTTAGATATTCTTGCCAGTGGCGTGAATGATGGTGTGCTTGATATCTAGGCATTAATGATCTACATAAAGCTTATTCTTTAGTATCCACATTAACTATTTTTTACCTCAGTTTCTATGCTAAAAGATGTTTAAACGCATCCCTTATTGTCTGTTGTGTTGTGTGTGTCAATTCTTTGCTGCTGGCTGAATTTGATCTTGAGGCTTATCTACTATATTGTTCCCTGCCTATGCATATCTTAATCAGTTTAAGTTGGACATGCATGAATTAAGCACAATGCAAGTGTGATGTTTTTTACTCTAAAGATAGTGGCACTGGATATGCTCGCCAGCGGCGCTGGATGTGCCCGCTTCCTTTCTTGCGCGACGTCTTCCACCACCGCCTCCAACCTGACCTAGCTCTCCACTGCTTAACATCCCCACACTGGGTGTTCCTGGTTGTTGTCCGCCTCTCTCCATCTCTCTTCGTTCCCTCTTATTTTGCCATGTGCATGCTATGGTTCAGAGTAGAATACAATTTGTGTTCATGGTCAACAACACATACCGCTGAAAATGTTAATTACCGCCGGCTTGGTGCAATTATAGTTTACTGATGTTCTCAGATTGCCTTTTCTTTCGTACATTTGTTACACACATGGTGTAGTGAGGGCAAGCTTTTTGAGAACTGATGATTTCATTAGTTAGTTGGCCCATGTATGTCATGTGTTTATCCAACATTTGGTGTGATATTTTCAACTTTGGTGTCTACTTGAGAAAAGGAGGAAAAACTGCAGTTCAAAGCCTTTTATAAAATGCATGTCACTTTATTTTCTAGGATATAAAAATTACTTGAATTACCTGTAGCACGTTTCTTTGTCATCTAATATATGTCTCCCAGTCGATCTAAACAAATACCAAGGATATAATTAGGCACATATGCCACTTTCTTTCTTAACCTGTATGAAGAAAAAAGAAACTTGTATTAGCAAAATCGTTCAATATTTTTTTGCCTTACAAGTGCTCAACTGATTGATGGTAACTATATGCTGCATATGTTGCTCTTCACGAACGGGCAGCCCTATTTTGCTACATTGGTCTGCTGCTATCTCTTTTAAGTATGAAAACAGTTTACAAGCATGACTTAGAATCTCTTAGCTATCAAACAATTCTTCTTGATTAGTACTACTACATGATACTATGATATACTCCCTCCGATTGGCGGAGGGGGTATATAGTAACTGCTCTTTCGTAAGTGAATCTATTTATTTGTGCCTTACAACTGTTCGACCGATTGGCGGTAAAGCTATTCTACATATTTTACCATTGAAAGTGTGGAAGTATTGTTTTTCGCAGAAGTGATACCCCCTGCTGCAATCATTGACCCTTCTATTCAGATTTTAATCGATTTTTACTTTCTAATTCTTACATGTATAATTAATTATTGGCTCACTAATTAAACCAACCAGGATACTAAAACTTGCCATAATGAATTCTTGAATGCCATAATGTCAAATGAGGATTGAATAATTTTCCAGTTAAACTTTGTTTTTGACTTTTTGGCATTTCTCTGTGATGAGCTATATTAACATAGGTGCCTTCTCATATATATGATTATATTTTGGTTCTGGATTAAGCTTTCTGTTTTGTGTTTTTTCAGATAACTAACAATCACTATTTGGAGCTTATCATCCTGTAGAGCTGTGAAATATATAATGTGCATTGGATAGTTAGGACTGGATTAGGTCCACAAATCCTATGTGGTACTACCGCTAGGCATGATTTTGTAATGTTGTAATGATGCTTTTTGTATTTCCTGTTGCGTTTCCTAATATGCACCAATGTGATGTAATGAAATTTCATTTTATGTACTGGACCATTAAGTATCTACTACTACCTTTTACTATTGAGTAATACCAGATGTTGTAACATTCTTTTATCTTTCTGTCAGCTCTAAATTTTCATCCTGAAAGCCATGTATTGTACATTACCCGGGTTAGCAAAGACGAGACTAAGTGGGGTGCGGCAGGCCGCACTTCGTACCAAAGCGTCGTGATGTGTAAGGATTTAATGAAGCAGACAACCCGGTCGAGCCATCAAGTATTAGGCTATAGCCTAATTAAGTAGGTATATTATCTTGCGTTGCATCTTGCTTGATCAAAACATGCCACGACCTGGTTATTGTATTTGTTATGTTATTACTATGGATTGTCTTGGATTGCATTTGGACTAAAGCCTTTTGTACTTGCCTTGACCAGCTGCTATGTACTAAATGTATATAGCTTGCTTTTGGACTGAAGCCTTTTGTAGTTGCATGGACTAACTGGTATCTACGGACTGAAGCTTTTTGTTGTTTTCTGGATGAATTGCTTTGTACTGAACGTGTATGTATCGCTGCAATGCTTCTGATATAAACTTGATATAATAGATTGATAAACACAACTACATTATACTATTTTTTATATTTGTAATGCTTCAATGACTGTATTACCGGATTGAATATGACTATACCGGCAGCGGTGCTGACGGGTGCGGCAAGCCGCACTTCCTACCTAGTTCTTATAGCTAGCCCGACCTGACCACCCTGTAATCTGCCTGCAGCTAGCAATCATTGCATCATATCATTCCTTATTTTCTGAGGCTCAGGCACGAACCAAACAACATTTGGCTAGAGCTGCCTCGTCAAGTTAAAAGCACAACAATCTCATGGTACATTCACGCGCTTATTTTTCTCGGGCACAGTGCACAGCGCACAGCGCACAGGGCACAACCCAAACAGCCCCATTGTCCAGACTCACACCACTTCCAGGCGATGGAATCCGGACGCTCGGGGTCGAGGATGGTCGTCGTGATGATAGAAGCAACGACCACAAATTCTCGCAATTTGTCAGGTGCGTTTAAGCTTGCGACAGAACGGATCTAGTTGTCGTCGCGCATCTCGCAGTGCACCATCTTGTTCTTATGAGTTGCAATGGTGAAGACAAGAGGGCAGCGACCAGAGAGCGCACCGTCCCCAATACAATTGGCATGCCAGAAGGAGGCCTTATTCCCATCATCAATGGTGATTTTTTTTTTTTGAGTGGATCATCAATGGTGATGGTAGTGGAGGCCCGGAAGAAGGCCATATCGGTCTTGTCGCCAGGAAGTTGGGAGCCCACCCACGGCCTGTCCAGGTCGCTCCACCACTCAAAAAAAAAACAAAAAAACAACAAGTGCCCACCCTTCGCGTTTTTCAGGATCGTCGCCACACCAAATAAATCCTCTCGTGATCTTGTCCACCTTGTCGCGAGCCCATTTGGGCAAAGGCATGGCCGTCGAGTGGAATGTCGTTCTTGCGAGCCCATTTGGGCAAAGGCATGGCCGTCGAGTGGAATGTCGTTCTTGCCGCAAGAAAGTGATCCTTCCAAACCGAGAAATGTTCTCCCCTTCTAGCCTGGCAATCTACCATGGATCTTGTCGATGAGAGGCTGAAAGTGAATCTTCCTTAAGCGGCGCACGTGCAGACGTAGGCCCAAGTATCGACCTGGGAAAGCTCCCATCTTGCCCGGGACTGTAGTCATGATGTCGTCCAGATCAATGCCCTCATAGCAGACTCAATGAGAGGATGAAGTTGAATCTTTCTTAAGCGGCGCACGTGCAGAGATAGGCCTTGGTATCGACCTGGGAAAGCTCCCATCTTGCCCGGGAATGCAGTCATGATGACGTCCAGATCAATGCCCTCACAGTGGAGTCGATGAGAGGCTGAAGTTGAATCTTCCTTAAGTGGCGCACGTGCAGAGATAGGCCCAGGTATTGACCTGGGGAAGCCCCCATCTTGCCGGGGAATACATCATGATGTCGTCCAGATCAATGCCCTCGCATCGGAGTCGATGAGAGGTTGAAGTTGAATCTTCCTTAAGCTGCGCACGTGAAGAGATAGGCCCAGGTATCGACCTGGGAAAGCCCCCATCTTGGTCGGAAATGCAGTCATGATGTCATCCAGATAGGAAAGACCTTGGTCTTAGCCAGATTAGTAACTAGGCCACTAATATGTAACATCGCCTTCCATTGATTACATGCAAATTTCAAGTCTCAAATTCATCTAATCAAGAACTAAAGATGTAATCTGGTGTGGATAGTGCTGTGCTGCTAGTGTGAATAACGGTTATGTCATCAGCTACTATTCACCGATGAATGTGTCACTTTTGGTTCTCATTATACAGATTGAATTTACATTTGAAAAATTGCGAAATGGTAGATGTATGTTGTCATCAGCTACTATTCACCGGTGAATGTGTCACTTTTGGTTCTCATTATACAGATTGAATTTACATTTGAAAAATTGTGAAATGGTAGATGTATGTTGTCATCAGCTACTATTTCTTGGATCTCGGAATTATTACATCATATGTAACTATCTACAAGATATACTAAAGGCAGACTGTACACTACTTACCTTCATCAAGAACCATCCATCAAGAGCTGTGATATAACAGGGCGGTACACACGTCCAAGAACCTTGATAAGACTCAACAATACAATATCATTCATGTGATAAACATTAGACAAATACATACAGCCTATGAGTACAAAGGATGCTTACCAGTATCCACCATGCTACCACGAGATTAGCAGCAACAACATGTTTATTTTTTGTACCACACAATAAATAAAAGGACGAAAATAAAATATATTGTTCACATCGATATGTAACACTAACTTTACACCCGAACACCTTCTTTCTGACTTTACAAGAACTACAACAGGAGCTATGGCCCAGAACTCCCTGTTTCGTTGACAGGAAATGCCCAAAACAGCAACTTCTGCGGCCTCTTGGCCACAGCATTTTCATCCTCTTCGCTGACGGATCTCAATAAGCCAGCGAAGCTTTCTCAAATAAAATGGTCGTCATCAATGGGGAAAGACCCCACGTCGCTAGATATTCTGAGAAGGTGTGCCAGCTCTAACCGGTATTCCAGACCTCGGATGTAGTGACCCAGCAACATGCACCTGAGCAGAAATCAATGTCAATCACTAATTTGCTATGAACAAAAAGGCCAAATCAAACAAGGCATAATGAATCTGATTTGTATTTACCAGAATAGCAAACGTGCAAGATAATCACGTGGGACAGATATTAGGGGCTGAAACGGGAGGGAAGTATTCTCCACAAGCTCTGCACAGTCATCGTCCTCACCCCCACGATTTAGGGCCCCCCCAGCAGCATTCTCTAGTGGCGGAGGAGACTTTGAATGTACCTTGGGAGAAAGAGTAGCAAGCAAACCATGCACAACAGACTGGATGGCCTCTTGCACACCAGGACAAGTGGATTCCGAGAGTTCAGCAACCTGTGCAAAACAGCTAGTCAGGCCACCGTAAAGAAACCTAGGACCAATCTCTGAATTCTCTTTGTGGCTTGGGGTTTGTACCAAGAGCAATTAGTCATCAGTAAGCTGTTGAGATGTACATACCTTCTCTGGTGTTAGGGATCTTAGATAGTCTAGCAGATCATTTTTCTCTTCTCCAACAAACTGTTGCATTTGAAGGGCAGAATTTTTCCTCTTCAGGTCATGTAACTCCTGCAAGATTATAAAACAATAAACCTTCAGGTTTGAACACAACAGGCACATGCATATCATCAGCACAAAATTATCAACTAGGATTTTCACAGAAACAGTTGCACAAAGTGGTGGCCGTCATATAAATATAGCACTTAAGAACTTTACAACAACAAAAGTTGCACAAAGCAGGCGGATTACAGTGCATAGCAATATAGCGGATCGGAATGAAATTCAATTGATGTCAGATCAGTTCTTAGTAATACAAGTTAAAGATGACTTCTTACGAAATATGTTAAACAAGAAAATTGTAGAAGTAGAGTACATGGTTGCGATGAACCTGTAAAGTTCCAATGACAGCAGAAGAAAATATTTGACTCACGGGCTTGACAAGTTGGATATATTCCCGACATTTTTTATATATATCTGATCAATAGTCATTTACGGACAGGAAACAGGAGGCATGGTAATAGACAAAATCATGGCAAATAATAAATCAGGCAATCTTACCAGGTGCATGATAAAAGCAACAACCAATAAACCGAAAGAAGTTTGTTCACGAGCATTTGAATATTACTGATCAGGACATATGGTTTGAGACTATTACCTTTTTCATCGCATCCAAACGAGATTGCAACCGAATAATCTGCTCTTCCGCTTCGGGTGTTAAGTTACTTAACTCTTCTCCCATACTCTGACCAGATGATTCTTCGTCACTTTTTCCAGAGTCCTGGGGCATGTCGTCTTCTGATAATCTGAAAATTGTAACAGGCCTGCCCAAATTGATGTCATGAAGATTATCTTCAGTTATGTCTCTTTTCTCACATTCAGCATCTTCTTCAGAAAGTTCTAGGTTCCTTTCCAAAGAAAGCCTGCATTCAGCATTACGTAGAGTATACCTGCAAGGGGAAATGAAGTAAGTTCTACAGCCTTCTAGTACATCAATACATGTCCGCTGTGTATTGAAGACAAATGTTAATATAAATCACTTCGCAAGCAAAACAAAGACTAAAAACAGTTGCTTCAGATTTGTTCAGAATCTCTACTACTTTATACGTTGGAGTTGATGCTGAGTTCACTCCCCATTCCATCCCAATCTCCCTCATCCATCTAGAACCCACCAGATCCCTCCCGGTTTGGAAGAATTCGCTCCCCACTCCATCCCAATCTTTCTCATCCATCTAGAACCCATCAGACCCCTCCGGTTTGAATTTTTTTTTATAGACGAAACAGTAAAAAATAATGCCGTTGGGGAGCCTCAAACCCTAGATTGCACCGATACGGATAAGCATATCAGTATCGGGGTGATACGGATACATAAATACGCCATTTCTGAAAAGCGCCAATACGGGGATACGTTTGACTATTTTTGAAAACAATATAAAAATATGCTATCAATAAGCATCAAGCCATTTAGCATATATTTAGTCAGTGCAGTCCATTATCTTCTATCGTCTTATCCATGATTCCAACAAAAACAAGAACCAACAACCAACGGGTTCACCAAACATAAAAGTTCAGTTAGAGAGAAAGGGAGGAGGAGGAAATCAGCAGCCTTCCATTAGATAGAATTTTACAGGATAGTGGGGGTAAGGGGAGCGGGAGCACCGGGGAAAGCCCCCACCACCGGGCTACTAGAGCCTGAGAGGTATTGGGAAAGAATCAGTATCGGATACGGTATCCGATACGGGTACGCTGATTGTTGGAAGTATCGGTGTTTTCTTGCTCAAACCGCACACCTACGTCTACACCCAGTTCAATCAAACCAGCAAGCGACCACCTCACTCATGTTTTGAATGAGAAAGTATTTTATAAGTACACATCAGTGCTCCCATGGCCGTGCAGTTACGCAGGTGCAGTGTTGCGTGCTTACTTAAATTTTTCTTCGCAGTGTTGCAAGTCCATTTTGGTTCTTGTATACTGCTAATCCAATAGAACTTCAATTATTTTGTAGTTCCGTAGCAACGCACGGGCATTATGCTAATACTGACAGAAATAAATGCGATAACCCATCTGTTATATAGCCAACATTTAAAAAATGTAACAGGAGTTATCACATGGGAATGATGTCCTTGACAGTAGCTCAATTCAAGAGGAAGGCTGAAACTGTTCCGGTTTTATTAACCTGATTCCCATTCATTTACCGGTAAAGGAAGGAATTCTTATCCGTTTCTCGAGGCAACACATATCGATAATATGAACTGCATGAGAATTAGCATAATAGAAAAAATACAGCTTTACTGAAAATTCAGGCCAAAATTGTAAAACATGGTCAAGTAGGTAACTATCAGGCTAAAAAAAAGAGGTCAGGTAACTAGTTTTTATTTCTCCTTCACGAAACAGTGAAAATTGTGAGTGATTAGCAAGTGACAACCGACTCAGCAATACTAACAAGCAAAATATATATGGGAGCCAGACTTCTAACCCCAAAAATAGGCCTAAGCAATCAAGACCACCACACTAGTAATTAATCAAACAGAACAGATGAACCTGAACACACTGAAAGAACATGAACAAGGAACAGTTCATGAAAAGCAAATGTATACTAGCAGGATGAAATAAAAACCAGGAAACCACCACAGCATGGATACATCCAAGAAATGTCACTTTCCAACAAAGAAAGATCAAACACCATTCAAATGTATTCCCAAGATATTACGGTGCTTATTCTTTAATGCATAGCATGCCATGGCTGTACCACTACTACAAACTTGGCTACATTTTCCAGATTCACATGCTATTATTTTTTACTAATGAATATTAAGTTTTTCAGTTTCACGTGAACAGGCCCGGCCCTGAGGGCGGGGCGGCCGCCCCGGGCCCCCGGGAACAAGGGGCCCCCATCCGAAGCAAGTGCAAGCACCCCTTCCGATCTGTCCTAGCCGCCATTGGAGCAAGCTGTTCTTTTTTTTTTGAGGGGTCGCAAGCTGTTCTTATGGAGTACTTCGGTGTCTCCACGAAGAAGAAAGACAGAACGTTATCTCTTCTAGTAGCGAACTGGGCCTTGGGCCATTTTTTGTTTAGCATAAAAAAAGAACGTGGATGGTTATATGATGGTGGGCCATTTTTCTTAAGAAAGTGATTGTGGGCCACGCCAGGGCAGGGAGAGCATCGATTTAGTAATGTTCATGCCTTTTTTTGAAGGAAAAGTAATGCTTGCATGCGTAGATACTTGCATGGGTCAAAAAAAGAAGATGCTCGTATTAGCTAGGTGTTTATTAAAAGGAACTTGGAATTAAGGATCGATTGATGAATACCTTGCTGTAAGAGGCACAACTTAGCAAACTACTTCCTCCGTCTCGGTTTATTAGACCCCTCTTATTTTAGGTTAAATTTTGACTATAAATTTTAATAATAAAATATAAAGTGTATGTCATAAAAATTGTACCATGAGAAATTTATTCCGTACAAATGCAATAATATAATTTTTTGTAGCATATACCTCATATTTTGTTAATTATTTAGATGGTCGAAGTTTGACCCAAAATACGATGAGGCCCAATAAACCCAGATGGAGGTAAAAAAACTGGCAAACTAAATTATGATGGCAAAGTCAAAAGCAGCACACATGGCCAACGCCCAACGGTAGGCCGACTAGACGTACACATACCTCAGCGATAGCGAAGCAGGAAGACACGACTGGTATTAACTGATTAAAAAATTATGTCATAGAACGTTCTCTTTATGCAATTGGTTTCGCCATACCAAACATATAGTTTGATCTCCGCCACCCACACGGGTGCGCAATTGGGCTTATAGGAGGGTAAAGGCAATTCGACGTGATCTCCCGTGTGATCACTCCCTATCTGATTGCCTACAACCAACGTGTGATCTTTTGTGCACCCTAGACAGAGACACCCCATCACCAACCCCATGCTGCCACACTGATAGGAGACCACACAACACCCATTTGCCGGTGTGACGACACCATTTTAGAGAAGACGCGTCTCTAATTCTCTTTCTATTGATACCATCAACAAAGACTTTGTATCTAAGCATCTTTGTTTCTATAAGGGCCCCGTATTCTCATCTCGCCCCGGGCCCCTAAAATCTCAGGACCGGGCCTGCACGTGAAGTCGTCTAATAGTGACATACACTTCTGCAAGATGATCATTGTTGATTGTCATCTTTAAAAAAAAATAGCAAAAGAAAAATCATGTGCCTGGTGAAGCAACCAACTCTCAGAAAACCCATGTGCAATCAATAACAAAACATCTTTTCCAACCAGAGAGCTTACCCAGTCATGATTGAAGATACTAATAACTTGAAAAATGGACTCCAAAGGGCTTCCACAACAACACGGAACTGATCAGATGGAAGCAGACCCAACATGCCAGAGATGGTCCTCTTCATTGCATCAACCGTTTCAAGAGGAACATCTTTCTGAATGACACTAAGATCCAAAGGCTCTATATCTTGGATCAAATTCCACAGGGTAGATTTCTACAAGCAAATCAAACACAGTCATTAAAATGCGGTACTGTAGTGTGCAGAGTGACCAAAACAATTTCTAATTGGGTAGGTTTTGTTGATGAAAGGTCATGAGCATGTCTCCTTAAGGAGTTAAAATAATGAAAGCATATACATCAAATGAAATCTCAGACCAAAGTGTAAATTTTAGTATTAACTAGACAACACCCCCGCATTGCTGCGGGAATCAGTTGCTATACATTATTTTGCTGAGATTTGAGTGTCTGGAATGTGAATGGGAATGGAGACTAAAAAGTACATATGATTTATTGTATTTGATTATTATATAGTCGTAAAATATTTATAGAATATAAGTAGTATCTCTCATGCATGTTGAGATAAATAAATGCATAGCGGGGTTGATGAAGTGGGTTGTGTGCATGTTGAAAGAAATTGTACAAGTAGCATTTCTCATGCATGTTGAGAAAAATAAAAGTAATAAGGTTGATGAGGTTGGCATGTGTACATGTTGAGATAAATAGAAGTAGTGGGGATCAACTACTTAAGTATATATGATATATGATACGATTCACCCGTACTAGCCAAGTTGTGCCTGTCAAGTATTTCAGATGCATACAACTAAAACCCATCTAATCCATAAGTTAACCCAATTTTCAAGACCTGAATGAAATGTTACTGCATCATTCAGAACGGGAGAGCCCCATGAAAAGCAAGTAGGTAACTCTCTTTTGGCAAGATCATGACTTGCCATTCTCTAGACCTGGTTCTGAGGATGACGATGAGCAGCAGGTCCATTGCCAGGATGACCAGTCCTGAGGATGACGGTGGGCAAGCGACGTTAGAATACTATAGGACTATAACTTCATTACTTGTGCTCACTCTTGCAGAAACTCAGATCATTTGAATAGTGCCTTTCGGTAAAAATTGACACGAGCTCACACTGGCATAAAATCGCAACAAAAGTAACCAAGAAGTGGAAGCATCGAATTTTGATCTCTCAATTAATAATCCAACTAACAATTCACCAGTTTCGGGCATCTCATCGGACTACACCAATTTTCAGATGGTAGCAACCCCATCTTATTCACAAGTATTAATAATGATTAGTAATTAACGGCCACAGCTGAGCCCGGTAGATGATATAGTAATAACCAAAATATTACTAGGCGCACGCGGACGCTCCATCCGCCACATCAGAGCACCACAATCTCAATCTCATGACGAACCAAACAGCTCCATAATATTAAACTCAATATGTACAAGCAACCAAACTATTCAATTTGGGGGGAAAGTGGGCTGGGCGATGCGACCGAGGGAGGGGCGGGTCAGGGGGAGGGCGCCCACCTTGGAGGGGCCGTGGACGGGCCTTCCCCGCGCGTAGAGCTCGTCGAAGGGCGATGCGGAGGCGGCCGCCACCCCGACCCCGGCGAGCCTCCTCCGCCAGCTCCCAATCGCCAGCCCCGCCGGGTAGAGCTGCGCCGGGGGAGGCGGGGGAGGGAATCCAAGGCGCGCCGCGGCGGAGCGGCCGCTGCGGAGAGGCGGTCGGAGGCAGGAGGCGGTCGGCATGTGGCCGTCGCCGGCGGGTGGGGGCGCGCTCCTGGCTTGCTTGATTCCTTTCCCTCGGGACCGGGTGGGGTGGCGATAGGTCTTTCTAGCTCTTCCGGCCGTGGGCCCGCGGCCGCGTGCGTGGGTAGCAAACAGAGGTGGACTGCATTTCGTCGCCGCTCGAAATGAAAATACGAAAACGGACTCAAATTCTTACCTCGCCCGCATTGGCGGCTGACGTGTGGGCCAGCGCGGCTAGCTCTTGGTCGACCAGGGTGCTGCACTGGCAGCTGACGTGTGGGCCAGCGCGGCGAGCTCTATGTCGACCAGGGTGCGTGTGGATGGAGGTGGCACGGAATATGCGTCCACACGGCACCGGTCATCATGGCATGTGTTTTTTTTTTTAAAAGGAGGATGTACCCCCGGCCTCTGCATCTGGACGATGCATGCAGCCATTTTATTAATTATTCACAAAGCCCTTACAAGGCAATACATTAGTAAGCCTGAAGCCACCATCTTGGCAACGCCTGTCGCTACTCCTATCCCCGTGATGAAGGGGTGCCGAATGTCCGAGCCTAATACCAAACAGACATGGCACCAACACCTAACATCTAATGCCGGATGCCCCATCCAAGCCACAATACCTGGACTGGGATACACACCGGTCCGGCGCACTTTCAGTGGGCATCACATGCGCACGCTGCAAGGGCCGTCACCTCCTTCATCCATCGATCCATCCTCAGATCAGATACTAACGCATCGACCTTGCCAGGCCTCTCTGCCATCGACGCCACCACGATGCCAGACAGCGTCGTCCTCCTGCGCGAGTCCATTGCCACCCATCAGACGCCGAGTTTCCACTGCGCCACGCCACCGAGATCCGCCGCCATCGATGTGTAGGATGAAGCACCGCTCCACCACCTACCGACGCCCAACCACCAAGCCGTCCACATGTCCGTCCAGCCGATGAATGTCTCCAAAGATGATGCCCCCACGGGGGTGACGACGAAGACGTCGCCATCATCCGATCCAGGAGGCCCCTCAACGCCTCCAACGAGGGCTACGACGCCCACGGGCGCCGCCGTCAATGGTAGCCTCCTCCAGATCTGAGGTTTCCCCCGGAAACAATGGAGCGAGGGACGCCCCCACCATCGCCTCCAACGAGGAAAACGACACCCACGGGCGCCGCCGACGATGGTGGCACCCTCACCCACTTCAGCAGCTAGGCCACCATCTCCTCCTCCACTTGATCCGCCGCCGGGAAGCCACTGCGAGGCAACACCCACCGACCAGATCCCTTTGGACCGACGATGAAGACAGCCAAAGGTAGAGGAGGTCACATCGTTGCGTGACCGGCGCCATGGCCACACACACGTCGTCCCGAGGCGCCCGCTCAAGATCCACCGCCACAGCCGCGCCTCCAAGCCGCGACGGAGGGACGCCCCGCCGCCACCATCATCCCCCGCACGGGCTTTGCCCAGCCGGGATCCGGCGGCGGCGGGATGGGAGGCGGAGGGGAGGGGAGGCGAAGGGGAGGGGAGGCGGATCTGGACGAGAGGCGGAGGGGAGGGGAGGTGGAGCGGAGGGGAGGCGGATCGGATCTGGCTGCGTCCAAGCTATGGGATCAGGTCAATGGACTTGAACCTGGATACTGCCTCCATGGGATCATGGCATGTGCTTATCGGACATTCTTCTTTTTCCTCTTTGCTTGGCACGGTTGTTTTTCTTCTCATTTTCTCGTGGTTCTCTATGCCAGAGATGCTGGATGCTTTGAAGCCGACATGAGTTGTGGAAAATACACGTGGATGACTCAACCTGGCATGGATATACAAATTTTCTTCTTCTTTTTCTTGTGGTTCACTCTGCGGCGGGACACGCGAACTGACGTCGTGATGGCTAAGTGGATGTTTTGGGGCCGACATGGTTTTTTGTTTGTTTTTGCGATTGGACATAGCTTTTGTTATGGATGGTTTCTTTTTATTTTCCTCATTCTGTATGTTGGGTGAATTGTGAAAAATAAAGTTGACCTTTAGAAAAAGTTTGGTAACCACATCTTTAAAACTTCAATCAAATCTTGCTCAATCCCAGCCTCTCGTCGCGTAAATTTGGCATTGATAAAGTAAACTTAACATTTTTCGTGATCCAACGAAGATTTCAGAGTCATAACAAAAACCATGGCACTCATTTGTTGGAGCTCAGTGGCACGATGCATGTTGTTGACCTCGCATTTACCTACTTAAGGGAAAACACTTTTATTGTTTACAAACCTATGCACTTGGAGGTCCAAGATGGGACATGTTTGAGCGGTAGTTTCACATGCATTAGTGACCGTATTTGCTCACTTCAAAGCCTTCAGACGTAATTTTTTCGAAGCTCCGAGTTACGTGATTTCGTGCGCAATAGTTAGATTTTTGGATGCAGACTATATATACCCCATTCATTTCACACCTTGTGCTTAGTCCTTCAAGCATGTGAGACACCATGAGATTACTCCAACCTTGGGAAGCCCGAAATCTATCATATGAGAGTTTGGGAGTAGAAGAGATTGCTCGCTGGGAACAAGCAAGATACTTTTTCACCAAACAACTAAAGTTCTCATAACTTTTGGAGGGTGTGCACCCCCTAGACTAGCTATGTGCTTGGAAGCCCTAAAGTTGTGGAGTTGTCAAGAAGCTCGTAATGCCCGAAGATCTGCTTCGTGTGAAGATCTAATCGAAGTGAAACAAGGACTTTTTGTGTTCATAAGCCATGATGTGATAGATGTGCATAGGACTTTGTGTCCCTAGACTGTGCACATGGCTTTTGTGGTCAACCTATGTGATCAAGACCGAGACCTTAGTGTGTTATATGACTATGTTTGAACCTCCACCAACAAGGAGTAGGATCGCGTTAACAATTTGAACCTCAGGATAAATCGTTGTGTTTGCAATCTCTATCCTCGGCTCTTTACTTTTGTGCGAGTTCTGCATTTCGTCACCGCTCGAAAAGAAAAGTCGAAAACATACTCACGGAGTCCTGGATTAGGGGGTACTCGGCATGTCGGTTACTAGTCCTTTAGGCTGGGCCGAGGACCCTCCTAAGCTCATCAACAGGTGGGCCTTGTTCGTCTAGCCCAAGAGCACTGAAAAGGAATGACTCGAAGAGTTGGCGCGTACTCCAAGGTTTAGAGGTAGTCTGCGGCATGTTTGCCCCTAGATGCAACCGACTTATGTGTAACCCTAGGCACCCCTGGTATCTATATAAACCGAGGTGCGGGGGGCGTAGAGGGACTGACTCATTCACATACGATCTTGCGGTAGATCACCTGTACTTTGTACCCCATCCACAACAATACAATCAAAGCAGGAGTAGGGTATTATCTCTTCGAGAGAGCCCGAACCTGGGTAAACACCGTGTCTCTTATTACCACCGTGCCAAGGCTACCAGATCAGGACCCTCTATACCCGAGATTTGCCGGATTTAACTCTGACACATACTCAAATTCTTACCTCCTCTGCACCGGTAGCTTAGGTGTGGGCCAGCGCGGTGAACTCTTGGTCGATTAGGGTGCTGCACTGGTAGCTGGCGTGTGGGCCAGCGCGGAGAGCTCTTGGTCGACTAGGGCGTTGCAGTGGTAGCTGGCATGTGGGCCAGCGCGGAGAGCTCTTGGTCAACCATGGTGCGTGTGGATGGTGGTGGAATGGAATATGTGTGGATGACGCCGTTCATCATGTCATGTACTTCTTGGACATGTTTTTTCCTTTTTCCTTGGCACGATGTCGTGGTTGTGGGTCAATGCTGGCTAAGGGCATCTCCAATGCGGACCCCTAAAGCGGACGTGGTATTCGTCCGCGGACACGTCCGCGGATAGTGATACAGGAGCCGGCCATCCAACCGTGTACCTCAAACGTCCACATACGTTTCAAACAGACTTTGAACAAATTGGACGATTTTATTCAAAACCGGATGATTCTCATTTAAACGGGACCACATTCATTATATTTTCGACATATTTCATTAAACAAATGCGTCTGGAAGTTAACCTAGTCTAAATCTTCACGGCGTCCATCCTCCAAGTCCTTGTTGTTTCCCATGTCTGGCATCTTCGTCGGTCGGAGCCCCAAGAAGTGAAGTTGCGGTCGCTGGTGAGGAAGAGTAAGGTATGGGACACGGAAGTGCCCACATGGGACACGGACGCCTGTGTCTCCCTTGTCCTGCTCTTCCTCGTCGGAGTCCGTCGCCTGGACGTCATAATGATCACCACGTAACCGCGGTAGTTCCAGGGCCCTTCCTCCGTAACTCGCTCTCAACCGCCTAAATACGAAAATTGCAGCGTGTACAGGTTATCTTCTAGGGGTCTGATCTTTACCTTTTGTGCCAGATCCCATGCTACTCTCATCGTCTTGTAGAACCAAAACTGACTATAAGTTTTCTCCATATTAACCCTAGCCAAAGCCATCCAACGGATCGACTTGGGTATTAGCGCCTCATCTTCCTCAAAGATCACATCATCTAGGTCGTCATCCTTCAAACCTATTTCCTCCATCATCTCTGTCACTTCACTGGAGTCCACCATCGCCTTGGATCCTAATGCTTTGTCTGACATGCTTGACATACCAAGCTCGAAGATGAAACGATGAGCTTTGAAGGAACCCTAACTTGCGAAACGACCGCCAAAACCCCAAACCAAGACCGGAAAGCGCCGCCAAGAGCGCCCCTTGATCAATCCGAGCCGGGACAGGGCGGTAAGTGTTGAAATATGAGTTGGGCCTTGGGCCCATCTAACAATTTCAGATTAATCTCTAAGGGCCCATGTGGGATTATATGGCACTAGGTGTGGTGGGAAGTTTAGTCCCATACCGCTAGTGGAGAAGGAGTTGGACCTCCTTATAAGGGATTCTCTTCCACATTCTATTGGAGCTTGAGAAGAGAAGTGATTCCCGCGCGCTCCTCCTCCGCCGCCCGCCTCGCCACGCCTCGTCACGACGCGCCGCGGGTTGCAGGATTGAGCCGAGCCGAGCTCACACCTATGCGCTTCTTTTTGCCGGTCAGGAACGGAGAGTCTTTGACAGATGGGGCCACGATCTGAGACGTCAGATCATGGGCTGTCACCGACTTGTACGTGGGTTCAGCCCACGCCTCTCCACGCGGCCGCGCCTATATATGTGAGGCGCTGCGAACCCTAGCCGTCACGCGAAACAGATCGCATCTCTGCCTCCACGCCCACTGCCGTTCCATTGCTGCTGCTGCCGCCGGCGACTCCACCCCGTTCACCACGTACACGGTTGACGGGAGAGCAGGCCTCCGAAACCCCGCCTCTCTGGATCCTGTACGGGAGAGGGGCGATTAGGTTTTTGGGGAGCGATTACGCGACTGCTCGCCACCGATCCACTGCTTCCCCTACGTCTTCGTCATCACCATGTCTCAGCCAACCGCCGCCGACCGTCTCGCCGCCGACAAGCTCGAGGCCGAGAAAAAGGCCGCCGAGGACGCCGCTGCTGCCACCGCCGCCGCCGCGGCCTCTGCCTGGCCTACTGGAGGGTATAACTCGTTTATCCCGCTCCTGTTTATTTCTGTGTTAGCCGTACTTGCATTATGTGTAGATGCGTCTACTGTTTGCGTAGTACGTGCATGTCTAGATCGTAATCAGTATGTCATTAATTCTGTCAATGCCATGTTCATGATTATTTTCTGGATTAAATTAATCGAAAAATTGCCTATTTTCTCAACAGTAAGGCAGGAGAGGAAGACGATCTCTCTACGCCAGCCAAAGAGCTAACCCTAACGAGAGGGCAGTTTTTTCCTAATTAGAGTAGAGGTGCTATGTCCTGTTGTTACAGTACTTGTCACATACACACCACACCCCTGATGGGCTAGCGGCCTGTGAGTGTGGAGGCCTAATTTCTGACAGGTGCTCCGGGCCCGTCAGTGGAGGGCATTACACTCCATCGAGAGTCTTTTCTTTGTGTGTGTAGAAAACCCATCCAGAGGCTTACACTGATGATAGATGTGCAAAGAGTGCCCATTGGTGATGGCAACCCTCTCAACTGACATGCTGTCGCTCGGCGCCCTCTTTATGGGAGGACATGCTCAGACATGGAGAGCGGTGAGGCATTGATAGATGTTTGGTTGGTCGGCACCGGTGGCAAGTGCGAGGTCGACAAGCATTGACATCGAGGAGGGGACGAGGAGCGATGAGGTGGTTAGGGCTTTCATGCTTCTCGGTGAGAGATGCATTGTTCAAAGGATTTTTTAAATAGTTTGAATTGCTTATCACATGTGGCATGTGATATTGTTCGAAGGGTTGTATAGCCCAAAAGACATCGAAATTGCAAATGCAATGGGTACATCGGGAGACAGGAAAGAGGGCAAGGACATCATGAGTTCATGACCCCTCTCCCATCTTCCATGCAAGCTGGGTTGATTCTGCCACACTTCTCCGGTGTCCTTGGAGGTGTAATGGTTTTCCTCACGCGCTTGCTAGAGCGGCCGCGTGCATGAAGTGAAGTCAAAGAGCGAGGCCGTACACACGACCTTCTTCGCCTGTACGGTTCACGTACGCCGCATGCAGGCATGCGAGGGCACTCCATCCAAAATGTCTCCGCCTCGTGGATTCCCGGGGTGTATATTTAGTTTTGTGCAACGAGGATCATATGGTTTAACCACGGGCATTCCCCAGCCAGCCATAGGAGTCCCCGAAACATCCGGCAAAGAAGGCCGGCCGGCGCTCGGTTTCGCGCAACCAAGCTTCGCCGCACGTCCAATGGCCGCCGACGGGGACCCGGCCGCGTGCACCAGCCCCGACGTCGAGGCGCACGCGCTGCTCCGCCCGTCTTCCTCCTCCGACGAGGACCCCGAGCAGTGCGCCTTCGAGCCGGCCGAGAAGATCGTCGTGTCCATCACCGCCGACCCCGACGCCGACGAAGAGGACCTCTTCTCCGCCACCGGCCGCGCGCCGCCCTTCTCGTGGCGCAAGCTCTGGCTCTTCACGGGGCCCGGATTCCTGATGAGCATCGCCTTCCTCGACCCGGGCAACCTCGAGGGCGACCTCCAGGCCGGCGCCACCGCCGGCGACACGCTGCTCTGGCTGCTTCTCTGGGCCACGGCCATGGGGCTGCTGGTCCAGTTGCTCGCCGCGCGCCTCGGGGTGGCCACCGGGAAGAACCTTGCCGAGCTCTGCCGCGACGAGTACCCGGACTGGGTGCGCCGCGCGCTCTGGCTCATGGCCGAGGTCTCCATGGTCAGTGCCGACATCCAGGAGGTCATCGGGAGCGCCATTGCCATCAAGATCCTCAGCCGCGGATTCCTTCCCATTTGGGCCGGCGTTGTCATCACCGCATTGGACTGGTGAGTTATGGTCGCCTCTTCTTGTGCAATTGAGATGTACTGCTCGATGCCAGTTGCCAAAGATGTTTGAGATATTCTGGAGATTTGTTGCCAACTCCCAGAAATCTGTGGCTCGCTCCAAATCTTTAGGATGAGACCTTCCATGTGCTGCAAAAAAGTGTTCAGTAGCGAGTCGCAGCAAAACTTGAAATTTGAACGAATTAGTTTCAGTTTGTGGAATCAGTTGCAAAAACTGAAATTTGATCAAGTTAGTTTCAGTTTGTAGTATCCATTTAGTCGATCCTACTAGTGCATCATTCAGAACTCTTAGTCAGAAGGCATTTGCAGAGATGGAACAACATTTATCACATCGATACATGACATGCATGCTGCAGAATTTTTATGGTGAACTTTGTAGGCGAGACCAGGACTGAACATTTCTCTATGGATATATCGGAAATGTGAAAATTATTTGATCATTCTGATTTCTATGCACAATGCATGAAAACTAGCATATGAGTAACAACAAATATGATGTTTGCTATTTTACAGTATTACCTGAACTACTGCATGTAGCACCAGTATTTGGGCCATGGAGTTTGTGATCTTGCTACAGTCAGTCCAGAAAAATACTATTATTTTTAGATTGACGCGATGGAATGACATTCGTGGAGGTTTGGGCAAAAAAAAAAATGCTCCAAAATGACTGCTTTTGGAAGCATTTTGGAGCATTGATTTTTTTTTTCCGAGACCCCCATGAATGTCATTCCATCATAAAAATTTGCACCCATGCGAAACACACATCAATGTTTGTTGCAAAAAAAAAACAGTTTTAAAAAAAATATTAAGTGTTTTTTCCGAATTTTACGTGAGCTTTGCTCAGACGATCACTTTCAGAGTATTTGCAAATTGCTTGCTTTCATGATGAACATTTATTTTGTTGTAGTTATTAGTTGGATGAACAGAAGGTTCCACTCCACTTACCTTAATATACTTTTTTTTCATCAGCTTTATTTTTCTTTCTATTGAGAACTACGGAGTGAGAAAATTGGAGGCTCTATTTGCAGTTCTGATTGCAATAATGGCCTGGTCCTTCGCATGGATGTTCATAGAAACCAAACCCAGTGGGAAAGACCTAATTGTTGGTAAGTATCTTTTTTTCTTCTTCATATTTTTAACACATTAAATTTGATTCACATTATTCTGCTCCAGCTGACGCGAAAATAATCTCTACGCAAAATAGGTCTTCTGGTTCCTAAGCTGAGCTCGAGAACACTAAGGCAAGCAGTTGGGATCGTCGGATGTGTCATCACCCCCCACAATGTGTTCCTCCACTCTGCTCTTGTCCAATCAAGAAAAGTAGACCAGAACAAGGAATACCAAGTCCGCGAAGCGCTGAGGTACTACAGCATCGAATCAACCATGGCATTGGTGGTGCCATTCATGATAAACCTATTTGTCACGACGGTTTTCGCAAAAGGGTTTTACGGCACCGAAGAAGCGGGCACGATCGGGCTCGAAAACGCTGGACAGTATCTCCAAGAAAAGTTTGGGGGAGATTACTTCCCCATCCTCTCCATTTGGGGGGTTGGCCTGTTGGCCGCCGGCACGAGCAGCACCATAACCGGAACCTATGCTGGACAGTTTATAATGGATGGGTTTCTGAACTGGCGACTGAAGAAATGGATGAGGGCGATGATCACCAGAAGCTTTGCGATCGTGCCGACGATCGTTGTCGCTCTGTACTTCAACGCGTCTGAATCTGCGCTGGACGTTCTGAACGAGTGGCTCAATGTGCTCCAGTCAGTTCAGATCCCTTTCTCGCTCATACCGCTGATAACACTGGTGTCCAAGGAGCAGGTCATGGGGGTGTTCAAGATAGGTCTAACAACACAGGTAAGTAATACTAGTAAGTTTCTAGTGTTTTATTTAGCTGTTTCAGTTTAGCCAGATCATTATAAGTTATTACACATAGGATTCTGAACTGACTTTGGCATGCATGTTGGTGCAGATTGTAACCTGGACCGTTGCGTCTTTGCCGATCCTGATCAACGGCTATCTCTTGTTGGATTTCTTCTCGTCGGAAATCAGGGGCGCGGTATCGGGCTCGTTTCTCTGCGTGGCTGTGGTTGCTTACGCCGCGTTCCTACTGTATCTCATCCTCCGGTGCACGGAGCTGCCTAACCATGTATTTACACCAGTAAACAAGGATGCTAGCTTCACATGACAAAGAACAGAGAGTGTATAGTATAGCCAGTTTTGTTCTACCATAGCTTAATAGCATAGCATAGAGGATTCCTGGTACAGAGGAGTTAAGGAGGGCGTTCTTCTGTTGAGAAGAACAGTGACCACTGACTGTCGAGATGGACATGCGTTTGTTCTGCGACTTGACAAACAGTGCAGAAGAAACACAGGAGTGGAGCAAGGCACTCTATCTTGGCTATTTCTGTGGTGTAGCCTGATCACCCGATGTAGTTTTTTTTTATGTAGTTACACCCGGTATAGAAATTACAGTGAGGGTGATGATGATGATATGCATTCACCTGGAGAAGGAAAAATGTGTTTAGGACTTTAGGTTCAGTTTAACCTCCTTTCCAAAAAAAGGACTTTAGGTTCAGTAATATGTGCTAGCATTTGTGGTCGGTCTTTTGTGCAATGCGTGAGACGAAACTTGTATGTTACTCCCTCCGTCCATAATGTAAGACATTTTTTGACACTATACTGAAAGAGTACTTTCCATTTGAGGAGAAATTGCACTGTAGTTCTCAATCATTCCTTAGCGGAGAAAGCATATGTTTTTTGTCAGATCCCAGTCTCTTATATTGACCAAGAACACCTGGCACCAAGAAGGTGAAGGATCCGGGAGCTGAGAAGGCGCCAAACGTTTTTTTTTTCCAGTGCTTGGCGCCAAACGGTTAGAAACTGGAATTTGACTGTATAGTGTTGCTAGGTTGGGCCTTCGGCCAGGGTAAGAGCATCTCTAGCAGATCCCGTAAATCGCGGTACTGCAAATTTCGTTTACAGGATATTGCAAACCGAGTTTGTGGTACCGCGGATGGCACGAAAGATCAGATTCTTCAACACATACCGCATAATTTAAATGTACTAGTTCCCGTCACATACTTCCCCGGAATTAAACATAGTTCATACGACAAACTTAAACACATACGTACTAGATTAAAAACCTAATCTACTCATCATCCTTCTTGACGCCGAGGTGGTACTCCATCGGGGAGTTGGAGAGGACGAAGGCGAAATCATACTCCTTCGCCACCTCCAGCCGCGTGGCGGCACCCTCTTCTCCGGCGGCGGCCGCCTCCTTGGCCGCGGCGAACTCGCGCTCCGCCTCGCGGAGGTGCTTCGTGGTCGGCCATAGGATGTCGTCGAGGCGGTCGAAGTTCGTCCACGCCCGCTTCCCGGCGCTGCAGGAGCGTGTGCCGCGCTCTTGAGCCTGCACGCGGCGCTACTCCTCCACCGGAGGGCGGAGGGAGGAGCTCCCGGCCTCGCCATCATGCCAGGCCCGCTTGTGCGGTGGCGAGCCGCCGCGGCCCCCTCGGCCACCCCGCCCGCGTCCAGCGCTCGCCATCGGGGCCCGCTTTTTTTGGCTGTGCGCACGCTCAACGACGGCCGGAGGGTGCTAGGTTGCGGCGAAGGGGAAAAGGGATTTGGTGGATGTGAACCCTAAAATGGCCGGGTTCCAGTATATATGGCGGATTCGGCAGAGTTTTACGGGCCGCCCGTAAATTTTTTACGGGCCAAGCCGTTTTTACAGTATCTGATCGGGCCGGGTATTTTTTCAGATCCTGTAAAATGGCCGGAATTTAACGGGGAGGCGAGCTTTATGGGATCTGCTAGAGATGATCTAACGTGTGTGTCCCAATGGGGTGCGAAATATACCGTGTAAGGGCATCTCCAATGCTGATCCGTAAATTTGCTCCCACATCAGGTTTCTCGGCACACGTGCGGGTTAAATGGAAGCAGGCGGACAGTCTGTAGCCGTTTGAATGCGGCAAGGAGGTGTGTTCAGCCGGGCGTGTAGCGGGCAACGCTCCCTCGACTGGCGCGCCGCTTCAATGCCAACAGTGAGAGGTCATGTCCGCTCTGGGCCGGCGTCAATGCGGAGCGGCCACTCTACAACGGCGAATGCGGACAGCTCGCGTCGGGTGGGAACGCGCGTGGTGGAGGGAGGAGAGTTTTGGGTGGGCCACGGTTGCCATACGCGGACATGGCGGTGGTCCGGACGCCCGCACCCCCCCCACACACACTTACTTTGTCTCCGGTTTGCGGGGAAAAACACGTCCGGACCGGCAGGAGACCGATGCAGTACCGCGTTGGATGGCAAAACACGTCCAGATCGCGCGGTCCGGACGGTTGCGAGGAGTTTGACGGTCGGCGTTGGAGATGCCCTAACGGCCGAAAAGCTGGGGTGCAAGAAATGAAAACATTTACTCTGCATTTGGATGTTTGTATTGGGCCCTCAATTGGATTTGGTATTCCTAAATTTTCAATTCGGCTGTTTGGCATGCGTACGGAAACAACAGTCTACATTGATCAAGCAATCATGTTTACGTGTTGATATAAACAACAGTCTACATTGATCAAGCAATCATGTTTATGTGCTGATATGGTGTAGCTGCATTTTGTCAAGATTTCACAATATTTAGCACTGGTTTGCAGAGGGGAGTTATATTATACTAGAAGGGTTGGGCGTGCTTTGCTGCGCCATTGTTTTTGTTAGGTTTCTTTAAAAAATCACTCTATTTCAAAATATATGGTGTATTCCTTTTTTGACAAGTCAAACCTTTTAAGTTTGATCAAATTTGTAGAGAAATATATCAAAATCCATAATATCAAATCAGTATTTTTAGATTCATCACGAAATGAATTTCGATACTTTTTTTGTTTAATATTGTGGATGTCGATATTTTTGCTCTGAACTTGGTCAAAATTAAAGAAATTTGACTTTCTAAAAACAAATACCCCTTATATTTTGGAACTGATGAAATATTTAGTTTGGCGGGTGGGGGAGATGATATAGTGTGTTTTATTTTTATTTATAATGTGGTGATTTGGTGGGCCTTTCGTGGTGTGATTTTGTGTTATCCGCTAACCAACCTATATTTATGTGAGGAACTTTTTGTGTCAGTGGTGCTAAAATATCACATGGTGACGCTTCTTTTTTCTAGGGGGTGGGAGGGTGCGCGAGATTGATATGTTTTTATAGGCTGGTTGCTGCTGATTGATTTGAAAATTTGTTGGCCCGGTCAAAATCGTAAACCAAATTCAAAATTGAATATCTCAATTAATGAAAGAGTTTCAAAATTAGGGAACATAGCGAATTAAAAGAATTGAACGGGAGAGCTTGAGAAATTGTTGACCCGGTCAAAATCAGATGACCCGATTCTAAATTGAATACCTCAATTAATTGTGAGGTCTTAAAAATTAGGAAGTATAGTGTATAGCATAAAAGAATTGAATAAGAGAGCTTTGAGAAATTGTTGACCCGGTCAAAATCGGGTGACCCAATTCTAATTGGAGACCTCAATTGAATGTGGGCTCTTTAAAACTAGGGAGCTTATAGTGTTATAAAGGATGGTGCAGCCTTGTTGTCAAGATTTAGCACTGGTTTACACGGATGGATCATGGGCCTTAGGTGGGCCATCCGTATACTTGGGCCTACCCCATATTTATAACTCGGACAGACATCGATTGAAGGTTCGCCAATCAAAGGGAAAACTGAAGTGTCGCGGCTGTGAATGACATCACAGCGAATCTTAAGCGATTTGTCACATCAATCTTTCTTATGAATGCTTGAATTTGACCGGTCAGCCTGGTGGATAGTGACCGGCCGTTTGGGCCAGGTAGGTTTACATTCTATTTTTTTCATTTATTTTCTTCTTTTGAATTAGATTTTGATCTGAAAATCAAACCAATGCAATTTTGAAAACACTACAAAAATTCACATAAATCGGATATAAAATTTAGAGCTCAGGAATAATAGTTTAAAATGCACATCATAGTTTTATAACTCTATTTTGGGTGTTATAAATATTCCCTAAAGAATAGTTTAGGGATCTAAGATACCCCCCCCCCCCCAAACAATTGAACTCCAAATAAATAAATAAATAAATAATATTCAAAGTATTTCCAGCTTATTATTTTGAAGAAGTCATATTATTTTGTCTCATGGTTGCTTTGAATATTTGGGAAAGTTCTTTTACTCCCTCTCAATTCAATATTCATTTGAACTCCAAAAGCTTCATCTACTAGTCAAAATTAGCTAATCTGAAGCAACACGCACATGTTTTAATTAATTGTCACATCCTAAATTTTTCCCAAATTTGGTATGTAAAAAATTTCACAGGGAATTTTAAATTTTCATAGGATAACCCCTTGCATGATGGCTCATTAGCTAAAATTTGCTTGATCGTTTGATTGATTACTTGACGTTGGAATTGTTTGCTCTGTTTGAATTCACCTAGAGGGTCAAGGACCCTACGGCCGCCTTTAAAACCTTGTTTGAAATTTGGGAAAATAGAATGAACCCCAAAAGTTTTGGGGAATAATTTTGAAACCCCAAATAGAGTGAACATTTGAAATATTTATTTGGGCATAAGACAATTCCTAATAAGTCCCAAGTAATATTCAAGCCCGGTTAAATTTTCCCAAAAGAATTGATTTGGATTAATTTTGGAATCAATTCAAAATCAAAGGGAATTATTTAAAAGATGGTTTTGCAATTATTTGGCAGGAAAAGGAATTTCATAATTCCAAATAATGAGTTTGACCTTCTGCCTATTTTTTAAATTGGATTTGAAACATATTTGGTTTTGGAACTAAATTCAATTTCAAAAGGAAAATAATAAGTGCAGGAATTATATGTCCAAAATGCCCAAACAAAAAGTTGCCAAAGTCAGAAATATTCCATTTGGAATTTAGAAGAAGTTTGCTTTCTTCAGAAAATTCAAATTCAAAATCATTTCAAATTTATAGAAGAAAACAGAAACATAAAAGAGAAATAAAGAAAAAGTAAAAAAGGCCCAACCAGCCACGTGATACGTTGAAACATCTTCAACGTATCGACTTTTCCAAACACTTTTGCTCTTGTTTTGGACTCTAATTTGCATGATTTGAATGAAACTAACCCGGACTGACGATGTTTTCAGCAGAACTATCATGGTGTTGTTTTTGTGCAGAAATAAAAGTTCTCAGATTGGGCTAAAATTTACATAGAAATTATCTGGAATATATAAAAAATATTGGCGAAAAGATCTACTGAAGGGGGCCACCACCTAGGGCGCGCCACCTGAGCTTGTGGGCCCCTCGAGCCTCCGTTTGTCATTCTTCCAAGTCCATAAGTACCGTCTGGCGGAGAGAAAAATCAAAGAGAAAGAATCATCGCGTTTTACGATAAGGAGTGATGGCTCGAGAATTTTACAATGTTTTTCATAGTGATTTCCATTTGGTTTCATTGGATTTTTGTTATTCTTCGGATATTTCTAATGCTAATCCAACAAAAGAGAAGAAAATCTACTTTGTCCTTTGGATGGCAGGAAATATCATATATGGAAGGAAACCAAAGGAGATTGCTGCAAATCAAGCCAATTGGAGCAACTTTCCTGAAGAGAGCATTGTCAACAGGCGCATCAGGGGTGAAAGACGGCGTTCCAAACGACCGCACGCGCTCGTATGAGCGGTCGTTTGGAGTGCCCACAGCCCCTCCTCGTTTATACAAGCAACTTTAGTGAAGGGACCACGGAGAAGAGAACCCTAGCCGCCGCCACACCATCCAGAACAGGAGAAGAGATGATCAGAAGAACTCACGAGGATCATCATAGTTTTTGGTCCTTTCATCTCCATCATCACCTCCTTCACTATTGTAAGGGGGATTGGAACTTGTAATCTCTACTCCATCTCATCTGAGATCAAGACTATTTGGGCACCATTTCATCTCATTGTGGATCCCCTCAATATTATCGATATTGTTTTCATGGTTTTTCTCTTTGATGTGATTGATTCCCCTCTTATGATGTGTGAGTAATTCCCCTAGGTGTGGGAGATGTAGGTAAGTGGTAAGATTGATATGTGCCTATCCTATATGTCATCATTTGAATTTGTAGTAGTATGATCTATTTAGCATGTTGTTATACTGTGGTGAACTCTATGCGTGTTGTCCAATTCAAGGGCCCATGCAACATGATCTCAAGACCTACACAGGTAACACGTATTGTTTAGGAACTCTGTGACCTCTGACGTGACAGGTGGAGATATCTATGAGAACCGAGGACAATATGAGATAACAGTGATCCATTGAACTTAATGCTTGGTTCCGGTCTTATGACCTTAATTGTGGAAACGACCATTCTGTGGCAACGGAGAAGCAGGACCATAGAATGAAATGTAACCCCTAGTGGAGGAGTTTCATGACTCTAGGGAGAACTGCCTACAGAAAGTTTATATCAAATACTACGAGTACAATACAAGGTAACTGGTATTACCGTCGCACTGGCACAATTCATATATTCTTACCATGAACTGAAATCTCTCCGCACCTAATCTCTTCATTGCAGGCAACACCATTTATAGTTTAGTTCTTGTTATTTACTTTCAATAGTTATTTACTTTCAATAGTTATTTACTAGACACCTTTAAATCCTCTTTATATTAGCATATTTTAGTTTATCGTTTACCCATGACAGTAATAGTATTTGCAAATGCTCAAGCTCTTTGTTGGGACGATTACTCATTGGGATACTTCTGCGAAAGTGCTACACTACCCTGTTTGGTCTGCAGGTACCAAGGCATTTTCTGGCGCCGTTGCCGGGGAGCTAAGCGCAGAGTATTTGTTTCGTAACTGTTTTTGCAGGTATTGTTATTGTAGATGCTTCCTGTAACTCACAGGAGATCTACTCATTCAGGGAGAACATATTTACCAGATTACATTACTCGTTTTCCTCAGGAGCAACAAGCTTCATTAATAGAAAAATACAAAAATAGCGAGACAGTTGAGCTTAACACTTTGTTCGCAGAAATGTCGATTACTGATGTCTACTACGCAACTTTTATTCTTGTAGACTCTGTTGGGCCTCCAAGCATAGAGTTTTGTAGGACAGCAGGAAATTTCCCTCAAGTGGATGACCTAAGGTTTATCAATCCGTGGAAGGTGTAGGATGAAGATGGTCTCTCTCGAACAACCCTGCAATCAAATACAAGAAATCTCTTGTGTCCCCAACACACCCAATACAATGGTAAATTGTATAGGTGCACTAGTTCGGCGAAGAGATGGTGATACAAGTGTAGTATGGATAGTAGATATAGGTTTTTGTAATATGAAATAATAAAAACAGCAAGGTAGCAAGTAACAAAAGTGAGCACAAACGGTATTGCAATGCTTGAAAACAAGGCCTAGCTGTCGGTGGTAAAACCGGCAGACCTCGGGGTAGGGGGTCCCGAGCTGTGGATCTCGGATCAATGGTAACAGGGACGAAGGAGACGGTGTTTACCCAGGTTCGGGCCCTCTCGAAGAGGTAATACCCTACGTCCTGCTTTGATTATATTGATGATGAAGTATCGAGTACAAGCTTGGGCTACCTCGAGATCGTAAGTAGAAGTCTACCCCTAGGGCTAGGTGAATGGTAATTGTGATTCCGTGTCCTCTACAGGCTAAACTCCCTGGCTTATATACACACCAGGTAGGGCATCTAGGGTTACATGGTAGGTATCCAGGGATGCGTATGGAGGCGGCAGGAGATGTCTTGGGGTATACTCCAAGTCTTCGGCAGATGCCATCTTGATCATGTCGTGGCTTCCGGAGTCCATCTGAATGAGAATGAGGGCCTTCGGGCCCAGCACGGGGACTATGGGCCGACTAGGTTGGTACCCCCTAGTCCAGGACACCGCTAGTAGCCCCCGAACTAGTCTTCTATGCTGAGGACAACCCCTTCGCCTTTGACAACTTCGGATCCGGAGTCCTTGGCTCGACAGACGAGTTCCCCCCTTTCTGTTGATACTTTTCTTTATTCGTGGCCGCCACAGACCACTCCTCAAGGGGGTGGTATCCCTTGTTTGGAACCTAACAAAAATACGACCCGCATCCGAGGTAGCGGGATTACTTAGCGTCGAAGGCCTGCAGCGTAGGTGTGAACAGCGCTTTCAGCCTGACAACTTTATCGAAGCAGCACCACCCACAACCGGGAGAGCAGTTACTGCTCACTCGAATCGCGGCCCGAGGCAATCCTTTTACTGGCACGTCCCATCGAGGCGGAGATCGTGCCCACTTTTTAAGGGATATCATTAAGATTTTGTTTCTCCCTATACGCATAACAACATCTTTTACGGGTAATGGCAATTTCAACGGCGCGGCTGGAGGGACTCTTGGTCTTTCCATTAGCCTATATAAGAGCGAAGGGGTAGCAGCAGAGAGAATACGCTCCCTTCCTTCCCTGCCTATTGCCTCTCAAGCTCCGTCGCCCAGATCCAATCCCAAGCTCTTCCCACTTCCTCAGAGCCTCTCCCCTCAACAATGGCAGAGAACAACCTCAAGGGGCACTGGGCCAGTTACTCCATGACGGAGGGCACCATTTTAGAGTTGCGCAGCGCGTGGTACATCCCCACGGAGGTCCACACTCGCGTGCCGGCTCCGAAGCAGCGCATACCCACTCCCGAAGCTGGGGAGAGGGTCGTCTTCGTCCCCCACTGTAACACCCTGGTTTTTGCCTTTTCTATTTTATTTGGATTTATTGAATATTTAATTTGCATTTGGGTTTTCTGTCAATTCTTTTGGACTTGCCACTTGGAAATAATTTTTGATTTTCTTCCAAGTGGATTCTATCATCCTTAAAACCTCCCTAGACCTCACCCCTCTCACCATAATGCTATGGGACAATTTTCTTTAATGGCATTATATTCATTTTCCTCTTGAAAATGAATGTTTTCCCAATAAGCTATGAAGCAACCCTCATTTTTATTGCTCAGAAAATTCTCAGAAAATTCCCAAATATTCTTTGGATCATGCCTCACCTCCCCATGCAAAAATATTCCATAGTCATTTGGAAATTTTCAGCTAGGGAAAATATTTTTGCTTCTGGTCAGAAATGGCACTTTGTGAAGCAAGTGTATATTTTTCCTTGATCTGTTGAGGCTGAAATTTTTACCACATGACTACCTTCCTAGGAGATTCTAAACCCCCAAGTT
The DNA here is from genome assembly GCA_039707655.1 of Elymus sibiricus. Lineage (NCBI taxonomy): Eukaryota > Viridiplantae > Streptophyta > Magnoliopsida > Poales > Poaceae > Elymus > Elymus sibiricus. The sequence goes on along the minus strand of CM077670.1, from coordinate 77,650,084 downwards.
TCAGCCTTTAGTTCCTAGCCGTTTGCTCCCAGCATTCTTCCCAAGTATCTGTCCAGAAACATTGCAGCATGCTCAAGTCTCATCCATCGAGCTAGGTGTCGAGCTGAGGGCACAAAGCAACACCGCGTTGAAGGGACTACACCCTAGACACTGTCTGGCCTCATCTAAAGTACCGCGTATGCCAGAGTACGCAGTGACCACGCGGGTGTGAGGTGTTCAGCGTGCACTCGCCGCGCTCTGTGCATCGAGGCCCTCTGCCGCCGCCCATTTCGCCTCCTCGCGCCACCGCAGCCTGCCCCCGTCACTCAGCAGCCTCCCGCACTTCCACCTGGCCTCGCCCTATTCCTCCCCGACGCCGGCAGGCAGCACGCCGGAAGCGGCCGAAGCACAAACGGGCGGAACAGTGTGCGCGCGTGTGTCGCCTGCCCCATTTAGTGCGCCGCACTGTGTTCGCGTGCGTGCACAGCCTCGCTGAGATCCTCTACTTCCTCTCCATGTCTTGCCTGAGCCCATCTCCCTCTCAGTTCGCCGGCAGCTCCTCTCCAGCGGAGTTCGACGTGTTGTCACCCCTCCGCCTATAAATATAGCCACCCCTGAGCCATTCTAGCCATCGCTCCCACTCACATTGGCCACAAATCGATCACCAGCAAGCGCGGCAAGGCCGGGAGGGCCTCCTGCCGCCGATCCTCGCCGGAGTTGGCCGCGGATCCATCTCGGCCGTCCACTTGCTTCGGTCATCCCCATCTTCGCCTTCTGCTTCCGTTGAGTCTGTGGTGATCTCCTGAGTACGCTCGTGGTGTTGGTTCGTCAGATCGTTGCCGGAATTGCCATATCCGACGAGCTCCGCCGCCACCGTCTCTGGAGAAGAAGCCCACGTCGCCGTCCGTCCACCTCCAAGCAAGCCACGGGTACGTGCGTGCTCCCCACGCTGCCCCCGATCCATCCCGACCGTCGCCGGCGGCAGCCGTGGCCTCCTCGCCGAAGAACCGCCGGTGACAGCACCGCCTCCTCTATTTCCCCCTCTCTCTCTCTCTCTCTCTCTCTCTCTCTCTCTCTCTCTCTCTTTTAACCCTGACAGGGGACCCCACCTGTCAGCCTCTCTCTCTCTCTCCCGAACCATTTTCTAGTGGAGGCGCCCTGGCGAAATACGCCTTCGACGTAGCCCTCTCTGGAAATTCGTTTAAATTCATTTAAATCTAGATTTTGACCAGAACTTTGACCAGCTCTAGATTCTATTCTATAAGTCCAAATGAGTTGAATCTTTTTGCATTAGTTTTGTCTTGAGCTAAAGTTTCTGTATGTCAAGTTTGAGAATTTTTCTTGCTGTTTGGAATTTCTGGTGCAATAAAATGATTTATGTGACATTTTCTTTTTGCATTTAAATTATTTTCAGAAAGTCCTAGTTGTGTTGGAGAAGACCAGGAGTATTGTGACACTCCTCTGAACCAAGGCAAGCCACAACATTCATATGCAAGGAAGGCATTTCAATGACAATGGTTTTATTTGAATTAAATTCATTATATGCTTCACTATTAAGATGATTTGCTATATATAACCTATTGCATTATAGTTGTTACATGTCATAGTGTTATTATGCAGTAGAGAATATAACATATGGATCCAAATCAGCCCCTTACGGAATAGCGCATAAACTAGGGTTTAAGCTTCAGTCACTCTAGCAACCCATCATCTAATTACTACTCCACAATGCATTCCCTTAGGCCCAAAGATGGTGAAGTGTCATGTAGTCGACGTTCACATGACACCACTAAGAGAATCAACAACATACATATCATCAAAATATCGAACGAATACCAAATTCACATGATTACTTATGACAAGACTTCTCCCATGTCCTCAAGAACAAAAGTAACTACTCACAAATCATCTTCATGTCCAAGATCAGAGGGGTATTAAATAGCATAATAGATCTGAACATATAATCTTCCACCAAATAAACCAAATAGCATCAACTACAAGATGTAATCAACACTATTAGCAACCCACAGGTACCAATATGAGGTTTTGAGACAAAGATTGAATACAAGAGATGAACTAGGGTTTGAGATGAGATGGTGCTGTTGAAGATGTTGATGAAGATTGGTCCTCCCACGACGAGAGGATCCTTGGTGATGATAATGGCTTCGATTTCCCCCTCCCGGAGGGAAGTATCCCCGGCAGAATCGCTCCGCCGGAGAGCAAAAGTGCTCCTGCCCAAGTTCCGCCTCGAGACGGCGGCGCACCATCCCAAAAGTCTTATCCTTATTTTTTCTAGGGGAAATGGGCTTATATACCAGAAAATGGGGGCCAGAGGCTGGCCAGGGGCCCCACGAGCCACCAGGGCGCGCCTGGGGGGGGGGGGGGGTGGCGCGCCCTGGTGCCTCGTGGGCACCTGGGTGGCCCCCTCTGGTACTTCTTGCTTCCAATATTTTTTATTTATTCCAAAATAAATCTCCGTGAAATTTCAGCTCATTTGGAGATGTGCAGAATAGGTATCTCTGACATAGCTTTTTCAGGTCCAGAATTCCAGCTGCCGGTAATCTCCCTCCTTGTGTAAATCTTGCATATTAAGAGAGAAAAGGCATTAGAATTGCTCCACAAAGTGTTATATTGATTAAAAACACTATAAATAACAATAGCAAAACATGATGCAAAATGGACGTATCAACTCCTCCAAGCTTAGACCTCACTTGTCCTCAAGCGAAAGCCGATATCGATAATCATGTCCACATGTTTAGAGAGAGACGTGTCGATAAAAACAAAATACGGACATAGTAGCATCATGCTCATTATTATAACAGCAATATTCATATCATAAAACTTCTCATGAGCAAGTAACAATTCATCACAACAATGAAGTATAAGGCATAAACTTTCTTGAAAACTAACAAACTATGTTCTCAGTCAACAATGCAATTGCAATTCATCATATTTTCAGGAAGGGTCTCATGTAGGAGCTTTTTAGCAAGTCCACATACTCAACCATCATATAGTCTTCTATGATTGCTAGCACTCACAACATATATATGGAGCAAAAAGTTTCAGCCAGACACATAGAAAGATAGGGGCTTATAATTTCGCCTCCCAACTCATTCACCTCAAGGGTGATGTCAACAATAATAACTCATGATCACTCATATCCAACTGGATATATATGCCTAGATCTTTCCCCACCACATGATGCTTGCAAAAGAGAAAAATAAAAAGGAATAGGGGAGAACACTATTGACTCTTGCATAAAAAGTAAATACATAAAAGTAAAAGATAGGCCCTTCGCAGAGGGAAGCAGAGGCTGTCATGCGCTTTTTGTTGTTGGATGCACAAGCTCTGAATGCAAAGGAACATCACTTTATATTGCCCCTTGTGATAGCAACCTTTATTATGCAGTCTGTCGCTTTTATTTCTTTACCATCACAAGTTCGTACAAAGCTTATTTTCCCTTACAATAAAAGTTCAGACATATTTAGAGGCAATTTTTATTGCTTTTTGCATCGATGACAACTTACTTGAAGGATCTTATTCAATCCATAGGTAGATATAGTGGACTCTCATGACATGAAACTGGGTTTAAGGGTTTTGGATGCACAAGTAGTATCTCTACTTGGTGCAGATTTTTGGCTAGCAAAGATATTGAGCAAGCACCACATGTTGGAGGATCTATAACAATATAACTTCTATGTGAATATAAGCAAACATAACTCATTACAATGTCTTCCTTGTCCAACGTCAACAATTTGGCATAAAATACTTAATGGGGACTCACAATCATAAAAGATGTCCAAGATAGTGTATTTGCATGTGAATCTTCTCTTCCCTTATTAATTCTTTCATGAATTGCATCATTGACTAATGCTATGTTTGTTAACTTTCAATAATTTTTACCACTTATACTTTTCTTTATGTAATGTCATTACTTTCCATAAGATTAGCATATGATCTTTTTCATTATTTTCATTGCTAGGATTGAAACATAAAAGTAAAGAAGCAAAAACTCAAACTACTCTTTATTATATAACTCTCAACTCAATTACATAGATAGATAGATCACAAAACTAGCACTCGAAAATGGATCATACTAAACTTTTATTCAACTAAATCACGAAATCACTAAGGATCAAACTAAAAGTAGGTAAAGATAATAAAAGTGATGGTGATACGATATCGGGGCACCTCCCCCAAGCTTGGCACCAGCCAAGGGGAGTGCCCATACCCATGTACTCAAGTTTCCTTCTTCGGTGATGGTGGTGGTGATGAAGTGGTGGGCTCATCCTTCATGACATTAATTAGGATCTCCTTTAGGCTCTGGATTTCCCGGAGCACATGTTGTATCATCTCTGTATTCCTTTGGACTTCGGCCATAATATGCTTATTCTCTGGGCCCCAAGCATTCTTTCCTGCATCACTTTCACTTGGACGAGAGATGTCCCAATTGGAGGGTATGTGCCTACGAGGAGTATTTTCGACCCCATAATTGTGAACCAAATTATGAAAATTGTTCCGATGTAACCTGTGTAAGGGCCTTCTAGGGGAAAACCCTTCTTGAACCTCTGGAATCCCATGGCTTGTAATGCTTCTCATGGCTTGATGAGGATTCGGGATTGTGGAGATACCGGCAAGGGTGACCCTCTCGGAAACCGGAGGGTGGACCTCAAACGAATCTCCATCACCCTCTTCCATAGTGACCTCTCCTTCCTCCTCCCTCCTAAGCTCCATCTGTAGCAACCAAGCGTCGTCTCCCACATTGTTGGAGGAAGAGGAAGACATGATGCCTGGCCTAGAAATCTGACAGAAAACAACACGAAACAAGAACAGAGAAGGTTTCTGCGATACGGTGGTCAAAACGTCCGGGAGTATATATAAAGAATTTTTATCTTGCAAAACAAATAATCCAGTAGAAAACAGAGTCGGGAAGGCTCACGAGGGGCCCACGAGCCACCAGGGCGCGCCTGGGGGGGAGGGGGTGGCGCGCCCTGGTGCCTCGTGGGCACCAGGTGTATCCCCTCGGCTGTTTCTTATTTTTTTATTTTCTAATATTCCAAAACTGACAGAAAGTATTTTTATGGAATTTTTGGAGTCGGTTTACTTACCGTATCACGTACCTCTTCCTTTTCAGGGTTCTGGAGTGTTCTGGAAGGTCTCTCTTATGTATTCCTCCGGTGTAATTGTTTCAATATTATTAGTTTCAACATTAATGGGAGTACCTGAAATATAATGCTTAATTCTTTGCCCATTCACCACTCTCGGATTAGTGCCTTCAGAGTTGTTTATTTTGATGGCTCTGGAGCGATAAACTTCTTCGATGATATACGGTCCTTCCCATTTAGAAAGAAGTTTTCCCGCAAAGAGTCTGAAACGAGAATTGTACAATAGAACTTGCTCGCCCACTTTAAATTCCCGTTTTTGAATTCTTCTATCATGCCATCTTTTAACTTTTTCTTTAAACAATTTGGCATTTTCATAAGCTTGGGTTCTCCATTCATCTAATGAGCTAATATCAAATAACCTCTTTTCACCGACAAGTTTAAAATCATAATTGAGTTCTTTAATTGCCCAATATGCTTTATGTTCTAACTCGAGAGGTAAATGACATGCTTTTCCATAGACCATTTTATAAGGAGACATACCCATAGGATTTTTATAAGCAGTTCTATAAGCCCATAATGCATCGTCAAGTTTCTTAGACCAATTCTTTCTAGATCTATTGACGGTTTTTTGCAAAATTAATTTTATTTCTCTATTGCTCAATTCTACTTGACCACTAGATTGAGGGTGATAGGGAGATGCAATTCTATGGTTGACATCATATTTAGCAAGCAATTTATGGAATGCACCATGAATAAAATGTGAACCACCATCAGTCATTAAATATCTAGGGACTCCAAACCTTGGGAAAATAACTTCTTTAAGCATTTTAACAGAAGTGTTATGATCAGCACTACTAGTTGGAATAGCTTCTACCCACTTAGTAACGTAATCAATAGCAACTAAAATATGAGTATACCCATTGGATTTAGGAAAAGGTCCCATATAATCAAATCGCCAAACATCAAATGGTTCAATAGCAAGTGAATAATTCATAGGCATTTCCTGACGTCTACCAACATTACCAATTCTTTGACATTCATCACAAGACAAGACAAACTTATGAGCATCCTTGAAAAGAGTAGGCCAATAAAAATCAGATTGTAATACCTTATGTGCAGTTCTGTCTCCCGCATGGTGTCCTCCGTAAGCTTCGGAATGACACTTTCGTAGGATTTGTTCCTGTTCATGCTCAGGTATACAACGTCTAATAATACCATCTACTCCTTCTTTATAAAGATGTGGGTCATCCCAAAAGTAATGTCTTAAATCATAGAAGAACTTTTTCTTTTGTTGGTATGTGAAACTAGGTGGTATAAATTTAGCAACAATATAATTAGCATAGTCCGCATACCAAGGAGTGTTACGAGAAGCATTTATGATGGCTAATTGTTCATTAGGAAAATCATCATTAATAGGAAGTGGGTCATCAAGAACATTTTCCATTCTAGACAAATTATCTGCTACGGGGTTCTCAGCTCCCTTTCTATCAATAATATGCAAGTCAAATTCTTGTAGCGATAGAACCCACCTAATGAGTCTAGGTTTAGCATCTTTCTTTTCCATAAGATATTTAATAGCAGCATGATCGGTGTGAACAGTTACTTTAGAATCAACTATGTAAGATCTAAATTTATCACGTGCAAACACAACTGCTAGAAATTCTTTCTCAGTAGTAGCATAATTTCTTTGGGCGCTGTCTAGAGTTTTACTAGCATAATGGATAACATTTAATTTTTTATCAACTCTTTGTCCTAGAACAGCACCAACAACATAATCACTAGCATCACACATAATTTCAAAAGGCAAGTTCCAATCAGGTGGTTGAACAATAGGTGCAGTGGTTAAGGTTTTCTTAAGTGTTTCAAAGGCTTCTACACAATCATCATCAAAAACAAATGGAACATCTTTTTGCAAAAGATTGGTAAGAGGCCTAGAAATTTTAGAGAAGTCTTTAATAAACCTGCTATAGAAACCAGCGTGACCAAGGAAACTTCTTATACCTTTAATATCTTTAGGACATGGCATTTTCTTAATAGCATCAACCTTAGCTTTATCAACTTCAATACCTCTTTCAGAAATTTTATGCCCCAAGACAATACCTTCATTCACCATAAAGTGGCACTTCCCCCAATTCAAGACAAGGTTAGTTTCTTCACATCTCTGCAAAACTCGATCAAGGTTGCTTAAGCAATCATCAAAAGAAGTTCCGTAAACGGAAAAATCATCCATGAAAACCTCAACAATCTTTTCACAAAAGTCAGAGAATATAGCAGTCATACATCTTTGAAAGGTAGCAGGTGCATTGCATAAACCAAAAGGCATACGTCTATAAGCATAAGTTTCAAAAGGACAAGTAAATGTGGTTTTCTCTTGATCGGATTGTGATACAGGTATTTGAGAAAAGCCAGAATAACCATCTAGGAAACAAAAATGTGTATGCTTAGACAATCTTTCTAACATTTGATCAATAAAAGGTAAGGGGTAATGATCTTTTCTAGTAGCTTTGTTTAATTTTCTAAAATCAATTACCATCCTATAACCAGTTACAATTCTTTGTGGAATGAGTTCATTTTTATCATTAGGAACAACGGTGATACATCCTTTCTTAGGGACACAATGAACGGGACTTACCCATCTACTATCAGCTATGGGGTAGATTATACCTGCTTCCAGAAGCTTTAATATTTTGGTTCTTACCACCTCTTTCATCTTAGGATTTAATTGTCGTTGGTGGTCGACAATTGGTTTAGCATCAGGCTCCATATTAATTTTGTGCTGACATAGAGTGGGACTAATGCCCTTAAGATCATCAAGAGTATATCCAATAGCAGCTCGGTGCTTCTCAGAGTTTTTAGTAATCTCTTTTCTTCATGCGCTAAAAGGTTAGCACTAATAATAACAGGATATATCTTCTTTTCATCAAGATAAGCATATTTCAATGTATCAGGCAATTGTTTCAATTCAAATACAGGATCACCTTTAGGTGGAAGAGGGCCTCCAAGAGTTTCAACAGGCAAATTGTGTTTAAGGATAGGTGGTTGATCAAAGAACATCCTATCTATTTCGTTTCTTTCATTCATATGCATATCATTTTCATGGTCTAGCAAATATTGTTCTAACAGATCAGTAGGAGGTACGACAATAGAAGCAAGACCAATAATTTCATCTTTACTAGGCAATTCTTTATCATGAGGTTGTCTATGAAACTTGGAGAAATTAAACTCATGAGACATACCACCAAAATCAACACTAACAATTTCTTTAGCGCAATCAATCTTGGCATTAACAGTGTTCAAGAAAGGTCTACCAAATATAATGGGACAAAAATCATCTTGTGGAGATCCGAGGACTAGAAAATCAGTAGGGTATTTTATTTTTCCACACAAGACTTCATCATCTCTAACGATCCCAAGCGGTGTAATGGTATCTCTGTTTGCAAGCTTAATAGTAACATCAATGTCCTCTATTTCAATAGGTGCAATATCATGCATTACTTCTTGATATAAAGAAGATGGAATAGCACTCACACTAGCACCCAAATCACATAAGCCATGATAACAATGATCTCCTATTTTAACAGAGACAACAGGCATGCCTACTACAGGTCTGTTTTTATCTTTAGGATCTGGTTTAGCAATTCTAGCTGCTTCATCACAGAAGTAAATAACATGCCCATCTATATTATCGACCAAGAGATATTTAACCATAGCAATATTAGGTTCAAATTTAATTTGTTCAGAGGGTTTAGGTGCTCTAATATTACTTTTGTTAACCACAGTTGAAACTTTAGCATGTTCCTTAGTCCTAACAGGAAAATGTGGTTTCTCAATATAGCAGTAGACACAACTGGATCAGCATGGTAAACAATTGTTTCTTCTTTAACACTAACGGGTTCCTCAATCTTTTCTTTAACAGGGGGATGATATTTAAACCACTTCTCCTTAGGGAGATCAACATGAGTAGCAAATGATTCACAAAAGGAAGCTACTATCTCAGAGTCAAGTCCATATTTAGTGCTAAACTTATGAAAAGCATCGGTAGCCATAAAAGATTTAACACAATTGAACTCAAGTATTATACCTGACTCATTACCTTTGTCGAGTTCCCAATCTTCAGAGTTGTGTTTAATTCTTTCCAGAAGATCCCATCTGAATTCAATAGTTTTCTTCATAAAGGGGCCAGTCGAAGAAGAATCGAGTATGGTTTGATTATCATGAGAAAGGCGAGCATAAAAATTCTGTAAGATAATTTATTTTGAGAGCTCATGATTGGGGCATGTGTACATCATGTACTTAAGCCTCCCCCAAGCTTGAGCGATGCTTTCTCCTTCACGAGGCCAAAAATTATATATATATTTCTGATCACGATGAACCAAATGCATAGGATAAAATTTCTGGTGGAATTCCAGTTTCAATCGGTTCCAGTCCCATGTATCAGTATCATCAAATAGCCTATACCATGTCAATGCCTTTCCCTCCAAAGATAAAGGGAATACTTTCTTCTTAACTCCATCCCCGGATAAACCTGCAAGCTTAAACAATCCACAAATTTCATCCACATAGATCAAGTGCATATCAGGATGTACCGTTCCATCTCCTGCATAAGTATTAGCTAGCAGTTTTTCTATTATACCCGAAGGAATCTCATAATAAATATTTTTAGTAGGTGAAGTAGGTTGAGGAGCAACTATTTGTGCTTCCGGTCGAGGTGAAGATACCCTGAACAAACCCCTCAAAGGATTACTTTCCATAGTAACAAGTAACAGTAAATTAACACATAATATAAATGTTTCCTTACCAAATTCCACTCACCAAAGGCGCTTCACTCCCCGGCAATGGCGCCAGAAAAGAGTCTTGATGACCCACAAGTATAGGGGATCAATCATAGTCCTTTCGATAAGTAAGAGTGTCGAACACAACGAGGAGCAGAAGGAAATGACAAGCAGTTTTCAGCAAGGTATTTTCTGCAAGCACTGAAATTATCGGCAACGAGTAGTTTGATAGCAAGATAATTTGTAACAAGTGACAAATAGCAATAGTAACAAAGAGTGCAGCAAGGTGGCCCAATCCTTTTTGTAGCAAAGGACAAGCCGGAACGATCTCTTATAATAAGCAAAGCGTTCTCGAGGACACATGGGAATTTCATCTAGTCACTTTCATCATGTTGGTTTGATTCGCGTTTGCTACTTTGATAATTTGATATGTGGGTGGACCGGTGCTTGGGTGCTGTTCTTACTTGGACAAGCCTCCCACTTATGATTACCCCGCTCGCAAGCATCCGCAACTATGAAAGAAGAATTAAGATAACTCTAACTATAGCATTAAACATATGGATCCAAATCAACCCCTTACGGAATAGCGCATAAACTAGGGTTTAAGCTTCTGTCACTCTAGCAACCCATCATCTAATTACTACTCCACAATGCATTCCCTTAGGCCCAAAGATGGTGAAGTGTCATGTAGTCGACGTTCACATGACACCACTAAGAGAATCAACAACATACATATCATCAAAATATCGAAGGAATACCAAATTCACATGATTACTTATGACAAGACTTCTCCCATGTACTCAAGAACAAAAGTAACTACTCACAAATCATCTTCATGTCCAAGATCAGAGGGGTATTAAATAGCATAATAGATCTGAACATATAATCTCCCACCAAATAAACCAACTAGCATCAACTACATGGTGTAATCAACACTACTAGCAACCCACAGGTACCTATCTGATGTTTTGAGACAAAGATTGAATACAAGAGATGAACTAGGGTTTGAGATGAGATGGTGTTGTTGAAGATGTTGATGAAGATTGGTCCTCCCACGACGAGAGGATCGTTGGTGATGACGATGGCTCCGATTTCCCCCTCCCGGAGGGAAGTATCCCCGGTAGAATCGCTCCGCCGGAGAGCAAAAGTGCTCCTGCCCAAGTTCCACCTCGAGACGGTGGCACACCATCCCAAAAGTCTTCTCCTTATTTTTTCTAGGGCAAATGGGCTTATATACCAGAAAATGGGGGCCAGAGGCTGGCCAGGGCCCCCACGAGCCACCAGGGCACACGCCTGGGGGGGGGGGGGTGGCGCGCCCTGGTGCCTCGTGGGCACCTGGGTGGCCCCCTCTAGTACTTCTTGCATCCAGTATTTTTTATTTATTCCAAAATAAATCTCCGTGAAATTTCAGCTCATTTGGAGATGTGCAGAATAGGTATCTCTGACATAGCTTTTTCTGGTCGAGAATTCCAGCTGTCGGTAATCTCCCTCCTTGTGTAAATCTTGCATATTAAGAGAGAAAAGGCTTTAGAATTGCTCCACAAAGTGTTATATTAATTAAAAACACTATAAATAATAGTAGCAAAACATGATGGAAAATGGACGTATCAAGATCATGTCGTATACTCTCATGGTAGCATGATGCATTCGTTACTCATTTTCATATTATCATGACCCGTGCACCTCGTTGCATATTATGGCTCGAATCACATTCTTTCAAGTTAAACATGATGTTAATCCAACTTGAACAACTGTTGATCGAGTCATGGTGCCACCGAATCGAGCTCACCAGTGCAACCACACTTGCCTGGATGGGGAGGCCCTAATTCGGTCTATTGTCATGCCTCTTGCCGGTGCCTCCAACTAGGGAAGGTTGTGCGCTTGCGCTACCCTGGCCCGGTAGGCAGTCATAACCTTGTGTGCCTGAGTTTTACGGTACCGATGTCCCCGTTTGGGACGACTTTGTTTTGTTTTGGCCACGACGGTGGCAGCCACGAGGTGGCAGGATGTCACGAGTTGACATCTGGGCCACCCATGACATAGCCTAAAGGGGAGTTTGTCGGAGTGGCCGGGAGAGTGTCATGCAATAGATTGGTTTTGTCGGAATGTCGTTGGTCCACCCGAATGGGAGCACGAGGCCATGAGTTTCGTGATGTGGGTACAGTGTACTAACCTCTGAGAGTGTATAATCTATCGATAACCGCGTCCTCAGATATGGACACAGTTCGTAGTAGGTCACACCGTGGGTCAACAGAAATTATAAACCTGCACACTAAGAACAACAAGATGGCATGTGCAGAAGTTGGTGATCGTGTGAGGATTGCTATGGTTGGTATTGATGTGATCGTGTGAGGATCACTATGGTAAGATGTTGACGGTGGTTACGAGGTAACCCCGAATGGTAAGTTGGTCCAAGGGACCATGGCAACAATCCCCATACACTTCATGACTGGTAGTATCATGTTCATGTTCATGCATTAAACTTGTTAAATGCCGTGTTATTGTTTCTCGTATTTGCTTTGTTTGCTGCGAGCTTGCGAGTACATTCAAAGTACTCACCTGGCGTGTCATGCCAGATGCAGGAGAAGTCGTGCAAGGCATTGATGTCGATCGGTATGTCGCGATCTTAGCCGTGTCCCAGCAGTGTCCCTGTGGAGTGGAGTTCTGCTACATCATCGTTCTGCTGCCGCGTAGTAGTTTCCTTTATCATCGAGGCCTCTGAGATGTCTACAAAATAATGTACATAAGTGCAGCCGCACCGTGGGTGCCGCTTCGCCTCGCTTATCTTGTAATATTTGAACCTATGTATCCGCTAGAGATCAATAAAGCGGTTATTTTCTATACCAAGTTGTTGTGTGTTGCCAGAAGACTTGATCTCTGGGCTGGCAATGCAAGGTAAACCGGTTGCTCTGAGCCGGGGTGCCACAACGCTTGGTATCAGAGCCGCGCTGACTGTAGGATGCCCTAGACAGCCGACGCATTAGAAAACGGTAGTTTTAGTCTTTGTGGTGATTTGAGTATGCCTTTGCACTTGGGTGTTGCATTGCATGCATATAGTTTACTTTTGATGCTGATTAGCTAATATTGTGAGTGTAGATGGCACCAGTTCCCTATCCGTATCAGTCTGAGCCGGCACCTTCTTCTTTTCCGCATCTGCTTTGCAATGTGTGGCGCCGACTTTACCCCGACGATGATGACCCTGTGTACCAGGTGTATCGAGAACAGCTTGCAGACGGTGTGTACGAGTATCACACGGAGGTCATCATGCACAACAACACCTTGGTGGGCACCTACACCCGCTCCTCCAAGGGTAGGATAACTTCTACACCTGACCAGGCGATCCAGTTTGCAGCGTTCGAAGCTCTCACTGACTTGTGCTACAACGAGATTCAGATGCAGACTCACCCAGGTTTCTACTTCTATCCGTCCATGTTTGACACTGGACAAATCCGTTTCCCTTTTATTGATCCGATGTGTGACCGTTCAGCCAGCCACCTGTCTCGTTACATAACGGCTGGATATCTTCTGATCGTCAGCTTAGCCCAGGAGCTGAACCGCACTCGAGACGCGCTAGCTGCTGCTCGATCTGCGTTTGCTCCACCTTCACTTGCTCATACACCGCTCGTTCCTCCAGTTACTTTACCTCCACCTACACTCGTGACTCCCGCACCTTCTCAGAGTAACTCGGATACCTCGATGGTGACTCCTCATGAGTCCCCAGCCCAATGGGCTATACTTCTCGCTACCCCAGCTGCTCCTATGCTACGGAGCCACCCTCCACCCGACTCTGAGGGAGGGCCATCCCGTCAGCGTCGTCGTGTTTCCTTTGCCCCGGAGGTTTCCGTTAGTATTATCAGTTCTGATTCAGAGTCAGATACCGAGGAGACACCAGCAGGACCGTCAGAGTGCCAGTGCGATCACTGCCGTCACGAGTAGACGAGGATGATGTGGTGTTTGGTTGTATGCATGTAGTAGTATTATCCATGTTGTCATCCTGTTATGTATGTTGGATGATGTTATGTATAATTATGTTGTCTTCTTTTCGCAGTGGTTTTTCCTTGCTTTCTTTTTTTGGGGTTTGTTGCTTCACCTCCTCATTTTTTCCCTTTATGGATGTTGCTCATCTCGATGCTTCGTATTGGGAAAGATATATAGGATGACAAGGTGTGGCAGCAACTGTCATGGTGGCAACGATACCCCAGTTCGTCGATCCGCCAGGCAAGCAGGACATTCCCCAGAACCATATCAGCCACCTCCTCCTCCACCTCAAGCACCCAGAACAGAACAGATTATGCGAATGTTTGAGGAGAAGAGAAACCAAGATCTGATGGAATTCTCGAGAAGCATGCAGACTATGGTTGGGCAGAATAATCATAATGGTAACCATTCCAAATTGTCAGATTTTCAGAGGACCAAACCGCCAAGCTTCAGTTAAGCAGTAGATCCGATGGAAGCCGATGACTGGTTGAGGACCATTGAAAAGAAGCTAGAAATTGCTCGCACTGAAGATGCTGATAAAGTCCCCTTCGCCACTCATTATCTGGAAGGACCAGCTGCTATATGGTGGGACAATACTAAAAGTATGTGGCCTGTCGAAGATGATATTACTTGGGATAAATTCAAAGATAAATTCTGCAAGTATCATATTCCCGCCGGTATCATGAAGGTCAAGCAGCGAGAGTTCCTCGCCCTTACTCAAGGGAACTCAACTGTAAGTGAGTATTTAAACAAGTTCAATCACTTGGCCCGTTATTCCACACATGATATAGCCACCGAAGAACGGAAGATAGATCGGTTTCTTGGAGGGCTTAACCATACCCTCCGATGTGCACTCAGTATGCTGGATTTCCCCGACTTCCAAACTTTGGTGAACAAGGTACTCATTGCCGAAAGGGAACACAAGCTTGTTAATGATCATAAGCCTGCATATGAAGACCGCAAATGCAAGTTTGAACCTAAGAAGGAAGGACAAGTTTTTTAGAAGATTCGTACTTGGCAGCAGCCACAGTTCGAGTTTAAGCCAACATGGCAACAGGGGAACACCAAGACTGAAAATTAGTTCAAGACTGTGGTCACAAAACCAATAAAGGAAGACTGTCAGCATAACAATGCATGCTACTCATGTGGTCAAACTGGGCATTACGCTAGGCAGTGTCCCAAGAACGGAAAGCCGCCAACCAACCTGAAGCCTCAAGTCAATTATGTGGGACAATTCCCCAACCGAAAGTATATTCAAGGGCAAGTTCATCACATCTCCGTCGAAGAAGCTCACGAAGCTCCCGATGTGGTCATTGGTATGTTTCCTGTTAATAACATACCCGCAACAATTTTATTCAATTCCGAGGCTTCCCATTCTTTTATTTCGCGGAGTTTTGTTGCCCAGCATCATCTTTAATATACTCTTTTGGACAAAGTTATGGTGGTACAATCCCCTGGATCCATGCTCAGGACAAATATTGTATGCCGAGGATTGGAAATATCAATCAATGAAATTATCTTTCCCGCATCGCTGATATCCATTGAATATACAAAATTGGATGTTATTTCGGGGATGGATTGGTTGACAAAACACCAGGTCTTGCATCAACTGCGCAACAAGAGAAGTCACGTTAATAAATCCCTTGGGCCAGCCAGCTTGGTTCTTTGCCGGTAGAGCCATGCCAAAGAAGGGGATGGTTTATGCAGCAATTGCTATAGATATGAATTTAATTCCAGTGGTCTGTGAATTCCCCGATGTGTTTCCAGAGGAATTGCCAGGCATGCCACCCGATCGAGAGCTTGAGTTTTCAATTGAGCTTGTGCCAGGGACAGCATCGATTTATAAGAAATATTATCGAATGGCTTCATCAGAATTGGTGGAATTGAAGAAACAGTTAGATGAGATGCTTCAAAAAGGTTATATTCGCCCCAGCTCGTCTCCCTGGGGTGCACCCGCCATATTTGTGGGAAAGAAGGATGACAGTCTTCGGATGTGTGTTGACTACCGCGCTCTCAATGATGTCACTATCGAGAATAAATACCCGATTCCCTGGATCGATGATTTGTTCGATCAACTTAGTGGAGCTCAAGTGTTCCCCAAGATTGATTTGCGAACCGGGTATCACCAGCTGAAAATGAGAAAAGAAGATATCCCCAAGATAGCGTTCACTACACGATATGGGCTGTATGAGTATACGGTCATGTCATTTGGACTGACCAACGCTCCTGCATTCTTCATGCACATGATGAACAAGGTGTTCATGGACTTTTTGGACAAGTTTGTGGTGGCATTCATTGATGATATCCTTATATATTTCAAAGGTGAAGAAGAGCACAAACAGCATCTCCGTGCAGTATTAGAGCGATTACGAGCTCATCAACTCTACGCCAAGTTTAGCAAATGTGAATTTTGGCTTAAAGAAGTGGGATTCCTTGGGCATACTCTTTCCGCTCAAGGAGTAGCCGTGGACCAAAGCAAAGTCACAGAAGTATTGAATTGGAAAACACCCATTTCTGTGTCAGAGATCAGAAGTTTCTTGGGTCTGGCAGGCTATTATCGTTGCTTCATTGAATGTTTCTCAAAGATTGCCAAGCCAATGATGGAATTGCTTAAGAAGAATCAGAAGTTCATTTGGACAGAAGCATGTGAGAGCAGTTTCAATGAGCTGAAGACTTGGTTGACCACCGCTCCAGTATTAACTCTACCAGACATCTACCGGAGTTTCGACATCTATTGCGACGCATCCAGGCGTGGCATTGGGTGTGTGCTTATGCAAGATGGAAAGGTCGTGGCCTATGCATCTAGACAACTACGACCGCATGAGGAGAACTATCCGACGCATGACTTGGAAATGGCAGCTATGGTACATGCCTTAAAAATATGGAGACATTACATTATTGGGAAGAGATGCCAAATCTTCACCGACCACAAGAGTCTCAAGTATATATTCACCCGACCGGACTTAAATCTCCGACAAAGAAGATGGCTTGAATTGGTCAAAGACTATGTCCTTGGTAGCAACTACCATCCAGGAAAAGTTAATGTGGTCGCCAATGCTCTTAGTCGCAAACCGGCCACATCAAACTCATTAATCGAGCCTTTACACCCAGCACTTCGAGAAGAAATAGCTCAGCTCAATATGATCATTTATGATGCAACATGCTCGGTTACCTTGGAAGTTACCCCTACTCTAGAAGACAAAACCCGTAAGGCTCAACCCGGTGACCCAATGTTACACAAGGTAATGGCCCAAGTATGAGAAGGGAAGACACAAGATTTCAACATGGATGATCAAGGTACCCTCTGATTTCGGAATTGAGTCTGTGTACCTGACCTTGGGGGACTAAAGCAGCAGATTTTGAAGGAAGCTCATGAGTCTGCATAGTCTATTCATCCCGAAGGCACTAAAATGTATCAAGATTTGAAGCAAACATTCTGGTGGGAAGGTATGAAGAAAGATATCGCCTATTACGTCGCTTGTTGCGATATATGCAACAAGGTGAAGGCTGAACATCAGAAACCCGCCGGTTTACTTCAACCCTTACCAGTTCCACAATGGAAATGGGATGATATTTGCATGGACTTCATCATGGGATTGCCAAAGACGCCATGTGGAAATAACGCTATATGGGTTGTGGTCGACATGCTTACAAAGGTGGCTCACTTTATTCCAATAAGGACAACCTACCGTGCAGACCAACTCGCTCAACTTTACATATCCAGAATTGTCAGTCTGCATGGAGTACCCAGGACTATCACTTCAGACCGAGGATCTTTGTTTACCTCGGCGTTCTGGCTACGTCTCCACCAAGCCCTAGGGACCGCTTTGAAGCACAACACCGCTTATCACCCTCAGACAGATGGACAGACAGAACGAGTCAATCAAATCTTGGAAGACATGCTTCAGGCATGTGCTCTTGCTTATGGACCCAAATGGGAGGACAGCCTGCTGTATGCTGAGTTTTCCTACAATAATGGCTATCAAACTAGTCTCAAGATGTCACCCTTTGAGGCTCTATACGGACGTAAATGTCGCACCCCGCTGAACTAGTCTTAGA
This sequence comes from Elymus sibiricus, assembly GCA_039707655.1. Lineage (NCBI taxonomy): Eukaryota > Viridiplantae > Streptophyta > Magnoliopsida > Poales > Poaceae > Elymus > Elymus sibiricus. The sequence goes on along the minus strand of CM077670.1, from coordinate 77,632,191 downwards.
CGGGAGATAGATGAATCTTTGGGACTGATTTGATGATGGAAGTAGAAAAACAAGTTAAAGAAATTCGAGACCGATTGCAAGTAGCGAAATCTCGTCAAAAGAGCTACTATGACTCAAAGCATAGGCAGATCAGTTTTGAACCAGGTGAATAAGCATATCTCCGAGTTACCCCCACGAAAGGAGTTAAAAGATTTCATACTCGGGGAAAGCTCGCACCAAGGTACATCGGTCCATTTCCAGTCATGACCAAAGTGGGCAAGGTGGCTTATCAGTTAGAATTACCTCCAGAGCTATCCGAGGTTCATGATGTCTTTCACGTGTCTCAGCTACGGAAATGTATCGCACCATCCGCAAAACAGACGGATATGGCAGAAATAGAGCTCGCCAAAGATTTAACATATGAAGAGAAACCCTTGAGAATCTTGGATGAGATGAACAGAGTCACCCGCAGCAAAGCTATAAAGTTCTACAAGGTCCAATGGGAGCATCACACCGAGGATGAGGCCACCTGGGAAAGAGAGGATTTCTTAAGGACTGCATACCCATATTTGTTTCCTAAGCAACCGAATCTCGAGGACGAGATTCATCCTAGGGGGGAGGTTTGTAACACTCTGGTTTTTGCCTTTTCTATTTTATTTGGATTTATTGAGTATTTAATTTGCATTTGGGTTTTCTGTCAATTCTTTTGGACTTGCCACTTGGAAATCATTTTTGATTTTCTTCCAAGTGGGTTCTATCATCCTTAAACCCTCCCTAGACCTCATCTCTCTCACCATAATGCCATGGGACAATTTTCTTTAATGGCATTATATTCATTTTCCTCCTGAAAATGAATGTTTTCCCAATAAACTATGAAGCAACCCTCATTTTTATTGCTCAAAAAATTCTCAGAAAATTCCCAAATATTCTTTGGATCATGCCTCACCTCCCCGTGCAAAAATATTCCATAGCCATTTGGAAATTTTCAGCTAGGGAAAATATTTTTGCTTCTGGTCAGAAATGGCACTTTGTGAAGCAAGTGTATTTTTCCTTGATCTATTGAGGCTGAAATTTTTACCACATGACTACCTTCCTAGGAGATTCTAAACCCCCAAGTTTCAGCCTTTAGTTCCGAGCCGTTTGCTCCCAGCATTCTTCCCAAGTTTCTGTCCAGAAACATTGCAGCATGCTCAAGTCTCACCCATTGAGCTAGGTGTCGAGCTGAGGGCACAAAGCAGCACCGCGTTGAAGGGACTACACCCTAGACACGGTCTGGCCTCATCTAAAGTACCGCGTATGCCAGAGCACGCGGTGACCACGCGGGCGTGAGGTGTTCAGCGTGCACTCGTCACGCTCTGTGCATAGGGGCCCTCTGCCGCCGCCCATTTCACCTCCTCGCGCCACCGTAGCTTGCCCCCGCCACTCAGCAGCCTCCCGCACTTCCACCTGGCCTCGCCCTGTTCCTCCCCGATGCCGGCAGGCAGCACGCCGGAAGCGGCCGAAGCACAAACGGGCGGAACAGTGCACGCGCGTGCGCCGCCTGCCCCACTTAGTGCGCCGCACTGTGTACGCGTGCGTGCACAGCCTCGCTGAGATCCTCTACTTCCTCTCCACGTCTCGCCCGAGCCCATCTCCCTCTTAGTTCACCGACAGCTCCTCTCCGGCGGAGCTCGACATGCTGTCACCCCTCCACCTATAAATACAGCCACCCCCGAGCCATTCTAGCCATCGCTCTCACTCACATTGGCCACAAATTGATCACCAGCAAGCGCGGTAAGGCCGGGAGGGCCTCCTGCCACTGATCCTTGCCGGAGTTGGTCGCGGATCCACCTCGGCCGTCCACTCGCTCCGGTCATCCCCATCTTCGCCTTCTGCTTCCATTGAGTCCGTGGTGATCTCCTGAGTATGCTTGTGGTGTTGGTTCGTCGGATCGTCGCCGGAATCGCCATATCCGACGAGCTCCACCGCCACCATCTCTGGAGAAGAAGCCCACGTCGCCGTCCGTCCACCTCCAAGCAAGCCACGGGTATGTGCGTGCTCCCCACGCTGCCCCCGATCCATCCCGACCGTCGCCGGCGGCAGCCATGGCCTCCTCGCCGAAGAACCGCCGGTGACAGCGCCGCCTCCTCTATTTCCCTCTCTCTCTCTCTCTCTCTCTCTCTCTTTTAACCCTGACAGGGGACCCCACCTGTCAGCCTCTCTCTCTCTCTCCCGAACCATTTTCTAGTGGAGGCGTCCTGGCAAAATACGCCTTCGACGTGGCCCTCTCTGGAAATTCGTTTAAATTCATTTAAATCCAGAACTTTGACCAGCTCTAGATTCTATTCTATAAGTCCAAATGAGTTGAATCTTTCTGCATTAGTTTTGTCTTGAGCTAAAGTTTCTGTATGTCAAGTTTGAGAATTTTTCTTGCTGTTTGGAATTTCTGGTGCAATAAAATGCTTTATGTGACATTTTCTTTTTGCATTTAAATTATTTTCAGAAAGTCCTAGTTGTGTTGGAGAAGACCAAGAGTATTGGGACACTCCTCTGAACCAAGGCAAGCCACAACATTCATATGCAAGGATGGCATTTCAATGACAATGGTTTTATTTGAATTAAATTCATTATATGCTTCACTATTAAGATGATTTGCTATATATAACCTATTGCATTATAGTTGTTACGTGTCATAGTGTTATTATGCAGTAGAGAATATGTCATCTTGCTATTGTGTGCAGTAGAGATCATGTCGTATACTCTCATGGTAGCATGATGCATTCGTTACTCATTTTCATATTATCATGACCCGTGCACCTCATTGCATATTATGGCTCGAATCACATTCTTTCAAGTTAAACATGATGTTAATCCAACTTGAACAACTGTTGATCGAGTCATGGTGCCACCGAATCGACCTCACCAATGCAACCACACTTGCCTAGATGGGGAGGCCCTAATTCGGTCTATTTTCATGCCTCTCGCCGGTGCCTCCAACTAGGGAAGGTTGTGCGCTTGCGCTACCCTGGCTCGGTAGGCAGTCATAACCTTGTGTGCCCGAGTTTTACGGTACCGATGTCCCTGTTTGGGACGACTTTGTTTTGTTTTGGCCACGACGGTGGCAGCCACGAGGTGGCAGGATGTCACGAGTTGACATCGAGGCCACCCATGACCTAGCCCAAAGGGGAGTTTGTCAGAGTGGCCGGGAGAGTGTCATGCAATAGATTGGTTTTGTCGGAATGTCGTTGGTCCACCCGAATGGGAGCACGAGGCCATGAGTTCCGTGGTGTGGGTACAGTGTACTAACCTCTGCAGAGTGTATAATCTATCGATAGCTGTGTCCTCGGATATGGACATAGTTCATAGTAGGTCACACCGTGGGTCAACAGAAATAATAAACCTGCACACTAAGAACAACAAGATGGCATGTGCAGAAGTTGGTGATCGTGTGAGGATCACTATGGTTGCTATTGATGTGATCGTGTGAGGATCACTATGGTAAGATGTTGACGGTGGTTACGAGGTAACCCCGAATGGTAAGTTGGTCTAAGGGACCATGGCAACAATCCCCGTACACTTCATGACTGGTAGTATCATGTTCATGTTCATGCATTAAACTTGTTAAATGCCTTGTTATTGTTTGTCGTATTTGCTTTGTTTGCTGTGAGCTTGCGAGTACATTCAAAGTATTCACCTGGCGTGTCATGCCAGATGCAGGAGAAGCCATGCAAGGCGTTGATGTCGATCGGTATGTCGTGATCTAGGCTGTGTCTCAGTAGTGTCCCTGTGGAGTGGAGTTCCGCTACATCATCGTTCTGCTGCCGCGTAGTAGTTTCCTTTATCGTCGAGGCCCCTGAGATGTCTACTAAATAATGTACATAAATGCAGCCGCACCGTGGGTGCCGCTTCGCTTCGCTTATCTTGTAATATTTGAACCTATGTATCCACTAGAGATCAATAAAGCGGTTATTTTCTGTACCAAGTTGTTGTGTGTTGCCAGAAGACTTGATCTCTGGGCTGGCAATGCAAGGTAAACCGGTTGCTCTGAGCCAGGGTTCCACACCCACCTCATCAGTTGTCTGGGGTTCCCGCCGCACCCTTTCGTGCACGGGATCATGTTTTACTATAGGCTAGATTTTCACCATCTGGCCCCGAACTCCATCCTCCACCTCGCCTCCTTCATCACCGTCTGCGAGGCCTTCCTCCGCATCGAGCCACACTTCGGGCTGTGGCTAAAGATCTTCGGCGTCAAGCCGCGAGGTCCAGCGACTTCGAGCTCTCTGAGTGTGGAGGCGCGATGATCAGCAAGAACCAAAAGGCGGTCTGGTTCAAAGGCACTTTTATAGAGACCGTCAAGGAGTGGCAGCGCGAGTGGTTTTACATCACTGAGCCACTTGCTGCTAGCCAGGCCGAGGTCGAGTTCTCAGCTGGTCCTCCGAAAAAGCTCGTTTCCTGGAGGAGGAAGGGCATGGACTGGGGGAACCCGGCGGAGGTGAAGGTGCTGATCGAGAAGATCGAGTTCTGGATAAATCAGAGGGACATCAAGCTGGCGGACATGGTGAACGTCATGCTCCACCGCCGCGTCCTGCCGCTTCAGTCTTGGGCTACCCCGATGTGGGCGTACAAGCCCGAGGACGTGGTGCCTATCCACCACTTCTTCCGCTCCACCCCGGCTGGGATTTGGAAGTTGTTGTTCAAGCCATCCAAGGACGGTTTTCCTGAGGCCGGGAGAGACTTCGGCTTCGAAGCTGCCCATGACGCCCCCGAGGTAAATCTCAATACACAGTTCTACACTCTGTGTCTCCTGGTACCTCATAAATTTTGGCTAACCAGTCAATCAAATATTTGCAGAAGTGGATCCCCAAGGCGCAGCGAATGCTGTGCCCGGTGCCGCAGCCCGAGGGGGAGAGGACTCCCCATCTCACGGTCCTCTTGATCGAGGAACCGCCTGTGGTGATCCCCAAGGAGTCCAAACCTCTGAGGGGCAGAGTGAGCCTCCGAGCTCGGGAGACCTCGGTTACCCGGTCCGAGCAGACCCATGCCTCCTCCACCCACGAAGACAAGAAGGAAGACATGGAGGAGGGGAAAATTTCCCCTAAAGGGAAAAGGGCGGCGTCCGAGGGCGCCGAAGAGGAGGCGAGGCCGAAAGGCCCGAAGAGGTCGCGCAAGGCCTCCGCGGGTCCGGAACTGCCGGAGAAGCCCAGCTTCCCCGACGAGTCAGACGAGGACCTCCTCGCACCGGGGAGGAAGAAACTGGCGCCCCAAAGGTACGTATTTACCACTCCGCTTAGACTTCAAAAGCCTGTTCCTTATATGAGACTCATAAGAGAATTTTTGCCAACCCGCCCAAAACTCGCCTCAGTGGCGATACTTCGGGCGAGCTGCCCCCGTCGGACAGCGGGGAGCCGGAACCCGCCAAGACTCCCTCGACCTTTGAGGGGCTAAGGGAGGCGTCATCCGGCCCGGCCCCTCCAATCAACACATCGGGGGCCGAGGTACCGGACGTTACGGCCAAGGTTGACACTTCGGTCGCACCGGGCCAAGGGGACTCAGTCCCCGAGGTACCCAAGGAAGGGCTGGGCCTGGCGTCGGCCCAGCCCGAACAGTCTCCGGTGCCTGTGCCGCAGCCAGAGACCCTCGTCCCCAGCACCTCGGTGGTGGGTTCAGAGGTTGCTCCACCTCCGCCTCCCGCCACAGGGCGGGTTAGCACGGGGTGGCCCGAGGAGATGGCGGCAGCCTTAACGGGCTCCTCCATCGTGGAAGAGCACCGTGCCTTGATCGGCGCGGCGCTTCAAGGCTTCTGGTCTACGGAGGCCGGACTGCGTGAGGTCTTCGAGGGCCTCGTTAGGAGCTTCTATGTATGCTTGTTTATGTCACCTCTATGAACAACTTTCATGCTTATAATTGCTTATAGTAGCGGGCTTTTGTTCAAATACTTGTTGTGTAGCATGGCATTTGTAATGGCATAGACAGCCAGTAGCCCCGAGCCCAAGGCTGGTTTGGAAAAACTAGCCTTGGGGTCGATGCTTGAGTAAGCTTTAGGTGCTAATCCCGTAGCCCCCAAGACTCTGGCCGTTCTTCGAAAGGGACTGACCAGAGGATTGAAGTCAAAAAACCTGGACTAAGGTGTGAAACTATGTTGTCAGGTGTCGACCTCGGCTTCGAACTCTGCCTCCGAGAAGGTGGCGAAGATGAACAAGAAACTGAAGAGGTCCAAGGAGGACCTCGATCTGATGAACAAGCAGATCGAGCTGTCTCAAGGTAAACTTCAAGAAGTTGTGAGAGTGCCAATTTTTGCTCTTTGGAAAATGTTCTTAAAAGATATAATCCTGACGCCGAGCTGTTTTGAATGATAGCTGCTATGATGGAGCTTGAGGCACTTAAGGCCGAGCTGGCAAAAGCTCGGCAGGAGGCCGAGCAGCAGAAGACCGCGGCCGCGAAGGCCGAAGAGAATCTGGCTGCCGAGAAGGTGGCCAGGGGCCAGGACCAGGCACGGGTCCTGGAGGTGGAGGAGACCCTGAAGGGCGTTTACCAAGAGCACGACGCCCTTCAAGAGAGGGAAAAGGTGGCGAGCACCAATCTTGAGAAGCTGCGCTAGGTGCACGCCGAGGTCCAAACCCAGGCCCGTGCAGACCGTGAGGTGCTTCAACAAGTGAAGCAAATCGCTACTGGTAAGCCATTTTTGCTTCAATGTGTTTTTGGCCACAAGGGGTTTGTCGAGCTTACCCAGTTGTGGTGATCCACAGAGGCCTTCGCAGATCTTCCGAGGAGCGCGGCGGACGCAGGCCGCTATTACGGCGCGCAGGAGGGCCATGCAACGGAGAGGGCATTCTGGCAATAATTCCAGGCGCCCTCATATTCGGAACTGCTAAGCAATTAGATGAAGCAGTTGATGGTGCTCCTCCGCATGGCGAACCCAATGCTTCAAGACCTCTGCGCCAATCTGTGGCCCGCGGAGGCCCTGCCGACGAGCTTCTTTGGGTTTTTTTCCCGGCTGCGGGAGGCCGTCCCCCAGTTGGTGCGCTGGAAGCGATCTGCGTGCCTGGAGGGTGCTCAGCGGGCGTATGCCCGCGTGAATACGCACTATCCACGCGTTGAAGCAGCGGTCGTGGCCGCTGGGCCCCCCGAAGGGAAGTCCCGAAGCGTGGAGCAGTATCTGGACAAGGCGATGGAAGGGGCCCGGATCACCGAGGCCGAGTGTCCTAAGGACACCTTGTATTTTTAAATAGTACTTCGGTATGCCGAAGTGTAGTTGGATGTAAAAACTATCTTTTGTTTGCAATGAATGCAGCTTTATTTTCCGTCATGTGATTGTGTGTTTTTATTTTTTGACTCCTGTGTGACCGTGTTTAACTGAAAGTGACCAGTCATCGGCTTCGACCCCTTTGTACAGCGTACAACGGGTGTTTCCGAAGCAGTCATTACCCTTAGCCGACGTCTCGGTTCCCGAAGGCGGTCCATGCTCGCGGAAACAAGGCAATCAGACTATAGTGGTTTTATGACTTTCACCTAGTCGTAGGAGCTTGATTGTGAGGGCTGATGACGAGCCCCCAGTCCATGAAGTGGTTTGGCTGTATGGCCGAGGTCTATGCCGCTAACCACTTTGGCTGATTTAATAAGAAGCCCTTCATTTAACACGGGTAACCTCCAACAGTACATTGCTAGACGCTGTCTTTGGATGGCCGACCAGTTTACGCTTACCAGGACAGTCAGTTTTCGGCTTTATCCACTGAGGCGCTTTGCCATTCAAGCTGGAAGCGCAATCACAGTGGTTCTCCCTTTACGCCCTTAGCCGAATGGATCGGAAACGTAAGGGGTAAGCACATGAGCCGGGCAACCCAACTATTGACCAAAATTGAGGTTCGAAAGTGATTCATATAATGCAACATCCAAGACGCTGAATAGGCACTTCAGACTTGTAGGGGGGGTGAGATTAAAAGTGAACCCATGGTAATTTTAAATAACAGTTGTATTGTGGATGTATGCTTTTGGCTCAAAGGCAGTAAACATAAGGAAATGCATAGTGGCCTCAATGGGTGCACTTTCTTTATTTCATGTGGTCAAGCCGTACATGCCGAGCTTTAACAAAAGAAACTTGTAGAGGATACAACGGAGAGAAAAAAGAAATGAAAAATAAAGGAGTAAGAATAGGGCAGATATGTTAATGGGTTTTTTTACCCAAGCCTGCCGCTGTTGCACGTCTGTGTCTCCGTGCTATTGACCAGCTTATCTTCATTGAGAGCGAAGTAGGTATGAGCTATCCGCAAGCTCGGCCGTTCGTTTGCTTGATGCTTTCGTCGGTCGAATCCTTTAAAAAGGTGTGCGACTGCCACTTGAATGGTTTAAGCCATATGGACATGCTACTTCTGTCTGGGCCTTTTACAGCACCCTGCTGGTATGCAAGTCCGAAGTGCATTGCTGTTCAGTCGAGCTGATAACGACGCATCATTTGCTTCGGCTCCTCGGCCGCCCATCGAATTTTTAGTGCAAAATTGTGCACCCTCGGGACGTAATGCCCTTCCAAGGGGAGGCGAACGAGGAGCCCGTGCCCCTATTTGGGGGAGTCGTGGCCTGACCGAGGTCGGCTCGCGCGGCCCGTGTGCGCTTTGAGGAGCTGGGCCTGTGACGAGCTGCCTCCTCAGTTGCCTGTATCTCGGCTGCGAAAGCTGCGGTCAGTTCCTCTGTTCGGAGGGAGCGTTCGGTGTTGCCATTGACTGTAATAACACCATTTGGTCCTGGCATTTTCATCTTTAAGTATGCATAATGAGGGACTGCATTAAAGTGGGCGAATGCGGTGCGCCCAAGCAGCGCTTGGTATCCGCTCCGAAAAGGGACGATATCAAAGATTAACTCTTCGCTCCGGAAGTTCTCGGGTGATCCTAAGACTACCTCCAGTGTTACTATTCCCGTGCAACGAGCCTCGACGCCTGGTATGACACCTTTGAAGGTGGTGGTGCTGGGTTTGATCTTGGATGAGTCTATGCCCATTTTTCTAATCGTATCCGTGTAGATTAAATTGAGGCTACTGCCTTCGTCCATAAGGACGCGTGTTAGATAGAAACCATCAACGATCGGATCCAGGACCAAAGCAGCCGATCCGCCATGTCAGATGCTGGTTGGGTGATCATGTTTGTCGAATGTGATTGGTAAGCCGACCATGGATTGAACTTTGGGGCAACATGCTCTAGGGCGTAAATGTCCCGAAGTGCTCGTTTCTTCTCCTTCTTAGGGATGTGGGTTACATAAATCATGTTTACGTCCTTCACCTCGGGAGGGAACTGTTTTTGGTTTCCATTGTTGGATCACCGAGGTTCATCCTCGTCCTCGCTGCGAGCTTGAGCTTTATTTTGGCCCTCCGTCGCTATCTTTCCGGCCTGCTTGAAGACCCAGCAGTTCCGGTTTGTGTGGTTTGTTAGCTTGTCCGAGGTGCCATGGATTTGACATGGCCTATCAAGGATCTTATCAAGCTGGCTGGGTCTGTCTTTGCTCCCTTTAAAGGGCCTCTTTTTCTGACCAGATCTAGGTCTGTTGAACCCTGTGTTTACTGCGACGTCCTCGGTGTCGCTCCTGCCATTTTTATGCCTGCGCTTATTTTTACTGCGTCTGGGCTTGCCATTGGCGTCATGAGCTTCCGAAGTGCCAGCCTCGCCGTTGTGAGTACTGCGGGCCAGCCAACTATCCTCTCCCATGGAAAAGCGAGTCATAAGCAAGGTGAGGGCCGCCATGGTCCTCAGCTTGTCTTGCCCAAGCTGGCGTGCGAGCCACTCGTCTCGATCGGATGCTATGCCGGAAAGCGGCGATGGCCTCGGCGCCGGGGCAGTCCATAATTTGGTTCTTTTTAGTTAAGAACCTGTTCCAAAATTTCCTCGCCGACTCGCTGGGCTATTGAATGACGTGGCTGAGGTCGTCGGCATCTGGAGGTCGGACATATGTGCTCTGGAAGTTAGCCCTGAAGGCATCCTCGAGTGCTTCCCAGCTTTCGATGGAATGAGGAGGCAGGCTATTAAGACAGTGCCTCGCCGACCCCTTTAATTTGAGCGGCAGATATTTGATAGCGTGGAGATCATCTCCATGCGCCATGTGGATGTGGAGAAGGAAATCTTCGATCCACACCGTTGGGTCAGTAGTACCATCGTATGACTCGATGTCGATGGGTTTAAACCTGTCAGGGAACTGATGTTCCATTACCCTGTCTGTAAAATAGATCAGGTGAGCGGGACCTCAGAACCGAGTAGTCTCGCGTCGAACGTCGGGGGATATCCATGTATAAGCTTGTTCCCGAGCTCGCCCGTTCCTGTCCATCTAGGCATCGTAGCCGTCGAGCCCGGCCGGTGTACGTCCTCTTGATCCATAGATGGACCAAGGAGGTGCCAGGTTCGCCTCTATCTGGTGTCGTGCATCGTAAGGCTCGAAGTAGTCGACGTGATCCTTGCCGTAACGGTGTGTCGTTGTTTGGGTGTGAAAATTTAACCGCACTAGCCTGTCGCGCCTTCTAGTGGGGCGGTTAGGTTCGTCGGCCCGTCCACGTGTTAAGAGCACGTCGTCGGTTAATTCTTCGTTGAATTCGGGCAGCAAACGCCTGCGCAGGTAAGATTTAGGTGCGCTACGGTGCCGATCTTCGAGGTCTTTTTCGGCTGAGAGTATCTCGACCCACTTGTCCTTCAGCACGTCTTGGTTGGCTTGCAACTGCTGCTGCTTCCGTTTCATGCTTTGGGCGGTGGCCACAAGGCGTCGTCAGAACTGTTCTTGCTCAAAGGGGTCCTCGAGGACTATAAAGTCCTCGGTACCCAGGCTCTTGTCTTCCTCAGACTGAGGTAGGTAATTGTCATCAGCCCCTTCAAAGAGGTCATCGGGGTCCTCGTCCTCGGGGATTCCCGTGGGGCTGTGTGGCAGCCCTGGGGAGGCTTGAAAATCCTCTCCCGGGTTATTGACGTCGTCTGTCGCCGCACCGGTGTTGGTGGCAGTGGTGTCGTGCCCGCTGGGGTCCCCATTGGCACCTCTCCCGCACCTTCGCCGACGTCTTGATGGGTTCTTAGGAGTATCTACCATGTATACGTCGTAGGTCGAGGTTGTAGTCCACTCGCCAGTGTTGACCAGTGATACGTCTCCAACGTATCTATAATTTTTGATTGTTCCATGCTATTATAGTATTAATCTTGGATGTTTTTATATACATTTACAGCAATTATATATCATTTTTTGGGACTAACCTATTAACTTAGTGCCCAGTGCCAGTTGCTGTTTTTTGCCTGTTTTTGGTTTTCCAGAATATCAGTACCAAATGAAGTCCAAATGCCACGAAACTTTTTGGTGATTTTTTTTCTGGACATAAGAGACACTAGAAGCTTCGGGAGAGGGCCAGAAGACAGAGGTGGTGGCCACGAGCCACCAGGGCGCGCCCCAGGGGGGTTGGTGTGCCCTGGTGCCTCGTGGGCCCACCTCTGCTCTGTTTGACCTAATTCCACCTCTATAAATTCTCAAAAATCGTGAAACCAACAGAGGAGTCCACGAAATACTTTTTCCGCCACCGCAAGCTTCTGTTCTCGATTGATAACCTTGGTTTCATAATTGAGGGAAATACTTATCTCTACTGTACTACATCATCCCCTCCTCTTCGGAGAAATCCCGACGTAGCTCACAAGTAGCAGGAAGAATTTCTGGTGCCGTTGCCGAGGAGACATCATCAACATCTATCAAGTACCTACGCATAAAACTTACATCTCCTTGCATTTATTTTATTTGCCTTTGCCTCTCGTTTTCATCTCCCCCACTTCTATTTTTTTTTAATAAATACAAAAATATTTTCCGTTTGCCTTTTTCTTGTTTGCTTGATTTGCTCACCTTGTCATCATGACTACCGTACCCATCCCTCCTTTGTCACCGGATTTTGAAGTGCTTTACTTCAAACAGAAATAAGGAGAAAATCTTAAGGATGCTTGGTATAGGTTGATGGAATCCTACCGTGTTTGCTCTATAAAAGGGGATTTAAAATTTTTGCTTCGCAATTTCAATATAGGTTTAACCATGCATCATAGACAACTTTTGGACTTTGCCGCAAAATGGAATTTTATTGAAAGTGAGGCCAATACTACCTATGAAATAATAGACGGTATATTGGGGATTCCACCACCACAAAAGGGTTTTGCTTTTACTCAAGAGGGGGCTCAAATATTATACAAATTGGGTGACATGCAGAAAAATTTGGTTGAGTTGCAAAAGTCTAACGAACCTCATAAAAATATTAGTGGAAACCTCAATTGCATGAACACTTTGGTTACTCTATGAAATAAGCGATTGGATATTCTAGACCTTAAAATTACCTCATTCCCTGAGAATAATGGGAAGCGTAAGCAGCCTCCCGGGTTCGAGAAAACTCCTATAAAGATTACTAAAACCAAAGATGACAATACTTGAAACTATGCATTATGCCTAGCAAGGGGCATAAAACAATAGCGCTTGTTGGGAGGCAACCCAATGAATAAAATAAATTTTTACTTTTTGTTTCTGTTCTTGTGTGTTTACACAATTATGCTACTGTTATGATCGTGTTTTTGTGTTTTAATTAGTGTTTGTGCCAAGTAATGCCTTTGGGATGATTTGGAAGATAGTATAATTGATGCTATTTGGAAAACAGAAAGTTTTGCGCCCAGTGCTGGAATTTTAGTTCTGTACTGGAGCGTCAAAAAAATCTGAATTTTTTACACAGTATTGGTATATGAATTTCCCACGTTGTCATAATTTTCAGAATTTTTGGAGTTACAGAAGTATAGCTTTTAAATAGATCTTTACAGACTGTTCTGTTTTAGACAGATTCTGTTTTTGTTGCATAGTTTGCTTACATTGATGAATCTATGGATCGTATCGGGGGGTACGAGTCATGGAGAAGTTGGAGTACAGTAGCATTATGCCAATATTAAATATGAATCAATTTACTACAGTACTTAAAGTTAAGGATTTATTTGTTATACTAACGGATCTCATGAAGGTTTTGTTGAGTTTTGTGTGATTGAAGTTTTCAAGTTTTGGGTGAGATGATAGATGAAGGAATAAGGAGTGACAAGAGCCTAAACTTGGGGATGCCCAAGGCACCCCAAGGTAATATTCAAGGAAGACTCAAGCGTCTAAGCTTGGGGATGCCCCGGAAGGCATCCCCTCTTTCTTCTACCAACTATCGGTAATTTTACTTGGAGCTATATTTTTATTCATCACATGATATGAGTTTTACTTGGAGCGTCGTGTATTATATGTGTCTTTGTTTTGTTTGCTTGTTAGTTTATCACAATCATCTTTAATGGACACACCTATTTGAGAGAGCCACACGTTTATCATGATTTGTTACAATACTCTATGTGCTTCACTTAAATATTTTGAGCTAGGCAGTTGCTCTAGTGCTTCACTTAAATCTTTTTGAGCACGGCGGTGGCTATATTTTGAAGAAATATTTAACCTCTCATGCTTCACTTATATTATTTTGAGAGTTGATAAGACTAAAATTTTGAAGAAATATTTGCACTCTCATGCTTCACTTATATCTTTTTGAGAGTTGACAATAGTAATGGTAATTTGCACAAGATAAGAATTTGGTCCCAAAGTGATGAATATTCAAGAGGGATATAATAAAAACTTTCATGAAAGATCATTGGATATGATAAGTTTGATTCCTTGCAATAGTTTTGCGATATGGAGATGATAATATGTGAGTCATGTTAGTGAGTAATTGTGATTTAGTAAGAATATTAGTATTAAGGTTTGTGATTCCCTATGCATGCACATAAAGTCAATAGTTATGCAATAAAATTATATCCTACTTATGGTGCATTATTCGGTGTTAGTTATGTTCAATGCATGTTTATGACCGTTTTTGCTTTTTGGTTGGTTGCTTCTCAATCTATTTGCAAGCCTTCATTTGTACTAAGCGAGAATACTGCTTGTACATCCAAACTCCTTAAACCCAAGTTGTGCCAAATGAGTCCACCATATCTACCTATATGCGGTATTTCCATGCCGTTCCAAGTAAATTTGCATGTGCCAACTCTAATTTTTCAAAATAATTTTCCGTTTTGTGGGCCCGTACCGCTCATGAAGCGACAGGGGGTGGCCAATATTTTCCATGCTAGGTGTGTTATTCTCACGGTGAGTGTTTATTCACTTGTCATTGCTCGAGAGAGTGTCTGGTATTAGGGATGCCCAGTCCCATAATGAATCAAAAATAATAATAACAAAATTCCTTGGAAAGTGTTGGTATGGAGGGCACCCATGGATACGGCTAGCCATGGATTGTGAAAGAATGGTGGAAAGGAAATAAACTTTATTTTCTGTTTGGGAACCACCTATGATGTGTCTAGCATGGAAAATATTGGGAATTCTCGGTCGTTTTCGTTGACACGAAAAGCATGCCTCCCAAAAATAACTTTATCTCTCTAATTTAAGCTTTGAGCTCTGGCACATTTGCAAATCTCTGCTTCCCTCTGCGAAGGGCCTATCTATTTACTTTTATGCAATTTTTATTTTTATTTTGAGTCTCCATCTTCTCTTACAAAGCACCAACTAGAGAGCACTATTGTCATACTTGTGCATTGTGTGTAGCTAATATTGAGTGTGTTTCATGAATGGATCAATGATTGAGCATAATGGGCTAGGGATAACTTTCTTTAGCGTTGATATTTTGAAAGACATGGTTGCTTGTTAGTATGCTTGAGTATTTATGTCTTCATGCGAAACTATAGACTATTGCTTTGAATCATTCATGTCCAAATGTCCATGCTATAAAGAAAAGAATATATGATGAATATGATAGGTAGCATTCCACATTAAAAATTCTGTTTTTATCATTTACCTACTCGAGGACGAGCAGGAATTAAGCTTGGGGATGCTGATACGTCTCCAACGTATCTATAATTTTTGATTGTTCCATGCTATTATAGTATCAATCTTGGATGTTTTTATATACATTTACAGCAATTATATATCATTTTTTGGGACTAACCTATTAACTTAGTGCCCAATGCCAGTTGCTGTTTTTTGCCTGTTTTTGGTTTTCCAGAATATCAGTACCAAACGAAGTCCAAATGCCACGAAACTTTTTGGAGATTTTTTTTCTGGACATAAGAGACACTAGAAGCTTCGGGAGAGAGCCAGAAGACAGAGGAGGTGGCCACGAGCCACCAAGGCGCGCCCCAGGGGGGGTGGCGTGCCCTGGTGCCTCATGGGCCCACCTCAGCTCCGTTTGATCTAATTCCACCTCTATAAATTCTCTAGAATCGGGAAACCAACAGAGGAGACCACGAAATACTTTTTCCGCCGCCACAAGCTTCTGTTCTCGAGAGATCCCATCTGGAGGCCTTCTCCGGTACTCCACCGAAGGGGGAATCGATCACGGAGGGGCTCTACATCACCCTTGCTGCCCTTCCGATGATGCATGAGTTGTTTACCACAGACCTTCGGGTCCATAATTAGTAGCTAGATGGCTTCTTCTCTCTTTTTGATCTTCAATACAATGTTCTCCTCGATGTTCTTGGAGTTCTATCCGATGTAATCACTTTTTGTGGTGTGTTTGTTGGGATCCGATGAATTGTGAGTTTATGATCAGATTATACATGAATATTATTTGAGTCCTCTCTAAACTTTTTTATGCATGATTATTATAGCTTCATATTTCTCTCCGATCTATTGATTTGGTTTGGCCAACTAGATTGATTTATCTTGCAATGGGAGAGGTGCTTTGTAATGGGTTCGATCTTGTAACACCCCAAAAATTGGGTTATCAATTTTTGTGCTGTTATCCTTTTCCGAGCTTTCTTTTTCAAAATCTTTCTCCGGAGTTTGCTGGATGATCAGATGAATCCAGGCAATTTTCAACTTTTCAGAACCTTGTCCATGCCTTTGATGCTGGTCAAGACCCTATCTGCATCACCCAAAACCTCATCAGAACCCTAATTTCAATATTTGGAATTTGAAACCCTGCCTTTGTGATTACAAAGGAACCATCATTTTCTTTGCTCTGCTGATCCTCCAAAAATTCCCAGAGCTCCTCCTACACTTATAAACCCTGGATGTGCAAAAATATTGCCAAGTCATATGCAATATTTTTCATCTGGGATTATTTTCTTTTCCTGCCTTTCTGAGGAATTAAATCCAGAAGGATAGTTAGAAATCTCTAAAATTCATGAAAATTTGTGGAGATGATCTTTGTGACTATCCCAAGTCCTGGTAAAAATATTGGCCAAATTTAATAAAGGAAAATTTACTTTTTTCTTGACAACGCCAATATTGCCTCTCTGCCACTTTCCAAAGGAACTACCATTTTGGTAGCCAGGAAAATTCCCAAATAATTTGTGGAGCTTCTCCTGGAAATATCTTCACCATTTTCATCCAAACCCCATGTTCCACAGTTCAAAATTTGAGCACATGATCCAATGCAAGTTTCTGCCTTGTCTGAAACTTTGTGAAGGAAGTGCTCGATTCCTTGATCCAATTGAGCTGAAATTTTGCAGGGTAGTTAATATTGATATATTACTACTGGAAACCAAAAATTAGCTCAATTCATCTATCCAATCTTTTCCTATAATTTTCTCAAGTTTCTGTTCAGATTTCACCTGTGTGAAGGAAGTGCTATTTATATTTTCTGGATTGCCCTCAAAAATTTTGAGCACTCTTTCACATCCAGATTATTGGCTCATACCAAAATTCAGCTCTGTTTGCCTAGCAAATTTTCCTCAGCAAATTCCCAAAGTTTCTGCCGAGTGGGAAGCATTGTGAAGGAAGTACCATTTTTATTTACCCAAATGGTATGAATTTTTTTTGCAGTGCTTTCATATGCTCAAATGATTGGTCTCGACCAAATTTGGGTTATTTTCCTCTAGCCATTTTTCCCCAGCACCCTCTTTTCCATTTCTGGATAGCTGGACACTTTGTAAAGGAAGTACTAGCTAGCCCTCTCTTTCTGACCTGAGATTTTGGCACAGTGGTCACCTTAGTAGATGACCACCCTCACCCAAATCCCAGGCCTGATGGAGCTGTGCAGTGATCACACCTTCTATCAAACACTTTGCTGCTAATATGGATTTGTGCATCTTGTGATTGCCTCGTGGGCCATAGGAATCGTCTCTTTGCGTAGAACAGCTTCTGGGGGAGTGAGTAACTCGCCAGACATGCTTGGGCTGGCCAGTGCGCGAGGGAGCACTGTGGTCACGTGGTGACCACGCAGAGAGCGCGTGCGTCGCCTGTGCACCACGTGCCCTGTGCATCTGGCCGCGGTGTGAGGTCCACACGGTCGCCCAGCGAGCCACAACGCGCCACGCCCTCGCCCGGGTCACCTGTGCCCCTGTTCTCCTCGTCCCGTAGCCCTTGGCTGCGCGCGCCGGCACCGCGTCCGTCGCCGGAGAGCCGCCACGTTGCCGAGCCGCGTGCGAGCTTTCCCCCCCTTCCCGAGCCTTCCCCGCGGCCCTTTTAGCGCGTCCCCGAGCTCCCTCTCAGACCCCAGCCACTCCCCGAGCCCTGGAGCTCACCATTCCCCGCCGTTGCCGAAGACGGCCGCCGCCGTCTCCCCTCGGCCCCCACCTGCTCTTGGCCCTCTCACTCCCTCTCCTCGGCGCCCTTACCTCCTCTGGAGGCCCGCGCGCTGCAGCCGCCCCGAACCCCGGCGAGGGAGCTCTGTCGGCGCGGCCCTCCCTGTCGCAGCTTTCGGCCGCCACGGCCTCCCATGGCCCTGGCGCTACGGGCCACCTCGAGCTGCACCGAGCCCATCCCCGAGCGCGGCAGGGAGTGGCGGAGCTCCTGTGCTCGTCGGCCAGCCCGAGGGAGCAGCAGGGCGATGGCTACGCCGGCGGCACGGGCCCGCCCCTGCCTCTCTGTCGCGACGGAGAAGGAGACCAGGGAGGAGGAGAGAAAAGTCACAGCGGGCCCCACTCGTCATACACTCAGCGCTGACCAGGTGGACCCGTTGACTGGAGGAAGTGGAGACACCTTCTTTGAAATACGCTTTCCCCTTGGGAAAACATACTCTGTTGCGGCCGCGCGTAAGAATACGCTTTCTCTATTCTGAAAGCGTACTTCTGAAAATGCGCTCTCAGCCCAGCCACCGCCGAAACCAGTATTTTGCGGACGTTCGCCCGTTAAGGGCAGAAACAGACAGATTTTTGTCTGTTTTATGCCTAACGAACGAACGGCCACAGTTTCGCAACCGTAACTCCGATTGAGGTAATTCCAAAGCCCACGCGCTCAGTGCATCGAGCCCGTTCCGATGGTGCCATTTTCATAATGTTGTCACATATTGAAAATACCATCTTTGCCCTTCCTCGAATCCAGGCCTCTCCCGAGAGCACCGGTTCCGATGCCTCGTATTCCGCGGATCGTCGCACTTTCACCCGGTGTATTCGTCCACCCCGAGGCAAGCCAACCTCTTATCATGAGCACCGGACTTGCATGTTGACTTTGCTTGAAACCTGTGCGTGTGTAGTTGCAGTATATTCATATGATGTTTCTGTTTGCAAATGTGGTATATGTATTGCTTGCCATATCATGCTATGACCAGATTTCATACTAGCTTTTGCCATGTTAGCAATAATGTTTTTATTGGTAATATCATGTCATTACTATATTTGTATATCATACCATGTTTGTCAATGCTATGGTGATCCTGTCATACTATATCGGTATCATGTTACTGCCTTGTTTCATATGTCATATATGCTCTGCACTTCATAAGTTTGGTAAACATGTTTATTAATGCATTCATGATATTCATGCTTATAATCTTGATGACGCGATTAAATGATGGAGATGACTAGAACATGTGTTAATAACAACAACCACCTCCATCGGCTGGATCGTGTCATAGTGCCACTGAATCGAGCTCACCAGTGCAGCCACACTTGCCTTATGGGGGGCCCTAATTCGGTCTATTGTCATGCCTCTCGCCGGTGCCTCCAACTAGGGAAGGTTATGTGCGCACGCTACCCTGGCCCGGTGGGTAGCCATAAGCCTTGAGGGCCCGAGTTGTTTGCGCGCGGTTGTCCCCGTTTGGGACGGTTTGTTCGGTTTGGCCATGACGGTGGCGGCCACAAAGGTGGCGGATGTCACGAGTTGACATCAGGGGCCACCCAGGACATAGCCCAAAGGGGAGTTTGTCAGAGTGGCCGGGAGAGTGTCATGCAATAGATTGGTTTTGTCGGATGTCATTGGTCCACCCGAATGGGAGCATGAGGCCATGATTTCCGTGGTGTGGGTACAGTGTATTAACCTCTGCAGAGTGTAGAATCTATCGATAGCCGCGTCCTCGGTTATGGACACAGTTCGTACTAGGTCACACTATCTGGTCTCTGTCGACATGGAGGACAAACCTGATATAATAAAGTTGTTATATAAAGTAAGTGGTGACTTGGACTATGAGATAGTCGCGAGAAGTCACAGAGTTGTTCGGACATGATCACGAGATGAGATCTCGGTGAGTTATGAGCTAGCCCAGAGGGGCAGTGGCAGTGAAACTGGTAAATGAATAACATATTGCTTTAACTTGCCATGGGAGGTAATGGTAATTTACTTTCCAGCTTAGTATCATACATGTCTTGTAGATACAACTATGCCATGCCATGATATGCCTTGTTATTGCATGATATGCTATGAGATGCTACGATATGCTGTAATATGATTTGGTATAGATGTACTTGATCCATGTTCCTTGTTAGTTTCATGCCATGCTTATCCTTTGCCATGAGATAAATTTATGTATGAGCATAGGGCTTGCTTTGTCATCTGCTTGTTTGGATGCTATGTATTTGGTTGTCTTGCGAGTACATTCAAAGTACTCACCTGGCCTTGCACGTGGCCAGATTGCAGGAGAAGACTTGTCGTGCTAGACCGTAACCATGTCAGTCCTGTGAGTTGTGGAGCCCAGCCAGAGATGACGTGCCGCTAAACCAAGACTTCCGCCGCCACTTAGATAACCTTAGAGCTTTGCAAACCATTGTATTCCTCCGCGATGCAATACTCTTTTTCATGTAAATGAAGTATATTTTGTTCTTGGAATGCTGTACCATGGACCTGTCATGCGTCAGGTGTTATCCTGGGCTGACGTGCGAAGGCCCCCTGCTCCATGCGGATCGGGGTGCCACAGGAAATGGTATCAGAGCCAGGCTGGCGATAGGTTACCCTAGCGTATAATCACCTCTATCATCAACCCATAATAATCCCAATAGGTTTGACCCAACCCTGGCGTCCGACAAGGCCACTGCTGAACAACAGGTGGCACAGTCGGAACTGACGCGTCCCTACCCAGTTGCCCCCTCCTTGTCTCCTCCCACCCAGTTTTCTTGGGTCAGACGTTGACCCTATCTTTTTGTCGTCAGTATCGGCGTATCCTTTCCCCTGTAAGGAAGGATCCATGCCGTACTGGTGTGTCCCCGTCTAGTTGCCTATAAAACCCCCCACTTGCTAGCTGCGACCCCAGCTCAGTAAGTCATATCCCTGCTAGAACCCTAGCTAGTAGCCCCAGATCAGAAGCCATGGCTAGTCTTCCCAGGGAAGCCACTTTTCATAGCCGCACTTCCCCAGCCGGCCATGTTGGCTTTCCGCCCCTGCTTTCAGATATGCTCACCCAAGCCCTTGATTGCAGTACTAGCCCCGAGTACTTGGTGTTCCAATCGGAACCCGTTCCCCATCTTCACCGATACCAGGCAAAGGTGTAGATCTGCCCAGGTCCAGCAGAGGATGGGAAGCCCTTGATTTTTCTGGGGAGACCCATGCCCACTCCGGTGTTGGCTATCCAGACAGCCACTGCAGAGGCTATTGCACGCCTCCGATCTCTATTTCATCATGTTGCAGAGATGCGGGAGTTCCGTTATTTCCCCTCTGCGTCAAGTACCGGATGGGAGTTCTTCCACGCTGCCCAAGAGGATGACCCAGCGATAGCTCGCCTGGTTTAGTTCATCAGTGCCCAGGGAATGATTATCGGTAGCATTCTGGGAGAGTTTAAAGCTATCGACCGAGATGCTACCTAGGTTGTCACGGAAGCATACCGCGAGGCCCGTCAAGCTGCATCCCAGATCGCTGACCCAGTGCTACCCGACCCAATGCCATCCGTCCCAGTACTCTCTTCTCAGCCCGTGCCTTGGTTGAAGCCAGGTAGCGCCAACCTCCGCTCCATCGACAGGATGGTTGGTCATCTCCACAGGTTCATGCCTGCCTCATCCGCAACCTCATCAGTTGAGCCCCAACCGATAGAGGTGCCCGACGAT
Organism: Elymus sibiricus; assembly: GCA_039707655.1. Classification (NCBI taxonomy): domain Eukaryota; kingdom Viridiplantae; phylum Streptophyta; class Magnoliopsida; order Poales; family Poaceae; genus Elymus; species Elymus sibiricus. Next base: position 77,611,000 of record CM077670.1, on the reverse strand, counting down.
GAAGATAGAGACTGGCTCAGCCTGCGTCCCCCTGGAGAGCCCCAGCAAGACTAGGTCTTTGTGTAACCCCTATCGCGTAGTCAGGTGATGCTGCGAGTATGCTTAGTCTGTCTGTTCATCCTCATTAGGAGGATAGAACCATGTATCCCGGAGTGAGTTGTTGCTTTTAGATGCGTAGTGATGTTGTGCTTTGTTGTATGCTTGTACTGCTTGTGACCTGTGTGTTCTATGTATGCTCCTTTGCTTTGTGGTTCATCTGCCTCTTTGTTAAGTAGAAATATTTGACAGAGTTGGTAGTGAACTTCTAATAAGATTTTAATTGGTAGAACACATACACCTACAACTTTGTACTCGTCTCCAATCCCTAATAAATGCGAGCTGGTGTAGGTATATGTATGCCAGGAGTACATATACCCGCTGGCATTAAAACACCTTAGTGCATTTTGCATGATGTGATTTTCTTTGCATGTATTTTTGCATGTTGTATATGTATTGTTTTAGAATGTACTGCATAATGCACGCATACATGGTTCACCCCGAGTACGATTGAGCAGTACCCGAGGGAATGCGAAGTCGCTTTCCTACCATTTTCGGTGCATACTTAGTGTGCCAGATCTCCAGATCCAGAGCCTCGAAGAGGCAGTTCCACCTGGCAATTCCTCGCCTCTAATCTTTTTCCCTAACCCCAATTGTATTCTCAGAGGAACGCTGCCAGCTTTATTTCACTCAAACCAGTACAACTACCCCAGTACAGATTCGACCCCGACTCTACTCCGATGCCTACTCTTCGTGGAGCTATCCGTGAAGATTTTTCCTACGTGGAATCAGTAGCGTTATTCCAGTGCTGGCGAAGCCACCTCTTCTGCATCTCGCGATTCCCCGGAACCAACGGCGCCGCCGTCACTGCCTTGCATGACGCCGGACAAGACGCCGTCCCGACCCACCGCATCACGCGATTACTCCACTGGCCCGAAGCGGAGGAGCAGCAAGCATGGCGGAGGACCAGCCACCTCACCATCACCACCAGCTCCTCCAGCTGCCGCGTCATGATCCTCGTTGTCACGAGCCCACTCCTGCAAGATGAGCTGCAGCAGGCAGAGCGACGAGCCGATCAGTATGGCCAGTAGCGCGGTGAGGAACCACCGTAGCCCCACCAAGAACACAGCCTCGCCGAAGGACCTCGGTTCGATATCATCTAAACCAAAGAGATGGAAGATCGGCATGGTGTGTGTTGGGAAGAACCGCGCTGCCATCTTTTATAGCCCAAGATCGGTGTACGGTGAGCGAGGTCCAGGAGAACCACGCATCGCCCGATCACCGGCGTCCTGGAGGCGAATCCGCGAGCAGTGCCGACAAGGCGCTGGCCCGCGACGTGAGTGCTCTTTGTCACGGCACCGTGCATGCCGTGCACTATGACAACTAGGGTACTGAGTGCCCTAGGGGCTAGATGGGCGCTGTGCCAAGCCGCACGTGGAGCAGCAGCGAGGAAGAAGCCGAGAGCTAGAGGAAGAAGAAGGAGGCTGCCAGTGGGCCCCGGGCCCACCTGTCAACAGGAGAGACCACTGTTCATTGGGGTGCCTCTAGCATTTTTGGAATTTGATCCAAAGTAACCCTAACAGTGGATATAACCTCGCTTTACTCGTGCCTCTCCCTGGGTGTATCAAGTATCGGTACCCCAACTCAGTTGTATCTGACCGAAGGGTTAACAGCTAACCCAGAGGTTTTTCCCGGAGTAGAAACAATCTTGTTTTAACCCTAGGAATCTCGAGGACGAGATTCTCTTAAGGGTGGAAGGTTTGTAACACCCCAAAATTGGGTTATCAATTTTTGTGCTGTTATCCTTTTCCGAGCTTTCTTTTTCAAAATCTTTCTCCGGAGTTTGCTGGATGATCAGATGAATCCAGGCAATTTTCAACTTTTCAGAACCTTGTCCATGCCTTTGATGCTAGTCAAGACCCTATCTGCATCACCCAAAACCTCATCAGAACCCTAATTCCAATATTTGGAATTTGAAACCCTGCCTTTGTGATTACAAAGGAACCATCATTTTCTTTGCTCTGCTGATCCTCCAAAAATTCCCAGAGCTCCTCCTACACTTATAAACCCTGGATGTGCAAAAATATTGCCAAGTCATATGCAATATTTTTCATTTGGGATTATTTTCTTTTCCTGCCTTTCTGAGGAATTAAATCCAGAAGGATAGTTAGACATCTCTAAAATTCATAAAAATTTGTGGAGATGATCTTTGTGACTATCCCAAGTCCTGGTAAAAATATTGGCCAAATTTAATAAAGGAAAATTTACTTTTTCCTTGACAACGCCAGTATTGCCTCTCTGCCACTTTCCAAAGGAACTACCATTTTGGTAGCCAGGAAAATTCCCAAATAATTTGTGGAGCTTCTCCTGGATATATCTTCACCATTTTCATCGAAACCCCATGTTCCACAGTTCAAAATTTGAGCATATGATCCAATGCAAGTTTCTGCCTTGTCTGAAACTTTGTGAAGGAAGTGCTCGATTCCTTGATCCAATTGAGCTGAAATTTTGCAGGGTTGTAACACCCTGATTTTTTGGCCCTTTCTTTTTCTTTTGGATTTCTTCGAATTTTTATTTGGAGTTCCTTTTTCCGTGGCTATGTGGTCTTGAAACCTGGGAAGATCTTCTCTTCTGCCACTTCCTAGTGGCTTGTCATTCTCAAATTTATCCCAAGGCCATGTCATTTCCATCTTAGCCCAACCCCAATATTTATTTCTTGGGAATATTCCTGTTTCTATTAAAGGAATAACCCTGTTTTCTATAGGTTGTGAAGCAACCTATATTTCTGCCTTCCACAAAAATCCCAAAAAATTCTCATAAATTCTTTGAATCATATCTACCACAAATATGCCAAAATCCATCCTTGCCTAGTTTAAAAATAATTCAGGAATATTCATTTGCCATCCTGTCCAGAATGGCACTTTGTGAAGGAAGTGCTATTTATCTTTTCCTGATTGCCCTCAAAATTTTTGGGCACTCTTTTATATCCAAATTATTGCCACATGACAAAATTCAACTTCATTGGCCTAGTAAATCTTACTCAGCAAATTTCCAAAGTTTCTGACCAGAGAGAAGCTTTGTGAAGGAAGTACTTGCTAGGCTTATCCAAATGAGTTGAAATTTAGGGAGATCGTCCATATGATAAAATAATTACTCTCCACCAAATTTCATCCCCATCAAACAATATATGTGAGCACACCTTCAAATCTTGCTTTCTGGTCACAATTTCAGTTTGTGAAGCAACTATATTTTATATTGCTTAAAAAATTCTTAAATTAATCCAGGACCTAAATATCCGTATATAATTTGAGCATGCCAAATTACACATCATTTTGCCAAGTAATTTTCTCCACAAAATTCTCCCAAGTTTCTGTCCAGTGTGGATCATTGTGAAGGAAGTACCATTTATACTTATCCAAATGGGATGAAATTTTTATGGTACCTTCACATGCCAAAATGATCATACTCCACCAATTTTCAGCTCAACCCAATCATCCATGTGAGTGCTACTTCCTGATCTAGCTTCTGGACCAGATTTGGCAGTTGTAAAGCAACTATGTTAAATTCTGGTCCAAATCATTTCAAAATCCACAGTATTGTAGTCCTTCCTACCCTAAACCCCTGAGACATCATGGTTATCCCTTATCCCATTCATCTTGTCCACAGTTTCATGCCTAAGTTTGCAACAGCAAACTTCCATCGACCACTCCCATCAACTCATAGTCTCTTTGGCCGAGCCATTACATCAGTGGGACTGTTTGTTAGAGGGACAACTCGTTTGACAACTTTTGCTAGGCATACGTTCCCTTCTCTTGCCATTGCACGCGGTGACCACGCCGTTGGCATGCGTTTGGCGCGCTCTGCGTGTAGGCTAGCTTCGGGCACCTCTCTCCCTGCCGCTCTCGCTCGTCTCACCTTGCCTACCGCGTCGCCCACAGTCTCCCGCTTTCGCTCGTGCCCTGGCCCCCTCCTCCTTCGCCCTCCTCGTGCCACGGCAGCCCCGACCGTGTGCGCACAGTGGCCGAGTGGCCGACCGGACACCGCACCGCCCGCGTCTGCCCTCCTCTGGCGCTCTACTAACCCTCTCCCGTCGCCGTCCGAGCCAGTCCGCATGCGCACGCGTACGCGGTCGCGTCAGTGCATCTCCCCGAGCGTCCGTGGCGGCATCCGGTGAGGGTATCATTGCCGTGGCTATTTAAGCCACTCCCGGCCGCGTCTCTCCTCACCAGCAGCTCTACCTCTCTCCTAGCAACCCTCCTAGCCACTCAAACCAGCTCGAGGATCCCTCCTCGGCCGCCATAGCCGCCATGGCCGCCGTTCGGCTATGCTCAAATTCGAGCAATGTCGGCCTCCTCTCTCCCTCCCACCAACACTAGAGACCACCACCATCACCGCAAGCCTTCCCATCACCTCGTAACATCTCCTCCACAGCTGTGCCGAGCTCCTCAAGAACGGCCGACGACCTCCTCCGCGGATGTCCGCGGACGCCCAAGCCGCCATCGCTCTGGTCTTCCCCGAGGTCCGTGCGCCACACAGTTGGATGCGCCGCTCCTTTCTGAGCTCATCCATAGGCGGAGCATCGCCGGAGACGCTTTGTGGCGCCGGGAATCGCTGGAGGACGGCGCCTCTGTTCCTTTCCGCGGGTCGCCAAGCCACCGCGTCCCAATCCCTCCTCGGCACCCGTGCGTGGCCTAGGTGAGCGCGACACTCCGTCCCGTGCTCGCCGGTGCCTCCCCCTTGGCCGGAGGTGACCGGAGCTGCCGGGGCCGTCGCCGGCCGTGCCCAGCCCCGCCTCCTCTGTCCTTCATCGGGAAGAAGAAGACAGGCACGAGAGGAGAGAGAGAGAACCCAGCCGACCCTACCTGTAAGTGAGATAAACCCCGGGCCCATCTGCTTTAAGTGGACGCGTATTCAAAAGAATACATGTCCCTATATCGTAAGCGTATTTTCGTTCTGTTCAGGGAAGAATGCGTTTTCTCTGTTTGAAAGCGTAATCTCAGAAATGCGCTTTCTCTCCTCAGCCGCCTTCCGAAACCATTATATTGCGGACGTTCGTCCGTTAGCAGCAGAAATGAATATTTTTATTTAATTTTCTGCCTAACAAACGAACGGCCGTAACTTCACGACCGTGACTCCGATTCAGGTGATTCCAAAGACCACGATCTCAGTTCGTCGAGCCCGTTCCGATGGTATCATTTTCATGAGGTTGTCACACTGTGAAAATGACCATTTTGCCCTTGCCCTTAATACAGCTCCGCCGGGAGGGAAACTTTTCCGGCGATTTTTCCGCGAGTGTCTCCGCACTTCTCCCCGGTGAATCCTTCATCCCTAGGCAAGCCACAATAGCCACTTGCATGATGGCCTTGCAGTAGCCATGGTTTCCACTTGAATATTTAATAATTGTTTGCTCATTTAATTATTTTGTGAATGCTTCGAATATGCTTGTGAATCCATGCTCCTTGCTTATGCCATCTTCATTTTCATCTAGTAAGTGAAATGATTTACTGCTAATGTTATTATTATCATGTTTCATTCTTGTAATCATTTGCGATGCTAGTAATAATGATATGCTCATATGATTAGTTACGATTTGATATGAAAGTACTTGTCATATTCATGATCGTCATTATGCCATACTCATTTGCATCTCGTAGAATAAAAGATTTATCGTTGTTGATGTAATGATGTTAAATGGTTATGTTGCCCATCCATGTTTATGTTGATATCATGCTCATATGCATTGTTATTTCATCATGCTTTATTAGGACTCAGCTCAGCACTATTCAAGTTGAACCTGACATTAATCGAACTTGAACAAATCTGTTGGCTGAGTCATGGTGCCACCGAATCGAGTTTGATGCAAATATGCCCTAGAGGCAATAATAAAGTTGTTATTATTTTATATTTACTTGTTCATGATAAAGGTTTATTATTCATGCTAGAATTGTATTGACCGGAAACTTAAATACATGTGTGAATACATAAACAAATACCGTGTCCCTAGTGAGCCTCTACTAGACTAGCTCATTGATCAAAGATGGTTAAGGTTTCCTAACCATAGACATGAGTTGTCAGTTGATAACGGGATCACATCATTAGGAGAATCATGTGATGGACAAGACCCATCCGTTAGCTTAGCATATGATCGTTCTGTTTATTGCTACTGCTTTCTTGAATGTCAAATACATGTTCCTCAGACCATGAGATCATGCAACTCCCGGATACCGAAGGAATACCTTGTGTGCTATCAAACGTCACAACATAACTGGGTGATCATAAAGATGCTCTACAGGTATCTCCGAAGGCGTCCGTTGAGTTGGCATGGATCGAGACTGGGATTTGTCACTCCGTGTTTCGGAGAGGTATCTCTGGGCCCTCTCGGTAATGCACATCATAAGAAGCTTGCAAGCAAAGTGACTAAGTAGTTAGTTATGGGATGATGTATTACGGAACGAGTAAAGAGACTTGCCGGTAACGAGATTGAACTAGGTATGGAGATACCGACGATCGAATCTCGGGCAAGTAACATACCGACGGACAAAGGGAATTACGTATGTTGTCATTGCGGTTCGACCGATAAGATCTTCGTGGAATATGTAGGAACCAATATGAGCATCCAGGTTCCGCTATTGGTTATTGACCGGAGAGGCGTCTCGGTCATGTCTACATCATTCCCGAACCCGTAGGGTCCGCACGCTTAACGTTCGTTGACGATATAGTGTTATATGAGTTATGTGAATTGGTAACCGAATGTTGTTCGGAGTCCCGGATGAGATCCCGGACGTCACGAGGAGTCTCGGAATGGTCGAGAGGTAAAGATTTATATATGGGAAGTCATATTTTGGGTTCCGGAAAAAGGTGCAGTTTTTTTCGGTATTGTACCGGGAAGCTTCCAGAAGATTCCGGAGGATTCCGGAGGGGTCCGGAAGTCCACAAGTGGGTCCACCACGTCCCAAAGGGCTGGCATGGGCTAAGGGGAGGCACCCTGGCCTTATTGGGCCAGGCGCACCAAGTTCTCAAAAGGCCACGCAGCTAGGGAAGGAAAAAAGGGAGAGTCCTAGTAGGAATAGGATTGGACTTTGGAGTCCAAGTCCACGTGTGTACTATTCACGGTTACTGTTCACGTGGCACTATTCCTTCTACTCCAAGCCCCTACATATATATAAATAGAGGAGAGGGGGCGCCCCAAAGGAGACACAACATTGTCTTAGCCGTGTGCGGCGCCCCCCTCCACAGTTCCGTCCCTCGGTCATATTTTCGCAGTGCTTGGGCGAAGCCCTGCGGAGATAGCATCACCATCACCGTCATCACGCCGTCGTTCTGCCGGAACTTATCCTCTACCTCGCCGTCTTGCTGGATCAAGAAGTCAAGGACGTCACCGAGCTGAACGTGTGCTGAACGCGGAGGTGACGTACGTTCGGTGCTCGGTCGGTTGGATCGTGAAGTTGTTCGATGACATCAACCGCGTTGTTCTAACGCTTCCGCTTACGGTCTATGAGGGTACGTAGACACACTCCCCCTCTCGTAGCTATGCATCTCCATGGATAGATCTTGCATGTGCGTAGAATTTTTTTTGTTTTCCATGCAACGTTCCCCAACAGTGGTATCATGAGCCAGGTCTATGCGTAAATGATATGCACGAGTAGAACACAAAGAGTTGTGGGCGGTGATCGTCATATTGCTTACCACCAACGTCTTATTTTGATTCGGCGGTATTGTAAGATGAAGCGGCCCGGACCAACCTTACATGTCCACGTACATGAGACCGGTTCCACCGACAGACATGCAACTTGTTTTGCATAAAGGTGGCTGGCGGGTGTCTGTTTCTCCTACTTTAGTTGAATCGAATTTGACTGCGGCCGGTCCTTGTTGAAGGTTAAAATAGCAAACTTGATAAATCACCGTTGTGGTTTTGTGCCATAGGTAAGAACGGTGCTTGCTAGAAGCCCGTAGCAGCCACGTAAAACTTGCAACAACAAAGTAGATGACGTCTAACTTGTTTTTGCAGGGTATGCTGTGATGTGATATGGTCAAGACATGATGTGATATACTTTATTGTATGAGATGTTCATGTTTGTAATTTATCGGCAACCGGCAGGAGCCTTATGGTTGTCTCTTTATTGTATGAAATTCAAGCGCCATGTAATTGCTTTACTTTATCGCTATGCGTTAGCAATAGTTGTAGAAGCAATAGTTGGCGAGACGACCACGATGCAACGATGGAGATCAAGGTGTCGAGCCGGTGACGATGGAGATCATGACGATGCTTTGGAGATGGAGATGAAAAGCACAAGATGATGGCCATATCATGTCACATATTTTGATTGCATGTGATGTTTATCCTTTATGCATCTTATTTTGCTTAGTATGATGGTAGCATTATAAGATGATCCCTTCACTAAATTTCAAGATAAAAGTGTTCTCCCCGAGTATGCACCATTGCTAAAGTTCATCGTTTCGAAGCACCTCGTGATGATCAGGTGTGATAGATTCTACGTTCACATACAACGGGTGTAAGCCAGTTTTACACAAGCAGAATACTTGGGTTAAACTTGACGAGCCTAGCATGTACAGACATGGTCTCGGAACACTGGAGACCAAAAGGTCGAACATGAGTCATATAGTAGATATGATCAACATGGAGATGTTCACCATTGATGACTATCCCATCTCACGTGATGATCGGACATGGGCTAGTTGATTTGGATCATGTATCACTTAGTTAACTTGAGGGATGTTAATTTAAGTGGGAGTTCATTAGTAATTTGATTAATTGAACTTAATTTATCATGAACTTAGTCTTGATAGTTTCTTTGCATATCTATGTTGTAGATAAATGACCCGTGCTACTGTTCCGTTGAATTTTAATGCGTTCCTAGAGAAAGCTAAGTTGAAAGATGATGGTAGCAACTACACGGACTGGGTCCGTAACTTGAGGATTATCCTCATTGCTGCATAGAAGAATTATGTCCTTGATGCACCGCTAGGTGGTGGACCTGCTGCAGGAGCTGCTGCAGACGTTGTGAACGCCTGGCAGGCTCGATCTGATGACTACTCGATAGTTCAGTGTGCCATGCTCTACGGCTTAGAACCGGGATTGCAAAAGCATTTTGAACGCCACGGAGCATATGAGATGTTCCAAGAGCTGAAATGGATATTTCAAGCTAATGCCCGGGTTGAGAGATATGAAGTCTCCAACAAGTTCTTTAGCTGTAAGATGGAGGAGAACAGTTCTGTCAGTGAACACATACTCAGAATGTCTGGGTACAACAACCACTTGACTCAACTGGGAATTGATCTTCCGGTTGAGAGTGTTATTGACAGAGTTCTTCAGTCACTGCCACCAAGCTATAAAGGCTTCGTGATGAACTATAATATGCAAGGGATGGAGAAGACAATTTCTGAGCTCTTCGCAATGCTGAAATCAGCGGAGGTAGAAATCAAGAAGGAGCATCAAGTGTTGATGGTTAACAAAACCACTAGTTTCAAGAAAAAGGGCAAGGGAAAGAAGGGGAACTTCAAGAAGAACGGCAAGCAAGTTGCCGCTCCCATGAAGAAACCCAAAGCTGGACCCAGGCCTGAAACAGAGTGCTTCTACTGCAAAGGGACTGGTCACTGGAAGCGGAACTGCCCCAAGTATTTGGCGGATAAGAAGGATGGCAAAGTGAGCAAAGGTATATTTGATATACATGTTATTGATGTGTTCCTCACTAATGCTCGCAGTAGCGCCTGGGTATTTGATACTGGTTCGGTTGCTCATATTTGTAACTCAAAACAGGAGCTACGGAATAAGCGAAGATTGGCTAAGGACGAGGTGATGATGCGCGTCGGGAATGGTTCCAAGGTTGATGTGATCGCCGTTGGCACGCTACCTCTACATCTACCTTCGGGATTAGTTTTAGACCTCAATAATTGTTATTTGGTGACAACGTTGAGCATGAACATTATATCTGGATCTTGTTTATTGCGAGACGGTTATTCATTTAAGTCAGAGAATAACGGTTGTTCTATTTATATGAATAACATCTTTTATGGTCACGCACCTTTTGTGAATGGTCTATTCTTGTTGAATCTCGATCGTAGTGATACACATATTCATAATATTGATGCAAAAAGATGCAAAGTTTATAATGATAGTGCAACATACTTGTGGCACTGTCGTTTAGGTCATATTGGTGTAAAGCGCATGAAGAAACTCCATGCGGATGGACTTTTGGAATCTCTTGATTATGAATCATTTGATACTTGCGAACCATGCCTCATGGGCAAGATGACTAAAACTCCGTTCTCCGGAACAATGGAGCGAGCTACTGATTTGTTGGACATAATACATACCGATGTATGCGGTCCGATGAATGTTGAAGCACGCGGCGGGTATCGTTATTTTCTAACCTTCACAGATGATTTGAGTAGATATGGGTATATCTACTTGATGAAACACAAGTCTAAAACATTTGAAAAGTTCAAAGAATTTCAGAGTGAAGTAGAGAATCATCGTAACAAGAAAATAAAGTTTCTACGATCTGATCGCGGAGGCGAATATTTGAGTTACGAGTTTGGCCTTCATTTAAGAAAATGTGGAATTGTTTCACAACTCACGCCACCTGGAACACCACAGCGTAATGGTGTGTCCGAACGTCGTAACCGTACTTTATTGGATATGGTGCGTTCTATGATGTCTCTTACCGATTTGCCACTCTCGTTTTGGGGTTATGCATTAGAGACAACTGCATTCACGTTAAATAGGGCACCGTCTAAATCCGTTGAGACGACACCATATGAACTATGGTTTGGCAAGAAACCTAAGCTGTCGTTTCTTAAAGTTTGGGGATGCGATGCTTATGTGAAAAAGCTTCAACCTGATAAGCTCGAACCCAAAGCGGAGAAGTGCGTCTTCATAGGATACCCTAAAGAAACAATTGGGTACACCTTCTACCACAGATCCGAAGGCAAGGTCTTTGTTGCCAAGAATGGGTCCTTTCTAGAGAAGGAGTTTCTCTCGAAAGAAGTGAGTGGGAGGAAAGTAGAACTTGATGAGGTAATTGTACCTTCTCTCGAATTGGAAAGTAGCTCATTAGAGAAAACCGTTCCCGTGATGCCTAAACCAATAAGAGAGGAAGATAATGATAAAGATCATGAAACTTCAGATCAAGTTACTACTGAACTTTGTAGGTCGACCAGAGTACGTTCCGCACCAGAGTGGTACGGTAATCCTGTTCTGGAAGTTATGTTGTTAGACAACAGCGAACCTACGAACTATGAAGAAGCTATGATAAGCCCGGATTCCGACAAATGGCTTGAGGCCATGAAATCTGAGATAGGATTCATGTATGAGAACAAAGTGTGGACTTTGATGGACTTGCCCGATGATCGGCAAGCCATTGAGAATAAATGGATTTTTAAGAGGAAGACGGATGCTGATGGTAATATCACTGTCTACAAAGCTCGACTTGTCGCGAAAGGTTTTCGGCAAGTTCAAGGGGTTGACTACGATGAGACTTTCTCACCCGTAGCAATGCTTAAGTCTGTCCGAATCATGTTAGCAATTGCCGCATTTTATGATTATGAAATCTGGCAAATGGATGTCAAAACTGCATTCCTTAATGGTTTTCTCAAAGAAGAGTTGTATATGATGCAACCAGAAGGTTTTGTCGATCCTAAGGGTGCTAACAAAGTGTGCAAGCTCCAGCGATCCATCTATGGACTGGTGCAAGCATCTAGGAGTTAGGAATATACGCTTTGATGAGGTGATCAAAGCATATGGTTTTGTACAAACTTACGGTGAAGCCTGTATTTACAAGAAAGTGAGTGGGAGCTCTGTAGCATTTCTAATATTATATGTGGATGACATATTGTTGATTGGAAATGATATAGAATTTCTGGATGGCATAAAGGGATACTTGAATAAGAATTTTTCAATGAAAGACCTCGGTGAAGCTGCTTATATATTGGGCATCAAGATCTATAGGGATAGATCAAGACGCTTGATAGGACTTTCACAAAGCACATACCTTGACAAAGTTTTGAAGAAGTTCAAAATGGATCAGTCAAAGAAAGGGTTCTTGCCTGTCTTGCAAGGTGTGAAGTTGAGTCAGACTCAATGCCCGACCACGGCAGAAGATATAGAGAAAATGAAAGTCATTCCCTATGCCTCAGCCATAGGTTCTATTATGTATGCCATGCTGTGTACCAGACCTGATGTGTGCCTTGCCATAAGTTTGGCAGGGAGGTACGAGAGTAATCCAGGAGTGGATCACTGGACAGCGGTCAAGAATATCCTGAAGTACCTGAAAAGGACCAAGGACATATTTCTCGTTTATGGAGGTGACGAAGAGCTCGTCGTAAATGGTTACGTCGATGCAAGCTTCGACACTGATCCGGATGACTCTAAGTCACAAACCGGATACGTATTTATATTAAATGGTGGAGCTGTCACTTGGTGCAGTTCCAAGCAAAGCGTCGTGGCGGGATCTACGTGTGAAGCGGAATACATAGCTGCTTTGGAAGCAGCACATGAAGGAGTCTGGATGAAGGAGTTCATATCCGATCTAGGTGTAATACCTAGTGCATCGGGTCCAATGACAATCTTTTGTGACAACACTGGAGCAATTGCCATAGCCAAGGAGTCCAGGTTTCACAAGAAGACCAAACACATCAAGAGACGCTTCAACTCCATTCGTGAATATGTCAAGGATGGAGACATAGAAATTTGCAAAGTACACACGGATCTGAATGTTGCAGACCCGTTGACTAAGCCTCTTCCACGAGCAAAACATGATCAGCACCAAGACTCCATGGGTGTTAGATTCATTACTATGTAATCTAGATTATTGACTCTAGTGCAAGTGGGAGACTGATGGAAATATGCCCTAGAGGCAATAATAAAGTTGTTATTATTTTATATTTCCTTGTTCATGATAAAGGTTTATTATTCATGCTAGAATTGTATTGACCGGAAACTTAAATACATGTGTGAATACATAAACAAATACCATGTCCCTAGTGAGCCTCTACTAGACTAGCTCGTTGATCAAAGATGGTTAAGGTTTCCTAACCATAGACATGAGTTGTCATTTGATAACGGGATCACATCATTAGGAGAATGATGTGATGGACAAGACCCATCCGTTAGCTTAGCATATGATCGTTCTGTTTATTGCTACTGCTTTCTTGAATGTCAAATACATGTTCCTCAGACCATGAGATCATGCAACTCCCGGATACCGGAGGAATACCTTGTGTGCTATCAAACGTCACAACGTAACTGGGTGATCATAAAGATGCTCTACAGGTATCTACGAAGGCGTCCGTTGAGTTGGCATGGATCGAGACTGGGATTTGTCACTCCGTGTTTCGGAGAGGTATCTCTGGGCCCTCTCGTTAATGCACATCATAAGAAGCTTGCAAGCAAAGTGATTAAGGAGTTAGTTACGGGATTATGTATTACGGAACGAGTAAAGAGACTTGCCGGAAACGAGATTGAACTAGGTATGGAGATACCGACGATCGAATCTCGGGCAAGTAACATACCGACGGACAAAGGGAATTACGTATGTTGTCATTGCGGTTCGACCGATAAGATCTTCGTGGAATATGTAGGAACCAATATGAGCATCTAGGTTCCTCTATTGGTTATTGACCGGAGAGGCGTCTCGGTCATGTCTACATCATTCCCGAACCCGTAGGGTCCGCATGCTTAACGTTCGTTGACGATATAGTGTTATATGAGTTATATGAATTGGTAACCGAATGTTGTTCGGAGTCCCGGATGAGATCCCGGACGTCACGAGGAGTCTCAGAATGGTCGAGAGGTAAAGATTTATATATGGGAAGTCATATTTTGGGTTCCGGAAAAAGGTGCAGTTTTTTTCGGTATTGTACCGGGAAGCTTCCAGAAGATTCCGGAGGATTCCGGAGGGGTCCGGAAGTCCACAAGTGGGTCCACCACGTCCCAAAGGGCTGGCATGGGCTAAGCGGAGGCGCCCTGGCCTTATTGGGCCAGGCGCACCAAGTTCTCAAAAGCCCACGCAACTAGGGAAGGAAAAAAGGGAGAGTCCTAGTAGGAATAGGATTGAACTTTGGAGTCCAAGTTCACGTGTGTACTATTCACGGGTACTGTTCACGTGGCACTATTCCTTCTACTCCAAGCCCCTACACATATATAAATAGAGGAGAGGGGGCGCCCCAAAGGAGACACAACATTGTCTTAGCCGTGTGCGGCACCCCCCTCCACAGTTCCGTCCCTCGGTCATATTTTCGCAGTGCTTGGGCGAAGCCCTGCGGAGATAGCATCACCATCACCGTCATCACGCCGTCGTGCTGCCGGAACTCATCCGCTACCTCACCGTCTTGCTGGATCAAGAAGTCGAGGACGTCACCGAGCTGAATGTGTGCTGAACGCGGAGGTGCCGTACGTTCGGTGCTTGGTCGGTTGGATCGTGAAGTTGTTCGACGACATCAACCGCGTTGTTCTAACGCTTCCGCTTACGGTCTACGAGGGTACGTAGACACACTCCCCCTCTCGTAGCTATGCATCTCCATGGATAGATCTTGCATGTGCGTAGAATTTTTTTTGTTTTCCATGCAACGTTCCCCAACAGAGCTAACCAGTGCAGCCACACTTGTTTTGGGCCACGACGGTGGTGGCCACAAAGGTGGCAGATGTCACGAGTTGACATCGGGGCGACCCAGGACATAGCCCAAAGAGGAGTTTGTCGGGAGTGGCCGGGAGAGTGTCATGCAAAAGATTGGCTTTGTCGGAATGTCGTTGGTCCACCCGAATGGGAGCATGAGGCCATGATTTCCGTAGTGTGGGTACAGTGTACTAACCTCTGCAGAGTGTATAATCTATCGATAGCCGCGTCCTCGGTCATGGACACAGTTCATAGTAGGTCACACTATGGGTCAACAGTAATATTAACCTGATTAATAACAACCCCGGTTCGATGAGAAAAGAAGTTGGTTGATCTTTATGTGGTCGTACGATGATCACCGATAGAGATCAAGCTCCGTGTGGTCATGTGATGATCACGATGGTATAGTTGATACCGAGCTTGGTTGATCCTGAGGTGATCGTGTGATGATCACGATGGTAAGTTTGTGGTTACAAGATAACCTCCGAGCAGAGTAAGTTGGTCCATGAGACCTTAAACGTCGACCCCCTTGCATGTTAGTATCATGATGTTCATATCATGAATTATATGTACATGCCATACTCATGTTGTTTCCATGCTCATGTTGTTGCCATGCTCATGTTGTTCTAGTAGTATCGTGTTCATCTTTGATGATTAACCTGTAAATGCCATGCTGTTGTATGTCTTGATTGCTTTGGTTGCTGTGAGCTTGCGAGTACATTCAAAGTACTCACCTGGCATGTCATGCCAGATTGCAGGTGATGTCGTGATTGCTTCTTTGTCGAGGAACCCGAGGTTGCGCTCTAGGATGCGTCCCAGCCAGAGTCCCTGCGGAGTCGAGTTCATCATCGTCGTCGTCGTTCCGCTGTTAGGATTTATTCCGCTTCGAGTTGTTCCGCTGCTAGCATAGAGCTATCTGAGCAGGCGAAGTGTCGCTGTGCCCCTGTAACCTTCGTGCCTTCAGAACCCTTGTACCCCATTTATTCGTAATAAAGAGCTGGTTTGTTCTATGCCAAGTAGTGCCGTATTCCAGAAGACTTGATCTCTGGGCTGGAATACGGGGTGTTCCGGTCTCTTTGAGCCGGGGTGCCACAACGATTGGTATCAGAGCAGGTCTGGCTGTAGGACGCCCTAGTCAGCGCGAGCGTTAGAAACCGGTAGTTCAGAGTCTAAGCTTGCTTGTTGCATTTGGTTGTAGCATTTGTTTGCTGCATAGCATGCATATAGATTCACTATCTTGTCGCTAATGGTTGATCTTGTGAGTGTTGGTGGCATCGGTTTCGATCCACTACCTGCACCCTCCAGTTTTGCATTCTTGCTCTTCGGTGTTTGGCGTCATCTCTGTCCCAGCGGAGTGATGCCAAGGTACCTTGTGGTGTCGATCACTTGCCGGATTGATGCACATGTATCGCACCAATATTTTCTCTTCAGCCACACCTATTGTTTCGGTGGTAGACATGCTTCTACCCCGGATCTTTCCATCCAACCCGCCATTTGGCAACCCTCACTGGTCTTTGTTGCCAAAAAAGGGCAATGCCAGCAGGCCCTTCTTTCCACCGCTATCCAACCCTATCTGGACGAGTACGGCTCCCTTCTGTACGCTTGATGATGATGTGGTCGTGACATCCGTGTCTCGCTACATGATCACCGAGTCCGTCCTCATTCCTAAGCCGGTCCAGATGCAACCGGTGCCGAGCCAGTGCTTGGTGTAGCTCCGTTTACACCAATCCCTCCACACGCTAATCCACTTTCGTGCACACCGTCACAACATGTTAGACCGTAGTACCGGAGTTTCCTCAAGAATTGTGTGCTTAAGTAGGCATGCATAGTGAGGAGAATAACTGTAAAATGTGATGTTGTTTGTATGTAATCATGAGCTTTGTGTGCTTTTATTCAGTCGTTTCTTTTGTTTCTTTCTTTGGGCCTTCGGTGTTACCTTATTTCCCCTTATGAAAGTTGCTCATCAACCGACACCGGACTCGAAGAATCAGTGAGGGATTCAAATATTTAAAAGCTCAGCTAAACAGTATGGAATTATCAGTTGACTGCATGGTATTGGGAATATCTGATCTGAATGCAAATGCTATCCTACATTGATTATCAGCATCAACATTTACATCAGTGGAGCAACCTTCACAGCAGTAATGAACCAGCTGGAAGACAATCTGTGTGCAAGACAACAGTACATTTCCAGTCAAAGGAATATCAAGGCGAAGCTTACGACGCAAGGTTCCTCAGTCTTCCTCAGTACGATATATGCATAACTTCCAGTGTAAGATACTCAGTCTTCTTCAATAAGCTATTGCAGAAAGCCATGGAATAAGTCAGCAAATCTTCCTCAGTAAGCAACCAAGGGAAAAACTGCTGAAGTACGATACCCAGTCTTCTTTAGCACGCTATCCCGGCAAAAGCTCCGAGTGCAATATATCCAGCCTTTCTCAGCACACTACTCTCGATGGCTTCCAACACAAGCTATCCAATCTTCGTCAGTACGGCACTACAAACAGTCATCGACATTGGTACAAGATATTACACGTTGAGTTGGCAGCATATGGCAGTGCATCTCAAGAATCAAATCCGCGGCAGTTGGGTCAGAAATACGAGCTACTCAGGACACCAGTGTCTGCCTCGGAATCAAATACTCAGCTACACATGCTTCCATATATATTGTGAACATGCTGCCAAGGTCATTCAAGTCACTCGAACGATGATGCAAGCATGGTGAGAATCCGACAACCACATGAATTGTGTAAGAGGAAGAAAGCCAGTATACACCTCAGTGTGTTGCAAGGACTGACAAGCTATGAAGAAAGACAATTTGGAACAACAATCTTGACAGTGGATACCAAGGCCAGTTTCCTACCAACCGACAAAGTGACATCATTAACCTCTGTCACTGTCATGTATGATTGACCACAATAGTGAGCTCTATACAAGTAACTGTGAACCTGGTATATGATCATAATGAACCCTTGCTTACCTTTTCCTGGTAACAGCACCATGCCTGTGTTCTAAGCTGCTTTTGGCCGTCCAGGGTGGATGCCGACTTTACATTTCTCTTTTCAAGAACTGTTCCGTGTTCCGAGCTGCTTTTCGGCTGGCTCGGGCAGCTATTGAGTTTCTTTTGGTAGCAGTGACCCTATGCTCTGAGCTGTTCTTCGGCCGTCTTAGGGAACTGCTACATTCTTCTTATCAACACTGCCTCATGCTCTAAGCTGCTTTTAGCCGTCATGAGCCAGGGTTGAGTTATTTCAGTAATGTCCCAGATCTGAGTTGTAAAGACCGTTCTGGTGGCTACTGATTTATTTGCTGATTTCATGCAAAGGTTCGGATGATCATTGCCAGTTAAAGCTCGAGAGATGATGAACTTGCCAGTTAAACGTTGCTGCACTGCCTGAGGACAAGGATAAGGTATGACTGTTGGAATATTGCACCTGACAGCACCTATGGTCACACGAAGAATTAAAGATATTTAAGACCAAGTTCTTTCAGCAAAGGATCCAGACAAAGAAAACAATAATGAAGGAGCAAGACCGGCAATACGGGTATGATAATTGTGGCATGAACAACATGGTACGCATTCCCAAGACAGTATGATTCCGTATTAATCACCATGAACACACACCCAAGGGGTCTAATTTGTTTGTAAGGACCTCATATCAAGGTGACAGTCGAATCATCGGTACGGATTCGAGACGGTGGAGCTAGCCAAGGTAATTCAAAACTACCTTCTAGCAGTCAGATCCCGCCAAGAGAACGATTACGATTCTCAGCATTGTTTTGAACCCGAAGGACATGCATCTACTCGAGTAACCCGATGCAAGGAATAAATGTTTCATGTCCACCGAGAAAATTTGTTCCCGGCTCCATTGATACTATCAGTGCTGGATATAAGAATGACACGTCAATGGGGAAATTCCTCCCGGACTTATGGAAATCCCGGTCATGATAATATCAGACAAGCCAGCAGACATAAAAGAGTTGAAGTAAGAGCAAGGATGAACATATGAAGAAAGACTTGTCAGAATGTTGGATACAGTGAAGCAAACCACCCCAGAGCAAGGCAGTCAGTCAGATGCAATTCAGTGGGAACATCATATGAAGGAAAAGGATACCCGAGTTGGAAACGGTTTCTGTCGTGGATTTGTCACGGCAGATGTCCTAGTGTAAGGACTTAGTCGTAAGGTCCGGCGCACGTAACTGGTAGCTTGAGAGGGGTTGAGCGGGACGAGAGACGCGGTGTTTTTACCCAGGTTCGGCCCCTCCGATGGAGGTAAAAGCCTACGTCCTGCTTGTGTCTTATATTGATGACGATGACGATCTCGGTTACAAGGGTGCAGAGTCAGCACCTCTAATCTCGAGACCCTCTAATCTGACTATCTTTTCTGACCTGTCTATGAGACCTGTCTATGAGACGTCCAACCTGACCCTCTGGGGGTGACCCGCCCCTCCTTATAAAGGCTGAAGGGGCGGTTTACATATAGAGTCTAAGTCGGATTGATCGCTTCCCATCGCGGGCTTCTCTTCATGGGCTTCCGAGTCCTGGGCTTGTAACCCGTCCCGGGCGGCTTACACCGGGCGGGTTACAACCAGGGCTTATCTTCAGAGACTCGTCTCCGTGACTGTCTGATAACACTGTTCATCTCCTGGCACTGTAGCATCCGGGTTATCCTCCTGACACTGTAGCCGGGTTAGCCCCCTGACACTGTAGCTGCCGGGTTACACCCCTGACACTGTAGCTGCCGGGTTACACCCCTGATACTGTAGCTGCCGGGTTACACCCCTGACACTGTAGCTGCCGGGTTATACCCTGATACTGTAGCTGCCGGGTTAGAACTGTAACCAGGTCTGTACTGTTTGCCGGGTCAGCATGTCTGCCGGGTCAGTACTGTTCTCCGGGTCAGTACTGTTTGCCGGGTCAGCATGTCTGCCGGGTCATATCGCGGGGTAATATCCCCGTCATTAGCCCCCAGGTTAGCTTGAATTTATTCATGGTAAGCTCCATCGTCTTGCAGGTATATGTCCTTTGAAATAAAATATTGGGATACAACACCCATATGCCGTTGAGTCAGCCTTCAATGCTCTTGGCGGGTCTCCTCCGCCGGGTTATAATCATTGATGGTGCCGGGTTATGATTTGTTGGTGACGCCGGGTCAAATAACTGAACTCCCGCTGAAATTGACATCTTGAAAACTTCTCCAATTTTTTGATATATTCATATTACCTGTAGCCCCCAAGCTCCAAGTTGATCCATGATGACTTGGCGCTTTGCAATAATATCTTTGATTGTGTAGCCCCCAAGTACCAGGTTGTCTTGCCTGCAGCAGCCTGGGACTTATAACTGTCTTATACCTTATAAAACTTCAGCTGGTGTAGCCCCCAAGGGCCGGCTCGTCAATATGTGATGCGCCGGGTCTTCAATTTGTACCTTATAATCTGTTTTGAACAACTGAATACTGTAGCCCCCAAGTGCCGGGTCGCATGCCTGCGGCGACTTGGGACTTTAGAAAATTTGATCTGAGCGGTGTAGCCCCCAAGTGCCAGGTCAGTAAGAAGTACTGGGCTGGGACTTAGAAAAATATTGAAAGGCTGGCTCATCTCCTTGAGAGAACAAGATCTGTTGACCATGTAATGATTTGAAAACCAGCTTGCATTAGCCCCCAAGTGCCGTGGTGCATGCTTGCAGCGACATGGGACTTTGCATACTTGATATAAACTTGACTTGAATAATGTAGCCCCCAAGTGTCGG
Source organism: Elymus sibiricus (assembly GCA_039707655.1). Lineage (NCBI taxonomy): Eukaryota > Viridiplantae > Streptophyta > Magnoliopsida > Poales > Poaceae > Elymus > Elymus sibiricus. The sequence goes on along the minus strand of CM077670.1, from coordinate 77,590,582 downwards.
GTCGTCTGCCTGCGGCGACTCGGGACTATTGTGATAATAATATGACTCATCATAATTGTTGGATGAATCCTTGACCGTGGTTGTAATATAACCCGGAATGAATATCCTGGAATAATTCCTGTCTTTGATATGAAATCCCTGCTCGTAGTTGCGGTGCAACCCGGCGAGTATGTGAGAAATCCATGATGAAGATCCAGCCATGTTGGCTATTAAAGATCTATTTGTTCTGGCGGCTTATCTTATAAGACAAGACCTGCAAAAATAAACAAAACAGAATATATTCTGCATTGTTGTAAGGGCGGCTTGAAAAAGCACAACCCGGAGATGTTAAAATCTCGTATAGCCTTGCTTCCTCTTTCACAATCTTGCTCTGACCCGGTTTGGCAAACCGGCATGATATGTAAATATGATGCAATGCATGATGTATGATGCAATGCAATGTATGATGCAATGTATGATGTTTCTTGCTTTGCCTTCCAAAAAATTCATATGATGGTTCTTCTGGGTGGACTCGATGCTTGAACTCATACCAGTGTAACTGATAAGAGCGCAACGAACCAGAGAGAGACACAGCAGGGGGTGAGTACCCTTAGAACCCATAAGCTACTTCTCACGTGACATAAATCCGTCGTTTGAACCTCCAGGGTACAACGGGCCACTTGGCGGAGAGTACGCAGCAGATGGGAGAGTTTGCCTCGCCGCTGTAAGAGGCCTTTGCAGGGGGTAAGTTTTAGAACTCGCTGCACCCCTGACAAAGCGCATCTACTTACAGGCAGGTATAACCCGGAATTGTAGATGTAAGGGGTTGCCTCGCCGCTGTAAGAGGCCTTTGCAGAGGGTGAGTTTTAGAACTCGCTGCACCCCTGACAAAGCGCATCTACTTACAGGCAGGTATAACCTGGCCTTGCAGATCGAAAAGGAGGTAAGTTTTAGAACTCGCTGCACCCCTAGTGATCTTTGTTGACGGAGTCAACATTTGGGTCCATGACCCGCCTTATATTGGCTGAAGAGCCTGACCGAAAGGGTTGAAGCTTTGAAAGCCCCCAAACAGCCTTGTCGATGATATCCATTGGCGTGCCATCTTGTAAGCCGCCGTATTGTAAGCCGCCATATGATGGTGCTATTTTAGCTGAAGAGCCGATCAGGAGGGTTGAAGCTTAACCCGGCGGGTTAGAAGCCCCCAAATGACCTTGTTGAAGTATCAACATTATTGCAGCATCTTGTAAGCCGCCATCTTGTATGAAGAAATAGTAGAAACCCCCAAGATGAACGGTGCATCATGGCGACTCGTCTTCTTGGGTAACTTTGAATCCTTCTGCCAATAATGTAGTATCCCCCGAGATCGGGTTAACTTCCTTGCCATGATCTGGAGTTCTCGTTGAAAACGGCCAAGTGTGTCGAGCCATGTCTGTAGCCCCTGAGTCTTGAGTCATCTCGAAGAGGCGGCTTGAGAGTCTCCACTGAAGGTTGAGGTTGGCCGTGGCGGGTTATAGATGATCCCGTAGGAATTGTTTCAATAATCCGGTCGATGGTTCGTCCCGGCAGGTTGTTGAAGTTAACCAAACTGCAGTGGCGGCAACTTGCGCGCCTGTCCGTTTGGGCAGCTCGTATAGACGAACACTGCACCGATATGCTGATGTAAATCAGGCTGTGGGCGGCGTCTTGCGCTCGTCCGTTGGGCGGCTTGAACAGGCAAGCACAGCACCAGTATGTTGATGTAGATGTAGGAGTCAGCCGCGCGTTTGAAGACGGCGCGGTTGCGAGAGACGGCCGTGGCGTTGTAAGCCGGTGCGGTCGCGAGAGACGGCCGCGGCGTTGTAAGCCGGCGCGGTCACGAAAGACGGCCACGACGTTGTAAGCTGGCGAGGTCGCGAGAGACGGCCACGGCGTTGTAAGCCGGTGCGGTCGCGAGAGTCAGCTGTGGCGTTGTAAGCCGGTGCAGACAGGTGACTCGGCCGCGAGCGTTTGTAAGCCGGCGTGGACGTATGAATCGCCCGCGGGTTGATGTAGATCGGACCACAGATGGTTTCCGTGCGTCCGTTGGACAACTCGTACGGGCGGTTGCTGATGTGAGCTTTGCACCCGCAGTACGCCGGTCACCTTGGTAGTCCTGCATAACGACATCGCAGACGAGAGTAACTGTTCTCGAAAGAATAATAAGTGTACCAATAAAAATTGACTGGATTGACTTCACCTGATGTGGTTCGTCGAAAATTATCAGCCGCAGAGTTAATGATCACTGCAATGGAGTGAAGTAAACCTCGGGCGAGTCATAGTTGCTTTGCAATTATTGGCGTGCTGGCCTGGTCACACCCTTTTTTTTTTTTTTTTTTTTTTTTTTTCCAGCCGGCCTGACCCTTTCCTTATTCTTATTCCACCGGCTCAAACACAGGCGGGCGAGAGCGGAGGCAACTCGTAGTAGAGGTGGAACGAGGCCGGTTCTCAGGCGACCGCAGGGGCGGAGACCGACGAAGAGACTCGGCGACTCGCGGCAGAGGCGCGTTTGGTGAAAACGGCTCGACGACGCAGGGCTGTGGCCACGCGGCAAAGGCGGCGACTCAGCCGCACCGGCAGGGGCAGAGCGAGGGGAGTCCGGGGCGGCTCGGAGGCGGCGGCGGCTTGAGGCGGCAGGAGAGGCACAAGACCGGTTCGCGGACGAGGTACAACGCCGGTCGACGGAGGCACGTTTGGCGGGCCACGGCAGGGGCGAGGAGGACCTCGGAGGCGGCTCGGGACAGAGGCAAACGGCGGCTCGGCGATGGAGCGCCGACGACGGCGGCTTGGCGCGGACACGGAGGAGGCGCGGGGCGCGGCCGTGAAGGCGAGGCGACGGCGACTTGAGGCGGGGCCTCGGCAGTGGAAGCGGGCCTCGGAGGTCGCGGCGGCTGCGGCGGTTCTAGGTCGTAGGGACGGCGGAAGCGAGGGCGCTGGCAGAGGTGACCCGCGGCGACGGAGGAGGCGACGCGCGACGGCGGCTCGGATGAGGCGAGGCACTGCAGCGGCTTGGAGGAGGACCCGGTCGGACCAGGCGGGTCGCGGCGACAGAAGGCCGGCTGGTGGAGGTGTGGCCGGTTTAGAGCGACGGCGTTGACTCGTGGTGACGGTTTGGATGGTTACGGCGGCTCGCGACTCGCGACGGGGCGTGTGGTGGCGAGGTGGAGTGCGGCGGTTTGCAGGCACACGCACGGCACGTACGTGCATGCAAAGCTAGCAAGCAAGCTAGCAGTCAGCTTGATTGATGAACAGTGCGCAAGAACATGCACAGATTATTCACGTATGTACGTGAGCATGGTAGAGCTGGTACACCCGATTGGGAACGGGATGGGAACGAGCTAAAGGACGCGGCGGCGGCGGCCGGTGGGCTCGGAGTGGCGAAGGCGAGTTGCAACAGCGGGCGCACGGCGAGACGCTCCGGCGGCTTGAAGACGAGGCGAGCCCGAGTGGCGGCTCCGTGCTGTCGAGCGAGACCACGGCGCGGTGGCTCGCCTTGCCGTGAAGGAACGGGGCGATGCAGGAGAAACGCCATGGTGGAGGCGGCAGGCGAGGCTGGCTTGGCCCGGCCGGCAGCTTGACGTGGAGACGGCTTGGAGACTCAGGGCGACTCAGGGTGATGGAATTTGGGTCGTGGCTGTATCCGAATCCGGGTCATGGCACCTATTCTCCTTTTGCATTGACTGGCTCAAGGCCAGCAGTACTGAACAGCGGGTGGAGGCAGGGGTGTGATCCTGCGAGGCGGACGTCGGAGGCGCGGTGGCACGAGCAACGGGCGGCTCAGGCATAACCGGTTTGTACGAGGCCGTCGGGTTGGAGCCGTAGGAAAGATGACTTCGGGATTTGAGCGCCGGGTCCCCAGTAAATTTCAATGGCTGCCAAGTAAACCAACGTGCCGACCGGATTGATGCAATTATTAGAGTCCCTGTCGGTCCCAGCGTCGCACCACGATTCTCCAAGAATTGATCTGGTTTTGAATTGATGGATCGCTCTGTCAATCTTGACGATTTTCGCGAAAGTAGATCTTTTCCTCAAACGGCTGCTGTTAGCAGACATTGACTTGTCCGGATTACACTCTCGCGCAACCCTAATTTTCCTTAACCTCAAACTTCACAGATTGGAAATCTGAACTCTCGAACTCGAAGCTGATGCAGGTCTTTTGAAACTGGTTCTTCTTCATCCGGAAATTTGCGAACTTCTCGATCCCTGAGAGAGATCCCTCCAAGAACTCAACACCACCGTGCGGGGCCCCACGGTGGGCGCCAACTGTCGTGGATTTGTCACGGCAGATGTCCTAGTGTAAGGACTTAGTCGTAAGGTCCGGCGCACGTAACTGGTAGCTTGAGAGGGGTTGAGCGGGACGAGAGACGCGGTGTTTTTACCCAGGTTCGGCCCCTCCGATGGAGGTAAAAGCCTACGTCCTGCTTGTGTCTTATATTGATGACGATGACGATCTCGGTTACAAGGGTGCAGAGTCAGCACCTCTAATCTCGAGACCCTCTAATCTGACTATCTTTTCTGACCTGTCTATGAGACCTGTCTATGAGACGTCCAACCTGACCCTCTGGGGGTGACCCGCCCCTCCTTATAAAGGCTGAAGGGGCGGTTTACATATAGAGTCTAAGTCGGATTGATCGCTTCCCATCGCGGGCTTCTCTTCATGGGCTTCCGAGTCCTGGGCTTGTAACCCGTCCCGGGCGGCTTACACCGGGCGGGTTACAACCAGGGCTTATCTTCAGAGACTCGTCTCCGTGACTGTCTGATAACACTGTTCATCTCCTGGCACTGTAGCATCCGGGTTATCCTCCTGACACTGTAGCCGGGTTAGCCCCCTGACACTGTAGCTGCCGGGTTACACCCCTGACACTGTAGCTGCCGGGTTACACCCCTGATACTGTAGCTGCCGGGTTACACCCCTGACACTGTAGCTGCCGGGTTATACCCTGATACTGTAGCTGCCGGGTTAGAACTGTAACCAGGTCTGTACTGTTTGCCGGGTCAGCATGTCTGCCGGGTCAGTACTGTTCTCCGGGTCAGTACTGTTTGCCGGGTCAGCATGTCTGCCGGGTCATATCGCGGGGTAATATCCCCGTCAGTTTCCTTAAGTCAGAATATTCATACTGGTTCCCTGAGCAACCAAATCTCGAGGACGAGATTTATCGTAAGGGGGGTAGGTTTGTAACACCTTGATTTTTTGGCCCTTTCTTTTTCTTTTGGATTTCTTCGAATTTTTATTTGGAGTTCCTTTTTCCGTGGCTATGTGGTCTTGAAACCTGGGAAGATCTTCTCTTCTGCCACTTCCTAGTGGCTTGTCATTCTCAAATTTATCCCAAGGCCATGTTATTTCCATCTTAGCCCAACCCCAATATTTACTTCTTGGGAATATTCATCTTTCTATTAAAGGAATAACCCTGTTTTCTATAGGTTGTGAAGCAACCTATATTTCTGACTTCCACAAAATTCCCACAAAATTCTCATAAATTATTTGGATCATATCTCCCACCAATATGCCAAAATCCATCCTTGCCTAGTTTAAAAATATTTCAGGAATATTCATTTCCCATCCTATCCAGAATGGCACTTTGTGAAGGAAGTGCTATTTATCTTTTCCCGATTGCCCTCAAAAATTTTGGGCACTTTTTCCTATCCAAATTATTGCCACATGACAAAATTCAACTTCATTGGCCTAATAAATCTTCCTCATTAAATTTCCAAAGTTTCTGACCAGAGAGAAGCTTTGTGAAGGAAGTACTATCTAGGCTTATCCAAATGAGTTGAAATTTAGGGAGATCGTCCATATGATAAAATAATTACTGTCCACCAAATTTCATCCCCATCCAGCAAACTATGTGAGCACACCTTCAAATCTTGGTTTCTGGTCACAATTTCAGTTTGTGAAGCAACTATATTTTATAATACTTCAAATTTTTGAAATTAATCCAGGACCTAAATATCCCTATATAATTTTAGCATGCCAAATTTCACATCATTTTGCCAAGTAATTTTCTCCACAAAACTCCCCCAAGTTTCTGTCCAGTGTGGATCATTGTGAAGGAAGTACCATTTATACTTATCCAAATGGGATGAAATTTTTATGGTACCTTCACATGCCCAAATGATCATACTCCACCAATTTTCAGCTCAACCCAATCATCCATGTGAGTGCTACTTCCTGATCTAACTTCTGGACCAGATTTGGCAGTTGTAAAGAAACTATGTTATATTCTGGTCCAAATCATTTCAAAATCCACAGTATTGTAGTCCTTCCTACCCTAAACCCCAGAGAAATCATGGTTATACCTTATCCCATTCATCTTGTCCACAGTTTCATGCCTAAGTTTGCAACAACAAACTTCCATCGACCACTCCCATCAACTCAGTCTCTTTGGCCGAGCCATTACATCAGTGGGACTGTTTGTTAGAGGGACAACTCGTTTGACAACTTTTGCCAGGCATACGTGCCCTTCGCTCGCCATTGCACGCGGTGACCACGCCATTGGCATGCGTTTGGCGCGGTCTGCGCGTCGGCTAGCTTCGGGCACCTCTGTCCCTGCCGCTCTCGCTCGTCTCACCTTGCCTACCGCGTCGCCCACAGTCTCCCGCGTTCGCTCGTGCCCTGGCCCCCTCCTCCTTCGCCCTCCTCGTGCCACGGCAGCCCCGACCGTGTGCGCACAGTGGCCGAGTGGCCGACCGGACACCGCACCGCCCGCGTCTGCCCTACTTTGGCGCTCCACTACCCCTCTCCCGTCGCCGTCCGAGCCAGTCCGGGTGCGCACGCGTACATGGTTGCGTCAGTGCATCTCCCCAAGCGTCCGTGGCGGCATCCGGCGAGGGTATCATTGCCGCGGCTATTTAAGCCACTCCCGGCCGCGTCTCTCCTCACCAACAGCTCTACCTCTCTCCTAGCAACCCTCCTAGCCACTCAAACCAGCTCGAGGATCTCTCCTCGGCCGCCATAGCCGCCATGGCCGCCGTTCGGCTATGCTCAAATTTGAGCAATGTCGGCCTCCTCTCTCCCTCCCACCAACACCAGAGACCACCACCATCACCGCAAGCCTCCCCATCACCTCGAAACATCTCCTCCACGGCTGTGCCGAGCTCCTCAAGAACGGCCGACGACCTCCTCCGCGGACGCCCAAGCCGCCATCGCTCCGGTCTTCCCCGAGGTCCGTGCGCCACACAGTTGGATGCGCCGCTCCTTTCTGAGCTCATCCATAGGCCGAGCATCGCCGGAGACGCTTTGTGGTGCCAGGAAACGCCGGAGGACGGCGCCTCTGTTCCTTTCCGCGGGTCGCCAAACCACCGCGTCCCAATCCCTCCTCGGCACCCGTGCATCGCCTAGGTGAGCGCGGCGCTCCGTTCCGTGCTCGCCGGTGCCTCCCCCTTGGCCGGAGGTGGCCGGAGCTGCCGGGGCCGTCGCCGGCCGTGCCCAGCCCCGCCTCCTCTATCCTTCGTCGGGAGGAAGAAGACAGGCACGAGAGGAGAGCGAAAGAACCCAGCCGGCCCTACCTGTAAGTGAGATAGACCTCGGGCCCATCTGCTTTAAGTGGAGGCATATTCAAAAGAATACATGTCCCTGTATCGTAAGCGTTTTTTCATTCTGTTCAGGGAAGAATGCGTTTTCTCTGTTTGAAAGCATAATCTCAGAAATGTGCTTTCTCTTCTGAGCCGCCGTCCGAAACCATTATATTGCGGACGTTCGTCCGTTAGCAGCAGAAATGAATATTTTTATTTAATTTTCTGCCTAACAAACGAATGGCCGTAACTTCGCGACCGTGACTCCGATTCAGGTGATTCCAAAGCCCACGATCTCAGTTCGTCGAGCCTGTTCCGATGGTATCATTTTCATGAGGTTGTCACACTGTGAAAATGACCATTTTTCCCTTGCCCTTAATACAGCTCCGCCAGGAGGGAAACTTTTTCGGCGATTTTTCCGCGAGTGTCTCCGCACTTCTCCCCGGTGAATCCTTCATCCCCAGGCAAGCCACAACAGCCACTTGCATGATGGCCTTGCAGTAGCCATGGTTTCCACTTGAATATTTAATAATTGTTTGCTCATTTAATTATTTTGTGAATGCTTCGAATATGCTTGTGAATCCATGCTCCTTGCTTATGCCATGTTCATTTTCATCTAGTAAGTGAAATGATTTACTACTAATGTTATTATTATCATGTTTCATTCTTGTAATCATTTCCGATGCTAGTAATAACGATATGCTCATATTTGTAGTTACGGTTTGATATGAAAGTACTTGTTATATTCATGATCGTCATTATGCCATGCTCATTTGCATCTCGTAGAATAAAAGATTTATCGTTATTGATGTAATGGGCCAACAGTAATATTAACCTGATTAATAACAACCCCGGTTCGATTAGAAAAGAAGTTGGTTGATCTTTATGTGGTCGTACGATGATCACCGGTAGAGATCAAGCTCCGTGTGGTCATGTGATGATCACGATGGTATAGTTGATACCGAGCTTGGTTGATCCTGAGGTGATCGTGTGATGATCACGATGGTAAGTTTGTGGTTACGAGATAACCTCCGAGCAGAGTAAGTTGGTCCATGAGACCTTAAACGTCGACCCCCTTGCATGCTAGTATCCTCATGTTCATATCATGAATATATGTACATGCCATACTCATGTTGTTGCCATGCTCATGTGGTTCTAGTAGTATCGTGTTCATCTTTGATGATTAACCTGTAAATGCCATGCTGTTGTATGTCTTGATTGCTTTGGTTGCTGTGAGCTTGCGAGTACATTCAAAGTACTCACCTGGCGTGTCATGCCAGATTGCAGGTGATGCCGTGATTGCTTGTTTGTCGAGGACCCCGAGGTTGCGCTCTAGGATGCGTCCCAGCCAGAGTCCCTGCGGAGTGGAGTTCATCATCGTCGTCGTTGTTCCGCTGTTAGGATTTATTCCGCTTTGAGTTGTTCCGCTGCTAGCATAGAGCTATCTGAGCAGGCGAAGTGTCGCCGTGCCCCTGTAACCTTCGTGCCTTCAGAACCCTTGTACCCCATTTATTCGTAATAAAGAGCTGGTTTGTTCTATGCCAAGCAGTGCCGTATTCCAGAAGACTTGATCTTTGGGCTGGAATACGGGGTGTTCCGGTCTCTCTGAGCCGGGGTGCCACAGCGATTGGTATCAGAGCAGGTCTGGCTGTAGGACGCCCTAGTCAGCGCGAGCGTTAGAAACCGGTAGCTCAGAGTCTAAGCTTGCTTGTTGCATTTGGTTGTTGCATTTGTTTGCTGCATAGCATGCATATAGATTCACTATCTTATCGCTAATGGGAGATCTTGTGAGTGTAGGTGGCATAGCTTTCGATCCACTACCTGCACCCTCCAGTTTTGCATTCTTGCTCTTCGGTGTTTGGCGTCATCTCTGTCCCAGTGGAGTGATGCCAAGGTACCTTGTGGTGTCGATCACTTGCCGGATTGATGCACATGTATCGCACCAATATTTTCTCTTCAGCCACACCTATTGTTTCGGTGGTAGACATGCTTCTACCCTGGATCTTGCCATCCAACCCGCCGTTTGGCAACCCTCACTGGTCTTTGTTACCAGAAAAGGGCAATGCCAGCAGGCCCTTCTTTCCACCGCTATCCAACCCTATCTGGACGAGTACGGCTCCCTTCCGTACGCTTGATGATGATGTGGTCGTGACATCCGTGTCTCACTACATGATCACCGAGTCCGTCCTCATTCCTAAGCTAGTCCAGATGCAACCGGTGCCGAGCCAGTGCTTGGTGTAGCTCCGTTTACACCAATCCCTCCACACGCTAATCCACTTTCGTGCACACCGTCACAGCATGTTAGACCGTAGTACCGGAGTTTCCTCGAGAATTGTGTGCTTAAGTAGGCATGCATAGTGAGGAGAATAGCTGTAAAATGTGATGTTGTTTGTATGTAATCATGATGCTTTGTGTGATTTTATTCAGTCGTTTCTTTTGTTTCTTTCTTTGGGCCTTCGGTGTTACCTTATTTCCCCTTATGAAAGTTGCTCATCAACCAACACCGGACTCGAAGAATCAGTGAGGGATTCAAATATTTGGAAGCTCAGCTAAATAGTATGGAATTATCAGTGGACTGCATGGTATTGGGAATATATGATCTGAATGCAAATGCTATCCTACATTGATTATCAGCATCAAGATTTACATCAGTGGAGCAACCTTCACAGCAGTAATGAACCAGCTGGAAGACAATCTGTGTGCAACACAACAGTACATTTCCAGTCAAAGGAGTATCAAGGCGAAGCTTACGACGCAAGGTTCCTCAGTCTTCCTCAGTACGATATGTGCATAACTTCCAGTGTAAGATACTCAGTCTTCTTCGATAAGCTATTGCAGAAAGCCTCTGGCATAAGTCAGCAAATCTTCCTCAGTAAGCAACCAAGGGAAAAACTGCTGAAGTACGATACCCAGTCTTCTTTAGCACGCTATCCCGGCAAAAGCTTCGAGTGCAAGATATCCAGCCTTTCTCAACACACTACTCTCGATGGCTTCCAACACAAGCTATCCAATCTTAGTCAGTACGGCACTACAAACAGTCATCGGCATTGGTACAAGATATTACACGTTGAGTTGGCAGCATATGGCAGTGCATCTCAAGAATCAGATCCGTAGCAGTTGGGTCAGAAATACGAGCTACTCAGGACACCAGTGTCTGCCTCGGAATCAAATACTCAGCTACACCTGCTTCCATATATATTGTGAGCGTGCTGCCATGGTCATTCAAGTCACTCGAACGATGATGCAAGCATGGTGAGAATCCGACAACCACATGAATTGTGTAAGTGGAAGAAAGCCAGTATACACCTCAGTGTGTTGCAAGGACTGACAAGCTATGAAGAAAGACAATTTGGAACAACAATCTTGACAGTGGATATCAAGGCCAGTTTCCTACCAACCGACAAAGTGACATCATTAACCTCTGTCACTGTCATGTATGATTGACCACAATAGTGAGCTCTATACAAGTAACTGTGAACCTGGTATCTGATCATAATGAACCCTTGCTTACCTTTTCCTGGTAGCTGCACCACGCCTATGTTCTAAGCTGCTTTTGGCCGTCCAAGGTGGATGCCGACTTTACATTTCTCTTTTCAACAACTGTTCCGTTTTTCGAGCTGCTTTTCGGCTGGCTCGGGCAGCTGTTGAGTTTCTTTTGGTAGCAATGACCCTATGCTCTGAGTTGTTCTTCGTCCGTCTTAGGGAACTGCTACATTCTTCTTATCAACACTACCTCATGCTCTAAGCTGCTTTTAGCCGTCATGAGTCAGGGTTGAGTTATTTCAGTAATGTCCCAGATCTGAGTTGTAAAGACCGTTCTGGTGGCTACTGATTTATTTGCTGATTTCATGCAAAGGTTCGGATGATCATTGCCCTACAGTTAAAGCTCGAGAGATGATGAACTTGCCAGTTAAACGTTGCTGCACTGCCTGAGGATAAGGATAAGGTATGACTGTTGGAATATTGCACCTGATAGCACCTATGGTCACACGAAGAATTAAAGATATTTAAGACCAAGTTCTTTCAGCAAAGGATCCAGACAAAGAAAACAATAATGAAGGTGCAAGACCGGCAATACGGGTATGATAATTGTGGCATGAACAACATGGTACGGATACCCAAGACAGTCTGATTCCGTATTAATCACCATGAACACACACCCAAGGGGTCTACTTTGTTTGTAAGGACCTCATATCAAGGTGACAGTCGAAACTTCGATACGGATTCGAGACAGTGGAGCCAGCCAAGGTAATTCAGAACTACCTTCTAGCAGTCAGATCCCGCCAAGAGAACGGCTATGATTCTCAGCATTGATTTGAACCCGAAGGACATGCATCTACTCGAGTAACCCGATGCAAGGAATAAATGTTTCATGTCCACCGAGAAACTTTGTTCCCGACTCCATTGATACTATCAGTGCTGGATATAAGAATGACACGTCAATGGGGAAATTCCTCCCGGACTTATGGAAATCCCGATCATGATAATATCAGACAAGCCAGCAGACATAAAAGAGTTGAAGTCAGAGCAAGGATGAACATATGAAGAAAGACTTGTCAGAATGTTGGATACAGTGAAGCAAACCACCCCAGAGCAAGGCAGTCAGTCAGGTGCAATTAAGTGGGAACATCATATGAAGGAAAAGGATACCCGAGTTGGAAACGGTTTCCTTAAGTCAGAATATTCATACTGGTTCCCTGAGCAACCAAATCTTGAGGACGAGATTTATCGTAAGGGGGGTAGGTTTGTAACACCCTGATTTTTTGGCCCTTTCTTTTTCTTTTGGATTTCTTCGAATTTTTATTTGGAGTTCCTTTTTCCGTGGCAATGTGGTCTTGAAACCTGGGAAGATCTTCTCTTCTGCCACTTCCTAGTGGCTTGTCATTCTCAAATTTATCCCAAGGCCATGTCATTTCCATCTTAGCCCAACCCCAATATTTATTTCTTGGGAATATTCCTGTTTCTATTAAAGGAATAACCCTGTTTTCTATAGGTTGTGAAGCAACCTATATTTCCACCTTCCACAAAATTCCCACAAAATTCTCATAAATTCTTTGGATCATATTTCCCACCAATATGCCAAAATCCATCCTTGCCTAGTTTAAAAATAATTCAGGAATATTGATTTCCCATCCTGTCCAGAATGGCACTTTGTGAAGGAAGTGCTATTTATATTTTCCTGATTGCCCTCAAAATTTTTGGGCACTCTTTTCTATCCAAATTATTGCCACATGACAAAATTCAACTTCATTGGCCTAATAAATCTTCCTCAGCAAATTTCCAAAGTTTGTGACCAGAGAGAAGCTTTGTGAAGGAAGTACTAGCTAGGCTTATCCAAATGAGTTGAATTTTAGGGAGATCGTCCATATGATAAAATAATTACTCTCCACCAAATTTCATCATCATCAAACAATCTATGTGAGCACACCTTCAAATCTTGGTTTCTGGTCACAATTTTAGTTTGTGAAGCAACTATATTTTATATTGCTTCAAAAATTCTGAAATTAATCCAGGACCTAAATATCCCTATATAATTTGAGCATGCCAAATTCCACATCATTTTGTCAAGTAATTTTATCCACAAAATTCCCCCAAGTTTCTGTCCAGTGTGGATCATTGTGAAGGAAGTACCATTTATACTTATTCAAATGGGATGAAATTTTTATGGTACCTTCACATGCCCAAATGATCATACTCCACCAATTTTCAGCTCAACCCAATCATCCATGTTAGTGCTACTTCCTGATCTAGCTTCTGGACCAGATTTGGCAGTTGTAAAGCAACTATGTTAAATTCTGGTCCAAATCATTTCAAAATCCATAGTACTGTAGTCCTTCCTACCCTAAACCCCTGAGACATCATGGTTATCCCTTATCCCATTCATCTTGTCCACAGTTTCATGCCTAAGTTTGCAACAGCAAACTTCCATCGACCACTCCCATCAACTCATAGTCTCTTTGGCCGAGCCATTACATCAGTGGGACTGTTTGTTAGAGGGACAAATCATTTGACAACTTTTGCCAGGCATACGTGCCCTTCTCTCGCCATTGCACGCGGTGACCACGCCATTGGCATGCGTTTGGCGCGCTCTGCGCGTCGGCTAGCTTCGGGCACCTCTGTCCCTGCCGCTCTCGCTCGTCTCACCTTGCCTACCGCGTCGCCCACAGTCTCCCGCCTTCGCTCGTGCCCTGGCCCCCTCCTCCTTTGCCCTCCTCGTGCCACGGCAGCCCCGACCGTGTGCGCACAGTGGCCGAGTGGCCGACCGGACACCGCACAGCCCGCGTCTGCCCTCCTCTGGCGCTCCACTACCCCTCTCCCGTCGCCGTCCGAGCCAGTCCGCGTGCGCACGCGTATGCGGTTGCGTCAGTGCATCTCCCCGAGCGTCCGTGGCGGCATCAGGCGAGGGTATCATTGCCGCGGCTATTTAAGCCACTCCCGGCCGCGTCTCTCCTCACCAGCAGCTCTACCTCTCTCCTAGCAGCCCTCCTAGCCACTCAAACCAGCTCGAGGATCCCTCCTCGGCCGCCATAGCCGCCATGGCCGCCGTTTGGCTATGCTCAAATTCGAGCAATGTCGGCCTCCTCTCTCCCTCCCACCTACACCAGAGACCACCACCATCACCGCAAGCCTCCCCATCACCTCGAAACATCTTCTCCACGGCTGTGCCGAGCTCCTCAAGAACGGCCGACGACCTCCTCCGCGGACGTCCGCGGACGCCCAAGCCGCCATCGCTCTGATCTTCCCCGAGGTCCGTGCGCCACACAGTTGGATGCGCCGCTCCTTTCTGAGCTCATCCATAGGCGGAGCATCGCCGGAGACGCTTTGTGGCGCCGGGAATCGCCGGAGGACGGCGCCTCTGTTCCTTTCCGCGGGTCGCCAAGCCACCGCGTCCCAATCCCTCATCGGCACCCGTGCGTGGCCTAGGTGAGCGCGGCACTCCGTCCCGTGCTCGCCGGTGCCTCCCCCTTGGCCGGAGGTGGCCGGAGCTGCCGGGGCCGTCGCCGGCCATGCCCAGCCCCGCCTCCTCTGTCCTTCATCGGGAGGAAGAAGACAGGCACGAGAGGAGAGAGAGAGAACCCAGCCGGCCCTACCTGTAAGTGAGATAGACCCCGGGCCCATCTGCTTTAAGTGGAGGCGTATTCAAAAGAATACGTGTCCCTATATCGTAAGCGTATTTTCGTTCTGTTCAGGGAAGAATACGTTTTCTCTGTTTGAAAGCGTAATCTCAGAAATGCGCTTTCTCTTCTCAGCCGCCGTCCGAAACCATTATATTGCAGACGTTCGTCCGTTAGCAGCAGAAATGAATATTTTTATTTAATTTTCTGCCTAACAAACGAACGGCCGTAACTTCGCGACCGTGACTCCGATTTAGGTGATTCCAAAGCCCACGATCTTAGTTCGTCGAGCCCGTTCCGATGGTATCATTTTCATGAGGTTGTCACACTGTGAAAATGACCATTTTGCCCTTGCCCTTAATACAGCTCCGCCGGGAGGGAAACTTTTCCAGTGATTTTTCCGCGAGTGTCTCCGCACTTCTCCCCGGTGAATCCTTCATCCCCAGGCAAGCCACAACAGCCACTTGAATGATGGCCTTGCAGTAGCCATGGTTTCCACTTGAATATTTAATAATTGTTTGCTCATTTAATTATTTTGTGAATGCTTCGAATATGCTTGTGAATCCATGCTCCTTGCTTATGCCATGTTCATTTTCATGTCGTATGTGAAATGATTTACTGCTAATGTTATTATTATCATGTTTCATTCTTGTAATCATTTGCGATGCTAGTAATAACGATATGCTCATATGAGTAGTTACGGTTTGATATGAAAGTACTTGTTATATTCATGATCGTCATTATGCCATACTCATTTGCATCTCGTAGAATAAAAGATTTATCGTTGTTGATGTAATGATGTTAAATGGTTATGTTGCCCATCCATGTTTATGTTGATATCATGCTCATATGCATTGTTATTTCATCATGCTTTATTAGGACTCAGCTCAGCACTATTCAAGTTGAACCTGACATTAATCGAACTTGAACAAATCTGTTGGCTGAGTCATGGTGCCACCGAATCAAGCTAACCAGTGCAGCCACACTTGCCTTATGGGGGGCCCATATTCAGTCTATTTTCATGCCTCTCGCCGGTGCCTCCAACTAGGGAAGGTTATGGGCGCGGGCTACCCTGATCAGGTAGGCGGCCATAGGCCTTGTGCCCGAGTTGTTTGCGCGCGGTTGTCCCCGTTTGGGATGAGTTTGTTTTGGGCCACGACGGTGGTGGCCACAAAGGTGGCGGATGTCACGAGTTGACATCGGGGCGACCCAGGACATAGCCCAAAGGGGAGTTTGTCGGGAGTGGCCGGGAGAGTGTCATGCAAAAGATTGGTTTTGTCGGAATGTCGTTGGTCCACCCGAATGGGAGCATGAGGCCATGATTTCCGTAGTGTGGGTACAGTGTACTAACCTCTGCAGAGTGTATAATCTATCGATAGCCGCGTCCTCGGTCATGGACACAGTTCATAGTAGGTCACACTATGGGTCAACAATAATATTAACCTGATTAATAACAACCCCGGTTCGATGAGAAAAGAAGTTGGTTGATCTTTTTGTGGTCGTAAGATGATCACAGGTAGAGATCAAGCTCCGTGTGGTCATGTGATGATCACGATGGTATAGTTGATACCGAGCTTGGTTGATCCTGAGGTGATCGTGTGATGATCACGATGGTAAGTTTGTGGTTACGAGATAACCTCCGAGCAGAGTAAGTTGGTCCATGAGACCTTAAACGTCGACCCCCTTGCATGCTAGTATCATCATGTTCATATCATGAATTATATGTACATGCCATACTCATGTTGTTGCCATGCTCATGTTGTTGCCATGCTCATGTTGTTCTAGTAGTATCGTGTTCATCTTTGATGATTAACCTGTAAATGCCATGCTGTTGTATGTCTTGATTGCTTTGGTTGCTGTGAGCTTGCGAGTACATTCAAAGTACTCACCTGGCGTGTCAGGCCAGATTACAGGTGATGCCATGATTGCTTGTTTGTCGAGGACCCCGAGGTTGCGCTCTAGGATGCATCCCAGCCAGAGTCCCTGCGGAGTGGAGTTCATCATCGTCGTCGTTGTTTCGCTGTTAGGATTTATTCCACTTCGAGTTGTTCCGCTGCTAGCATAGAGCTATCTGAGCAGGCGAGGTGTCGCCGTGCCCCTGTAACCTTCGTGCCTTCAGAACCCTTGTACCCCATTTATTCGTAATAAAGAGCTGGTTTGTTCTATGCCAAGCAGTGCCGTATTCCAGAAGACTTGATCTCTGGGCTGGAATACGGGGTGTTCCGGTCTCTCTGAGCCGGGGTACCACAGCGATTGGTATCAGAGCAGGTCTGGCTGTAGGACGCCCTAGTCAGCGCGAGCGTTAGAAACCGGTAGTTCAGAGTCTAAGCTTGCTTGTTGCATTTGGTTGTTGCATTTGTTTGCTGCATAGCATGCATATAGATTCACTATCTTGTCGCTAATGGTTGATCTTGTGAGTGTAGGTGGCATCAGTTTCGATCCACTACCTGCACCCTCCAGTTTTGCATTCTTGCTCTTCGGTGTTTGGTGTCATCTCTGTCCCAGCGGAGTGATGCCAAGGTACCTTGTGGTGTCGATCACTTGCCGGATTGATGCACATGTATCGCACCAATATTTTCTCTTCAGCCACACCTATTGTTTCGGTGGTAGACATGCTTCTACCCCGGATCTTGCCATCCAACCCACCGTTTGGCAACCCTCACTGGTCTTTGTTACCAGAAAAGGGCAATGCTAGCAGGCCCTTCTTTCCACCGCTATCCAACCCTATCTGGACGAGTACGGCTCCCTTCCGTACGCTTGATGATGATGTGGTCGTGACATCTGTGTCTCGCTACATGATCACCGAGTCCGTCCTCATTCCTAAGCTGGTCCAGATGCAACCAGTGCCGAGCCAGTGCTTGGTGTAGCTCCGTTTACACCAATCCCTCCACACGCTAATCCACTTTCGTGCACACCGTCACAGCATGGTATACCGTAGTACCGGAGTTTCCTCAAGAATTGTGTGCTTAAGTAGGCATGCATAGTGAGGAGAATAGCTGTAAAATGTGATGTTGTTTGTATGTAATCATGATGCTTTGTGTGCTTTTATTCAGTCGTTTCTTTTGTTTCTTTCTTTGGGCCTTCGGTGTTACCTTATTTCCCCTTATGAAAGTTGCTCATCAACCGACACCGGACTCGAAGAATCAGTGAGGGATTCAAATATTTGGAAGCTTAGCTAAACAGTATGGAATTATCAGTGGACTGCACGGTATTGGGAATATCTGATCTGAATGCAAATGCTATCCTACATTGATTATCAGCATCAAGATTTACATCAGTGGAGCAACCTTCATAGCAGTAATGAACCAGCTGGAAGACAATCTGTGTGCAAGACAACAGTACATTTCCAGTCAAAGGAGTATCAAGGCGAAGCTTACGACGCAAGGTTCCTCAGTCTTCCTCAGTACGATATGTGCATAACTTCCAGTGTAAGATACTCAGTCTTCTTCAATAAGCTATTGCAGAAAGCCTCTGGAATAAGTCAGCAAATATTCCTCAGTAAGCAACCAAGGGAAAAACTGCTGAAGTACGATACCCAGTCTTCTTTAGCACGCTATCCCGGCAAAAGCTTCGAGTGCAAGATATCCAGCCTTTCTCAGCACACTACTCTCGATGGCTTCGAACGCAAGCTATCCAATCTTGGTCAGTACGGCACTACAAACAGTCATCAACATTGGTACGAGATATTACACGTTGAGTTGGCAGCATATGGCAGTGCATCTCAAGAATCAGATCCGCAGCCGTTGGGTCAGAAATACGAGCTACTCAGGACACCAGTGTCTGCCTCGGAATCAAATACTCAGCTACACCTGCTTCCATATGTATTGTGAGCATGCTGCCAATGTCATTCAAGTCACTCGAACGATGATGCAAGCATGGTGAGGATCCGACAACCACATGAATTGTGTAAGAGGAAGAAAGCTAGTATACACCTCAGTGTGTTGCAAGGACTGACAAGCTATGAAGAAAGACAATTTGGAACAACAATCTTGACAGTGGATATCGAGGCCAGTTTCCTACCAACCGACAAAGTGACATCATTAACCTCTGTCACTGTCATGTATGATTGACCACAATAGTGAGCTCTATACAAGTAACTGTGAACCTGGTATATGATCATAATGAACCCTTGCTTACCTTTTCCTGGTAACGGCACCACGCCTGTGTTCTAAGCTGCTTTTGGCCGTCCAGGGTGGATGCCGACTTTACATTTCTCTTTTCAACAACTGTTCCGTGTTCCGAGCTGCTTTTCGGCTGGCTTGGGCAGCTGTTGAGTTTCTTTTGGTAGCAGTGACCCTATGCTCTGAGCTGTTCTTCGGCCGTCTTAGGGAACTGCTACATTCTTCTTATCAACACTGCCTCATGCTCTAAGCTGATTTTAGCCGTCATGAGCCAGGGTTGAGTTATTTCAGTAATGTCCCAGATCTGAGTTGTAAAGACCGTTCTGGTGGCTACTGATTTATTTGCTGATTTCATGCAAAGGTTCGGATGATCATTGCCAGTTAAAGCTCGAGAGATGATGAACTTGCCAGTTAAACGTTTGCTGCACTGCCTGAGGATAAGGATAAGGTATGACTGTTGGAATATTGCACCTGACAGCACCTATGGTCACACGAAGAATTAAAGATATTTAAGACCAAGTTCTTTCAGCAAAGGATCCAGACAAAGAAAACAATAATGAAGGAGCAAGACCGGCTATACGGGTATGATAATTGTGGCATGAACAACATGGTACGGATACCCAAGACAGTCTGATTCCGTATTAATCATCATGAACACACACCCAAGGGGTCTACTTTGTTTGTAAGGACCTCGTATCAAGGTGACAGTCGAATCATCGGTACGGATTCGAGACAGTGGAGCTAGCCAAGGTAATTCAGAACTACCTTCTAGCAGTCAGATCCCGCCAAGAGAACGGCTATAATTCTCAGCATTGTTTTGAACCCGATGGACATGCATCTACTCGAGTAACCCGATGCAAGGAATAAATGTTTCATGTCCACCGAGAAAATTTGTTCCCGACTCCATTGATACTATCAGTGCTGGATATAAGAATGACACGTCAATGGGGAAATTCCTCCCGGACTTATGGAAATCCCGGTCATGATAATATCAGACAAGCCAGTAGACATAAAAGAGTTGAAGTCAGAGCAAGGATGAACATATGAAGAAAGACTTGTCAGAATGTTGAATACAGTGAAGCAAACCACCCCAGAGCAAGGCAGTCAGTCAGATGCTATTCAGTGGGAACATCATATGAAGGAAAAGGATACCTGTCGGGGATATAACTCCACGATATGACCCGGTTCATGACGTTAAGTTGCCCTGAGGATAAGTCATCTCTGGTTCAGTCATCTCTGAGCCTAAGTCGCCCTGAGGTTAAGTCATCTCTGGGCTTAAGTCACCCTGAGGATGAGACCCGGCCGAAGCATGACCCGGCCTGCTACAGTGCCAGGCCTGAAGTTAACCCGTCCTGCTACAGTGCCAGGCCTGAAGTTAACCCGGCCTGCAACAGTGCCAGGCCTGAAGTTAACCCGGCCTGATACAGTGCCAGGCCTGAAGTTAACCCGGCCTGCTACAATGCCAGGCCTGAAGTTAACCCGGCCTGCTACAGTGACCCGGACGAGGTTCTGTCGAGAAAGAGTCAAAATATAAGATGGAGACCCTTTAACTTGGAAGACACGGATGACTTAGAGTAGGACTCCAATCACGGGTATAACCCGGAATCTCATGTAAGCCGCCCCTTCAACTTATATAAGGAGGGGCAGGGCACCCCAAGAGGAACAAGTTTTTTAGAGATCAAGATAAACAGATAAGTCTCGAGACAGATGTTTTGATAGCTCTAGGGACGAGTCAAGGAAACAACACCCTTGTAACCGAGACTATGATCATCAATATCAATCAAGTAGGATGTAGGCTTTTACCTCCACCGCGAGGGGCCGAACCTGGGTAAAACTCGCGTCTTCTCGATTCCGATCAACCCCGTTCAAGCTACCACCTAGTTGCGATGGCCTCACCACTAAGTCCTTTCACGAGGACATCTTGCCGTGACAAAACCACGACAGTTGGCGCCCACCGTGGGGTAGCACGCACGGTGATGTTATGTTCTGGATGGGAGCTCTTCAGGGATCGAGAAGCTTGCAATAGGCCGGGTGATAAGAAGGTGGCATGAAACATTCGCACAGAACAACCCGGCGTGAGACAGCCTTAGGCTAGAGCCGGTAAATTCATCGTTCGTCTACAACAACTCACGGACAAGAAGAATTTTTTTTATTCGCGTAATTTGAGATCGAGAAGGATTGCGTGTGCCGCCGCACACGTTGCTAGGCGATCCGTCGAGTTCGATTTTCTGTTGTTGTGCCTCGCACGCGATCAGGCAATCCGTCCGGGTCAATTTCAATTATGCTGTCCGATGAAGAAACCGATTCGATGCCAAGCCGCCGCTTCTGCTGTGCACCACAAGTCTGCAAGGAGCCGAGACCTGTCCAATTATGCTGCTGTGCACCTTTTCGCTGGCTGAAATTCTGAGGTGGCAGCGATGCAGTAATTCACTAGGAGATTTTTTTTTAACACAGTACAGACGCAAGCGCTCATATACACGCACATACACTCACCCCTATAAACGCACACACGCACACCCTACCCCTATGAGCACCTCCGAGAGACTGAGCCGGCATATCATCTTGAAATTTACGAAGTCACCGTAGGCACTTCGTCGTCGACGGGAACGTGTCCTCCCACTGAATGCGCATCGCCGGAAATCCTGAAATAAATCCAGCAATAAATGCAAGCACCAGGATTTGAACCCTGGTGGGCTGGGGATACCACAGTCCCTCTAACCATCCAATCACAGGTTGGTTTGCAATTCACTAGGAGATTTAACAGAGCACTGTTGGTATATATCCAGACGATCGGCTACGTCGTGGCAAGTACTACTACAGAGATAACCAAGGATCATCTAATGCAGCTTCTGATGGCACGCTCCACGAGGCAAGTCAGCAACACAGCATGCAGCATGGCAGCGACTGCAAGGAGACCTGCTTAGGCACCTGACCTGCTTCACGGGAACACACAAAAAAAGGAGTCAATGAAGCACGGGATACTACTTGAGAGCCGGCTAAAAAAAAGAGAGGCTAAAAAAAAGTCGTCAATCCAAGTCACGCCTCTGCGCCACGCCTCCCCTCGCTCGGGCGCGAGCCGCCGGCCGCCGCCCCCGCCGTGGCTAGCTCCGGCCGCGGCCTCGCCTGGCCGACCCGCCTCCGTCGTCGCGCTTCGAGGTCTCCCCTCGCTCGGGCGCGAGTCGCCGGCCGCCGCCCCTGCCGTGGCTAGCTCCGGCCGCGGCCTCGCCGGCCGACCCGCCTCCGTCGTCGCGCTTCGAGCCGGCCCGAGCCGCCTCGCGGGTCTGCCTCCTCCGCTCCAAGTCGCGGCCTCCCCTCGCCGAGTCGCCTGCCAGCAGCCGCCGTTATCCGCCCCGCGACCCCGCCGCGCGACGAGTCGCCGTCTGCCTCCGTGCTGTCCCGCGCCATGCCGCCGCCGTCTCTCCAGCGTCGCCTCCAAGTCGCCGCTCCGAGCGCGGCAATGGCGAGTCAAAGCTCGCTTCAACCATTGCAGCGCCGAGCCGTCTCCGCCTCTGCCGTGCGTCGCCGCGGCCTCAAGCCTCCTTCACCGGGCCGTCCCGGCCTCATGCGCTTCTGCCACATCCCCCACGGCCGCGCTACCTCAACCCGCCGCCGCGCCTCGAGTCGGCCATGCGGCAGTCAAGCTGCCGCCTTCGCCTCGACGCCCGCGGCCTCACCTCGAGCCGCCCCCGCTGGTGCGGCCTCGAGCCAGACTCTGCCCCTGCCAAGACGCCGCAGCCTCACCGCCGTGAGCTCACCAGCAAGCTAAGCTGCCTCTGCCGCCAGTACGGCCCTGTTGCCACCACGGCTGCCTCTCCGAGCCGCCCACCGTGTCCGCGCCGCCGCCTCTCCACCCGAGCTCGTCCCTGAGACGCACCCGGACTCCCGCGCCGCTCCTCCGCCTCCGCCTTTGTTCCGCGACACCTCCGCGTCCTCGCCGTGGAGCGGCCCGAGCGGCCTCAGCCGCCGTGGCCTTGTCCAGCTCTGGATCCACAACCGCTCGACTCGCCCCCGCTGCGCCTCACTCGCCACCGCGGTTCCGCTCGCGAGTCGCTGCCTCTGCTGCGGGTTGCCACTGCCCCTAGTCGTTGCCGCCGCAAGCTGCGGCCACGCCTCGAGCTGGCCCTGTCCGCCGGCCTCCGCGGCCGCACCAGGGCGGCCTTGCCCCAAATCGTCGCTCCCGCTGGAGCGGCCCCGAGTCACCCACCGGAAACACCTCTGCCACAACCCGCCGGACTCCGCCTCCCCTGCCGCTCCCGAACAGAGAAGCGCCGCGAGCCGCCTTCAGCTCGCCTCAAGCCGGTTCCGAGTCGTCTCCGCTCCGAGTCGCCTCTCGCCGCCTCCGCCAAGCCGCCGGCCACAGCCGCCGCCCGAGGGCCGCCGAGCCCTGCGAAGCCGCCCCGGCCTTGCTCCACTCTGAGCCGCCGGACTCCGCCTCTGCCATGGCTCGCCGCGGCCGCCGCGGTTCCGTCTGGCCTCCTGCGCCGCCCCGCACGGCTCCGCCCCGCCGGGACGCGCCCGTCGGCCTCGCTCGCAGGCCGGCCGCTGCCGCTCCCTCCGCATGCCCGTACTGGCCGTCTCCCGCGCTTGGCCGCGTCACCGCTGCCCCTCACCCGGCCGCGCCGAGTCTCTCCTGCGCGCACGTGGCTCCGCTCGCCTCGTCCCGCCAGCCGGTGTCCGCTGCGAGCTGGCCTCCGTTCCCGCTGCCGCATCCGCCCGCGAGCCGGCTCCACCACCCCACTTGCCGCTGTCCCGCGTCGGGTCCCCGCCGACTACTGCCGTGTCCTAGCGCTGTGGGTTGGAACAGAAAGATGCTGCCAACGTGGAGGGGGGAAGAGCCGGATATTATTATTAAAAAAAAGAGAGGCACATGTGGTCAGCTCAAAATTCATCAGAGTACACACACTAATTATTGCGAGTATCTCCGACTCGCCCACGGATGACTTCAAACCCCACCGCAGTCATCATCAACCCCGTGGCTGATAGTTTCCAACAAAATATATAAGGTGAAATCTATCCAGTCGATTTTTATTAATACATTTTTATTCTTCCGAGAACAATTACTCTGGCTCGCAATATTTTTTATGCAGGACACTTATTCACTGCAAGAACGATCGTCATGCCACGGATACAGAGCTCGCGCCAACATTATCATGCGCCAGCATCCGATTATGCCGCACTGCTCGACGAATGTGTGTGCGAGCCGCCGCTCCCGTGGTCTGATCTACATCAACAACACCGCGGTCGACTCTCGCGTCCGCACCGGCTTACAACACCGCGGTCGACTCTCGCGTCCGCGCTGACTTACAGCACCGTGGCCGACTCGCGCTGGCTTACAACGCCGTGACCGACTCACGCGCTCGCGCTGGCTTACAACGCCACGGCTGACTCGTTCGTCCGCACCAGTTTCCAATGTCGCGGTCGACTCCAACATCTACATCAACACATCGAAGCCGCACCCGTCCGCACGAGTTGCTCAACAGGCGCGCGCAAATCGCCGCTCCTGCGGCCCGGTCTATTCCAACAACTCTGGAGCAAATCATAATATCTTATCAGCCTCCGCCTGCACCGGAGGGGCTCAATGGGCAGGTGCACAAGATACCGCCACTGCGGTTTGATCAACTTTAACAAGCCGCTCGGTGGAACCATCAACCGGTTTACTGACACGGCTCGTACGGGATCATCTATAACCCGCCACGGACGACCACAACTTTCCACGGATTCACATCGCGTCATCAACACCAAGGACATATAACGAGCGTCGCGAAGATCATCAACTCGCCACACGCCTCTGTTTTCAATAAAATTCAGCTTTCAGCGGTCAACAATATGGCGACTTATGCCACAAACAAGTGAAGAGTCTCAAGCCACACTCCTCGAGCCGACTTAAGACTCGGGGGCTACACAGACATGATTCGGCAGACTCAGCCGTTTCAACAAAATACAAGAACCCCGGATCATTGCAAGGGCGACAACCTGGATCTGGGGGCTGCTGCCGCATTGGCAAAAGAATAAAGGTTGCCAAAGAGGGCTAGTCGCCATGATGCGCTGTTCAAACATGGGTATCCTGCCTTATTGGCAAAAAGGAAGGTTACCAAAAGAAGACTAGTTGCCATGATGCACAGTCTAAACATGGGTATCCTGTTCAATCTTGATGATTGGTCACTTGGGGGCTTCCAACTCACCGAGTTTAGCTATCTCACCCTCTTGACCTGGCAAATAACGCCACATTATCATGGTTAAACCTGCCTGTTTTGCTTGATGCTACTCCACTTAGGTGACCCGGTGTACTCTTGACAAGTCAATCATCTTTATGACCCTGAACTTGTCTTGGTTAAAACATCGGTTATGTCACGTGAGAGCCGGCTTACAGAGAGCGAGGATAAACCATGGGCTATCATGCCAGCTTCATTGAAGCAAGACACGAGCCTCGAAAGCCGGTCTAAATTGTCGTGCCTCGAAAGCCGGCCTTTTTATACTCTGTTATCATACACATACATCATCATACATTGCATCATCATTGCGTTATCATACAATGCATCATATATGCATGAACATATTTGTTTATGTTGCAGGAGCCGGTTTTCAAACCGGGTTACATTGTAACTCCGCAGGAACAAACAAATCTTTAATAGTCAAAATGGCTGGATCTTCATCATGGTTTATCATAACCAGCATTAAATGATTGAGATATCAATTCTCCTATTTTCCCGGGGTACAATTCCAGCCGGGTCACATATGATACCTGGTCATTTAATTGACCTGGTTTTTGGTTATTCAACATGTGCTTTGTAGAAGATTACAACACTTATGGATTTTCTCACACATATTTGCCGGGTTGCACTGCAACCACGGCCAAGGATTTCTTTCATCGCAAAGGCATCACAGAGTGGATATGATTTTATTCTATAATGGAAGAAAAAGTCCCGAGTCGCCGCAGGCACACGACCCGGCCCTTGGGGGCTACATTATTCAAATCAAGATTACATCAAGTATGAAAGTCCCATGTCACTGCAAGCATGCACCACGGCACTTGGGGGCTAATGCATGGTCATTTTTACTAGTCTCATTGAAGACCCGACCCATCACATAATGATAAGCCGGCCCTTGGGGGCTACCAATTGCTCCTGTCAACACTTCAAAGTACACAAGCCTGAATAGTGACACGAAGCTTGGGGGCTACATCATATGATTTTCTTTTCAATGGAGTACATGTAAGTCCCAAGTCGCTGCAAGCAAACGACCCGGCTACAACAGTCAGTTGTTTAAATAGATCAAAAGGTCCAAGTTGAAGATCCGGCCCATCATATACTGATAAGCTGGCCCTTGGGGGCTATACATGTGAAGTGCAAAATTTTCAGTTCATGATTGAAGATTCAGACGGACAACTCGGATTTTCTCCAAAGTTGCAACATTTAAGCAAGTCTTAAGCTATCACTTTGTTCTACTCTTAAGGACTTGGGGGCTACAAGTTATCTCCTCCAAGCTATTCAGACAAGTCAGCTCAACATCATACAGATTTTTTATTCATCAAAGTCTGAAGCATTGAAAGTTGGCGCAACATCAGACGGATTTTTCTTTTTATCAAGCCAAGGCATTTGAAGACAATTCAAAAATATCATGAGGGTTATTTTTTCTGCATGGAATCAGCATCAACATATTGACGTGGAAGAAACCCAGGAGCTTAGCATGAATAAATCCAAGCTATTCTGGGGGCTAATGTCGGGGATATAACTCCATGATATGACCCGGTTCATGACGTCAAGTCGCCCTGAGGATAAGTCATCTCTGGTTCAGTCATCTCTGAGCCTAAGTCGCCCCGAGGTTAAGTCATCTCTGGGCTTAAGTCACCCTGAGGATGAGACCCGGCCGAAGCATGACCCGGCCTGCTACAGTGCCAGGCCTGAAGTTAACCCGTCCTGCTACAGTGCCAGGCCTGAAGTTAACCCGCCTGCTACAATGCCAGGCCTGAAGTTAACCCGGCCTGCTACAGTGCCAGGCCTGAAGTTAACCTGGCCTGCTACAGTGCCAGGCCTGAAGTTAACCCGGCCTGCTACAGTGACCCGGACGAGGTTCTGTCGAGAAAGTGTCAAAATACAAGATGGAGACCCTTTAACTTGGAAGACACGGATGACTTAGAGTAGGACTCCAATCACGGGTAAAACCCGGAATCTCATGTAAGCCGCCCCTTCAACTTATATAAGGAGGGGCAGGGCACCCCAAGAGGAACAAGTTTTTAGAGATCAAGATAAACAGATAAGTCTCGAGACAGATGTTTTGATAGCTCTCGGGACGAGTCAGGGAAACATCACCCTTGTAACCGAGACTATGATCATCAATATCAATCAAGCAGGATGTAGGCTTTTACCTCCACCGCGAGGGGCCGAACCTGGGTAAAACTCGCGTCTTCTCGATTCCGATCAACCCCGTTCAAGCTACCACCTAGTAGCGATGGCCTCACCACTAAGTCCTTTCACGAGGACATCTTGCCGTGACAAAACCACGACAATACCCGAGTTGGAAACGGTTTCCTTAAGTCAGAATATTCATACTGGTTCCCCGAGCAACCAAATCTCGAGGATGAGATTTATCGTAAGGGGGGTAGGTTTGTAACACCCTGATTTTTTGGCCCTTTCTTTTTCTTTTGGATTTCTTCGAATTTTTATTTGGAGTTCCTTTTTTCGTGGCTATGTGGTCTTGAAACCTGGGAAGATCTTCTCTTCTGCCACTTCCTAGTGGCTTGTCATTCTCAAATTTATCCCAAGGCCATGTCATTTCCATCTTAGCCCAACCCCAATATTTATTTCTTGGGAATATTCCTGTTTCTATTAAAGGAATAACCCTGTTTTCTATAGGTTGTGAAGCAACCTATATTTCTGCCTTCCACAAAATTCCCACAAAATTCTAAAAATAATTCAGGAATATTCATTTCCCATCCTGTCCAGAATGGCACTTTGTGAAGGAAGTGCTATTTATCTTTTCCTGATTGCCCTCAAAATTTTTGGGCACTCTTTCCTATCCAAATTATTGCCACATGACAAAATTCAACTTCATTGGCCTATTAAATCTTCCTCAGCAAATTTCCAAAGTTTCTGACCAGAGAGAAGCTTTGTGAAGGAAGTACTAGCTAGGATTATCCAAATGAGTTGAAATTTAGGGAGATCATCCATATGATAAAATAATTACTCTCCACCAAATTGCATCCCCATCCAACAATCTATGTGAGCACACCTTCAAATCTTGATTTCTGGTAACAATTTCAGTTTGTGAAGCAACTATATTTTATATTGCTTCAAAAATTCTGAAATTAATCCAGGACCTTAATATCCCTATATAATTTGAGCATGCCAAATTCCACATCATTTTGCCAAGTAATTTTCTCCACAAAATTCCCCCAAGTTTCTGTCCAGTATGGATCATTGTGAAGGAAGTACCATTTATACTTATCCAAATGGGATGAAATTTTTATGATACCTTCACATGCCCAAATGATCATACTCCACCAATTTTCAGCTCAACCCAATCATCCATGTGAGTGCTACTTCCTGATCTAGCTTCTGGACCAGATTTGGTAGTTGAAAAGCAACTATGTTAAATTCTGGTCCAAATCATTTGAAAATCCACAGTATTGTAGTCCATCCTACCCTAAACCCCTGAGACATCATGGTTATACCTTATCCCATTCATCTTGTCCACAGTTTCATGCCTAAGTTTGCAACAGCAAACTTCCATCGACCACTCCCATCAACTCATAGTCTCTTTGGCCGATCCATTACATCAGTGGGACTGTTTGTTAGAGGGACAACCCGTTTGACAACTTTTGCCAGGCATACGTGCCCTTCAGTCGCCATTGCACACGGTGACCACGCCATTGGCATGCATTTGGCGCGCTCTGCGCGTCGGCTAGCTTCGGGCACCTCTCTCCCTGCCGCTCTCGCTCGTCTCACCTTGCCTACCGCGTCGCCCACAGTCTCCCGCGTTCGCTCGTGCCCTGGCCCCCTCCTCCTTCGCCCTCCTCGTGCCACGGCAGCCCCGACCGTGTGCGCACAGTGGCCGAGTGGCCGACCGGACACCGCACCGCCCGCGTCTGCCCTGCTCTGGCGCTCCACTACCCCTCTCCCGCCGCCGTCCGAGCCAGTCCGCGTGCGCACGCGTACGCCGTCGCGTCAGTGCATCTCCCCGAGCATCTGTGGCGGCATCCGGCGAGGGTATCATTGCCGCGGCTATTTATGCCACTCCCGGCCGCGTCTCTCCTCACCAGCAGCTCTACCTCTCTCCTAGCAACCCCCAAGCCACTCAAACCAGCTCGAGGATCCCTCCTCGGCCTCCATAGCCGCCATGGCCACCATTCGGCTATGCTCAAATTCGAGCAATGTCGGCCTCCTCTCTGCCTCCCACCTACACTAGAGACCACCACCATCACCGCAAGCCTCCCCATCACCTCGAAACATCTCCTCCACGGCTGTGCCGAGCTCCTCAAGAACGGCCGACGACCTCCTCCACGGACGCCCAAGCCGCCTTCGCTCTGGTCTTCCCCGAGGTCCGTGCGCAACACAGTTAGATGCGCCGCTCCTTTCTGAGCTCATCCATAGGCGGAGCATCGCCGGAGACGCTTTGTGGCGCCAGGAATCGCCGGAGGACGGCGCCTCTGTTCCTTTCCACGGGTCGCCAAGCCACCGCGTCCCAATCCCTCCCCAGCACCCGTGCGTGGCCTAGGTGAGTGCGGCGCTCCGTTCCGTGCTTGCCGGTGCCTCCCCCTTGGCCGGAGGTGGCCGGAGCTGCCGGGGCCGTCACCGGCCGTGCCCAGCCCCGCCTCCTCTGTCCTTCGTCGGGAGGAAGAAGACGGGCACGAGAGGAGAGAGAGAGAACCCAGCCGGCCCTACCTGTAAGTGAGATAGACACCGGGCCCATCTGCTTTAAGTGTAGGCATATTCAAATGAATACATGTCCCTATATCGTAAGCGTATTTTCATTCTGTTCAGGGAAGAATGCGTTTTCTCTGTTTGAAAGCATAATCTCAGAAATGCGCTTTCTCTTCTCAGCCGCCGTCCGAAACCATTATATTGCGGACGTTCGTTCGTTAGCAGCAGAAATGAATATTTTTATTTAATTTTCTGCCTAACAAACGAACGGCCGTAACTTCGCGACCGTGACTCCGATTCAGGTGATTCCAAAGCCCACGATCTCAGTTCGTCGAGCCCGTTCCGATGGTATCATTTTCATGAGGTTGTCACGCTGTGAAAATGACCATTTTGCCCTTGCCCTTAATACAGCTCCGCCAGGAGGGAAACTTTTCCGGCGATTTTTTCGCGAGTGTCTCCGCACTTCTCCCCGGTGAATCCTTCATCCCCAGGCAAGCCACAACAGCCACTTGCATGATGGCCTTGCAGTAGTCATGGTTTCCACTTGAATATTTAATATTTGTTTGCTCATTTAATTATTTTGTGAATGCTTCGAATATGCTTGTGAATCCATGCTCCCTGCTTATGCCATGTTCATTTTCATCTAGTAAGTGAAATGATTTACTGCTAATGTTATTATTATCATGTTTCATTCTTGTAATAATTTGCGATGCTAGTAATAACGACATGCTCATATGAGTAGTTACGGTTTGATATGAAAGTACTTGTTATATTCATGATCGTCATTATGCCATGCTCATTTGCATCTCGTAGAATAGAAGATTTATCGTTGTTGATGTAATGATGTTAAATGGTTATGTTGCCCATCATGTTTATGTTGATATCATGCTCATATGCATTGTTATTTCATCATGCTTTATTAGGACTCTGCTCAGCACTATTTAAGTTGAACCTGACATTAATCGAACTTGAAAAAATCTGTTGGCTGAGTCATGGTGCCACCGAATCGAGCTAACCAGTGCAGCCACACTTGCCTTATGGGGGGCCCTGATTACATAAAAGTATGACAATAGTGCTCTCTAGTTGGTGCTTTATAAGAGAAGATGGAGACTCAAAATAAAAATAAAAATTACATAAAAGTAAATAAATAGGCCCTTCGCAGAGGGAAGGAGAGAATTGCTAATGTGCCAGAGTTCAAAGCTTAAATTAGAGAGATAAAATATTTTGAGAGGCATGCTTTTCCTGTCAACGAAAACGACTGAGAATTCCCAATATCTTCCATGCTAGACACATCATAGGCGGTTCCCAAACAGAAAGTAAAGTTTATTTCCTTTCCACCATTCTTACACAATCCATGGCTAGCCGTATCCACGGGTGCCCTCCATACCATCACTTTCCAAGGAATCTTGTTTTTATTAATTTTTGATTTCATTGTGGGACTGGGCATCCCTATTACCAGCTACTTTCTCGTGCAATGACAAGTGAATAAACACTCATCGTGAGAATAACACACCTAGCATGGAAAATATTGGCCACCCCCTGCCGCTTCATGAGCGGTACGGGCACACAAAACGGAAAAATTATTTTGAAAATTAGAGTTGGCACACGCAAATTTACTTGGAACGGCATGGAAACACCACATATAGGTAGATATGGTGGACTCATTTGGCACAACTTGGGTTTAAGGAGTTAGGATGCACAAGCAGTATTTCCGCTTAGTACAAATGAAGGCTAGCAAATAGATTGAGAAGCAACCAATCAAAAAGTGAAAACGGTCATAAACATGCATTGAACATAGCTAACACCGAATAATGCACCATAAGTAGGATATAATTTCTTTGCATAACTATTGACTTAACGTGCATGCATAGGGAATCACAAACCTCAACACGAATATTCTTACTAAATCACAATTACTCACTAACATGACTCACATATCATCATTTCCATATCGCAAAACTATTGCAAGGAATCACACTTAAACATCCAATGATCTATATGAAAGTTTTTATTATATCCCTCTTGAATATTCATCACTTAGGGACCAATTTCATATCTTGTGCAAATTACCATTACTATTATCAACTCTCAAAAAGATATAAGTGAAGCATGAGAGTGCAAATATTTCTTCAAAATTTCAATCTTAGCAACTCTCAAAATAATATAAGTGAAGCATGAGAGTTTATTTCTTCAAAATTTAGCCACCGTCGTGCTCAAAAAGATTTAAGTGAAACACTAGAGCAACGGCCTAGCTCAAAGAATTTAAGTGAAGCACATAGAGTATTCTAATAAATTATGATGAATGTGTGGCTCTCTCAAATAGGTGTGTCCAGCAAGGATGATTGTGACAAACTGAAAAGCAAACAAAGCAAAGACTCATATAATACACGATGCTCCAAGCAAAATACATATCATGTGACGAATAAAAATACAGCTGCAAGTAAAATTACCGATGGTTGGTAGAAGAAAGAGGGGATGCCTAGATGCTTGAGTCTTCCTTGAATATTACCTTGGGGTGCCTTGGGAATCCCCAAGCTTAGGCTCTTGCTACTCCTTATTCCTTCATCCATCGTGATCTCACCCAAAACTTGAAAACTTCAATCACACAAAACTCAACAAAACCTTCGTGAGATCCGTTAGTATAACAAAATAAATCACTACTTGAGGTACTATTGCAAACCCATTCATATTTTATTTTTGCATTATACCTACTGTATTCTAACTTCTCCATGGCTTATACCCCCCGATACAATCCATAGTTCCATCAAAACAAGCAAGAAGTGCATCAAAAACAGAATCTGTCAAAAACAGAACAATATGTAGCAACCTACTTAAAACCCATACTTCTGTAACTCTAAAAATTCTGAAAACTTAGGACAACGTGGGCAATTCATATACCAATACTGTGTAAATATTTTAGATTTTTCTGACACTCCAGTACAGAACCAAAATTCCAGCACTGGACACAAAACTTTCTGTTTTCCAAACAACATCAATTATACTATCTTCCAAATCATCCTAAAGGTTTTACTTGGCACAAACACTAATTGAAACATAAAAACTCAATCATAACAGTAGCATAAATGTGAAAACACACCATAACAGAAATAAAAGATAAAAATTTATTTTATTCATTGGGTTGCCTCCCAACAAGCTCTTTCTTTATAGCCATTAAGATAGGCTTTGAGATTTCAATGATGCTCACGTCAAAGACAAGAAGTGAAGCACAAAGAGATCATCATGTAGCATGTGAAAAACACATTTAAGTCTAACATACTTCCTATGCATAGGCATTTCATAAGCAAAGAAATTATCAAGACAAGAAATATCTAGCATATGCAAGGGAGAAGAGTAAAACATTGACGATCTCAGCATAACGAGAGGTAATTTAGTAACATAAAAATTTCTACAACCATATTTTCCTCTCTCATAATAATTACATGTAGGATCATAATCAAATTCAACAATATAGCTATCATATAAAATTTTCTCTCCATGATCCACATGCATAAAATTCTTATAGTCTTCCAAAATAGTGGGATTAACATCAACTAAAGTCATGACCTCTCCAAGCCCACTTTTATCAAAAATTTCATAAGATTGAACACTCTCCAAATATGTGGGATTATTTTTACCTAGAGTTGACACTCTTCTAAACCCACTTTCAATATTATTGCAAACATTATGATCAATAGCATATTCATCATGAGGCTTAAATAAATTTTCAAGATCATAAGAAGCATTATCACCCCAATCATGATCATTGCAATAAGTAGTGGATATAACAAAATTATCATCCCCAAGCTCGTAGTTTTGCATATTATTAGCACAATTGACATTAATAGAATTTATAATAACATTATTGCAATCATGCTTTTCATTGAAGGAGCTATCATGAATCACTTTATAAATTTCTTCTTTCAGCACTTCATCACAATTTTCAGATTCATGATTTTTCAAGCAAAACTTCATAGAGGAAATCAAGTGCACACAACTCACTAGCAATTGGTTCATCATAATTGGGTCTTTTGAAAAGATTAGCAAGTGGATGAGGATCCATATCAATAGATTTTTAGCAAGCGAAGATGCAAGCAAATAGAAGGCACATGGCACACAAGCAAAGATAGAAAACGAGCAAAAAGGCAAACAGAAAATATTTTTGTATTTTTGTAAAAACTGTTTAGAAGTGGGGGAGATGAAAACGAGAGGCAAATGCAAATAAAGTAAATAAAGTAAATGCAAGGAGATGAGAGTTTTATGCGTAGGTACTTGATAGATGTTGATGATCTCTCCCCAGCAACGACGCCAGAAATTCTTCCTACTACTTGTGAGCTGCGTTGGTAATTCCCTGAAGAGGAAGGGAGATGCAGTACAATAGAGATAAGTATTTCCCTCAGTTATGAAACCAAGGTTATCAATCCAGTAGGAGAATCACGCAACACCTCGTTAGCAGCACCTGCACACAAAACAACAAATCCTTGCACCCAACGCAAACAAGGGGTTGTCAATCCCTCGGCGGTAATTGCAAGATTAAATTGTATGTGATAGATAGATAGATTGAAACAAAAATACAAAATAAAATAAATAAAAAAAAGTGCAGCAAGTATTATGAGGGTTTTAGTATATGATTTAGATAGACCCGGGGGCCATAGTTTTCACTAGAGGCTTCTCTCAAGAAAATAGCATATGGTGGGTAAACAAATTACTGTTGGGCAACTGATAGAAAAGCAAATAATCATGATGATATCCAAGGCAATGATCATGTATATAGGCATCACGTCCGAGACAAGTAGACCGACTCCTGCCTGCATCTCCTACTATTACTCCACACATCAACCGCTATCCAGCATGCATCTAGTGTATTAAGTCCATAAAGAACGGAGTAACGCCTTAAGCAAGATGACATGATGTGGACAAAGTAAACTCACGCATGAATAAAACCCATATTTTTACCCTTAATAGCAATGATACATACGTGTCATGTCCCTTTCTGTCACTGGGATTGAGCACCGCAAGATCGAACCCATTACAAAGCACCTCTTCCCATGGCAAGATAAATCAATCTTGTTGGCCAAACCAAATCAATAGATCGGAGAAGAAATACGAAGCTATAATAATCATGCATAAAAGATATCAGAGAAGACTCAATTAGTATTCATGGATAATCTGATCATAAACTCACAATTCATAGGATCCCAACAAACACACCGCAAAAAGTGATTACATTGGATAGAACTCTAAGAACATCAAGGAGAACATTGTATTGAAGATCAAAAAGAGAGAAGAAGCCATCTAGCTACTAACTATAGACCCGAAGATCTGTGGTAAACTACTCACGCATCATCGGAAGGGCAGCAAGGTTGATGTAGAGCCCCTCCGTGATCGAATCCCCTCCGGCGGAGTACCGGAGAAGGCCTCCAGATGGGATCTCTCGAGAACGGAAGCTTGCGGCGGTGGAAAAAGTATTTCGTGGACTGCCCTAACGGTTTCTGATTTTTTGGGAATTTATAGTGGTGGAATTAGGTCAAACGGAGCTGAGGTGGGCCCACGAGGCACCAGGGCGCGCCTGCCCCCCCCAGGCACGCCCTGGTGGCTCGTGGCCAGCTCCTCTAGAGTCTGGTCTTCTCCCGAAGCTTCTAGTGTTGGTATTGTCCAGAAAAAAATCTCCAAAAAGT
This sequence comes from Elymus sibiricus, assembly GCA_039707655.1. Taxonomy (NCBI): domain Eukaryota; kingdom Viridiplantae; phylum Streptophyta; class Magnoliopsida; order Poales; family Poaceae; genus Elymus; species Elymus sibiricus. The sequence goes on along the minus strand of CM077670.1, from coordinate 77,555,306 downwards.
TTCGTGGCATTTGGACTTCGTTTGGTATTGATATTCTGTAAAACCAAAAACAGGCAGAAAACAGCAACTGGCACTGGGCACTAAGTTAATAGGTTAGTCCCAAAAAATGATATATAATTGCTGTAAATGTATATAAAAACATCCAAGATTGATAATATAACAACATGGAACAACCAAAAATTATAGATACGTTGGAGATGTATCAGGCCTCAAGTTCGGATCCGATCCCAACGCCAGAGAACCAGGGGTCTCCCTTGGCCAAACACACCCCCGGCGCAGGCACACCGGAGTTCAACTCTGCAAGATGCCCAAGGATGAATCCGGCAGACCTCTCGCTCTTAAGCGAAACGTTATATCGGATCCAGAAGAAGAGTATCGCGGATGGCCCGTCCTCAGTCCATGAACAGATCGGACTTGAGGCCAACCGCGGGGAATTTTACGTCCCACCCACCACCCACTTAGTAGCCACTGTCGAAGATTTAACTGACATGTTGGACTACGCCTCCGAAGAGGCTGACGACATGGACGAGGATATCGACGTCATGCCTTATATGGCTCCCTCCCTTGCCACTCCCAACACCGGAAAGTGGACCGCCACCTCCACCTACGACGTTTACATGGTCGACACCCCCAAGAAGGATGGCGACGGCCCCGACGAGGAGCCGCCCAAATGCCGATGAAGCCGATCCAGGGTGCGAGGAAAGGGCAAGGAAAACAACACAGACACAAATGGCACCGGAGATAATGACACTCCGGACAACATGGGGGAGCTCGGCGACAACACCACCCCCGTACAGCACCACGACGCTTCTGAAGGGCACGAGGACCAGGGTAACCCTGAGGACCCCGAGGATTGTGAGGACAACAACTACCTCCCTCCCTCCGAAGAGGAGGACAGCCTCGGACCCGAGGATTTCGTCGTCCCCGAGGACCCCCTGGACCAGGAAAGGTTCAAGCAGCAGCTCATAGCCACTGTACGAAGCTTGAAGAAGAAGCAGCAGTAGCTAAAAGCCGAACAAGATACCCTTAATGACAGATGGACGTTCGTCTTAGCAGCCTAAGAGGGCTTCGACAATCAGCGCCAGGATCAATACAAAAGTTACCCACGACGGCGTTTGCTTCCATCATTTGAGGACGAGGCCCTTGAGCCCATACCTCCCAGACGAACTCAGACAAACTAGCCCGACCGCCCCCCTCGAGGACGAGACAGGGCGGCTGGAGAAGCTGAATACCCAGCCGAGCCCCCTCACCGAGCGGGCAAGGAGCCGGTTCAACTGGACGACCCATATGATCTGCGGCACAACCTAAACGCCAGAGGGATACAGTCAAGATCCATTTATGGATCCAGAGGACACATGCCCGCTGGACGGGACGGATACCAAGCTTGGCGCGACAGGAATGATAGAGCCTATGAGCAGCACCGTGCTCGGATGATAACCGATCTCCGGCACGACGTGGCCCGGGTCAGGGGCGCCGCACACCCAATGTGTTTCACATATGAGGTGATGCAGCATCAGTTCCCCGAGGGGTTTAAACCCGTAAACATAGAGGAGTATGATGAGACAACTGACCCAGCCGTGTGTATTGAAGATTTTCTTCTCCACATTCATATGGCCCGAGGAGATGCCTCCATGCCATTAAATATCTGCCATTAAAACTTAAAGGACCGGCAAGGCACTGGTTGAATAGCCTACCCGAAAACTCCATTGGGAGCTGGGAGGTGCTCGAGGACACATTCCGAGCCAACTTTCAAGGCACCTATGTTCGGCCGCCGGATGCCGACGACCTGAGCCACGTCGTTCAACAGCCCGGGGAGTCAGCCCGGCAATTCTGGAATCGGTTCTTGACTAAGAAGAACCAGATCGTTGACTGTCCGGACACTGAGGCAATTGCCGCATTCAAGCACAGTATTCGGGACGAATGGCTCGCTCGCCAGCTCGGCCAAGATAAGCCGAGAACAATGTCGGCCCTCACCTCCCTAATGACCCGCTTTTGCGCGGTGAGGATAGTTGGTTAGCTCGTAGAAGCAACCATCCCGACGACCCCGGCACCTCAGAAGCCCGGGATGGGAACGGTAAACACTGATGCAACAAGAATAATAAGCGCCGGCACACAAACAACGACAGTGAAGCCGATAACGCGGCAGTAAACTCCGGGTTCAGCAGCTCAAAACCAGAACCGCGTAAAAAGCCCTCTAAAGGGAACCGGGATGGCCTGAATACATTGGACAGAATCCTAGACAGGCCCTGCCAGATCCACGGTACCCCAGACAAGCCTGCCAACCACACCAATCATAACTGTTGGGTAATCAAGCAGGCCGGCAAGCTTACAGCCGAGGAACAGGGCAAGGGCCCCCGCAGCAAGGACGATGACGAACCTCGCGGGCTGAACAACGAAGGCCAAAAGCAGTTCCCTCCCGAGGTAAAAACCATGAACATGATTTACGTCACGCATATACCCAAGAAGGAGCGAAAATGTGCACTTCGGGATGTCTATGCCCTAGAGCCAGTGGCCCCGAAATACAACCCATGGTCGGCTTGTCCGATCACCTTCGACCGCCGAGACCATCCGACCAGCATCCGTCACCGAGGAATGGCGGCTCTGGTGCTCGACCCCATCGTGGATGGATACCACCTCACTAGAGTCCTTATGGATGGAGGCAGCAGCCTCAATCTGATTTATTCAGATACTGTGAGGAAGATGGGAATCGATCCGTCAAGGATCAAACCCAGCAACACCACCTTTAAAGGTGTGATCCCAGGCATCGAGGCACGCTGTTCGGGAACCGTTACCTTGGAAGTGGTCTTCGGTTCGCCCGACAACTTCCGAAGCAAAGATTTAATCTTCGACATTGTCCCTTTCCGCAGTGGTTATCACGTCCTCCTCGGCCGAACGGCGTTCACCCGCTTTAATGCTGTCCCGCACTACGCATATCTGAAGCTCAAGATGCCAGGACCGAAGGGTGTCATTACCGTCAATGGTAACACCGAGCGCTCGCTCCCAATGGAGGAACACATAGCGGCCTTAGCCGCCGAAGTCCAGGCCGCCGAAGAGGCGTCGAAGGCCCAGTCTACCATCAAGGCACTGGACTCACGCAAACGCGCCCGAGCCACGGCCTCGGTCCCGGAGCACTCCCGCGCTCACCCTAAATAGGGATACGCGCCCCACAGCGCGGCCTACCCAACCGTGAAATACGTACCTCGGGTGCACAACTTCGCGCTCAAAATTCCATGGGCAGCTGTGGGGGCAAACGACTCAAGGGCCGAGAGCTCGGTTCAACCGAGCCACGGCCAAAGATGTTCTCGGAACACTACTAAATAACATGCACCATCTAGGGCCTGACCGGCATCAAGCCGGTACCCCGCGGCAACTTCTCAAAACCCTTTCACAAGGGCTCGTACGCCGAACATTATTACTTCCGCCAAGCATACAATCGACGACTTCAATAACACATAAGCATCATAAAAGAGCGAAGGCGCAGACGTGCGGCAGGGCGCAGTAGGGACGTCAAACCTCTCATGAAGGCCCTGTTTAAACCTTTCCTCTGATGTGTTTATTTCTTAAAGTATCTGTAAAAGTTACTTCGGCAGTTCGGATTGTACGGATAGACGTCACAAATTCAAAGGAAATACTAACCATTTTTCTCCGGTCATACTGCAGTCAATTATGTTGCGTATTTCTTTCTCCTTTCTAGGCCGAAGTAAACTATTATGATACATTCCTTTTTTAGATGTGATCGGCTAATAGACCGGGGGCTCAACCATAAATCTTGCCCCAAACATCATTCTGGCACCAATTTCATTACATGTGCTCGGCGTCATGGATATTGCATTATATGAATCAGTTCCGAATTATGTCTTTGGTCAATGGTTAGGTTGCCCAGCTCCTGTGCTTGCCCTCTTACGTTCCGCATTGTTCGGCTAGGAGGGTAAAGGGAGAACCACTGCGATTGCACTTCTAGCTAGCCTGGTTAAGTACCTCAGTGGAGAAAGCCGAAAACCAACTGTCATAATAAGCGAGAACTGGTCGGCGATCCGATGACAAGTGTTAAACTAAAAATCGATGGAGGTTAGTCCGTGTCAAACGAAGGGTTCGTTGTTACAGGAAACAAGTGATAATGGTATCAACCTCGGCACGTCTGGATATCACACATACTGGGGGCTAGTCACTAGCCCCCGCAGTCAAGCTCCTATGGCTAAGTGAAAGCAATAAAGCCGCATAGTCCGATTGCCTTGTTTTCCTTACACACAACCGCCCCGGGGCACCGAGACGTCGGCTAAGGGTTAAGGTGTTCGGGAGAAACACGCCATGCAGTATCTGCAAGGGGGTTGAAGCCGACGACTGGTAACTTTCAGTTTAAAACGGCCGCACAGGAGTCAAAATAAAAACACAAAGGCATTATATTTATAGCCGACCAGTTGCATTTTAACAGCACAAAAGTTTTAGCTCCTCGGATACAAGGAAAAATAAAGTTCATTCATAAATTACATCTTTTGAGCACTGGGCCTCTATCGGCCGAGCACCATCCATCACGATGGGAAAGTACTGCTCGGGGCGCCTATGCTCCTTCCCAGGGGGCGGAGGTCCGGTGGCCACCTCAGCTGGCTTGATCTTTGGCCAGTGCACCATGGTCTTGCCGAAGGCCAGCCGAGCTCCCTCAATGCATACGGAGCGCTTCCAGGCATCAATCCGGGGCGTGGCATCATACAGCTTCTGCACTAAGCTGAAATAGTTGCTCGGCAGCGGCTTCGAAGGCCATAGCTTGATGCAGGGGTCCTTCATCGCCGGCTCCGCCATCTGATGCAACTCCATCAACTGCTTCATCTGGTTGTTGAGGAGGGGAGGGTGTTCGGGCGCTTGAAACTGCGCCCAAAACAGCCTCTGCTCGGCACGACCCTCCTGGGTTGCAAAGAACCTAGCTGCATACGATGCACTCCTCGGGAGATCCGCAAAGGCGCCTGGGGAACGCCACATTCGCGTGAGCAAAGCGAACCTATTACCACCAAAGATACTTTGCAGTAAGTATGGCTTACCATCCGCAATAAGTCTAACTTGGAGGAGCTCCTCCTGGTAGCCTCGCACCTCCGTCCGCGCTTCCTTAGCCGCCGATCCCAGTGAGGTTAGCTCGGCCGCCTGATACTTATTCTTCTGCTCAAGGACCTCACACTTTGTGACGGCATCCTTGAGCTCTTGCTGCACTTCAGACACTCTAGCCTTGTGCTTCTCGCTAGCGGTTTTCACCATAGCCAGTTCGGCCGCTGCCTGTTCGGCCGCAGCCTTCTGCTCCACGGCCTCCTGCTGAGCTTTCCTCAGCTCGACCTTGAGGTTCTCGACCTCCACGACGGCAACTGCAGAAAAGTCCATCGCACCCAGTTTAGGTTAACCTCTTCAAACCTTACTAAAGCCGATGTAGTAAAACAGTTTAGTTCAGACTTGCCTTGTGCCTCGTCGAACCGGTTATTCAGCAGGCCGAGGTCGTCCTCGGAACTCTTGAGCTTCTGATTCAGCTCGGCCAACTCCTCGGCGTTGGCAGCTGTCGCCAAGGATGACGCCTGCACATTAGACTCAGCACATCAGACTCCCGAGTTATCAATTTTTGATCCTCTGACCGGCTTTTGTCAATCCAGTCAGAGTCTCGGGGGCTACTGCTCATTCTACTATCATCTATACATCAAATCTATTCGACCCCTGCCGAAGTTTTTTCAAACTTATCCAGGGCTCGGGGGCTACTGTGTATGAGGTTACATATTCATATAAAAGAATTTTTCTAAGGAAAAGGCATTACATGGCCTACCTTGAAGCCTGTGAGAAGGCCGCTGAAGGCCTCCTTCAGTCCGTTGTCCATGGACCAAAGACTTTGCAACACCGCGCCCATAAGAGCATGGTGCTCTTCGGTGATAGAGGAGCTGGTTAAAGCTTCCTCCATCTCGTCCGGCCACCCGGTCGAAATCCGCTCTGGAACGGGCAGGGGTGGCAGGGGCACCTTGGCTCCTCCTTCTGAGGAGACCGGAATGGTTGGCTCCGGGTGCCTTAACGGCTCCGGAGCCACTCTCGGGGAGAGCTCGGATGGTCCGGGCTCCCCCTCTTCGTTCACCAGAAGGGTTCTCCCCTCCTGGTCTTCGGTGGCTGAGGTATGCACCTCGGCCATAACAGTGTCGCCCCCCTCCCCCTGTGTGCGGCACGGGAGGGGTCCTCCTTGACAAAACCTCCTCGACCTCCTCGACGATCGGAGGAGGCAAGGCACGTGACTCGGTCCCCCTCTCCGCCAGTGCGGCCAGTGGAGAATCCCCCTCCGAGACTCGATCGATAGGGAGGTCGCGCAGCGGGCTGCAATGTTAGAAGCACGATCAATAGCAGACTTAGTTCGGCTAAAAATGCATAGGTGTATCTTAGGATACGTACCTTTCGGCCTGCGGTTTGATCCTGGGGGCCCGCCGAGGAACCTCTTCGGAGGCCTCGGAGTCCTTGGCAGAGGCCGAGCTGTTGTTGGACAGAGCCACCTTGGCCTTGCACAGTTTTTTAGGGACAGGTGGAAGCTGATCCTCCTTGGCGTCCTCGGACACCGCCTTCTTCCTTGTTCGGGAGGAATCGCTTTCCTCCCCATCCTCTCCCTGCTCCTTCTCCTCCTCTAAGGTGGAAGGGGCTAGGGTGTCCCCGGATCTAGTGTCCGGGGGTCCTCGGGAATGGAGGCCCTCTCTGGCCTCCTTCTTCTTTTCCTTCTTCTTCTTCTTCTTCTCCGGGGCCTCGTACGGCTCCTAGGCCAACATGGCCGTCAACAAGGCCGTCCTGGGGCCCTCGGGCAGCGGGGTCAGGCTGTCGATTCGCTCGGCCTTCTTCAGCCAGCTCTGTGGATGAGAAATAAGAGAGTTGAGTACTTTGTCAAAAGAGAACAATCCGAATACAAGAGTAAAACGTATCATACCTCATGAGGGGGTTTGCGGCGTCAAGGCCGATGTCTTCCTCCATGGCTGGCCAGTCCTTCTGCGGCTTGAACAACTCCTTCCACAGCTGAGCGTGGGAAGTGCGGTAGAAGCTGAGCACGGTAGCAGGGTCTTCGGGCTTGTAGGCCCACATGGGGAAGGCCCGGTCTTGAAAGGGGAGGATGCGGCGGCAGACCATGATCTGGATCACGTTGGGAAGCTCAACCCCCCGCTCTATCATCTTGGATATTCGGCTCTGCAGGAATGCCACCTCCGGATCTGAAGGCGGGGATCGCCCCCCAATCCGCGTTCCGCGGCTCTGTGATGTAGAACCATTCCTTCTGCCAGATCTCGACGGTTTCGATGAAAGTGCCCTCTGGCCACTCAACCCAGGGAGCTTGCTGACCATCGCCCCCCCCCCCCCCGCAGTCCGCCTACTGGCTATCAATGATCTTCAGCTTGACGTTGAAAAATTTCAGCCACAGACCAAAGTGTGGCCGGACCTGAAGAAAGGCCTCACAGATGATGATGAAGGCCGAGATGTGCAGAAAAGAGTTTGGGGAAAGATCGTGGAAATCGAGCCCATAGAAAAACATCAGGCCCCTGATGAAGGGGTGGAGGGGAAAGCCTAATCCTCAGATGAAATGGGGGAGGAACACCACCCTCTCGCCGGGCCTCGGCGTGGGGATGACTTGACCTGCCTCTGGAGCGCGGTGAGCGACGTCGGCGGGAAGGTAACCCGCGTTCTTCAGCTCTAGGATGGCGCTCTCGGTGACGATGGAGGCCTCCCACTTGCCCTTAGACCCGGAGCCGGCCATGGCTGGATTGAGTGGGTGGCCGGAGAGGTTCTTGGAAGGGAGAACAGATCTGGGTGCTAGAGCTCATGAGATTAGGAGGGCAACGGCGATGGAGGAAGTGAGAGCGTGCGAAGGGAATGGTGGCTGCTCCCCTTTTATGGGCTACTGTAAAACCAAGGGTCCTTTTATTGCGCGATAGGCCTCGCCGCTTCCCCGTATAATCGTGCCATTATGCGCGCATGGGATAGCCCGAATCATTGATCATATCCCTTAAAAACAGGGCACGATCTCCATATCGATGGGACGCGCCAATGGAGGAACCGCCTCGAACCGCGAATTGAGTTTTCATAACCAACTCGTGGTCGTGGCAGGTCGTGACCCTTCGGCAAAAGTTGTCAGATGGGGTCACTGTTCACACCTATGCGACTAGCCTTCGGGGCTAAGTTATTGACACACTTCGGAGACCGAAGCATAATTCGGGGAACATACGGCTGGGCAACTCTTGAGGACTTGATTCAGAGGGGTCGCAGGCTTGACACAAGTACCACAGAAGGGAAGGAACTGGTCCACAAAGCCGATGGTGTTCGGTATATATATCGGCTTCGAAGACTAGTTCAGGGGCTACTGAGGGTGTCCCGGACTAGGGGGTACTCGGGCTGCCGGCCTATCTCTCATGGGCCGGACTAATGGGCCGCTCCTAACTCATCGAAGGAAGGCTGGATTGCAGGCGACCCCGTGCACCAGAAGGAAACCTCCAAAGACTTGGCGTCTCCTCCAAGTGATGTTTAGCGTAGCCGGCGTGTTTATCCCCTGATGACAACCGACCCTATGTAACCCTAGCCCCCCCTGGTGTCTATATAAACCAGAGTGTTAGTCCGCAGAGAAGGGAGAGAGAACCATTATCATCATACCCACCTAGGGTTTAGTCCATCCGATCTCGAGGTAGATCAACTCTGTAATCATCATACAAACACATCAATACAATCAAGCAGGACGTAGGGTTTTACCTCTTCGAGAGGGCCCAAACCTGGGTAATCGCTGTCTCTACGTTCCTTGTTATCCATTGACTCCAAGATCCACAGTTCGGACCTCCTACCCGAGATCTGCCGGTTTTGGTACCGACATTGGTGCTTTCATTGAGAGCTCCGCTGTTGGGTCATCAAGGATCAATGGCTCGCCTAGTCATCAGCGACGGCATCCGTAGCGGGGACGTCTTCGTCCCTGGCCAGCTTTTCGCGTTTGGCAGCATCGTGCTGCACGCCAACCCGACTGGTCACCTTGACCAGATCGACAGCTTCGCACCTGAGCAGGAGATCAGGTTTGGTAACCTAGAGTACGTCGCCGACTCTGGGGGCGATCTGATCCTTACTAGGTTCCCAGCTTTACCTGAGGAGCCTAACAATCGCGAGGCTTTAACTTTGGATCTTCTCCCCGGCCCCGTCTCCGGGCCGGCCCTCAGTTCGGATCTGGCCTCGAGTTCGGATCCGATCCCGGCGCTAGAGAACCAGGGGTCGCCCCTGGCCGAACACACCCCCGGTGCGGGCACACCGGAGTTCAACTCCGAAGGATGCCCAAGGATGAATCCGGCGGACCTCTCGCTCTTAAGCGAGATGTTAGATCGGAACCAGAAGGTGAGTATCGCGGATGGCCCGTCCTCAGTCCATGAACAGATCAGACTTGAGGCCAACCACGGGGAATTTTACGTCCCACCCACCACCCACTTAGTAGCCACTGTCGAAGATTTAACCGACATGTTGGACTACGCCTCCGAGGAGGTTGACGATATGGATGAGGATATCGACGTCATGCCTTATATGGCTCCCTCCCTTGACACTCCCAACACCGGAAAGTGGACGGCCACCTCCACCTACGACGTTGACATGGTCGACACCCCCAAGAAGGATGGCGACGACCCCGACGAGGAACTGCCCAAACGCCGACGAAGGAGATCCAGGGGGCGAGGAAAGGGCAAGGAAAACAACACAGACACAAACGGCACCGGACATAATGACACTCCGGACAACATAGGGGAGCTCGGCGACAACACCACCCCCTAACAGCACCACGACGCTTCTGAAGGGCACGAGGACCAGGGTAACCCTGAGGACCCCGAGGATTCCGAGGACATCAAATACCTCCCTCCTTCCGAAGAGGAGGACAGCCTCGGACCCGAGGATTTTGTCGTGCCCGAGGACCCCCTGGACCAGGAAAGGTTCAAGCAGCAGCTCATAGCCACTGCCCGAAGCTTGAAGAAGATGCAGCAACAGCTAAAAGCCGAACAAGATACCCTTAATGATAGATGGACGTTGGTCTTAGCAGCCGAAGAGGGCTTCGACAATCAGCGCCAGGATCAATACAGAAGTTACCCACGACGGCGTTTTCTTCCGTCATTTGAGGACGGGGCCCTTGAGCCCATACCTCCCAGACGAACTCAGACAAGCCAACCCGACCGCCCCCCTCGAGGACGAGACAGGACGGCTGGAGAAGCCGAATACCCACCTGCGCCCCCTCTTCGGGCGGGCAAGGAGCCGGTTCAACCGGATGACCCATATGATCTGCGGCACAACCTAAACGTGAAAGCACATTTGCTCCCTTGGTAGTTTTGGTAATTTGTAACAACATATATCTCATTGAACTAATGTCCATTCAAGATAAAGATTTCATGATGTTCAATGATTGGCATGGCAAGGACTAGATATGTGGACCCCTCAAAATGCTAAGGACATGGATTGGCAAAAGCTCAAGACTCTACATTTTTTGTTAAGTGATCCAAGATCAAATTGAGTCCATAGGACAGCCAATACTATTAAAAGGGGATGAGGTGTTGCTTAATGGTCTTTTTGCTCAAATGCTTAGTGATAGTGCTCCAAAACCCTCAACCACTTTCTCCATCCAAATATGTCCAAAACCTACATTCCAACTTGGCCCCACCAAAAATTCCTATCCGGAGCCACCGAGTTCATCTGGACTTAGCCACTGCCAAAACCCTAACAAATCGGATCCACCGATATGGATCTTGGTCCCACCGATATGGCCTTGCCAACTCTCTGTAATCGTTTGCAATTACTTCGGTCCCACCGAGATTTGCAAATTGGTCTCACCAAGATGGCTTGCCAACTCTCTGTTGCCTTATTGCTTCACTTCGGTCCCACCGAGTTGATGCAATCGGTGCCACCGAGATGAGGTTTGCCCTAACCATTGCACACCGGTCCATTCGAGTTGTTCCAATTGGTCCCACTGATATTCCTAACGTTCATATCTTTTACACAGGTCGGTGCCACCGAGATTTATTATCGGTGCCACCGAGTTGGGTCAAAAGTGTGTAACGGTTGGATTTTGTGTGGAGGCTATATATACCCCTCCACCCCCTCTTCCTAAGCGAAGAGAGCCATCAGAACATGCCTACACTTCCACCATACATTTTCTGAGAGATAACGACCTACTCATGTGTTGAGATCAAGACATTCCAATCCAACCATTTGAACCTTGATTTCTAGCCTTTCCCAAGTTGCTTTCCACACAAATCCTTCTTCCACCATAGCCAAATCTGTGAGGAGTTGTTTGAGTGTTGGGGAGACTATCATTTGAAGCACAAGAGCAAGGAGTTCATCAACAACACACCGTCTATTACCTTTTGGAGAGTGGTGTCTCCTAGATTGGATAGGTGTCAATTTGGAGCCTCCGACATGATGTGGAGTTGAACCAAGGAGTTTGTAAGGGCAAGGAGATCGCCTACTTCATGAAGATCTACCCCGAGTGAGGCTAGTCCTTCGTGGACGTAAGCCATGGTGTAATAGGCAAGGTTGCTTCTTCGTGGACCCTTTGTGGGTGGAGCCCTCCGTGGACTTGCGCAGCCGTTACCCTTCGTGGGTTGAAGCCTCCATCAATGTGGACGTACGATAGCACCACCTATTGGAACCACGCCAAAAATCACCGTGTCTTCATTGCGTTTGAAATCTCCGATCCCCTCCTTTACTTACATGTGGAATTGTTTACTTTCCACTGCCACACTCTTAGAATTGCATGTGTAGGATGATGCTTGACTTGTCATACTTGCTAAAATCTGCCCACAACTGAAATTGGGAAAAGGGTAGATTTTTATTTGGTCAAGTAGTCTAATCATCCCCCCTCTAGACATACTTTCGATCCTACAAGTGGTATCAGAGCTTTGGTCTCCATTGCCTTTGTTTCACAACCTAGGAGAGTATGGCGTCTAGTGAGGGTAATTATCACCATAGAGGTCCATATTTTGATGGTACAAACTTTGCTAGTTGGAAACATAAGATGAAAATGCATATTCTTGGTCATAACCCCGCTGTTTGGGCTGTTGTTCGTGTTGGCTTGCAAGGTGAATTCTTGGAGGATGGCAAGGAATTGGATCGTGAAGCAACCACGGAAGAATTGAAGATGTTGCAATACAATGCTCAAGCTTGTGACAATCTCTTCAACAGTTTGTGTCCCGAGGAATTCAACAAAATCAGCCGCCTCAAGAATGCAAAGGAAATTTGGGATACTTTGGTTGATATGCATGAGGGTACCGAGTCCGTCAAGGAATCTAAGTTGGATGTGCTTCAAAGTCAACTTCACAAGTTCAAGATGAAGGATGGTGAAGGAGTCGCTCAAATGTACTCTAGGCTTGCTCTCATCACAAATGAGATTACCGGCTTAGGAAGTGAAGAGATGACCGACAAATTCATCATCAAGAAGATCCTTAGAGCTTTGGATGGAAAATATGATACCGTTTGCACATTGATCCAAATAATGCCAAATTACAAAGATCTCAAGCCCACGGAAGTCATTGGAAGGATTGTTGCTCATGAAATGTCACTCAAGGACAAAGAGGAGCTACAGAACAAATCAAGTGGTGCTTACAAAGCCTCAACCGATGCTCCCACAACTTCAAGCAACAAGCTAGTATCCAATGAAGAGATAAGCCTAATGGTGAAAAGATTCAACAAGTTCTACAAGAACAAAGGGAAAGAAAGAAGCTCTAGCTCAAAACACTATGAGAGAAGATCATCAAGTCGTGACCGAAATTGCTACAATTGTGGAAAACCCGGACACTACTCCAACGAGTGTACGGCTCCCTACAAGAAAAGAGACGAATTAGCAAGAGGAAGACATAGAAGAGATGAATCACCTCATAAGGAGAGAAGGAGTAGAGATGATCATTATGAACGAAGACCCTCTCGAAGAAGCAAGGATTCGGAAAGGAAGGACAAGTCATCAAAGAGCTACACAAGAAGAAGACATCAAGCTCATGTTGGTGAATGGATTTCCGGCTCCGACTCCGACAACCACTCTGAGAGAAGCTATCACTCCAACTCTGACTATAGTCATGATGAAGGTGTTGTCAGACTTGCTCTTGTGTCATCCAACTCCCATGATCTATTTGACTCACCAAATGAAGGAATTGGAAGATGCTTCATGGTAAAAGGCCCCAAGGTATCACACCCCGAATACATTGACTTCAATAGTGATGAGGATGATTTGCTTGGTGATGATGATTTACTTGTTGATAAGGCTAGTGATGTGAGCTATAATGAAAATGCTAGTAATCATGATAGTCAAGAGGAAACGAATGACAATGCTATGAAGGAGATTGAGCGTCTAACTAAAGAACTAAATGCTCTTAAGTTAGCTCATGAAACAACTCAAGAGGATCATAAAGAACTTCTAAGAACTCATGAGAAGCTACGCTTTGAGCAGCTAAATTTAGAGTAAGAGCATGAGTTTCTTAAAGCTATCAATGATGATCTTCGAAAGAAGAGTTCTTCATATCTTGCCAAATGTTTACTCTTGTCTACCTTTATGCCACAAGTTAAACCTAAGCAAACTAGTAACAAGGGTAAATAGGGTTCTACCTCTAGTAACAATGCTATATCCAATGTTGTTGCTTCTAGTAGTTCTATTGATTCCACTAATGATTCTCTTAGCCAAGTTACACTTGAGAAAGAAAACAATCTATTGAAAGGAATTATAGAAAAAGGTGTCTACAAGAGCCTTGCCGGGAGTAAGCAGTTTGAGGAAATTGTACACAAGCAAGGAAGGCACCGGAAGAACCAAGGTGTTGGTTTTGAACGAAAGTTCAATGCCAATGGAGTTGAGTCGGAAGAAGATCAATACCCCAAGACAAAGTTTGTTCCTCAATAAGAGAAGTACGATCCTACTTCCTGCAAGGGAACACAAGCTCAAGAAGATCTTCCACCACAAGACCACAAGCTAAAAGGCAAGGACAAGCTTCAAGAAGAGATTGACTCATTTGAAGAAGCACCTCAAGCCTTGGTCAAGTGGGTTCCCAAGACTTCATCAAGTTCTACTTCATCAAGTGCTACTACAACTCCAAGGATTCCCATCAAGTTGATGTGGGTCCAAAAGAAGAAGAACTAGAGAGTTCTTGAGAGTGACTCCGCCAACAAACTTCACTCACATTCACTTATGGCAAGAACTTGTGCAATCAACTTCCACATCTTGCACTAGTTCATGGAGTCACAAACCCTCTTGTTGGTAAGGCAAGGGACAAGGTAGTCATTGCATTCATGGACATCATTATATGTGCATTTCACTCTATGTCTATGGATATTCTTGTATGTTCCTTGTGTGGGATTAACCCATGTAGGTATTGAAAGCACAAAACACCAAAGGATTGCTCCCAACTCTTGATGGTCTACATCAAAATTGAGCATCCACATCTTCAACATCTATATGAAGTCATCATCGACAAAACCCAAGGTTAGTTCATCCCTCTTTGGGGGGATATCACATCTAGGGAGAGCTTTGCTCTAGGACTTGAGCTAAAGCAACTCTAATGGTGTGAACACGTCAATGCTTTATGTAAAAGTGGCAACCCCACTTGTGCTTAAACGATGAGTATGACCTATGATCAAATGTTCTCATTTGACTCCTAAGTCAATATACTCATATATAGATGACCTAGTGTCGGGGTAAAAACCGGCAGACCTCGGGGTAGGCGGTCCCGACCTGTGGATCTCGGATCGGTGGTAACAAAGATGATGGAGACGATGTTTACCCAGGTTCGGGCCCTCTTGATGGAGGTAAAACCCTACGTCCTGCTTCTGTTTATATTGATGGAGATGTATCGAGTACAGAGTTAATCTACCTCAAGATCGTAATATGTGTCTAACTTCTAGGGCTAGGTGAGCAATATTGCGTTGTTCCCTCTATGGGGTAAACCCTATGGCTTATATACACGCCAGGGAGGGTACCTAGGGTGGTAGGTATCTAGGAGTAAAGCGGCTGGACAAATCTTGAAGTGTACTACAAGTCTCCGGTAGAGACAGCCTTGATCACGTCTCCCATGTGTGGCCTCCGGAGCCCATCTTGATCACGTACGGGGGCATATCGGCCCAACCGAGGAGATGGGCCGGCTAGGTTAGCACCCCCTAATCCAGGACACCGTCAGTAGCCCCCGAACTGGTCTTCTATGCCGAGGACGACATTCAACAATCATCTCCTCGGATCCGGAGTCCTCGGCTTGACAGACGAGTTCCACTCCACATTTCGGATTCTCTTAACGGAGCATCAATATCCGTGGTCCAACCGAGCTCATACCCTGCCCGAAGTGGATAGATATCTTAGCCTTGAAGGCTTGTTGTTCAGGTATGAATGATCCAATCCGGCCTGACAACTTTATCGGGGAGGCTTGTCCTACGACTGGTTGAACAGTTACTGCTTCCCCCTCAAATCGTGGTTCGAGGCAGCCTTTTTACCGGCACGTCCCTTCGAGGCAGAGATCGTGCGCGCTTTCTTAGGGATATCATCAAGATTTTGTTTCCCCCCATATGCTTTAACGGCATTTTTGATAGCAACCGAGAATTTATCGGCGCTGCGGGCGGGACTCTTGGCCTTTCATAGGCCTATAAGAGCAAAGGGGAGAACAACGCGATAGCCCACGCTCCCATTCTTCCCCACTGTTGCCTCGTCTAGCTCCAGCGCCCAGATCCAACCAGCGCGCCTTTCCCTTTCGCGAGCCCAACTCCTTAACCAACCATGGCCGACACCCTCAAGGGACACTGGGGCGGCTCCATCGTGACAGCTGCGACCATCGCCGAGCTGCGCGACGCGGGGTATCTGGCTCCCCCAAGAAGCTCAAGTCCTGGAAGGAGAAGGGCGTCGCTTGGGGGAAGCCAGAAGAGGTGGAGACCCTGATCGACAGGATTCTGTGGTGGTCCACAACGGGAAAGGTTGAGCTGGCTGACGTCATCAATGTCATGCTCAACCGCCGCATACTTCCTCTCCAACTTCAGGCTACCCCGATGTGGGCACAAAAGCCCGAGGACATGGACACCATCACCTCCTTCTTCCGCTCCACCTTGGCAGCCATGTGGTCAAGGCTCATGAAGCTGGCCAAGGACAAGATCCCCAAGGAAGGGAGGACCGCGACCTCGAACACGGCTATGAGGCCCCCCCGGTGAGTGGTTCCGCCCTTCAATCTTTGTTTTCTGCTCATTGCACTAAGGAGCAAAGTTCTTACTTGAATCGTCATGTTTTGACATTTTGCAAAAGTGGCTGGCCTGGGTACAAGGGGTACGATGCCCGGCCCCACTGCCAGAGCAGCCCCCAACTCCCTTGCTCTCAGCGCTTTTGACCGAGGAGCCGCATGTGGTGGCCTCCAAAGGGACGAAGTCCCAGACGGGGAGGTCAAGTGCTCGGACCCGGGGGACTTCGGTCACCCGGTCAGAAGAGACCCACACCTCCGCCGCTCAAGACGACGGCACCGAGGATGGTGAGGAGGAGGAGGAGGTTCCCCCTCCGAAGGGGAAGAGGTCGGCGTTAGAAGACGCTGACGCGGACATGCCGCCAAAGGGCCCAAAGAGGCCGAGGCGAGCCTCATCCGAGGCCGCCAACAAGTCATCGGAGAGAGCCGAGCTTTCCGGTGACTCAGCAGAAGACCTCCTCGCTACGGGGAGGAAGAAACCGACACCCCGAGGGTAAGCGCTTGTCCTTGTCTTCCTTACTTGAGTCATTTTTTCAGCAAGGGGAATCTTACAGAAGCGGCTTTTCACATGTAGCCCGCCGAGGGTAATTCCCAGCAGTTCTTCGAGCGGGCTGCCGTCCGCCAGCGGGACTCCAGAGCCCGCCGCTTCTCCCCGAAGCATGACGGACTAGGGGAGGCAACATCCACCCTGGTCCTCGACGTCAACTTGACGGGGGCCGACGAGGTGGCGATCATGGCCGAGGTCAATACCTTGGCCCACCAAGACCTGGGGACGGAGCGCCACGAGGTCTTCGAAGAAGGGCTGGGCTAGCCATTGGCCCAGCCGGCATCTACCTCAGCTCCACTATCCCAGGCGGAGGCTGCTCGGCTAGATGCACCCGAGGTCATCCCTCCACCCCAAACCACTGCCCAAGGGCAGGCCGGCGCGGGGTGGACCGAGGAGATGGAGGACCCCCTAAAGGGCTCTTCCATCAAGGAGGAGCACCGTGCCTTGATAGGCATGGCGCTGCAAGGCTACCGGTCCGCAGGGGCCGGCCTGCACGAGGTTTTTAAGAACCTCGTAGCAGGTTTCGAGGTACGCCTTCTGCGCTTTCAATTTGTTTATTTAAGCTGTTTGTTTTATGAATTTTGTTCGAGGACGTAAAAATACAGCCTGCTAAACGGCTTAGTGAGTGAGTAGCCCCCGGGCCCGAAGTCGGTTTCAAGAAACCGGCATCGGGGTCGCTTGATTAAGTAGGAGCTCGTTGAGTAGCCCCTAAGACGCTGCTCGAGGCAGCCGTGCTGGAGCTTGTTTAATTATTCCCTTTATAATGAGGATATGTTTTGTTCCAGGTTTCAACCTCGGTTCCGGACTCCGTCTCCAAAGAGATGGCGGAGATGAACCAGAAACTTGAGCAATCTCAAGGTAAGCAAGTTTAGACTTGCCTTGTACTTTGGATAAAGAGGTATAATGTATGTTAAAGAACACAACTAAGGCCGAACTGTGTTGACAGCGGAGCTAGAGACGCTCAAGGCCGAGCTCGAAAGGGCTCGGAAGGAGGTGCGGCAGCAGGAGGCTGGTGCCGCCGCGGCCGAGAAGGCCCAGGCCGCCGAGAAGGCAGCCGAGGAGAAGCACCAGGCACGGGTGCTAGAGGACGAGGAGGCCCTGAAGGGCGTGTTCAAGGCACGTGACAAACTTCAGGAGGAGGGGCAACAAACGAAAGAGGAGCTTGAGAAGCTTCAGCATGCCCACTCCGAGCTCAAGACCTCGGCCCGAGCTGACCGCAAAGTGCTCCAGCAGGTGGAGCAAATCGCCTCGGGTAAGATATATTTGCTGCAGTGTACGTTTGGCAGCAAAGGGTGTGTCGAGCTCACCCAGTTATGGCATTTCGCAGAGGTCTTTGCTGATCTCCCACAGGGCGCGGCGGACACGGTGGCCTACTTCGGCCAGCTGGCGGGCCACGAGGCGGAGAAGGCCTTCTGGGGGCAGTGTCCAGGGTCGCCGTCCGCGCAGCTGCTGAATCACCGAGTGAAGCAGCTGGTAGAGCTGTTTCACATGACGAGACCAGCGCTCCAAGACCTCTGCATCGCGCTGTGGCCTGGTGAAGCCATGCCGAAGAGTCTCTTCGGCCTTACGGCCCGTCTCCGGGATGCCGTGCCCTGCGTGCATCGCTGGAAAAGGTCCGCGTGCTTCGAAGGGGCGCGGAGGGCGTATGCTTGCGTGAAGACTCACTTCCGCAAGGTGGATGCGGAGACGTGTGCCGCGGGCCCTCCCGCTGACAAGCCGCGGACCGCCGAGCAATTCTTCCCCAAGGTGGAGGCGGGAGCTCGGACCACAGAAGCCATGTGTCCCAAAGACACTCTGTATTTTTAGGTAGTACTTCGGAATGCCGAAGTTTATGTTGTACAAAACTTGATCTTTTGGATGTAATGAAGATGGTTTTAGATTCCATGTGTGCTGTGTTTACAATTAATTTTTCCTCCGATATGACTGTTTAAAATGAAAGTGGCCAGTCGTCGGCTTCAGCCCATGTGTAGGTTATACAAAGGGTGTTCCTTAAGGCACATTTGACCCTTAGCCGATGTCTCAGTACCCGGGGGTGGTCGGTGCTTTTATAGGAACTAGGCAATCGGACTATAGGGGCTTTATACCTTTCATTTAGTCATGGGAGTTTGGCTGTGGGGGCTGATAACCAGCCCCCGGTGTGGGAAGTGTTCGTCCGAGTCGGCCGAGGTCAATAAAATGACACACTTCGGCTAGTAATAGAAGCCCTTTGTTTAACACGGGTGATCTCTATCTTCGCATCGCTTGACGCGGTCTACGGATGGCGGACCATTTTGCGCATACCTAGATAGTCAGTTTTCGGCTTTCTCCACTGAGGCGCAATGCCAATTGACCTGGCGGCGCAATCATAGTGGTTCTCCCATTACGCCCTTAGCCAAATTTATCGGAAACGTAAGGGGTACACATAGGAGCAGGGCAACCCAACTATTGACCGAAATCCAGGTTCAAAACTGATGCATATAAGGCCAAAAATCCTAGACGCCGAATACTTCGGACTTGTTTATACAATTGCATCTTTTTTAAAGAACTTCTTCGTCGCAGAGAGGCTATGCTGATAAAGAAATACAATAGAGGCCTTAAAGGGGCATAGTTTCTTTATTACATGATATCAATCATGTACATGCCCAGTTGTGACGAGAGTAATTGAAAGAGTACAATGTAAATGGTAAAGAAGGAAGATGAAGAAACAGGGCGGGTAATTGCTAACAGATTTTAAAGGACCCGGGCCGCTGCCTGCCGCACGCCTGCGTTTCCAAACTGTTGACCAGATATTTCACCATTAATGGTGAGGCACTTGTGAAGGTTGATGCCATTCTGGCCCTTTATACACTTTAGGTATTTTATTGACCGAGCTCCTTTAAGGGAGGTGTTGCCGAAGTCACCCTGTGGTTAAAACCACGTAGACGTAGGTGTGTTTGGCTGTTTCTTTAACAGATACTTGCATGTACTGGGGCTCTAAGCCATGTCTTTGCTTGGTTGATCCGCGCTGACGTTTGAGTGTGTTTTCGGCTCCTCGACGGCCCAAGGAATCTTTAATGCAAATTATGCTCCCCTGGGACGTAGTGCCCACTCCAGAGAGGGCACCCGAGGAGCCCGTATCCCTATTTCGGGTGCAGGGGTACCTGGCCGAGGTCGATCTGTGCAGCCCGGGTGCGCTTTACAGCGCGGGCGGCGCGTTTATCGCTACAGGCTGCCTCCTCGGACGCCTGTGCCTCGGCTACGAAAGCCGCGGTCTGTTCCTCTGTCCGAAGTGATCGTTTGCTGTTACCATTAACTATGATCACCCCGTTAGGTCCCGGCATCTTAAGCTTGAGATAGGCATAATGCGGGACTGCGTTAAAGCGTGCAAAGGCCGTGCGCCCTAGGAGCGCGTGGTATCCACTTCGGAATGGGACAATATCGAAGATTAACTCCTCGTTTCTGAAGTTCTCTGGCGAGCCGAAGACTACCTCGAGGGTAACCGCTCCGGTACAGCGGGCTTCGACGCCTGGAATGACACCTTTAAAGGTTGTAGAGCTCGGCTTGATCCGAGATGAGTCGATGCCCATCTTTCGAACTGTGTCCTCGTAGATGAGGTTAAGGCTGCTTCCCCTGTCCATGAGGACGCGTGTGAGATGATAACCATCCACGATAGGGTCCAGGACGAGTGCCGCCGATCCGCCGTGCCTGATGCTGGTCGGATGATCGTGCTTGTCGAAAGTGATCGGGAAAGCCGACCATGGATTATACTTCGGGGCGACTGGCTCCAGCGCGTATACGTCCCAAAGTACATGCTTCCTCTCCCTTTTAGGGATGTGGGTGGCATAGATCATATTGACCTCTATTACCTTGTTAGGAAATTTCTTTTGGCCTCCATTATTGGGCTGCTGAGGTTCATCCTCTTCATCGCTGCGGTGTTGGGTTTTACTCTGACCCTCTGCCGCTATCTTGCCGGCTTGTTTAAAGACCCAGCAATTCCTATTAGTGTGGTTGCTGGTTTTTCCTGAGTACCATGAATCCCACATGGGCGGTCCAGGAGCCTATCAAGCTGGCTAGGTCCGTCTTTGTTCCCTTTAAAGGGTTTTCTTTTCTGCCCGGATTTAGGTCCGGTGAATCCTGCATTGACCGCGGCGTCTTCAGTGTCGCTTCCGCCATTTTTATACCTGCGCTTATTTTTGTTGCGTTTTGGTTTTCCTTTGGCGTCGCGAGTTTCCGAGGTGCCTGCCTCGCCGTTATGAGTGCTTCGGGCGAGCCAGCTATCTTCTCCCGCGCAAAAGCGGGTCATCAGTGAGGTCAGGGCAGCCATAGTTCTCGGTTTATCCTGGACGAGTTGTCGGGCCAACCATTCATCTCGAATATTGTTTTTAAATGCGGCGATGGCCTCGGCTTCGGAGCAGTCTATGATCTGGTTTTTCTTGGTGAGGAACCTATTCCAGAATTTCCGGGCTGATTCGCCTGGCTGCTGGGTGACACGGCTGAGGTCATCCGCGTCCGGAGGTCGGACATATGTGCCCTGGAAGTTTGCTCGAAAAGCGTCTTCTAGGGCCTCCCAGCTGCCGATAGAGTGAGGAGGGAGGCTGTTAAGCCAATGCCTCGCCGGCCCCTTTAGCTTGAGCGGCAATTATTTAATGGCATGGAGATCATCTCCATTGGCCATGTGTATATGCAGGAGGAAATCCTCGATCCAAACTGCTGGGTCCGTGGTACCATCATATGATTCTATGTTGATGGGTTTAAACCCTTTCGAGAATTGATGTTCCATCACCCTGTCTGTAAAGCAGATTGGGTGAGCCGGACCCTGGGACCGAGGAGGATCTCGTCAGATCTCGAGAGAAAGCCGTGAGTAGGCTTGATCTCGGGCACGGCCGTTCCTGTCCATCCAGGCATCGTAGCCGTCGGGCCCAGCGGGCGCACGTCCCCTTGATCCGTAGATAGACCGAGGGGGAGCCCTGTTTTCCTCAATACGACGTCTAGCGTCGCGAGGATCCAGGTAGTCCACGGGGTCTTTGCCATGACGGCGTGGAGGTGGCCTTTCACCGTGGTCTTCTCGTCTTGGCCTGTCTTGGTCTCTAGGGGGGCCGATCGAGGTCGTCAGCGAGCTCATCGTCGAACTCCGGTAAAAGGCGCCTGCGTGGGTATGATTTCGGCGCATTATGGTGTTGGTTCTCCATATCTTGCTCGGCAGAGAGCACTTCAACCCACTTTTCATTTAGCGCATCGGTATTTTCCTGCAGCTGCTGCTGCTTGCGCTTTAAGCTCTGGGCTGTCGCAACGAGGCGTCGCCAGAAGCGTTCTTGTTCAAAGGGGTCTTCGGGGACGATGTAATCCTCGGTACCGAGGCTCTCGTCCTCCTCGGATTCCGGCATGTAGTTGTCGTCGGCCCCTTCGAAGAGGTCATCGGGATCGGAGTCCACAAGAGGTCGGTCTGGTGTGCCGTTCCTTACTGGGGGGGGCTTGAATGTTCTCCTCCTGGTTATCGGCGTCGCCGTCCTCTGCATCGCCATTATTAGTTGTCGCGTCGTTGCCACTGGGTTCCCCATTATTGCCTCTTCGGCGCCTTCGCTGACGTCTTGGAGGGGATTTGGGGGTGTCCACCATATAAACATCGTAGGTGGATGTGGCGGCCCACCTGCACGTGTTTACCGAGGGCAAGGTGTTCTCGATGGGGCCATCAGTGTCTTCCTCCATGTCTGAGGGTTCGCCATAGTCCAACACATCGGTTAAATCATCAATCGTGGTGACTAGGTGGGTGGTGGGTGGGATGTAAATTTCCCTATGGTCGGCTTTAAGTCTGATCTGATTGTAAACCGAAGTCTTGCCGTCCGAGATGGACATGCTCCGGATGCGGTCAAGCATCTCATCGAGGTGAGATAACTCTTCGGAATTCATGGATGCGCCATAGGCAGGGCTGATTCGAAGTACACCCGGCGTGTAACCAGATGTGTGTTCGGAATGAAAGGAATCTGAACATAATTCCGGGTTCTGATTCGAAATCAATTCCGGCACCGGCGCAGTTTTGGGAGCGGGAGCCGGATCTATCTCCGGACTGGTGATCGGGGAGAGACTGGCCGGAGTGGCAGCGTCAGGGGTCTCAAGAGACGCCGTGACAAAGTTCGGTTCCGGAGTCGAGCCTCCAGAACCGGCCGAGCTCTCGATCCGGCCGGGAGTCCATCCCGATAGGATGAGTTCACCACGGGAATCCGCAGTGTACTCAAGGCCACCGAAAGTCACGATCTGACCTGCGGCATAATTTTTGACAGAGGTCAGGTGACCCGTCGAGTCGGCGCAAAATACCATGCTGCCGAAGACAAAAAGCTGGCCGGGGGTATAAACGTCCCCGTGGCCGTTGGCGCAGTTGATCTGCAGGTGAGCCATCAATCCTTCTAGTGATCGCGCAGCGGAACTCTCAATGAAAGCACCAGTGTCGGTGTAAAAACCGGTAGACCTCGGGGTAGGGGGTCCTGAGCTGTGGATCTTGGATCGGTGGTAACAGAGACGATGGAGACGATGTTTACCCAGGTTCGGGCCCTCTTGATGGAGGTAAAACCCTACGTCCTGCTTCTGTTTATATTGATGGAGATGTATCGAGTACCGAGTTGATCTACCTCAAGATCGTAATATGTGTCTAACTTCTAGGGCTAGGTGAGCAATATTGCGTTGTTCCCTCTACGGGCTAAACCCTATGGCTTATATACACGCCAGGGAAGGTACCTAGGGTTACAAGGTCGGTATCTAGGAGTAAGGCGGCTGGACAAATCTTGAAGTGTACTACAAGTCTCCGGTAGAGCCAGCCTTGATCACGTCTCCCATGTGTGGCCTCCGGAGCCCATCTTGATCACGTACAGGGGCATATCGGCCCAACCGAGGAGATGGGCCGGCTATGTTAGCACCCCCTAATCCAGGACACCGTCACCTAGTCATCGCCATTGCTTGATAGATGCTAGAATTGGTTGTGCATGTTTGACACATATTTCATTTGCTATCTCATTGTGTGAGCATGTTGATTTGCATGTTTTCTTCATTCGAGGACATCCATTTGTTGTTTTGATTGTCTTGGTTTTTCTGGCCAAGTGGATGTACAAGAATACCTAAGTACCTTCTCTAGCTATCTATGCTTTCTTGTCTCAAACTCTATTCTTGCTACATCACAAAAATTGAACAAGTGATTTTCTGACCCTCCGGGTGAGGCGCACTCGGAGTCACCGATCTGAAAGGGCCGAACCTCCAAAACCTTCTTTATGCATTTCGGTTGGACCAATCCACTCAAACTCGGTCAAACCGAAATCATTTAGATTGATCTAGGTTTCAATCACGGTGTCACCGATTTGAACGTTTCGGAGTCACCGATTTGCTATACTGCTTGCAGTTACACATATCGGTGCCACCGAGTTGTTCCACTCAGAGCCACCGACAGCAGTTGGGTATATATACTCAGCGGGCCCATACGGTTGAAATTTCTCATACGTCATGACTCCTGCACCCCCTCTGCTGCCGTCGCCCTCGTCTCTGGACTTCATCGTTGCGTCCAGCGCGCCCTCGCCGCCGGAATCCATCGCCGTCAACGGGAATCTTCCCCGCCGTTGCCGCCGTAGATGATCTCCACCAAGTTAGGGTGAGATTCGACCCCCTCTGTGTTCCTCTTTCTGATTCAATACACGGATGGATTGCCATTATTCTTGCCACAGATTGCAATGCATGTTCCATGAATAAATTCCGTAGATTAGACTCGGGCAAAAAAATTAGGTTTAAGTTTCCACCGTAAGCATCTCGGACCGACCGAATTGAGATTTTCGGAGTCACCGATTTGGCCCCAGGCCATTACACTAGTACATCTCGGTGCCACCGAGAAGTACGAATCGGTGAGACCGAAAGTAACGTTTCAGTGAAACCCTAGCATCTCGGAGACACCGAACCACATCTCGGTCTGACCAAAATTGAGTGTTTTGTTTCTGTTGAGTGCTTCGGTATCACCGAGATTATCAACTCGGTGGATCCGAAATGCCTTCTGTCAAAACTTGAAACTAAGATTTGAACTCAATTTTCATGAAAAATGTCTGCTTTTTGTGATGACTCATCTACTCTGCCCATACCCATCTATTCACAGGGTCAGCTTTGCAAGATGTCGGATGCCAGTGATAGTCAGGATGACTCAGAAGCACACACTGATCTCAGTTCAGGCTCTAGCCCTAAGGGCAGCTACTAAGAGGGAGAGAGGAGTTCTCAAGAATTGCCCAAAGCAGCTACTAGGGCAAGAAAGAAGAGAATCTTAGATGATGAGGATGAGGATTTTGTGGCTAGTGAGGCCACTTCAAAGAAGAAGAAAGTCGTTCTTGCTAAAGAGTATGGAACTACATCAAGTTCCAAGGCCGCTGCTAGCACCAAAGAGAAGACAGCAGTGAAGAAAGTGCCACAGAAAACCATGACATTTACACTTGAGGAACCAAGTGATACAGAGGCAGCTGCTGCAGGAAAGAAGAAGAGGCCAAGGAAAACAGTTGGTCATGTTATAGGCAAACCCTCCATGGCTGATGAAGAGGAAGAGGAGGAACCAGCAGCTGATGCACCTCCTGCCAAGACTCAGAAGCTCATGTCTGATGCTATGAGGTCTGCTGCTCCCACCAAATCCAAGCCCAAAGCTCCAGCACCCAAGAGATCTACAAGAAACATCCCTGCTACTAAGAAGAACAAGGCCCCAGTGCCTGAAGTTGATGCGGATGAGGAGCCACTAGTGCTCAAAAAGTTGAAACCCAAGATTCCAGATCATGACAATGCTCATCCAGTTGCAGAGAACATGATGCTCAGGAAGGACAAAGGATTGCGTCAGTGGAGATTATCAGATCCATATGCTGCAAGGAGGAGGACTGCTTGTGATTACCGCTTTCACACACGAGAGCAACAAGATTTCTATGAGACTGTGTTGCTTGACAAGAAGCCTATTGTCAGTGATATGAATTGGGTGGATTGGAAATATATTGATGCAAATGAAGACTATTTTCCCCATGCTCATGAAAGCTTCAAAATTGCTGGTGTTGATGATTTCGTTGGACAGAAGCTTACCAAATGGAATGATGAGATGATCATGCAATTTTATTCGACAGCACACTTTTATCCAGATGGTAGAATTGTGTGGATGACTGAGGGGTCCAAATACTAGTCAACCATCTCTGAGTGGGCTGCTCTTCTTGGTGCTCCAAAGGAAGAAGAAGATGACATTGATATATATGCCAAGCTCAAGATGGACCACAATTCCATGGCAAATATGTACACAACAATTCCCGAGAAAGATATTGAGACTCACAAGCTAGGTTCAGTGAAGCACTTGCTACCTGGTTTGGCCACCACTAACACAATCTTGAGGCACACTCTTTTGCCCAAGTCTGGAGATGACAAGATGATACGTGGCCACTCCATCAACCTACTACACTTGTTTGACACACCGCAGAAGTTCATAGTTATGAGCCTTATTGTTGAAACTATCAAGAGAACCGCAGCTGACCAGAAGAGATTTTGTGGATATGCTCCGCACATTCAGATGCTCATCAACTCCAAGGTTGGAACGAGCACTTATCTACTTGATCGTGAGCATCTCCCATTGCGTCCAGAGTTCGAGGACAATGTAGTGGTGATGGACCCTTCACACCCTACATCTGCCCAAGCTCAAGAGAGGATCCGGGCAGCTGAGGCAGCAAAAGAAGCCCAGAAGGCATCTGCTCCCAATGCACCTATTGCTAACCTCAAGACAAAGATTGACCAGATGACTTATCTGCTGGAATCCACCCTGAGGATTGAGCGAAGTTAGGCCAACCTCACCAAGAACCAGGCGAGCCTAGAGCGGATAGTTGAGACAAAGATTCATGATCTTGATGTGAAGATCACTGAGGTTCAGACTATCATGGAGAAACTGAAAGATGATGTTGACGCAGCCAGGGCTGCTACTGATGATAGTGGAGATGATAGACCAATGACTGAGAGATTCCAGACAGTGCTTAGGGCATCCAGGTCTGTTGCAGTGCCTGTTGCAGATACGAGGACTACATTCTCTACACCTGCTGCTGCTGCTACAGTACCACCTCCAGTCTCTACCCCTCCAGCCCAGCAGACATCAGCAGAAGCCTTCGCGGATGCACTTCTCTCAACGCCATCTACGCACACCGGAGCTACCAGCCGGAGATCACCTTCAGGAGCTGCCGAGGATCGTGCCTAGAGATACACATAGTCCTATACCTATTCGAACTTTTTGGTACTTGTTGCCAAAGGGGGAGAATTTGTATAGATCATCATGCTTCGAGAGAGAGTGTCTTGCATTTGCTCGTTGTTTTTCTTGAGTTTCTGCTACTATTTCTATTTGGTTTGATATGTGTGTGAGATACTTTGATTGTTATGTTTGTGAGATACTATATGTGTGATTGATCATACTATGCTTCATGTGATGATTAATGCGTATCCTTATCATTATCTTGTATGATCATTCACTTGTGTTTTTGGTGATGCGTGCTTACTATTCCATTCATATCATTTTGTGCGCTCCACCAAGTCGTATGTGACATGGAAGAGTGACCCATGATCCTAATCGATTGTGCATTTGCATTCAAATGCAAATTATTAATAATGCACAAATTTAGGGGGAGCTCTTGCTTATCACATACTTCTCAAAGCGATGATGTACTTCATTCATTTAATCATTTGTCGAAGCTTTGATCAATATGTTGTCATCAATTACCAAAAAGGGGTAGATTGAAAGCACATTTGCTCCCTTGGTGGTTTTGGTAATTTGTAACAACATATATCTCATTGAACTAATGTCCATTCAAGATAACGATTTCAGGATGTTCAATGATTGGCATGGCAAGGACTAGAGATGTGGACCCCTCAAAATGCTAAGGACATGGATTGGCAAAAGCTCAAGACTCTACATTTTTTGTTAAGTGATCCAAGATCACATTGAGTCCATAGGAAAGCCAATACTATTAAAAGGGGATGAGGTGTTGCTTAATGGTCTTTTTGCTCAAGTGCTTAGTGACAGTGCTCCAAAACCCTCAACCACTTTCTCCATCCAAATATGTCCAAAACCTACATTCCAATTCGGCCCCACCAAAAATTCCTATCCGGAGCCACCGAGTTCATCTGGACTTAGCCACTGCCAAAACCCTAATAAATCGGATCCACCGATATGGATCTCGGTCCCACCGAGATGGCCTTGCCAACTCTCTGTAATCGTTTGCAATTACTTCGGTCCCACCGAGATTTGCAAATCGATCTCACCGAGATGGCTTGCCAACTCTCTGTTGCCTTATTGCTTCAGTTCGGTCCCACCGAGTTGATGCAATCAGTGCCACCAAGACGAGGTTTGCCCTAACCATTGCACATCAGTCCATCCGAGTTGTTCCAATCGGTCCCACCGATATTCCTAATGTTCATATCTTTTACACAGGTCGGTGCCACCGAGATTTATTATTGGTGCCACCGAGTTGGGTCAAAAGTGTGTAACGGTTGGATTTTGTGTGGAGGCTATATATACCCCTCCGCCCCTTCTTCCTAAGCAAAGAGAGCCATCAGAACGTGCCTACACTTCCACCATACATTTTCTGAGAGCGAACCACCTACTCATGTGTTGAGATCAAGACATTCCAATCCAACCATTTGAACCTTGATTTCTAGCCTTTCCCAAGTTGCTTTCCACTCAAATCCTTCTTCCACCATAGCCAAATCTGTGAGGAGTTGTTTGAGTGTTGCGGAGACTATCGTTTGAAGCACAAAAGCAAGGAGTTCATCAACAACACACCGTCTATTACCTTTTGGAGAGTGGTGTCTCCTAGATTGGTTAGGTGTCACTTGGGAGCCTCTGACATGATGTGGAGTTGAACCAAGGAGTTTGTAAGGGCAAGGAGATCGCCTACTTCGTGAAGATGTACCCTGAGTGAGGCTAGTCCTTCGTGGACGTAAGCCATGGTGGAATAGGCAATGTTTTTCTTCGTGGACCCTTTGTGGGTGGAGCCCTCCGTGGACTCGCGCAGCTGTTACCCTCCGTGGGTTGAAGCCTCCATCAACGTGGACGTACGATAGCACCACCTATCGGAACCACGCCAAAAATCACCGTGTCTTCATTGCGTTTGAAATCTCCGTTCCCCTCCTTTACTTACATGTGCAATTGTTTACTTTCCGCTGCCACACTCTTAGAATTGCATGTGTAGGGTGATGCTTGACTTGTCATACTTGCTAAAATCTGCCCACAACTAAAATTGGCAAAAGGATAGATTTTTATTTGGTCAAGTAGTCTAATCACCCCCCCTCTAGACATACTTTCGATCCTACAAAACGCCAGAGGGATACTGTCAAGATCCATTTATGGATCTAGAGGACACACGCCCGTTGGACGGGACGGATACCAAGCTTGGCGCGACAGGAATGATAGAGCCCGGGAGCAGCACCGTGCTCGGATGATAGCCGATCTTCGGCACGACATGGCCCAGGTCAGGGGTGCTGCACACCCAATGTGTTTCACAGATGAGGTGATGCAGCATCAGTTCCCCGAGGGGTTTAAACCCGTAAACATAGAACAGTATGATAGGACAACTGACCCAGCTATGTGGATTGAAGATTTCCTTCTCCACATTCATATGGCCCGAGGAGATGACCTCCACGCCATTAAATATCTGCCATTAAAACTTAAAGGACCGGCAAGGCACTGGTTGAATAGCCTACCCGAAAACTCCATCGGGAGCTGGGAGGAGCTCGAGGACGCATTCTTAGCCAACTTTCAAGGCACCTATGTTCGGCCGCCAGATGCCGACGACCTGAGCCACATCGTTCAACAGCTCGGCAATTCTGGAATCAGTTCCTGACTAAGAAGAACCAGATCGTTGACTGTCCGGATGCTGAGGCAATTGCCGCATTCAAGCACAGTATTCGGGACGAATGGCTCGCTCGCCAGCTCGGCCAAGATAAGCTGAGAACAATGTCAGCCCTCACCTCCCTAATGACCCACTTTTGCGCGGGTGAGGACAGTTGGTTAGCTCGTAGAAGCAATCATCCCG
This sequence comes from Elymus sibiricus, assembly GCA_039707655.1. NCBI lineage: Eukaryota > Viridiplantae > Streptophyta > Magnoliopsida > Poales > Poaceae > Elymus > Elymus sibiricus. The sequence continues at coordinate 77,525,574 of CM077670.1, read as the reverse complement.
AAGACCCCGACACTTCAGAGGCCCGGGACGGGAACGGGAAACCCGGCGCAACAAGAATAATAAGCGCCGGCACACAAACAATGGCAGTGAAGTGATGACCCACAAGTATAGGGGATCAACCGTAGTCCTTTCAATAATTAAGAGTGTTGAACCCAACGAGGAGCAGAAGGAAATGACAGTCACATGACACCACTAAGAGAATCAACAACATACATATCATCAAAATATCGAACGAATACCAAATTCACATGATTACTTATGACAAGACTTCTCCCATGTCCTCAAGAACAAAAGTAACTACTCACAAACCATATTCATGTTCAAGATCAGAGGGGTATTGAATAGCATATTGGATCTGAACATATAATCTTCCACCAAATAAACCAAGTAGCATCAACTACAAGGTGTAATCAACACTACTAGCAACCCACAGGTAGCAATCTGAGGTTTTGAGACAAAGATTGAATAAAAGAGAAGAACTAGGGTTTGAGATGAGATGGTGCTGTTGAAGATGATGATGAAGATTGGTCCTCCCACGATGAGAGGATCATTGGTGATGACGATGGCTCCGATTTCCCCCTCCCGGAGGGAAGTATCCCCGGCGGAATCGCTCCGCCGGAGAGCAAAAGTGCTCCTGCCCAAGTTTTGCCTCGAGATGGCGTCGCTCCGTCCCAAAATTCTTCTCCTTATTTTTTATAGGGCAAATGGGCTTATATACCAGAAAATGGGCACCGGAGGCTGGCCAGGGGCCCCACAAGCCACCAGGGCGCGCCTAGGGGGGGTGGCGCGCCCTGGTGCCTCGTGGGCACCTGGGTGTCCCCCTCTGGTACTTCTTTCGTCCAATATTTTTTATTTATTCCAAAATAAATCTCCGTGAAATTTCAGCTCATTTGGAGATGTGCAGAATAGGTATCTCTGACATAGCTTTTTCAGGTCCAGAATTCCAGCTGCCGGCAATCTCCCTCCTTATGTATATCTTGCATATTAAGAGAGAAAAGGCATTAGAATTGCTCCACAAACTGTTATATTGATGAAAAACACTATAAATAATTGTAGGAAAACATGATGCAAAATGGACATATCAACTCCCCCAAGCTTAGACCTCGCTTGTCCTCAAGCGAAAGCCGATATCGATAATCATGTCCACATGATTAGAGAGAGAGAGGTGTCGATAAAAACAGAATACGGACATAGTAGCATCATGATCATTATTATAACAGCAATATTCATTATCATAAAACTTCTCATGAACAAGTAACAATTCATCACAACAATGAAGTATAAGACATTAACTTTCTTGAAAACTAACAAACTATGTTCTCAGTCAACAATGCAATTGCAATTCATCATATTTTCAGGAAGGGTCTCATGTACGAGCTTTTTAGCAAGTCCACATATTCAACCATCATTTAGTCTTCTATGATTGCTAACACTCACAACATATATATGGAGCAAAAAGTTTCAGCCAGACACATAGAAAGATAGGGGCTTATAATTTCGACTCACAACTTAATCACCTCAAGGGTAATGTCAACAATAATAACTCATGATCACTCATATCCAACTGGATATATATGCCTAGATCTTCCCCACCACATGATGCTTGCAAAAGAGAAAAATAAAAAGGAATAGAGGAGAACACTATTGACTCTTGCATAAAAAGTAAATACATAAAAGTAAAAGATAGGCCCTTCGCAGAGGGAAGCAGAGGTTGTCATGCGCTTTTTGTTGTTGGATGCACAAGCTCTTAATACAAAGGAACGTCACTTTATATTTCCCCTTGTGATAGCAACCTTTATTATGCAGTCTGTCGCTTTTTTTCTTTACCATCACAAGTTCGTACAAAGCTAATTTTCCCTTACAATAAAAGTTCATACATATTTAGAGGCATTTTTATTGCTTTTTACACCGATGACAACTTACTTGAAGGATCTTATTCAATCCATAGGTAGATATAGTGGACTCTCATGACATGAAACTAGGTTTAAGGGTTTTGGATGCACAAGTAGTATCTCTACTTGGTGCGGATTTTTTGGCTACCAAAGATATTGAGCAAGCACCACATGTTGAATGATCTATGACAATATAGCTTCTATGTGAATATAAGCAAACATAATTCATTACGTTGTCTTCCTTGTCCAACATCAACAATTTGACATAAAATACTTAATGGGGGCTCACAATCATAAAAGATGTCCAAGATAGTGTATTTGCATGTGAATCTTCTCTTCCCTGTTAATTTTTCATGAATTGCATCATTGACCAGTGCTATGCTTGTTAACTTTCAATAAATTTTACCACTTATACTGTTCTTTATGTAATGTCATTACTTTCCATAAGATTAGCATATGATCTTTTTCATTATTTCCATTGCTAGGATTGAAACATAAAAGTAAAGAAGAAAAAACTCAAACTACTCTTTATTATATAACTCTCAACTCAATTACATAGATAGATAGATCACGAAACTAGCACTCTAAAATAGATCATACTAAACTTTTATTCAACTAAATCACGAAATAACTAAGGATCGAACTAAAAGTAGGTAAAGATAACAAAAGTGATGGTGATACGATACCGGGGCACCTCCCCCAAGCTTGGCACAAGCCAAGGGAAGTGCCCATACCCATGTACTGAAGTTTCCTTCTTCGGTGATGGTGGTGGTGATGAAGTGGTGGGCTTGTCCTTCAGTTTTATCAGAAACTCCAATTTACGGTTGATGCTCCAAAGGGCGATGTTTTGCTCTTCCAACAAAATAATCTCACGAGTGAGAGATGTATTTTGAGCACAAATTGTTTCAAAGACTCTTAGGGATTCAATTACGGATGGGGGAAGATGGTCATATAAGGGTTGAAGGATATCTCCCTTCTCCGCGGTCTCCTCCATGGGAACGGCTTGCCCTCCTTCTGGAGTCTGGGCGCCCGCAACTTCCTCGACCTTGTCTTCCTTACCATTGTCTTCCTCTCCCGATGACAACTCGTAGTAAACCTCGTTGTAGGGGCATTTTCCCGGCGATGGTTGCACAATACGGTGCTTGGCACAGAGCTTTTGGGGGGCCATGGAGATCTAGATCTGTCAGAAAAATGGCACGAAACAAGAACAGAGGAGAATCTTGCGATGCGGTGGTCAAAACGTCCAGGAGTATATATAAAGAATTTTAATCTTGTAAAACAAGTATTCCAGAAGAAAACGGAGTCGGGAAAGCTCACGAGGGGCCCACAAGCCACCAGGGCGCGCCTGGGGGGTGGCGCGCCCTGGTGCCTCGTGTGCACCTCGTGGGTCCTCTCGGCTATTTCTTATTTTTGTATTTTTTCTAATATTCCAAAACTGACAGAAAGTATTTTTATGGAATTTTTGGAGTTGGTTTACTTACCGTATCACGTACCTCTTCCTTTTCAGGGTTCTGGAGTGTTCTGGAAGGTCTCTCTTATGTATTCCTCCGGTGTCATTGTTTCAATAATATTAGTTTCAACATTAATGGGAGTACCTGAAATATAATACTTAATTCTTTACCCATTCACCACTCTCGGATTAGTGCATGCGGAGTTGTTTATTTTGATGGCTTCGGAGCGATAAACTTCTTCGATGATATACGGTCCTTCCCATTTAGAGAGAAGTTTTCCTGCAAAGAATCTCAAACGAGAATTGTACAATAGAACATACTCACCTACTTTGAATTCCCGTTTTTGAATTCTTCTATCATGCCATCTTTTAGCTTTTTCTTTAAACAATTTGGCATTTTCAAAAGCTTGGGTTCTCCATTCATCTAGTGAGCTAATATCAAATAACCTCTTTTCACCGGCAAGTTTAAAATCGTAATTGAGTTCTTTAATTGCCCAATATGCTTTATGTTCTAACTCAAGAGGTAAATGACATGCTTTTCCATAAACCATTTTATAAGGAGACATACCCATAGGATTTTTATTAGCAGTTCTATAAGCCCATAATGCATCGTCAAGTTTCTTAGACCAATTCTTTCTAGATCTATTGACGGTTTTTTGCAAAATTAATTTTATTTCTCTATTGCTCAATTCGACTTGACCACTAGATTGAGGGTGATAGGGAGATGCAATTCTATGGTTGACATCATATTTAGCAAGCAGTTTACGGAATGCACCATGAATAAAATGTGAACCACCATCAGTCATTAAATACCTAGGGACTCCGAACCTCGAGAAAATAACTTCTTTAAGCATTTTAATAGAAGTGTTATGATCAGCACTACTAGTTGGAATAGCTTCTACCCACTTAGTAACGTAATCAACATCAACTAAAATATGTGTATACCCATTGGATTTAGGAAAAGGTCCCATATAATCAAATCCCCAAACATCAAATGGTTCAATAACAAGTGAATAATTCATAGGCATTTCCTGACGTCTACCAACTTTACCAATCCTTTGACATTCATCACAAGATAAGACAAACTTACGAGCATCCTTGAAAAGAGTAGGCCAATAAAAACCAGATTGTAGTACCTTATGTGCAGTTCTGTCTCCCGCATGGTGTCCTCCGTAAGCCTCGAAATGACACTTCCGTAGGATTTGTTCCTGTTCATGCTCAGGTATACAACATCTAATAATACCATCTACTCCTTCTTTATAAAGATGTGGGTTATCCCAGAAGTAATGTCTTAAATCAAATAAGAACTTTTTCTTTTGTTGGTATGTGAAACTAGGTGGTATAAATTTAGCAACAATATAATTAGCATAGTCTACATACCAAGGAGTATTACGAGAAGCATTTATGATAGCTAATTGTTCATCAGGAAAATCATCATTAATAGGAAGTGGGTCATCAAGAACATTTTCCATTCTAGACAAATTATCTGCTACGGGATTCTCAGCTCCCTTTCTATCAATAATATGCAAGTCAAATTCTTGTAGCAATAGAACCCACCTAATGAGTCTAGGTTTAGCATCTTTCTTTTCCATAAGATAGTTAATAGCAGCATGATCGGTGTGAACAGTTACTTTAGAATCATCTATGTAAGATCTGAATTATCACATGCAAACACAACTGCTAGAAATTCTTTCTTAGTAGTAGCATAATTTCTTTGGGCACTGTCTAGAGTTTTACTAGCATAATGGATAACATTTAATTTCTTATCAATTCTCTGTCCTAGAATAGCACCAACATCATAATCACTAGCATCACACATAATTTCAAAATGCAAGTTCCAATCAGGTGGTTGAACAATAGGTGCAGAGGTTAAGGCTTTCTTAAGTGTTTCAAAGGCTTCTACACAATCATCATCAAAAACAAATGGAACATCTTTTTGCAATAGATTAGTGAGAGGCCTAGAAATTTTAGAGAAGTCTTGAATAAACCTCCTATAGAAGCCAGCATGACCAAGGAAACTTCTTATACCTTTAATATCTTTAGGACATGGCATTTTCTCAATTGCATCAACTTTAGCCTTATCTATTTCAATACCTCTTTTCGAAATTTTATGCCCCAAGACAATACCTTCATTCACCATAAAGTGGCACTTCTCCCAATTCAAGACAAGATTAGTTTGTTCACATCTCTGCAAAACTCGATCAAGGTTGCTTAAGCTATCATCAAAAGAAGTTCCGTAAACGGAAAAATCATCCATGAAAACCTCAACAATCTTTTCACAAAAGTCAGAGAATATAGCAGTCATACATCTTTGAAAGGTAGCAGGTGCATTGCATAAACCAAAAGGCATACGTCTATAAGCATAAGTTCCAAAAGGACAAGTAAAGGTGGTTTTCTCTTGGTCGGCTTGTGATACAGGTATTTGAGAGAAACCAGAATATCCATCAAGAAAGCAAAAGTGTGTATGCTTGGACAATCTTTCTAACATTTGCTCAATAAAAGCTAAGGGGTAATGATCTTTTCTAGTGGCTTTGTTTAATTTTCTAAAATCAATTACCATCCTATAACCAGTCACAATTCTTTGTGGAATGAGTTCATTTTTATCATTAGGAACAACGGTAATACCTCCGTTCTTAGGGACACAATGAACGGGACTTACCCATCTACTATCAGCTATGGGATAGATTATACCTGCTTCCAGAAGCTTTAATATTTTGGTTCTTACCACCTCTTTCATCTTAGGATTTAATCGTCGTTGGTGGTCGACAACTGGTTTAGCATCAGGCTCCATATTAATTTTGTGCTGACATAGAGTGGAGCTAATGCCCTTAAGATCATCAAGAGTACATCCAATAGCAGCGCGGTGCTTCCTCAGAGTTTTTAGTAATCTCTTTTCTTCATGCTCTGAAAGGTTAGCACTAATAATAACAGGATATATCTTCTTTTCATCTAGATAAGCATATTTCAATGAATCTGGCAATTGCTTCAATTCAAATACAGGATCACCCTTAGGTGGAGGAGGGCATCCAAGAGTTTCAACAGGCAAATTGTGTTTAAGGATAGATGGTTGATCAAAGAACATCTTATCTATTTCATTTCTTTCATTCACATGCATATCATTTTCATGGTCTAGTAAATATTGTTCTAACGGATCAGTAGGAGGTACAGCAATAGAAGCAAGACCAAAAATTTCATCTTTACTAGTCAATTCTTTATCATGAAGTTGTCTACGAAACTTGGAGAAATTAAACTCATGAGACATACCACCAAAATTAACACTAACAGTTTCTTTAGCGCAATCAATCTTGGCATTAACAGTGTTCAAGAAAGGTCTACCAAATATAATGGGACAAAAATTATCTTGTGGAGAACCGAGGACTAGAAAATCAGTAGGGTATTTTATTTTTCCACACAAGACTTCAACATCTCTAACGATCCCAAGCGGCGTAATGGTATCTCTGTTTGTAAGCTTAATAGTAACATCAATGTCCTCTATTTCAATAGGAGCAATATCATTCATACTTTCTTGATATAAGGTAAACGGAATAGCACTCACACTAGCACCCAAATCACATAAGCCATGATAACAATGATCTCCTATTTTAACAGAGACAATAGGCATGCCTACTACTGGTCTGTTTTTATCTTTAGGATCTGGTTTAGCGATTCTAGCTGCTTCATCACAGAAGTAAATAACATGCCCATCTATATTATCGACCAAGAGATCTTTAACCATAGCAACATTAGGTTCAACTTTAATTTGTTCAGAGGGTCTAGGTGCTCTAATATTACTTTTGTTAACCACAGTTGAAACTTTAGCATGTTCCTCAATCCTAACAGGAAAAGGTGGTTTCTCAATATAAGCAGTAGGCACAACTGGATCAACATGATAAACAATTGTTTCTTCTTTAACACTAACGGGTTCCTTAATCTTTTCTTTAACAGGGGGATGATATTTAAACCACTTCTCCTTAGGGAGATCAACATGAGTAGCAAATGATTCACAAAAGGAGGCTACTATCTCGGAGTCAAGTCCATATTTAGTGCTAAACTAATGAAAAGCATCGGTATCCATAAAAGATTTAACACAATCAAACTCAAGTGTTATACCTGACTCATTACCTTTGTCGAGTTCCCAATATTCAGAGTTGCATTTAATTCTTTCCGGGAGATCCCATCTGAATTCAATAGTTTTCTTCATAAAGGAGCCAGTCGAAGAAGAATCGAGCATGGTTTGATCATCATGAGAAAGCCGGGCATAAAGATTCCGTAAGATAATTTCTCTTGAGAGATCATGATTGGGGCATGTGTATATCATGTACTTAAGCCTCCCCCAAGCTTGAGCGATGCTTTCTCCTTCATGAGGCCAAAAATTATATATATAATTCCGATCACGATGAACCAAATGCATAGGATAAAATTTCTGGTGGAATTCCAGCTTCAATCGGTTCCAGTCCCATGTGTCTGTATCATCACATAGCCTATACCATGTGAATGCCTTTCCCTCCAAAGATAAAGGGAATACTTTCTTCTTAACTCCATCTCCGGATAAACCTGCAAGCTTAAACAATCCACAAATTTCATCCACATAGATTAAGTGCATATCAGGTTGTACCGTTCCATCTCCTGCATAAGGATTAGCTAGCAGTTTCTCTATCATACCCGAAGGGATCTCATAATAAATATTTTCAGTAGGTGCAGTAGGTTGAGGAGCAACTATTTGTTCTTCCGATCAAGGTGAAGATACCCCGAACAAACCCCTCAAAGGATTACTTTCCATAGTGACAAGTAACAGTAAATTTCAGCACGTAATATAAATGTTTCCTTACCAAATTCCACTCACCAAAGGCGCTTCACTCCCCGGCAACGGCACCAGAAAAGAGTCTTGATGACCCACAAGTATAGGGGATCAATCATAGTCCTTTCGATAAGTAAGAGTGTCGAACCCAACGAGGAGCAGAAGGAAATGACAAGCGGTTTTCAGCAAGGTATTTTCTGCAAGCACTGAAATTATCGGTAACGAGTAGTTTGATAGCAAGATAATTTGTAACAAGTGACAAGTAGCAATAGTAACAAAGAGTGCAGCAAGGTGGCCCAATCCTTTTTGTAGCAAAGGACAAGCCGGAACGATCTCTTATAATAAGCAAAGCGTTCTCGAGGACACATGGGAATTTCATCTAGTCACTTTCATCATATTTGTTTCATTCGCGTTCGCTACTTTGATAATTTGATATGTGGGTGGACCAGTGCTTGGGTGCTGTTCTTACTTGAACAAGCCTCCCACTTATGATTAACCCCTCTCGCAAGCATCTGCAACTACGAAAGAAGAATTAAGATAAATCTAACCATAGCATTAAACATATGGATCCAAATCAGCCCTTACAGAATAGCGCATAAACTAGGGTTTAAGCTTCTGTCACTCTAGCAACCCATTATCTAATTACTACTCAACAATGCATTCCCTTAGGCCCAAAAATGGTGAAGTGTCATGTAGTCGACGTTCACATGACACCACTAAGAGAATCAACAACATACATATCATCAAAATATTGAACGAATATCAAATTCACATGATTACTTATGACAAGACTTCTCCCATGTCCTCAAGAACAAAAGTAACTACTCACAAACCATATTTATGTTCAAGATCAGAGGGGTATTGAATAGCATATTGGATCTGAACATATAATCTTCCATCAAATAAACCAAGTAGCATCAACTACAAGGTGTAATCAACACTACTAGCAACCCACAGGTACCAATCTGAGGTTTTGAGACAAAGATTGAATACAAGAGATGAACTAGGGTTTGAGATGAGACGGTGCTGTTGAAGATGTTGATGAAGATTGGTCCTCTCATGATGAGAGGATCGTTGGTGATGACGATGGCTCCGATTTCCCCCTCCCGGAGGGAGGTATCCCCGGCGGAATCGCTCCGCCGGAGAGCAAAAGTGCTCCTGCCCAAGTTCCGCCTCGAGACGGCGGCGCTCCATCCCAAAAGTCTTGTCCTTATTTTTTTCTAGGGAAAATGAGCTTATATACCAGAAAATGGGCACCGGAGGCTGGCCAGGGGCCCCACAAGCCACCAGGGCGTGCCTGGGGGGGGGGGGGGGTGGCGCGCCCTGGTGCCTCGTGGGCACCTGGGTGGCCCCCTCTGGTACTTCTTTCTTCCAATATTTTTTATTTATTCCAAAATAGATCTCCGTGAAATTTCAGCTCATTTGGAGATGTGCAGAATAGGTATCTCTGATGTAGCTTTTTCAGGTCCAGAATTCCTGCTGCCGGCAATCTCCCTCCTTATGTAAATCTTGCATATTAAGAGAGAAAAGGCATTAGAATTGCTCCACAAAGTGTTATATTGATTAAAAACACTATAAATAATAGTAGGAAAACATGATGCAAAATGGACGTATCATGAAGCCGATGACGCGGCAGTAAACGCCGGGTTCAGCGGCTCAAAATCAGGACCGCGGACCCGACTGCATTGGACAGAATCCTAGATAGGCCCTGCCAGATCCATGGTAGCCCGGACAAGCCCGCCAACCATGCAATAGTTTTGCGATATTAAGATGGTAATATGTGGGAGGTACTAGTAGATAATTGTGGTTTAGTAAGAATATTGGTGTTAAGGTTTGTGATTCCCGAAGCATGCACGTATGGTCTGTCGTTATGCTAAGAAGTTGGAGCATGATTTATTATTGATTGTCTTCCTTTGTGTGGCGGTCGGGGGCGCGCGATGGTGAACTCCTACCAACCTCCCCCCTAGGGGCATGCATAGTAGTACTTTGCTTCGAGAGCTAATAAACTTTCGCAATAAGTATGTGAGTTCTTTATGACTAATGTGAGTCCATGGATTATACGCACTCTCACCCTTCCGCAATTTGCTAGCCTCTTCGGTACCGTGCATTGCCCTTTCTCACATCGAGAGTTGGTGCAAACTTCGCCGGTGCATCCAAACCCTGTGATATGATACGCTCTATCATACATAAGCCTCCTTATATCTTCCTCAAAACAGCCACCATACCTACCTATCATGGCATGTCCATAGCCATTCTGAGATATATTGCCATGCAACTTCCACCGTTCCGTTTTTATGACACACATCGTCATTTTCATATTGCTTTGCATGATCATATAGCTGACATAGTATTTGTGGCTCAGCTGCCGTTCATCATTTTTATACATGTTATGCTAGCATCATTGCACATCCTGGTACACTGCCAGGGGCATTCATATAGAGTCATATTTTTGTTCTAGTATCGAGTTGTAATATTGAGTTGTAAGTAAATAAAAGTGTGACGATCATCATTATTAGAGCATTGTCCCAGTGAGGAAAGAATGGGGGAGACTAATGAGTCCTCGAAAAAGTGGGGAAGAGGTCCACGATACCATTCTAAAAAAAAGAGGCCGAAAAGAGCCCACAAAAAAATGAGAGAAAAAGAGAGAAGGGGCAATGTTACTATCCTGTTTCCACACTTGTGCTTTGATACGTCCAATTTGCATCATGATTTCCTACTGCTATTTATTATGTTTTTGATCATTATTTCACTTTATGGTACAATTCTTATGCCTTTTCTCTCTTAATTTGCAAGATTTACATGAAGAGGGAGAATGCCGGCGACTGGAATTCTGGACCTGAAATAGGCATATCAGAGATACCTATTCTACAGAGCTCCAATTGACCTGAAATTTCACGGAGATTTTTTATTGAATATATAAAAAATACTGGAGAAAAGAGATAACAGAGGGAACCCACCAGCTGCCCACAAGGTAGTAGGGCACGCCCCCCCTGGGCGCGCCCTAGTGCGTTGTGGGGCCCACAGCTGGCGTCTGACCCCCTCCTTCTGCTATATGAAGCCATTTGCCCTAGAAAAAAAATCAAGAGAAGGCTTTCGGGACGAAGCGTCGCCATCTTGAGGCGGAACCTGGGCAGGAGCTATTTTGCTCTCCAGCGGAGCGATTCCGCCGGGGATACTTCCCTCCGGGAGGGGGAAATCGAAGCCATCGACATCACCAACGATCCTCTCATCGTGGGAGGACCAATCTTCATCAACATCTTCACCAGCACCATCTCATCTCAAACCCTAGTTCATCTCTTGTATTCAATCTTTGTCTCAAAACCTCAGATTGGTACCTGTGGTTTGCTAGTACTGTTGATTACATCTTGTAGTTGATGCTAGTTGGTTTATTTGGTGGAAGATTATATGTTCAGATCCTTAATACTATTCAATACCCCTCTGATCTTGATCATGAACATGATTTTTGAGTAGTTACTTTTGTTCTTGAGGACATGGGAGAAGTCTTGTCATAAGTAATCATGTGAATTTGGTATTCGTTCGATATTTTGATGATATGTATGTTGTTGCTTCCTTTAGTGGTGTCGTGTGAACGTCGACTACATGACACTTCACCATCTTTGGGCCTAAGGGAAGGCATTGTGGAGTAGTAATTAGATGATGGGTTGCTAGAGTGACAGAAGCTTAAACCCTAGTTTATGCGCTATTCCGTAAGGGGCTGATTTGGATCCATACGTTTCATGCTATGGTTAGAGTTATCTTAATTCTTCTTTCGTAGTTGCGGATGCTTGCGAGAGGGGGTAATCATAAGTGGGAGGCTTGTTCAAGTAAGAACAGCACCCAAGCACCGGTCCAGCCACATATCAAATTATCAAAGTAGCAAACGCGAATCAAACAAACATGATGAAAGTGACTAGATGAAATTCCAATGTGTCCTCGAGAACGCTTTGCTTGTTATACGAGTTCGTTCCAGCTTGTCCTTTGCTATAAAAGGGATTGGGCCACCTTTCTGCACTTTATTATACTTGTTACTTGTTACGAATTATCTTGCCATCAAAACTATCTGTTACCGCTACTTTTTGTACTTGCAGAGAATACCTTGCTGAAAACCGCTTGTCATTTCCTTCTGCTCCTCGTTGGGTTCGACACTCTGCTACTTGTGAGCGTCATTGGTAATTCCCTGAAGAGGAGAGGATGATGCAGTACAGTAGAGATAAGTATTTCCCTCAGTTATGAAACCAAGGTTATCAATCCAGTAGGAGAATCACGCAACACCTCGTTAGCAGTACCTGCACACAAAACAACAAATCCTTGCACCCAACGCAAACAAGGGGTTGTCAATCCCTTGGCGGTTAATTGCAAGATTAAATTGTGTGGTGATAGATAAATAGATTGAACAAAAATACAAAATAAAGTAAAAGTGCAGCAAGGTATTTTTAGGATTTTTAATATATGATTTAGATAGACCCGGGGACCATACTTTTCACTAGAGGCTTCTCTCATAAAAATAGCATACGGTGGGTGAACAAATTACTGTTGGGCAATTGATAGAAAAGCAAATAATCATGACGATATCCAAGGCAATGATCATGTATATAGGCATCACGTCCGAGACAAGTAGACCGACTCCTGCCTGCATCTACTACTATTACTCCACACATCGACCGCTATCCAGCATGCATCTAGTGTATTAAGTCCATAAAGAATGGAGTAACGCCTTAAGCAAGATGACATGATGTAGACAAAGTAAACTCACGCATGAATAAACCCCATCTTTTTACCCTTAATAGCAACGATACATACGTGTCATGTCCCATTCTGTCACTGGGATTGAGCACCGCAATATCGAACCCATTACAAAGCACCTCTCCCATTGCAAGATAAATCAATCTAGTTGGCCGAATCAAATCAATAGATCGGAGAGAAATACGAAGCTATAATAATCGTGTATAAAAGAGTTCAGAGAAGACTCAAATAATATTCATGGATAATCTGATCATAAACTCATAATTCATCGGATCCCAACAAACACACCACAAAAAGTGATTACATCGGATAGAACTCCAAGAACATCGAGGAGAACATTGTATAGAAGATCAAAAAGAGAGAAGAAGCCATCTAGCTACTAACTATGGACCCGAAGGTCTTTGGTAAACTACTCACGCATCATCGAAAGGGCAGCAAGGTTGATGGAGAGCCCCTCCGTGAACGATTCCCCCTCCGACGGAGTACCGAAAACGGCCTCCAGATGGGATCTCTCGAGAACAGAAGCTTGCGGCGGCGGAAAAAGTATTTCGTGGACACCTCTGTTGGTTTCCCAATTTTAGAGAATTTATAGTGGAGAAATTAGGTCAAACGGAGCTGTGTGGGCCCCACAAGCCACCAGGGCGCCCCCCTGGGGCGCGCCGTGGTGCCTCGTGGGCCACTGCTTCATCTTCTCGTCTCCTCCCAAAGCTTCTAGTGTGTGTTATGTCCGGAAAAAAATGTCCAAAAAGTTTTGTGGCATTTGGACTTCGTTTGGTACTGATATTCTAGAAAACCAAAAACAGGCAAAAAACAGCAACTGGCACTGGGCACTAAGTTAATAGGTTAGTCCCAAAAAATGATATATAATTGCCGTAAATGTATATGAAAACATCCAAGATTGATATTATAATAGCATGGAACAATCATATATTCTTTTCTTTATAGCATGGGCATTTGGACTGGCGTTGGAGACGTATCGGCATCCCCAAGCTTAATTCCTGCTCGTCCTCGAGTAGGTAAATGATAAAAACAGAATTTTTGATGTGGAATGCTACCTATCATATTCATCATATATTCTTTTCTTTATAGCATGGGCATTTGGACTTGAATGATTCAAAGCAATAGTCTATAGTTTGACATGAAGATATAAATACTCAAGCATGCTAACAAGCAACCATGTCTTTCAAAATATCAACGCTAAAGAAAGTTATCCCTAGCCCATTATGCTTAATCATTGATCCATTCATGAAACACACTCAATATTAGCTACACACAATGCACAAGTATGACAATAGTGCTCTCTAGTTGGTGCTTTATAAGAGAAGATGGAGAATCAAAATAATAATAAAAATTGCATAAAAGTAAATAAAAAGGCGCTTCGCAGAGGGAAGCAGAGATTTGCAAATGTGCCAGAGCTCAAAGCTTAAATTAGAGAGATAAAATTATTTTGAGAGGCATGCTTTTCCTGTCAACGAAAAGGACGGAGAATTCCCAATATCTTCCATGCTAGACACATCATAGGCGGTTCCCAAACAGAAAGTAAAGTTTATTTCCTTTCCACCATTCTTTCACAATCCATGGCTAGCCGTATCCACGGGTGCCCTCCATACCAACACTTTCCAAGGAATTTTGTTGTTATTAATATGTGATTCATTATGGGACTGCACATCCCTATTACCAGCCACTCTCTCGTGCAATGACAAGTGAGTAAACACTCATCATGAGAATAACACACCTAGCATGGAAAATATTGGCCACCCCCTGCCGCTTCATGAGCGGTACGGGCACACAAAACGGAAAATTATTTTGAAAATTAGTGTTGGAACATGCAAATTTACTTGGAACGGCATGGAAATACCGCATATAGGTAGATATGGTGGACTCATTTGCCACAACTTGGGTTTAAGGAGTTTGGATGCACAAGCAGTATTCCTGCTTAGTACAAATGAAGACTAGCAAATAGATTGAGAAGCAACCATCCAAAAAGCGAAAACGGTCATAAACATGCATTGAACATAACTAACACCGAATAATGCACCATAAGTAGGATATAATTTCTTTGCATAACTATTGACTTAATATGCATGCATAGGGAGTCACAAACCTTTCCACTAATATTCTTACTAAATCACAATTACTCACTAACATGATTCACATATTATCATCTCCTTATCGCAAAACTATTGGAAGGAATCACACTTATCATATCCAATGATCTATATGAATGCTTTTATTATATCCCTCTTGAATATTCATCACTTTGGGACCAAATTCATATCTTGTGCAAACTACCATTACTATTATCAACTCTCAAAAAGATATAAGTGAAGCATGAGAGTGCATATATTTCTTACAAATTTTATCTTATCAACTCTCAAAATAATACAAGTGAAGCATGAGAGTTCAAATATTTCTTCAAAATATAGCCACCGCCGTGCTCAAAAAGATTTAAGTGAAGCACTAGAGCAACTGCCTAGCTCAAAAAATTTAAGTGAAGCACATAGAGTATTCTAACAAATCATGATGAATGTGTGGCTCTCTAAAATTGGTGTGTCCAGCAAAGATGATTGTGACAAACTAAAAAGAAAACAAAGCAAAGACTCATATAATACACGACGCTCCAAGCAAAACACATATCATGTGACGAATAAAAATATAGCTCCAAGTAAAATTACCGATGGTTGGTAGAAGAAAGAGGGGATGCCTTCCGGGGCATCGCCAAGCTTAGACGCTTGAGTATTCCTTGAATATTACCTTGGGGTGACTTGGGCATCCCCAAGCTTAGGCTCTTGCCACTCCTTATTCCTTCATCCATCGTGATCTCACCCAAAACTTGAAAACTTCAATCACACAAAACTCAACAAAACCTTCGTGGGATCCGTTAGTATAACAATATAAATCACTACTTTAAGTACTGTTGAAAACCCATTCATATTTTATTTTTGCATTATACCTACTGTATTCTAACTTCTCCATGGCTTATACCCCCCGATACAATCCATAGTTTCATCAAAACAAGCAAGCAGTGCATCAAAAACAGAATCTGTCTAAAACAGAACAGTCTGTAGAGATCTATTTAAAAGCTATACTTATGTAACTCCAAAAATTCTGAAAAATTAGGAAAACGTGGGAAATTCATATACCAATACTGTGTAAAAATTTCAGCTTTTTATGACGCTCCAGTACAGAACCAAAATTCCATCACTGGATGCAAAACTTTCTGTTTTCCAAACAGCATCAATTATACTATCTTCCAAATCATCCCAAAGGCTTTACTTCTCACAAACACTAATTAAAACACAAAAAAACAATCATAACAGTAGCATAAATGTGAAAACACACAATAAAATAAACAAAAAGTAAAAATTTATTTTATTCATTGGGTTGCCTCCCAACAAGCGCTATTGTTTTATGCCCCTAGCTAGGCATAATGCATAGTTTCAAGTATTGTCATCCTTCAAGTTGATTCCATAAGTGGCCCTCATAATGGATTCATATGGTGCTTTAATTTTCTTCCTAGGGAAATGTTCCATACCATTTTTTAATGGAAACTGAAATTTTATATTCCCTTCTTTCATGTCAATAATGGCACCTATGGTTCGTAAGAACGGTCTACCAAGTATTATGAGGCAAGAAGGATTGCATTCAATGTCAAGTACAATAAAATCAATGGGCACATAGTTCCTATTTGCAAGAATAAGAACATCATTAATTCTGCCCAAAGGCATTTTAATAGTGGAATCCACAAGATGTAACTTAAGAGAACATTCATCTATATTGGTAAAACCTAGCACATCACATAGAGATTTTGGAATTGTGGAAACGCTAGCACCCAGATCACATAAAGCATTGCACTCATAATTTTTAATTTTAACTTTAATGGTGGGTTCCCACTCATCATATAATTTTCTAGGAATTAAAATTTCTAGTTCTAGCTTTTCTTCTAACGCTTTCATCATTGCTTCTACGATGTGTTTAGTAAAAGCCTTATTTTGCTCATAAGCGTTGGGTGAATTTAACATGGATTGTAACAAAGAAATACATTCAATCAAGGAACAATTATCATAATTAAAATCTTTGTAATCCAAGAGAGTGGGCACATCGCTAGTTAAAGTTTTTACCTCTCCAAACCCACTTTTATCAAAAAAATTATAAAGATTTTCACCCTCCAAATTATGGGGACGCCTACTAGCTAAAGTTGACTCTTCTTCAGTCCCCTTTTCATCAAGTTTTATATTGCTAAACAAAGAATCAATAGATGAAACACCAATCATTTTAATATCCTCATCATTAGTACGATAAAAACCATGAGGAATCGCTTTTTCTAAAAATTCTCGTTTAGCTTTTAGCATAGCGGTTCTTTTCTTACTCTCATCCATGGAGACATATAAAGCTTTAACTGATTCATTAATATCAACTTTGGGTGGCATAGTTTTAGTCTTAAGATTTTCCACATCATGAATAATTCTATCAATGCTCCTAGACATATCATCAAGTTTACTCAATTTTTCTTCTATCGTAGTGTTGAAAACTTTTTGAGCATTAATAAATTCTTTAATATTACTTTCAAGATCAATGGGCATCCTATTATTATTATTATAAGAATTACCATATGAATTGCCATAACTATTAGAGGAATTTCCAGGAAACGGCCTAGGATTAAAATTACCTCTATAAGCATTATTATTAAAATTGTTTCGCGAGACAAAATTCAGATCTATGGGATCATTATTTTTCTCAATCAAGGTGGATAAAGGCACATCATTAGGATCAATAGGAGTATTTTTGCTAGTAACCAATTTCATAAGCGCATCAACTTTATCACTCAAAGTACTAATTTCTTCAACATAATTCACTTTTTTACTAGTAGGAACTCTTTTAGTATGCCATTGTGAATAATTTGCCATATTATTATCAAGAAATTTAGTAGCTTCCCCCAATGTAATCTCCATAAAAGTACCACCCGCGGCGGAATCTAAAAGATTTCTAGAAACAAAATTTAATCCCGCATAAAATTTTTGTATGATCATCCTTAAATGTAAACCATGAGTAGGGCAATTTCTTATCATTAATTTCATCCTTTCCCAAGATTGGGCAACATGTTCATGATCAAGTTTCTTAAAATTCATAATTTGATTTCTAAGGGAAATAATTTTCGCGGGAGGAAAATACTTGGTATTAAAAGCATCTTTACACCTATCCCAAGAATCGATACTATTTCATGTAAAGATGAAAACCAAATTTTTGTACGATCCCGAAATGAGAATGGAAATAATTTTAATTTCACAATACCATTATCCACATCTTTTTTTCTTTTGCATATCACACAATTCTACGAAAGTGTTAAGATGGGATGCAACATCTTCATTAGGACTACCAGAAAATTGTTCTTTCATAACAAGATTTAGCAAAGCGGCATTAATATCACAAGTCTCCGCACTAGCGGCGGGAGGATCAATCGGAGTACTAATAAAATCATTATTATTAGTATTGGAAAAATCACACAATTTTGTATTTTCTTGAGACATCGTGGCTACGCAAACAAGATAACAAGCAAGCAAACAAGCAAACTAGAAAAAGGCAAACGGAAAATATTTTTGTATTTTTGTAAAAACTTTTTAGAAGTGGGGGAGATGAAAACGAGAGGCAAAGGGAAATAAAATAAATGCAAGGAGATGAAATTTTTATGCGTAGGTACTTGATAGATGTTGATGATGTCTCCCCGGCAACGGCGCCAGAAATTCTTCCTGCTACTTGTGAGCTGCGTTGGTAATTCCCTGAAGAGGAAGGGAGATGCAGTATAGTAGAGATAAGTATTTCCCTCAGTTATGAAACCAAGATTATCAATCCAGTAGGAGAATCACGCAACACCTCGTTAGCAGTACCTGCAAAAAAAGCAACAAATCCTTGCATCCAACGCAAACAAGGGGTTGTCAATCCCTTGGTGGTTAATTGCAAGATTAAATTGTATGGTGATAGATAAATAGATCGAACAAAAATACAAAATAAATAAATAAAGTAAAAGTGCAGCAAGGTATTTTTAGGATTTTTAATATATGATTTAGATAGACCCGGGGGCCATAGTTTTCACTAGAGGCTTCTCTCATAAAAATAGCATACGGCGGGTGAACAAATTATTGTTGGGCAATTGATAGAAAAGCAAATAATCATGACGATATCCAAGGCAATGATCATGTATATAGGCATCATGTCCGAGACAAGTAGACCAACTCCTGCCTGCATCTACTACTATTACTCCACACATCGACCGCTATCCAGCATGCATCTAGTGTATTAAGTCCATAAAGAACGGAGTAACGCCTTATGCAAGATGACATGATGTAGACAAAGTAAACTCACGCATGAATAAACCCCATCCTTTTACCCTTAATAGCAATGATACATACATGTCATGTCAATTTCTGTCACTGGGATTGAGCACCGCAAGATCGAACCCATTACAAAGCACCTCTCCCATTGCAAGATAAATCAATCTAGTTGGCCAAACCAAATCAATAGATATGAGAGAAATATGAATCTATAATAATCATGCATAAAAGAGTTCAGAGAAGACTCAAATAATATTCATGGATAATCTGATCATAAACTCATAATTCATCGGATCCCAACAAACACACCACAAAAAGTGATTACATCGGATAGAACTCCAAGAACATCGAGGAGAACATTGTAGTGAAGATCAAAAAGAGAGAAGAAGCCATCTAGCTACTAACTATGGACCCGAAGGTCTGTGGTAAACTACTCACGCATCATCGGAAGGGCAGCAAGGTTGATGGAGAGCCCCTTCGTGATCGATTCCCCCTCCGGCGGAGTACCGGAAAAGGCCTCCAGATGGGATCTCTCGAGAACAAAAGCTTGCGGCGGCAGAAAAAGTATTTCATGGACTCCTCTGTTGGTTTCCCGATTTTAGAGAATTTATAGTGGAGGAATTAGGTCAAACGGAGCTGTGTGGGCCGCACAAGCCACCAGGGCGCCCCCCCTGGGGCGCGCCGTGGTGCCTCGTGGGCCACTGCTTCATCTTCTCGTCTCCTCCCAAAGCTTCTAGTGTTTGTTATGTCCAGAAAAAAATCTCCAAAACGTTTCGTGGCATTTGGACTTCGTTTGGTACTGATATTCTGAAAAACCAAAAACAGGCAGAAAACAACAACTAGCACTGGGCACAAAGTTAATAGGTTAGTCCCAAAAAATGATATATAATTGTTGTAATTGTATATAAAAACATCCAAGATTGATATTATAATAGCATGGAACAATCAAAAATTATAGATACGTTGGAGACGTATCACACTCTTACTTATCGAAAGGACTACGATTGATCCCCTATACTTGTGGTTCATCAAGACTCTTTTCTGGCACCGTTGCCGGGGAGTGAAGCGCCTTTGGTGAGTGGAATTTGGTAAGGAAAGATTTATATTACGTGCTAAAATTTATTGTCACTTGTCACTATGGAAAGTAATCCTTTGAGGGGCTTGTTCGGGGTATCTTCACCTCGACCGGAAGCAATAAGAGTTGCTCCTCCACCTATTGAACCTTCTAAAAATATTTATTATGAAATTCCTTCGGGTATGATAGAGAAATTGCTAGCTAATCCTTATGTAGGAGATGAGACGGTACATCCTGATATGCACTTGATCTATGTGGATGAAATTTGTGGATTGTTTAAGCTTGCAGGTTTATCCGGAGATGGAGTTTAGAACAAAGTATTCCCTTTATCTTTGGAGGAAAAGGCATTGACATGGTATAGGCTATGTGATGATACTGATACATGGGACTGGAACTGGTTGAAGCTGGAATTCCACCAGATATTTTATCCTATGCATTTGGTTCATCATGATCGGAATTATATATATAATTTTTGGCCTCGTGAAGGAGAAAGTATCACTCAAGCTTGGGGGAGGCTTAAGTATATGTTGCATACATGCCCCAATCATGAGCTCTCAAGAGAAATGATCCTTCAAAACTTTTATGCTCCGCTTTCTCATAATGATCAATCCATGCTCGATACTTCTTCTGCTGGTTCCTTTATGAAGAAAACTATTGAATCCGGATGGGACCTTCTTGAAAGAATTAAACGCAATTATGAAGATTGGGAAATCAACAAAGGTAATGAGTCAGGTATAAATCTTGAGTTTGATTATGTTAAATCTGTTATGGAAACTGATGGTTTTCGTAAGTTTAGTACTAAATATGGACTTGACTCTGAGATAGTAGCTAGCTTTTGTGAATCTTTTGCTGCTCATGTGTGACGCCCCCGGCCCGACCGTGCACTAATCATACACGCAAATGCACACGATCAAGCCCAGGGACTCACGGGAAGATATCACAACACAACTCTAGATCCAAAATAAAATAATACAAGCTTTATATTACAAGCCAGGGGCCTCGAGGGCTCGAATACATAAGCTTGAGAACAAGCGTTAGCGGAAGCAACAACAGTATCTGAGTACAGACACAAGGTTAAACAAAGATGCCTTAAGAAGGCGAAAACAAACAACGACTCTGATCGAAAGAGGCAAGGCCTCCTGCCTGGGAGCCTCCCAATCTACTCCTGGTCGTCGGCGGTCTCCACGTAGTAGTAGGCTCCACCGGAAGTGTTGTAGCAGTCGTCGGCGGGAGCAGCGGACTCCTGGGATCCGTCATCTGGTCGCAGCAATCGGGTATGGGGGAAAAGAGTAGCAAAGCTATCGTGAGTACTCATCCAAAGTACTCGCAAGACTGACATCAGAACTATACTAATTATGCATCGGTATCAAAGGAATGGGGATATATCTTTGGACTGTTCTTGCAGCATTAGAAGAGTGCAGATTAGCATAATATAAAGTAACAAGCATGTAGAAGCAAAGCCCAGAGATCCTTCCTCGACTCCCTGCGAGAAAGCGATCCCGGAGCTTACCATTAAAGTAACATGTATCCACTTCAAGTTGTAGTAGATCGGGATACAACACTGAGGGTCCTGTTACCGTGGACACGGCTATTCGAATAGATAACTTCCCTACAGGGGTGCACTACTGTTACCCAACACGCTCGATTAACTCTGGCCGGACACACTTTTCTCGGTCATGCCCGGCGTCGGCTGGTCGACACGACGTAGTCCTACCTAGGCTCAACAGAGAGGTCCCCGCCGATTTACATCCTAAGCGCTCAGGGGTCTTGGGCCCATCGCCCTTTGCACTCCGGGTCGTTATGCGACGAGTCGGGACGAGCACCACCTCATCCTGGATGGCACTGGCCCGACAGGCCCACAATGCTGAACTAGACATCTGACAGAGCTTTCGGCTGATACATACGGCTGCGAGGGTCCCATAACCATTATCCCACGTGGTGGTACTTCGTATATGGCCAGCGGCCAACTCAGATCAAATACCCAAATCCGTTAGCGCATAATTAGGAGCTCGCGGTGACGATCAGTACTCCTGTCGCCCCGTCTCGAGGAAGTGCAACAAGGGCCAGCCCCATCCCTCTCTAGGGCGGTCTCTGCCTGCCCGGCCGCGCCTCGTAATTATCTCGCGGGTACACTCACGGTCAACCCGACTTCGCATCTCTCGCGGGTACCCCTCGGGGTCAACCCGACTTTATTCAATAAATGTAGTAAAATCCCGGTAACTGTGTGTTCAGAACATCAAGGAGGAATCCGAGGGATCACCCTCGTTGGATTCCTACTCGATGTACCCGTCAGGGCGAACCCGGAGGAATCACCCTCGGTGGTCTTCACACTTATGGGGTTGCACGACAGAAGCCTCATCGGAGGTGGAGGAAGAGAAATCACCCTCGTTAATCCACGTCCGACTAGCTGTGCTACAAAGGCATCGTCGGGAGTGAGTTAAGAGGTATCACCCTCTTCACTCGAGGATAACTCTGTAGAGTCGAACAACTTAGGGTGTGTGCGATGCTGTGCTGGTCTCAGCCCGTCGATCACATCGACCGGGGCATTAGTAACTAAGCGGGGCAACTAGAGCAAGGAATAAGGGCCACCGATGGATTATCAACCAAACTATACTAAGTATCTCGGATAACAGGCAGGTATCAATAACAGTTACAAAAATAGGCTATGCAGCAGAATAGGATAAAACAGAGCAGTAGCAATTTCTAATGCAAGCAGGAGGGAGATGGAATAGGTGATATAGGCATGCGTCAAGGGGGGTTGCTTGCCTGGAAGCTCTGCTGAAATGGAAGCAGGGGCAGCGTAAGTCTCGGAGTCTACCGGAGAGAAGAGGGGGAAGAAACAGTAAATATAAAGCACACAGATGTAACACAGATGCACGACATGACAACACGCAGTGCTAGGGGTGACCTATCGCAGTACTACACATTACCGGCGAACGGTGAAAACATCCGGGAATGTTTTCCCAGTGTTTGGCATTTTGGACAGATGAAATAGAGGGGGACGGTTCCATATTCAGCATGCTAGAGGGGTGTGGCAGGCATGTGGTTAGGATATTTGGATTCGTCATATTTTTCTGATCATTTTTCATATATAAATTATTTTCATCCGAGTTACGGTTTATTTTATATGATTTTTCAAAAAATTACTGAATTTCTGGAATTATTTTAATTATTTAAATTCGAATTATCCGAAACAGTGCCAGGTGACATCAGCAGAATGTCATGATGATGTCAGCAGTCAAACCAGTCGGTTGACTAGTCAATCTGACCAGTGGGACCCACATGTCATACACAGAAGTTAATCCAATGGTTTAAATTAACTAAAAAAGGATTAATTAGCAGGGGGGCCCACATGTCAGTGACAGATTAGTTAACAGATTAGTTTTAGTTAATAAATAGTTAATAAAATGGTGGGGCCTACGTGTCAGTGGCTGAGCCCTGCCCAGTCAGCAACATTGACCCAGTCAACAGGGTCAACCGGGCCCACGGGACCCACCCGCAGTGACACAGGGTGGGCCCCGAGTGGTGCCACGTCGGCGCCGGCTGGCGTTTAAACGCCGGCGACGCAGAACGCGGCAGAGGGCACGAGCTAGCGGCGGGTTTCGGTTGTAGGGGGTCTCCGGACCCGTGGTTAGGCGCGTTGGACGCGGCTCGACGTCGCGCGTCGAATGGCGGAGGTGGCTGGCCGTGGGGTAGCCGGAGTCGAGGGAGCAAGGTGGGCTCGGGGAGGTCCGGCGATGGCGGATCGGACACAGCGATCATCGGCGTCCGAAGACAAAGACGAGGTCGTAGGCGACGATGTGACGGCGTAGAGGTCTAGCTCGAGGTCGGGGATGAAGTAGCGGAGGCAGGCGGAGCGGTCTGGCACGGCGGCGAGGCGCAGGGGCGACGGTGGCCACGGCTATGGCACGGGCACGGCCATGGCAGCGCTCGGGATGGGGGAAAGAGAGCGAGGAAAGGGGAGAAGGGAAGGCTAGGGTTCGCTATCGGGTCAAGGGGGGGGTCCTTAACCTCACGGGGCACCACCGGATGGGCGACAACGAGGCAGGACGGCGAGTGGACGGCGCGCGCGCGTTCGAGCGCCATGGCTTTGGCCTGGCAGGAGGAAGGAGAAGGCCGAGGTGGACTGGGCCGTTTTGCACTGTGCTACTCCAGCCCAAGTGCACAGTAGTCTTTAACGTTTTCCTTTTTCAATTTTCAGTTTTCTGCATTCTTTTCTGTTTTGTAAATTACTAGGCCACTAAATGACTTTAGTAAAATGTGGGGTTGTGCCACACAAATATGTTGCAATATTTAGCACTGTCAGAAAAAGGTTTGGTGAATAAACGATTTCATTTGATTTTTTTAATTAAATGAAATGGATTAAATATTGCTGTTGTTGTTTTTTGTTTTAGGATATTAGACTCATCTAGGGGTTCTAGATGATGTTGTTTTTCTTAACATAATTAGCTATGGATTATTTGCTATTTAATGAACATTTTAGTTTCAAACTTTGAACAACTTTTATTTTCACTTTCAATTTGAATTTCAATTTGAGTTGGAATTTGAAATGAGATATGATTCTAATTGTGAACAAGACTAGTTAATCATGATGACTTGGCAATGTCAGAGGGTGGTCACTTTAGTTAAGACATGGGGGTGTTACATCATGTTGATCTCCCTAAGGAGAAATGGTTTAAATATCATCCACCTATTGAATTGAAAGAAGAACCTGTTAGTATTAAAGAAGAAACAACTGTTTACCATGTTGATCCACTTGTGCCTACTGCTTATATTCAGAAACCTTCTTTCCCTGTTAGGATTAAGGAACATGCTAAAGCTTCAACTGTAGTCAATAAGAGTAAAATTAGAGCACCTAGACCTTCTGAGCAAATTAAAGTTGAACCTAGTGTTGCAATGGTTAAAGATCTTTTGGTTGATAACATTGATGGACATGTCATATATTTCTGTGATGAAGCAACTAGAATTGCTAAGCCAGACCCTAAAGATAAAAATAAGCCTGTAGTTGGCATGCATGTTATTTCTGTTAAAATTGGAGATCATTGCTATCATGGTTTAGGTGATATTGGTGCTAGTGTGAGTGCTATTCCGTTTACTCTCTATCAAGAAGTCATGAATGATATTGCACCTATTGAGATTGAAGATATTAATATTACTATTAAGCTTGCAAATAGAGACACTATTTCACCGCTTGGGATTGTTAGAGATGTTGAAGTCTTGTGTGGTAAGATCAAATACCCTACTGATTTTCTTGTTCTTGGATCGCCATAAGATGATTTTTGTCCCATTATATTTGGTAGACCCTTCTTGAATACTGTTAATGCTAAGATTGATTGCACTAAAGAAATTGTTAGTGTTAATTTTGGTGAGATGTCTCATGAGTTTAATTTCTCTAAGTTTTATAGACAACCTCATGATAAAGAATTTCCTAGTAAGGATGAAATTATTGGTCTTGCTTCTATTACTGTGCCTCCTACTGATCCGCTAGAACAATATTTGCTTGAGCATGAGAATGACATGCATATGAGTGAAAGAAATGAAATAGATGAATTATTCTTTAAACAAGCACCTATCCTTAAACATAATCTGCCTGTTGATACCTTGGGAGGTCCACCTCCACCCAAGGGTGATCCTGTGTTTGAATTGAAGCAATTACCTGATACTCTTCAATATCCAAGGTTACTGTTCACACTGATCATGCTGGTATTAAATACCTTATGGAAAAGAAAGATGCTAAGCCTAGATTTATTCGATGGGTTCTTCTGCTACAAGAATTTGATTTGCATATTGTTGATAGGAAGGGAGCTGAGAATCCCGTAGCAGATAATTTGTCTAGAATGGAAAATGTTCTTGATGACCCACTTCGTATTAATGATGATTTCCCTGATGAACAATTAGCTGTGATAAATGCTTCTCGTAATACTCCTTGGTATGCAGACTATGCTAATTACATTGTTGCTAAATACATACCACCTAGCTTTACATATCATCAAAATAAAAAGTTTTTCTTTTATTTAAGACATTACTTTTGGGATGACCCACATCTATATAAAGAAGGAGTAGATGGTATTATTAGACGATGTGTACCTGAGCATGAACAGGAACAAATCCTACGTAAGTGTCACTCCGAGGCCTATGGAGGACATCATGCGGGAGACCGAACTGCACACAAGGTATTACAATCTGGTTTTTATTGGTCTACTCTTTTCAAGGATGCACGTAAGTTTGTCCTTTCTTGTGATGAATGTCAAAGAATTGGTAATGTTGGTAGACGTCAGGAAATGCCTATGAATTATTCACTTGTTATTGAACCATTTGATGTTTGGGGTTTTGATTATATGGGACCTTTTCCTAAATCCAATGGGTATACTCATATTTTAGTTGTTGTTGACTACGTAACTAAGTGGGTAGAAGCTATTCCAACTAGTAGTGCGGATCACAACACTTCTATTAAAATGCTTAAAGAAGTCATTTTCCCGAGGTTTGGAGTCCCTAGATATCTAATGACTGATGGTGGTTCACATTTTATTCATGGAGCATTCCGTAAGTTGCTTGCTAAATATGATGTTAACCATAGAATTGCATCCCCTTACCATCCTCAGTCTAGTGGTCAAGTTGAATTAACTAATAGGGAAATAAAATCGATTCTGCAAAAGACCGTTAATAGATCCAGAAAGAATTAGTCTAAGAAACTTGATGATGCATTATGGGCTTACAGAACAGCATATAAAAACCCTATGGGTATGTCTCCGTATAAAATGGTTTATGGAAAAGCATGTCATTTACCTCTTGAATTTGAACATAAAGCTTATTGGGCAATTAAAGAACTTAATTATGATTTTAAACTTGCCGGTGAGAAGAGGTTATTTGATATTAGCTCCTTAGATGAATGGAGAACCCAAGCCTATGATAATGCTAAGTTGTTTAAAGAAAAAGGTAAAAGGTAGCATGACAAAAGAATTCAAAAACGGGAATTCAAAGTAGGTGATCATGTTCTATTATACAATTCTCGTTTGAGATTCTTTACAGGAAAACTTCTCTCTAAATGGGAAGGCACGTATATCATCGAAGAAGTTTATCACTTCGGAGCCATCAAAATAAACAACTCCGAAGGCAATAATCCGAGAGTGGTGAATGGGAAAAGTATTAAGCACTATATTTCAGGTACTCCCATTAATTTTGAAACTAATATTATTGAAACAATTACACCGGAATAGCACATCAAAGAGTCTTTCCGGAATGCTCCAGAACCCTGAAAAGGGGTAGGTATGTGATACGGTAAGTAAACCAACTCCAAAAATTCCAAAAAAAATTATTTTTGTCCATTTTGGAATATTAGAAAAAATACAAAAATAAGAAACAGCCGAGGGGACCCACGTGTCGCCCACAAGGCAGAAGGGCGCGACCCCCCTGGGGCACGCCGTGGTGCCTTGTGGGCCCCACGTGTGCCTTGCCGACTCCGTTTTCTTCCCGTATGCTTGTTTTGCAAGATAAAATTCTTTATATATACTCCCATCTGTTTTGACCACCGCATCGCGAGTTTCTCCTCTGTTCTTGTTTTGGGCTATTTTTCTGGCAGATCTAGGTCGCAATGACGTCTCCAAGCTCGTCCAAGGACAAGTTCTATGAGAAGGTCATCAACCCGTACCTACTGGAGGTGATGAAGCACCCTCAAGCCATTGAGATGCGTGAGGGGGTGCTCCACATCCGGGACGTTCAAGGACCTAAGAAGACTGGGAGCGAGAAGGCCAGGCTGGAAGCGGTGGAACAGGAGATCTTCAAGTGCCAGGGCATGGTGGAGCGCGGACTTTGTGCTAACCACTCCATGACCACGGATTTCATCCGTGAGCACAAGGTGGACGGCAAGAATATTGGGGACGTCATCTTCAAGCTCAATGATCGGATTGACTATCTTCAGTCCCAAATATATGATCTACAAAATCAAAACTTTGAGTATGAGGCCAAGTTCAAAGGTATGAGTTTAGCTGCAAATTTCAGGACTCCGGAAACACGTTTGTCCTTTTATGATGGAGAGCATATGCCTTGGAAGACGGAGGACAAGCCCATCACTTCATCACCACCATCACCGAAGAAGGAGACTTGAGTACATGGGTATGGGCACTCCCCTTGGCTTGTGCAAAGCTTGGAGGAGGCGCCCCGGTATCGTATCACCATCACTTTTTCATTATCATTATCTATCTTAGTTCGATCCTTAGTTATTTTGTGATTTAGAGGAATAAAGTTTTAGTATGATTTAGCTTCGAGTGCTTGCTTTGTGATCTATCTATCTATGTAATCGTGTGTGAAAGTTATATAATAAAGATTAGTTTGAGTTGAGTGTTTTGCTTTTGACGATCCAATCTTAGAAATAAATAAAGAATAAAAAGTAAGATCATATGCTAATCCCATGGGGAGTGATGATTTCACATAAAAGAAGCATAATTGATAAAACTTGTTGGAAGTTGACAAACATAGCATTGGTCGTTGTAGCAATTCATGAAAAAGTAATAAAGGAAGAGAGGTCTCACATATAAATATACTATCTTGGACATCTTTTATGATTGTGAGCCCCCATCAAATATTCTATGACAATTAGTTGACGTTGGACAAGGAAGACAACGTAATGGGTTATGTTTGCTTATATTCACGTAGAAGTTATATTGTTTTGGATCCTCTAACATGTGGTGTTTGCCCCCTATCTTTGCTAGCCAAAAAAAATCCGCACCAAGTAGAGATACTACTTGTGCATCCAAAAACCCTTAAACCCAGTTTCATGTCATGAGAGTCCACTATATCTACCTATGGATTGAATAAGATCCTTCAAGTAAGTTGTCATCGGTGCAAAGCAATAAAAATTGCTCCTAAATATGTATGAACTTTTATTGTAAGGTAAAATAAGCTTTGTATGATCTTGTCATGGTGGACCAATAAAAGCGATAGACTCTAATAAATGTCGCTATCACAAGGGGTAATATAAAGTGACGTTCCTTTACATTAAGAGCTTGCACATCCAAAAACAAAAGCGCATGACAACCTTTGCTTCCCTCTGCGAAGGGCCTATCTTTGACTTTATGTATTTACTTTCATGCAAGAGTTAATAGTATTCTTCTCTATTCCATTTTTATTTTCTCCTTTGGCAAACATCATGTGGTGGGGATTGATCCATGCATGTATATCCAGTTGAATGTAGGTGATCATGAGATATTATTGTTGACATTACCCTTGAGGTAAAAACGTTGGGAGGCGAAATTATAAGCCCCTATCTTTCTATGTGTCCGACTGAAACTTTTGCTCCATAAGTATGCCGTGAGTGTTAGCAATCATACAAGACTAAATGATAGTTGAGTATGTGAACTTGCTAAACAAAGCTCTTACATAGACTCTTTTTGATAATATGATGAATTGCAATTTCTTCAGTGACTGAGATCATAGTTTGTTAGTTTTCAATTTGGTTTATGGTTCATACTTTAACTTGTGGATGAATTGTCACTTTTTCAAGAGAAGTTTTATGATGATATATTGCTGTTATAATAAAGATCATGATGCTCCATGTCCGTATTTTATTTTTATCGACATCTCTCTCTCTAAACATGTGGTCATGATTATCGATTTTGACTTTTCGCTTGAGGGCAAGCGAGGTCTAAGCTTGGGGGAGATGATACGTCCAATTTGCATCATGATTTCCTATTGTTATTTATTATGTTTTTGATCATTATTTCACTTTATGGTAAAATTCTTATGCCTTTTCTCTCTTAATTTGCAAGATTTACATGAAGAGGGAGAATGCTGGCAGCTGGAATTCTGGACCTGAAATAGCCATATCAGAGATACCTATTCTACAGAGCTCCAATTGACCTGAAATTTCACGGAGATTTTTTATTGAATATATAAAAAATACTGGAGAAAAGAGATAACAGAGGGGACCCACCAGTTGCCCACAAGGCAGTAGGGCCCACAGCTGGCGTCTGACCCCCTCCTTCTGCTATATGAAGCCATCTGCCCTAGAAAAAATCAAGAGAAGTCTTTCGGGATGAAGCGCCACCGTCTCGAGGCAGAACCTGGGCAGGAGCTATTTTGCTCTCCGGCGGAGCGATTCTGCCGAGGAAACTTCCCTCCGGGAGGGGGAAATCGAAGCCATCGACATCACCAACGATCCTCTCATCGTGAGAGGACCAATCTTCATCAACATCTTCACCAGCACCATCTCATCTCAAACCCTAGTTCATCTCTTGTATTCAATCTTTGTCTCAAAACCTCAGATTGGTACCTGTGGGTTGCTAGTAGTGATTACATCTTGTAGTTGATGCTAGTTGGTTTATTTGGTGGAAGATTATATGTTCAGATCCTTAATACTATTCAATACCCCTCTGATCTTGAACATGAACATGATTTGTGAGTAGTTACTTTTGTTCTTGAGGACATGGCAGAAGTCTTGTCATAAGTAATCATGTGAATTTGGTATTCGTTCGATATTTTGATGATATGCATGTTGTTGCTTCATTTAGTGGTGTCGTGTGAACGTCGACTACATGACACTTCACCATCTTTGGGCCTAAGGAAGGCATTGTGGAGTAGTAATTAGATGATGGGTTGCTAGAGTGACAGAAGCTTAAACCCTAGTTTATGCGCTATTCCGTAAGGGGCTAATTTGGATCCATATGTTTCATGCTATGGTTAGAGTTATCTTAATTCTTCTTTCGTAGTTGCGGATGCTTGCGAGAGGGGGTAATCATAAGTGGGAGGCTTGTTCAAGTAAGAACAACACCCAAGCACCGGTCCACCCACATATCAAATTATCAAAGTAGCGAACGTGAATCAAACAAACATGATGAAAGTGACTAGATGAAATTCCCATGTGTCCTCGAGAACGCTTTGCTTGTTATACGATTTCGTTCCGGCTTGTCCTTTGCTATAAAAGGGATTGGGCCACCTTGCTGCACTTTATTATACTTGTTACTTATTACTTGTTATGAATTATCTTGCTATCAAAACTATCTGTTACTGCTACTTTCAGTACTTGCAGAGAATACCTTGCTAAAAACCGCTTGTCATTTCCTTCTGCTCCTCATTGGGTTCAAAACTCTTACATATCGAAAGGACTACGATTGATCCCCTATACTTGTGGGTCATCATGCTTCAGAGTAGCACCATGTTTTTCATATAGAGAGTCTCCTATTTTGTCACTTTCATATACTAGTGGGAATTTTTCATTATAGAACTTGGCTTGTATATTCCGATGATGGGTTTCCTCAAAATGCCCGAGGTCTTCATGAAAAAGCAAGTTGGATGCACACCCACTTAGTTTTCATATTGAGCTTTCATACACTTATAGATCTTAGTGCATCCGTTGCATGACAATCCCTACTCCTTGCATTGACATGAATTGATGGGCATCTCCATGGCCCGTTGATTAGCCTTGTTGATGTGAGACTATCTTCTTATTTTTGACTTCCCCTTATTGATCTCTACCACCACACTCTATTCCACCCATAGTGCTATATCCATGGCTTGCACTCATGTATTGCGTGGTGGTTGAAAAAGCTGAAGCGCGTTAAAAAGTATGAACCAATTGCTTGGCTAAACCGGGGTTGTTCATGATAAATATTTTGTGTTAAGAAGATGGAGCATGACAGGATTATATGATTTTGTAGGGATAACGTTCTTTAGCATTTTTATTTTGAAAGACATGATTGTTTATTAGTATGCCTGAGTATTGATGTCTTTATATCAAACTATAGACTATTGCTTTGAATCATTCGAATCTTATTATTCATACCGTAAGAGAAATATTACATGATGAAACATGATAGGAAGCATTCCACATCAAAAATTCTATTTTTTATCATTTACCTACTCGAGGACGAGCAGGAATTAAGCTTGGGGATGCTTGATACATCTCCAACGTATCTATAATTTTTGATTGTTCCATGCTATTATAGTATCAATCTTGGATGTTTTATATGCCATTATATATCATTTTTTGGGACTAACCTATTAACCCAGTGCCCAGTGCCAGTTGCTGTTTTCTGCTTGTTTTTGCCTTTTCAGAAAATCATTATCAAAAAGTGTCCAAACAAGAAAAAAACTTTGGATTAATTTTTTCTTGACCAGAAGAGACCCACGAAGCTCTGGGAGAAGACCAAAAGAGCCACGAGGAGGCGACAAGGCTGGAGGGCGCGCCCAGGGGGGTAGGGCGCGCCTCCCAGGCTTGTGGGCCCCTCGTTTCCCCTCCTGACCTAATTCTAGCGCTATAAATTCCCAAATATTCCCAATATACCAGAAAGACATAAGAGAAAATCTTTCCACCGCCGCAAACCTCTGTTCTTCTGCGATCCCATCTGGATGCCTTTTTCGGTACTCTGCCGGAGGGGGAATCGATCACGGAGGGCTTCTTCATCAACCTTGCTGCCCTTCTGATGATGGGTGAGTAGTTTACCATAGACCTACGGGTCCATAGCTAGTAGCTAGATGGCCTCTTCTCTCTCTTTGATGTTCAATACCATGTTCTCCTCGATGTTCTTGGAGTTCTATCCGATGTAATCTTCTTTTGCGGTGTGTTTGTTGGGATCCGATGAATTGTGAGTTTATGATCAGATTATTCATGAGAAATATTTGAGTCTTCTCTAAACTCTTTTATGCATGATTATCATAGCTTTGTATTTCTCTCCGATCTATCAATTTGGTTTGGCCTTCTAGATTGATTTGTCTTGCAATGGGAGAGGTGCTTTGTGATGGGTTCAATCTTGCGGTGCTTTGTCTAGAGAAGGGACATGACATGTATTTGTATTGTTGCCATTAAGGATAAAAAGATGGGGTTTAATCATATTGCTTGAGTTTACTTTGTCTACATCATGTCATCTTGCTTAAGGCGTTACTCTGTTTCATACTTAAAACCCTAGATGCATGCTGGATAGCGGTCAATGGGTGGAGTAATAGTAGTAGATGCAGGCAGGAGTCGGTCTACTTGTCTCGAATGTGATGCCTATATACATCATCATTGCCATGAATCCGTCATAATTATTTGCTTTTCTCTCAATTGCCCAACAGTAATTTGTCTACCCACCGTATGCTATGTGTTCGAGAGAGAAGCCTCTAGTGAAAACTATGGCCCCCGGGTCTACTTTATCATATATTAAAAACCCAAAAATACCTTGCTACAATTTATTTACTTTTATTTTATTTAGTATTTTAGTTTATCTATTTATCTCTATAAGATTTAATCCTTGCAAATAACCGCTAAGAGGATTGACAACCCTCTTATTTGCGTTGGGTGCAAGTGTTTGCTCTTGTGTGTGCAGGTGCGTTTAACGGAATTTTGCTTGGTTCTCCTATTGGATTGATAACCTTGGTTCTTAACTGAGGGAAATACTTATCTCTATTATACTGCATCATCCTCTCCTCTTCGGGGAAATACCAACGCAGTCTACAAGTAGCAGTGATTGCCGCGGGGAAGAAGGCCATGGGCTCGCTCTCTAAGCGTGCCCGGAACGAGGAAGATGAACTCCGTGCTGCTGTGAACAAGGAATTCCAACACGTGAACAACCGGGGGATGACCCCCACGAAGTGGAAGTGTGATGCGTTCTTGGAGTCCCAAGGGCTTCACAACGACTTCGCGTGGCTTGCGGACAACGTTGGGATGGGAGTTTTCACTTCCATTACCTCACTTAACACAACATCACCGTGGAGCTCCTCTCCACCTTCTCCCACACTCTCGATGACTCGAGGGTGGCACCGAGATGCTCATTCACGCTCGGAGGAGTACAGCGCACCATGATGCTGGAGCAGTTCTGCAGTGCCTTCGGTTTCGAGAACCAAGGAGTTCTCGACACTAGGGGCATGCCGGTTGCTGACGTGTTGGGTTCGTGGGAGCTCATCTCCGTCAAGGATGAGCATGACTTCTTTGGGAAGAAGGTATTGAGCATCCAAAACTCCGCCATTCGCTACTTCATGATTTTCATTGCCAACACTATTTTTGGTAGGGAGAACCTTGGGGCCATGTCGAGCTATGACATGTGTGTGCTCCACACAGCACTCCACCCCGATTACACCCCCAAGCCTAAATTGGGAACTTTTCTTATGCATCACCTCGGTAGGCAGCACAAGCAGCCAAGGGGGACGATTGTTGTGGGAGGTGTAGTGACTCGGCTTGCCGAGCACTTTGGCCTTGATCTTGATGCAATGCAGCACGGCCCAGGCCCTACGGAACTCAACGGTAGAATTACGACCAACACTCATTTCATTGGGCCCGTGCAAGGGGAGCATTGCTACAAATGCCCCCTACCTAACATGCACATTGTCGATGTTCGCTTGCCCTTGCCGCAAGCATTTACTGTTTCTACGTGTGATATGTGGGTACTTTGTGTTGACGAGATCAACGAATACCGCCACGAGGCTGGTTTCGGGAACATTGCTCAGCCCGAACCCGCTCCAGAGTGGGAGGCTGCAGCAGCAGGTCCTGCCCACGGTTGGGATGCATGTGGCAATGCCCCTCAGCACGCACCCAACTATCCACCACAGCCCGCACCGCAATATGCACCGCAGGTTAACTTTGGGCAGCCACGTGACTATGTGCCAAGGATAGAGTTTCTGCAGTTGTAGCAGCAGGTAGGAGGGATCCGTATGGACCTCCGTGAGGCCAACAACAACATTAACCTGCTGAGTGGGAACATGCAGTCCCTCTTTTCTTTCTGGCAGCTACATCCTGGAGCAGGAGGTTCATCCTCTAGTGGCCCATCCCACCAGTGGCCGCAGTTTGGCCAGGGGGGCGACGATGATGAGGACATGGACTAAAGAGTAGGCCAAGAGCCTAAGCTTGGGGGAGCTAATCCCCTAGATTTGTTTTTGCATTTTGCATGTTTATTTTCAGTTTGCATAATAAAATGAGGAGCACACTTTGGTCTTGCCTTGTTGTAGTTCTTTTCGTTTGTTTTCTTTGAGCCTACAGGTTTGATCTCTACTAACAAGAAGGAATGAAGAAAATGAATTGGGACTTGATGGAGGGGAAGAATGAGCCAGTGTGAGAAGGTATAACATATACATAATCCCTTGTCTCGCAATATTATTTGAGGACGAATTTTCAGTTGACTGGCCGCACTTGAATTAGTTCCCCGCGATAGTTGAATATCATCTAGTCATAACTCCCAATTTCAGATCTTGCTAGTCAAACCTTGTGGGAAAGCATGTTTTTGTTTTAATGAAAATCTGAAAATTTTAGAGGTCAGGAACTTTCGAAGAGTACGAGTACTTAAGCAATTCAACTCCACATGCTGATTTTGATTGACTTAATGACACCTATTGATGGAGTTGTTTAGAGGGATGAATATTTGAAGTGGTTGAGGTTATGCCAAAATTTATTCACAATACTTAAATCGTGGAGCTCCAGCCCTAGGCTGGCTTTACGTCTCATTGCAATATGTTGAGATAATTCGCGTAACTGCAACTCCGTCACGAACTTGGGGATTGTGTAGTAAACGATCGTTCGACCTTCCCCAAGGGAGTGTGCAAGTGGTAAATAAAATCACTAATCGCTGAGCTCGAAAGAGACAACCATCCTTGATCCATAGTGCATGAAATTAAGCCACAACGGAGCCCAACTGCATATAGTGAATTTTGGCATAACCCCGTCACCGAGAGTTGAAATCCTGAAGAACAATGACTGAGAAGTGTTTGAGAGCCATGACTAGGAGGCATTAGTGGGTGTTAATGAAAAACTTGAGTACTTTGCTATCTTTGATCTCCAAACCTTCTAAATCTATTTTGATGATCGAGCTTAAGTTCAATATCCATCTAATAGATGAACACCTTCATTTGCCTAAACACTTGGTTAGAGAAGAAAATTTGTTTTGAGAAATTATAACTAATGGTATGAGACTATACATGGTTAGGCAACGAGTTTAGGTGCAGCTCTTCAATTGCAAATACTTTCTTGAATGATCTTGCAGGATAAGAGAGGATGAATATGATGTATTTTCCTGAGCCGGTAAAATTCTTTCCATTCAACCAAGCTCCTTTTCACTCTCTTGATTTCTTGTTTGCTCGAGAACAAGCAAATCTTAAGCTTGGGGGAGTTGATGGCTCGAGAATTTGCAATGTTTTTCATAGTGATTTCCATTTGGTTTCATTGGATTTTTGTTATTCTTCGGATATTTCTAATGCTAATCCAACAAAAGAGAAGAAAATCTACTTTGTCCTTTGGATGGCAGGAAATATCATATATGGAAGGAAACCAAAGAAGATTGCTGCAAATCAAGCCAATTGGAGCAACTTTCTTGAAGAGAGCATTGTCAACAGGCGCATCAGGGTGAAAGACGACATTCAAAATGACCGCACGCGCTTGTATGAGCGGTCGTTTGGAGTGCCCACAGCCCCTCCTCGTCTATACAAGCAACTTTCATGAAGGGACCACGGAGAAGAGAACCCTAGCCGCCGCCACACCATCTAGAATAGGAGAAGAGAGGATCTGAAGAACTCACGAGGATCATCATAGTTTTTGGTCCTTTCATCTCCATCATCATCATCACCTCCTTCACTATTGGAAGAGGGATTGGAACTTGTAATCTCTACTCCATGTCATCTAAGATCAAGACTATTTGGGCACCATTTCATCTCATTGTGGATCCCCTCAATATTATCGATATGCTTTTCATGGTTTTTCTCTTTGATGTGATTGATTCCCCTCTTATGATGTTGAGTAATTTCCCTAGGTGTGGGAGATGTAAGTAAGTGGTAAGATTGATATGTGCCTATCCTATATGTCGTCATTTGAATTAGTAGTAGTATGATCTATTTAGTATGTTGTTATACTGTGGTGAACTCTATGCGTGTTGTCCAATTCAAGGGCCCGGGCAACATGATCTCAAGACCTACACAGGTAACACGTATTGTTTAGGAACTCTGTGACCTCTGACGTGACAGGTGGAGATATCTATGAGAACCGAAGACACCGGTGACCCATTGAACTTAATGCTTGGTTCCGGTCTTATGACCTTAATTGTGGAAACGACCACTCTGTGGCAACGGAGAAACAGGACCACAGAATGAAATGTAACCCCTAGTGGAGGATTTTCATGACTCTAGGGAGAACCGCCTACAGAAAGTTTATATCAAATACTATGAGTACAATACAAGGTAATTCGTATTACCGTCGCACTGGTACAATTCATATGTTCTTACCATGAACCAAACTCTCTCCGCACCTAATCTCTTCATTGCAAGCAACACCATTTATATTTTAGTTCTTTTTATTTACTTTCAATAGTTATTTAGTGGACACCTTTAAATCCTCTTTATATTAGCATATTTTAGTTTATAGTTTACCCAGGACAATAATAGTATTTGCAGAAGCTCAAGCAGTACTTCACACAAGAACTGTGACATCTTGTGTGTGACAGAAATGCCTGATGTCTACTACGCAACTTTATTCTTGTAGACTCTGTTGGGCCTCCAAGCGCAGAGTTTTGTAGGACAGCAGCAAATTTCCCTCAAGTGGATGACCTAAGGTTTATCAATCCGTGGGAGGTGTAGGATGAAGATGGTCTCTCTCGAACAACCCTGCAATCAAATACAAGAAATCTCTTGTGTCCCCAACACACCCAATACAATGGTAAATTGTATAGGTGCACTAGTTCGGCGAAGAGATGGTGATACAAGTGTAGTATGGATAGTAGATATAGGTTTTTGTAATCTGAAATAATAAAAACAGCAAGGTAGCAAGTAACAAAAGTGAGCACAAATGATATTGCAATGCTTGAAAACAAGGCCTAGGGTTAATACTTTCACTAGTGCAATCTCTCAACAGTGCTAACATAATTGAATCATATAACAATCCCTCAACATGCGACAAAGAATCACTCCAAAGTTCTTATCTAGCGGAGAACATAAGAAGAAATTGTTGTAAGGTACGAAACCACCTCAAAGTTATCCTTTTCGATCAATCTATTGAGCCATCCCTATAAGTGTCACAAACAGCCCTAGAGTTCGTACTAAAATAACACCATGTGATACGCATCAACCAACTCTAATGTCACCTAGATACTCCAATGTCACCTCAAGTATCCGTGAGTTGATTATTCGATATGCATCAAACAACTTCAGATTCATAATATTCAATCCACACAAAGAACATCAAAGAGTACCCCAAAGTTTCTATCGGAGAAAGTAGGACGAAAACGTGCAATCAACCCCTATGCCTAGATTACCCCAAGGTCACGGGAATCCGCGAGTTGATCACCAAAACATACATCAAGTGACTCAATAGAATACCCCATTGTCACCACGGGTATCCACACGCAAGACATACATCAAGTGTTCTCAAATCCAAAGTATTCAATCCGACAATAACGAAACCTAAAAGGGAAAGACTCAATTCATCACAAGAAGATAGAGAGGGAAGAAACACCATATGATCCAACTATATTAACAAAACTCGCGGTACATCAAGATCGTGCCAAATCAAGAACACGAGAGTGAGATATCAAACACATAGCTACTGGTACATACCCTCAGCCCCGAGGGTGAACTACTCCCTCCTCATCATGGAGACCGCCGGGATGATGAGGATGGCCTCCGGTGATGATTTCCCCCTCCGGCGGGGTGCCGGAAAAGGCCTCCAGATGGGATCTCTTTGGAACAGAGAGATGCGGCGGCGGAGTCGAAGTTCTAGGTTTATTTTTGGGGGTTTCTCTATTTATAAGAATTTTCAACGTTGGAATCACGCGAAAAGGAG
Source organism: Elymus sibiricus (assembly GCA_039707655.1). NCBI lineage: Eukaryota > Viridiplantae > Streptophyta > Magnoliopsida > Poales > Poaceae > Elymus > Elymus sibiricus. The sequence continues at coordinate 77,486,563 of CM077670.1, read as the reverse complement.
TTACGAGGGGCCCACAAGGCAACCCCATGCGCCCCCCCGGGGCGCGCTGGGTTGCCTTGTCACCGCCTTGTGGGTCTTCTGGTCCTCCCACAAAGCTTCGGGGGTCTCTTAGGTTCCAAAAAAAATCGTCAAAAAGTTTTGTCGCGTTTGGACTTCGTTTGGTATGGATTTTCTGGAAAATAAAAAACAAGCAGAAAACAACAACTGGCACTGGGCACTAGGTTAATATGTTAGTCCGTGAAAATCATATAAAAGTGCACCAAAACCATATAAAATTATTGCTAACATGGCCCTGTTGGAGACGTATCAACGCCTCCATAAATACTCTCTTCCGCTCTTTGTTGGGACGATTACTCATTGGGATACATCCGCAAAAGTGCTACATTACCCTGTTTGGTCTGCAGGTAACAAGGAGCCGCCACCACGTCCTGTTCTTCATCGGGAGGGCTGATTTGGAGTCCGTTCACGGCTCCGGAGAGGGGGATTCGTCGCTGTCGTCATCATCAACCCCTCTCCATCGACAATTAAATGATGCTCACCATCGGGAGTGTCGGCGTACGACACCTATGGGATCATGTGGATCCCTTTACGGTTCGGCAAGGGGAAAAGATTTGCACAAAGAGCGGAACCAACGATCAACGCGAGGATCTTTACCCAGGTTCGGGCCGCTGATAAGCGTAAAACCCTACTCCTGCTGTTGTTTATTGTGGATGTTCTTGGCTCAAGTACACGGAGCGCTTGTGGTGGGAAAGCAGCTACGCATGCAGAATGGGCCGGAAGGTCCTCTTCCCCTGTAGCTACGCCTTGGGCCTCCTTTTATACGTCCAAGGGGTCACCAACAGTGGCAGACAGCAGTACAAGAGGTGTAAAGTTACTACAGTATTTCATGATTATCACCGACGTCTTAGGACAAACACATTTAATGCTCCGTTTAGGTGTCCCTTACTTTCTCGGGGGAGGAAAAAGGGCCCGCCCCATCAACACCGCTTAACCCCATTTGCGGTCGACGCCGTGACACGCAAGCAGGAGGACAAGCCCTAAACGACAGGCTAGTCGCTGCGCTGGAGCGGCGGCACTATGCAGAAGTGGTGGGATCTTGCCGGGTGCGAGGCCTTGCCGGGCCTTCGCGAGCCTTCCCGGCAAGGATCTTGTCGGGAACCCAGCCTTCGGTCTTCTGTCTTCTGATCATTAGTTTGAACGCCTTCTTGATATCTTGTATCCGTTTCCAGCTGTCCTCCGGCAGGCCTTGCCACTGGTATGGCTACAACCGTCCGTGCACAAGTATGGGGGTACTAAAATGACCCAAACTTTAGTACACCGACAGGAGCCCCCGGGCCTAGGCCACACACGGGTGCGAGGCGTTGTTGGGCTAGGCCCAAACAGTGCACGGGCAAGCGTGGCAGGATATAACTGTCATAATCTTCTTATTTACCGCCCCCCCCCCCCCCCCCGATGCGCATTAAATGCGGGACGTGGGAGACGTGTGCGGAACGGCCGCAGTAGTGCGCTTGTAAAAGTGCATTCCCATTGATTAGTAAAGAGGCAGCCTCCGTTCCTTCCCTATAAAAAAGAATCCGCAGAGGCGCTGCTCATTTACCTCTCATCTTTTCCAATATGGAAACCGCCATCGCCTTCTTCCCCGAGCTCGGAACAGAGCCTATCCCATTCACCCGCCACCCCCACGCTCGCATCAGTCTCGGCCTCCGCTCCCACAGTCGCCATGCCGCCCAAAGCAAGCAAGGGCAAAGCGGCGAAAGCCGTCGACTCGGATGCAGAGGCGGACAAGGCCGATTTGGTGGAGATGCGGAAGAAACACGTCGTCTTCGCCCCAACGCTCGACAGGCACGCCCTGATTGAACGGTACCTGTGTATGTGGGGGGAAAAGACGAAGGCTCACCCTGCAACTCGCGTACTCCCAGCTTCCGCCGAGGGCGGCCCAGATAAATTCCCTTTCTTCGCCGCTTACTTTTACTGCGGGCTCTGCCCTCCATTTTCTGATTTCTTCATCGACATCATGTATACATACGGCTTCCGCCTCTTGGATTTCACACCGAATGCCGTGACATGCATGTCGGTCTTTGCTCATCTTTGTGAAAACTTCGCCGGAGTAGCTCCCAGCACAGCCCTCTTCCTCCACTACTTCGTTCCCCGTATCGAAACAGGAGACGCCCTTTCTGGTTCTATCACCTGGATTCCAAGGGCATGGAATAAAGAGATATACCCAGACGGTCTCTACCGTAAGAAGTGGGAGGATGGCGGGCCGAGTGGTGCTGGGTTAGGGAGAAAGATCCCGAGCCATTTTGTTCGCTCCGGCAGACGAAGGTGGTTCGCGGCAAGGACTGGAGCGGTCTCGATCCTCAGGATGATAAGCTTGCGATCGCAGTTACCAGGATCCACCGTCTCAAGGTTGCCGGGCTCACAATAGAAATGATTGGCGCCGATTTTCTCCATCCCAGCACATCAGCCTCCCTCAAGAGATGAGGTTCCCGGCAAGAAGGCGGCCGGCAAGGCTGCGCAGCGGCAAGAGGCCCAACAGCCACCCGTGCGACGTACGACACGCTCGACCGCGGCAACAACTGGTGTGGCGGGAGCATCCCATACGGCGGCACGAGCGGCTGGAGCAGCAGGGTCACATCAACCTATTGCTTCTGCCGCAGCCAAGCCTCCCAGGACCCCTTCTCCACCTCCTTGCTCGGACACCGAAGCGGAGGTCGACTTCGACATCTCCTCTTTTAGTCCGGATAGAGAAGAGTAAGGGCCCTCGCCGTATCCTTCAACTTTTGAACTCTTGGTACTGCTTAACTCATTTGTTTTGCTTTGGCCTGTCCCCGCAGAGATACATAGACGTTGGCGCAAAGGTTGGCGAAGAGGGCGAAGACTTCTACGGGCGATGAGCCTTCGGCAAGCACCGTAAGTGCACCAGAGACCATCGTCACCAGCCCGGAGCCCAGCCCTCAACGCAGCCTCCAACCCAGCCCCCAGCGTGAGTCCACTACTCAATTTCCGTTGGCGAGTGTTAGGGAGATTATCTTCGCTATTGACATCACCAGGCTTGTAGGAGAAGGACGGCAACAAGGAGAGCCATTAGAGGCCGTCCCTGAAGTGCCGCCTCCGTCGACCACGCCGCCCAGAGATGAACCTTCGGCAGGGGGTTCCACTGGCGAGCCCATCCGCATTGAAGAGGAGCCGGCAAGCACATGCGTTGGCCATCCTACATCGGCAACTAATGTTGCCAGGAAAGGAGAAGCCACCTCTCAACAGCTCAACACAGGTAAACCGCATACCTTGGCACTTGTTATTCTTTCTTCATTTCTGTTTTCTGGAACTCCAACTTTGGTCTCATCTTGTTTCCTTTCTTGGCTTTCAGATCTCCCCTTGATGGAACAAATGGATGTTGATGCTGTCATTGAAGAGACCGCCAGGGATGCTGCCGCCGAGGCCGACAGGGTCGCAGCTGACGAGGCCGCCAAGGCTGCACATGAAGAAACCGCCAAGGGATCTGTTGAGGGGGCCGGCAAGGAGACCGGCGACCATACTGACGGCATTCCTGCCACAGGAGCGTCTGGCGCTACGTCGGTCGCGGAGCCCCCGGCTGCCGGTGAGGCGGTTGTCGAGGATCAACCGTCAACATCTGACGTGCCCCCGTCAAGCAGTTACCTCAAGGTCGGCGACAACCTGTTCGTCAGCGTACCAGGGACGGCGAACATTGGGGTGCCAGTCGAAGGAGAAACCTTTGATGAAGACGTCGTTGCCGCCGCTAGCAGCAGCGGGCCCAGGGAAGAGCAGGTCCTCCAAGCCATGAGCGATAACTTTCAGAAGCTCCAGGCGCTTTATCGCGCCCGAAAGGAGAAGCTGGACTCCAGGGCGGCAGTTGTTGAAGCAGCGGAGGCAGATTTCCAAAAGCGCGTCGAGGAGACGCAAGTCTGGTATGCCGAGGCTTTCCAAGAGCTGACGGCCGGTCGTGAGCAGCTGAATCAGAGTTGGAACGAGCTCCTCATGAAGCAGTCCGATGTCGAGAAGGCACAGGAGGAGGCTGCGCAGCAGGCCACTGCAGAGGAAGCTCGCTTGTCGGAACGCCGCGTCGGGCTTGATGCTCATGAAGAAGACCTTGCCGTTCGCGAGGAGGCACTTGCCGCCAAGCTTCGCAGCAAGGACGAAGAGATCGAGAAGCTTGTTGTGCGGCGAACGCAGGAGCTGGAGCAGAGGCACAAGGAAGCACTCGAAGCTCTGGTCGTAGACCACGCCGGCAGGCTAAAGGAAGCCATCGATGCCGCCGAAGCTGCGGAGGCCGCCAAGAGCGAGCTGGGCGATAAGGTAAAGAGGCTGGAAGCGGATCTTGAGGGCCACGGCAAGGAGATCTCAACGCTCAAAGCCGACAGAGATAAGACTCTCTTTAGCTTGGCGGAGATGCAAGCCGCCATGTCCGACAAGATCATAGAGCTCTCTTCAGCCAATGAATCCATTGCCGATCTGACATTGAAGCTGAGAACGCTAGAGGAGTCCCTTGAGAGCAGCAAGGCTCGTGAGAGGGCTCTGACCAAGGATCTCCAGGCTGAGAAGAGCCTACTCAACAGCGCCGCCGCCACCTATAATGACTTCGAGAAAGGTGTGATGATCTGGACCGAGCGCCTCGTCGACGTCGCGGAAAGGCTTGCCGCAGAACTGTCCACCATGGGCTTGAATAACTTCGGCTACCCTTCTGACGAGCAGGTGTCTTCGAGCGCCAAGCTGGCCATGTTCTTCGAGGGCATCGTTGATGCTCTCAAGCTGCTCCAGGCCAACCGAGCAACCCATCTGGCCAACGAGTCTCGCAAACTCTGCCGGGCCGTCCTCCGCTAGGTGCTCATCAAAGTAGTGCACAAGAACCCTGGCATCAACCTCACCAATGTCCTTGCTAGCTTGCCGGAGGATGCAGATCTCAAGGTGCTTGAAGAGCTTGTCGCGCCCATCGTTGACAGAGTGAGCCACGTCAAGCGGGTCGAAGGCCAGCGCAGGGACTAGCCGCTTCGCTTCATCTTGTCGCCACCATTCCATGCCAAAGACAGTTTTATCTTAAGTTAGAATTGCGGCGACTATCAATGTAATATAACTTACTATGTTTTGGATGAATGTATGCTATTTCCCTCGTCTGATTTCTTTCTGTATGGTTTTTGCCCTACGCTTATTGGGATCTTGCCGGTGCGCGCGCCCTTGCCGCGAGCGCTTTGAGGAACGGGTCCTTAGCAGCCTGCTGGGGGTGTCGCTACCGACAAGATACCTTGACGCTTTTAGTGCGGCCACTTAAGTTGTTGAGCGGACTCGAAACAAAGTAAGGGCGCAACTAATCACGACAAGGTTCCTTCGCGTGCAGGTTTTTCATACAAAGGCCGAAATCGTTCAAGGAAAATAACCCTACAACAAAAATCTGCTTAAAGAGTTTTGCAACTTAGCTTTTCGTTGCTGTACTCCTTATTGCAAAATGTCAACTTGAACGTCGCCTGTCGGTATCCATACCATCATTCCCCCCCGGAAAACGTGTACGCGAGGGAACCTTCTGTCCTTTGAGAAAAAGAAAGAAGAGAAAATAGAGATATGGAACCTTGGCGGTTCATTAGTGCTCACCGGAAGCAAGTGCAATACAATATCTCAGACAAGCATGCATATAGAAATGACATGAAAATCGACAAGGATTGTAAAACACTTAAGTTTCCTCAACTGTGCACTGGATCTACGCCAGGCTTTGTACAAAGGATCACATGCCTTGCCGGCAAAACTCGTACAAAAGGTGGTTGCTGGGAGACCCGGCAACCGCGCCTTATGGGTAGAACTTACGAAGGTGTTCGATATTCCAGGAGTTGCTCACTGGAACGCCATCTTCGGTCTCCAGGCGGACTGCGCCAGGCCTGGTGACTCGTACTACCCGATAAGGGCCTTCCCACTTCGGCGTCAACTTGTTGGAATTCTTGGCCGACTGAACGCGCCGAAGAACAAGGTCGCCTTCCTCAAGGCTCCGGGCATGAACCTTGCGGCTATGATAGCGGCACAAGGCTTGCTGGTAGCGTGCAGCTCGCACAGCAGCCCGAAGATGATCTTCCTCAAGGAGCGTGGCGTCATCTTGGCGCAACTGCTCTTGCTCAAACTCATCATAAGCGAGCACTCGAGGTGACCCGTATATGAGTTCCGTGGGGAGAACTTCTTCTGCCCCGTAGACCAGGGAGAAGGGGGTCTGGCCAGTAGCTCGATTTGGTGTCGTTCTGATTGACCAAAGAACCGCCGGCAGCTCATCAATCCAGCGTCTTCCGCACTTGTGCAGCTTGTCGAAAGTTCTTGTTCTGAGACCTCGCAACACTTCAGCATTTGCCCTCTCCGCTTGGCCGTTGCTTCTCGGGTGAGCAACAGAGGCAAAACAGATTTTGCCGCCAAGGTCTTGGACGTACTGCATGAAGGTGCGGCTCGTGAACTGCGTGCCATTGTCGGTGCTGATCCTGTTTGGCACACCAAAACGGCACACTATTCCCTTGAAGAACTTGACCGCTGACTGTGCTGTCACCTTTCTCACTGCTTCCACTTCCGGCCACTTCGTGAACTTGTCGATAGCAACGTACAGGTACTCGAAGCCCCCGGCAGCACGGGGAAAGGGGCCCAATATGTCGAGCCCCCAGACCGAAAATGGCCAGGAAAGAGGGATTGTCTGAAGAGCTTGAGCTGGTTGATGCAATTGCTTAGAATGGAACTGGCACGCTTCACACTTGGTTACTAGTGCAGTTGCATCCTGGAGAGCAGTGGGCCAGAAGAAACCTTGCCGGAATGCCTTGCCGACAAGAGTTGTTGAGCCTATGTGGGAGCCACATATGCCTCCATGTATCTCTGCCAACAGCTCCAGTCCATCCTCCCGAGGAATACAGTTCAATTTCACACCGTTCGGTCTCTTTCTGTACAGGACGCTGTCCACGAACTGGTACATACTAGACTGACGGTCTACTTTCTCTGCTTCTTCCTGTTCTTCAGGGAGTTCTCCTGTTTAAAGGAATTGGACGATGTGCTGTGCCCATGTCGGATCCTGTGGCTTGACAATAAGGACTAAAGGCATATCTTCGGCTGCGGGAGCGCTTGCTTCTGCGGCAAGAACCTGAGGTTCTAAGCGAAGCTGCTGCTCACTGGCAACCGTGTCGTTCCCGGCAACTTCCTTGCCGGCGGCTTCTAGAGGCTCTGCGGGAAAGTACTTGCCGGTACTTAACTTCCTTCTTTTGTCTTGCCTCGTCGATGGTGTTACGGATGGCTGAGTTAAGCGGAGCACAAAAGTTCCTGGTTCCATAGGTAACTTGAGGGCAGCACGCTTTGACAGGTCGTCGGCAATGTTGTTCTCCGCTCGAGGAACATGCTCTGTTTGCAGACCGTCAAAACGCTCCTCCAACTTTCTCACTTCATCTACATATGCTTCCATCAACGGGCTCTGATAATCTTTGTTAACTTCCCTGACGACAAGCTGTGAGTCACCTCTGACGATGAGCTTCTTAATTCCAAGGTCTGCCGCGATCCTGAGACCGGCAAGCAGTCCTTCATATTCTGCAGTGTTGTTCGTTGATCTCTCCCGGGGAAAGTGCATCTGAATTACATACTTGAGGTGCTCTCCGCTGGGTGCGACAAGCAGCACGCCAGCACCGGCGCCTTGCAGCGAAAAAGCCCCATCAAAGTACACAATCCATTCTCGATCTGTTTCCTTGCCGGGGATAGTTGTCTCTTGAATTTCTTCGTCCGGCGTCGGTGTCCATTCTGCAATGAACTCCGCCAAGGCTCTGCTTTGAAATAGTCGAAGTGCTTTCAAATTTGAGACCAAAACTTGACAGTTCCAACGCCCACTCCACTATTCTGCCGGTTGCATCTGGATTTCGTAAAATCCGCTGCAACGGGAAGCGAGTGACGACGGTGATTTCATGTGCCTGGAAATAGTGGCGCAGCTTCCTCGAGGCCATAAGGAGGCCGAAGAGCAGCTTCTGCACGCCAGAATATCTTGACCTGGCCCCCTACAACAGGGAGCTGACAAAATAGACTGGGCGCTGCACCATCTTCTTCTTCTGCACTACTTCATTTGACTGCGCGGATCCTGTCTTGTCAGCACCAGACTCTACTGCGGATAGTCCTAGCTTGTCGCTTGATGGGCTTGCCGCTGCCGCTGCCTCTTCGTCTACTTCTCTCTGCGCCACTAACGCAGCACTAACCACTTGATTTGTTGCCGCTAGATATAGCAGCAACGGCTCTTGTGGCCTAGGCGCGACCAGTGTGGGCGGAGAGGAGAGGTACCTCTTCAAGTCCTGCAGCGCTGCCTCCGCTTCCGGAGTCCATTTCATCGGTCCTGCCTTTTTCAAGATTTTGAAAAAGGGCAGGGCGCGCTCAGCGGATTTGGAGATGAACCTGCTCAGAGCAGCAACGCAGCCGGCAAGCCGACGCACATCTTTGAGACATCTCGGTGCATCAATCTGCTCAATTGCCTTGATCTTGTCGGGATTTGCTTCGATTCTACGTTGAGACACAAAGAACCCGAGAAGCTTGCCGGATGGAACGCCAAACACACACTTCTCAGGATTGAGCTTCAGATTGATCCTCCGCATATTTGCAAATGTCTCTTCTAAATCTCGTATGAGTGTTGCCTTGTCCTTGGTTTTGACCACTATGTCATCCATATAGGCTTCCATATTCCTATGTAGCTGGGGCTCAAAACCAATCTGGACTGCTCTTGCAAACGTTGAACCAGCACTTTTCAACCCGAAAGGCATGCGTATGAAGCAATACGTGCCACATGGGGTGATAAATGCGGTTTTCTCTTCGTCTTCCTTCGACATGAAAATCTGATGGTAGCCTGAATACGCATCAAGAAATGACAGCAAATCGCAGCCAGCAGTGGAGTCCACAATCTGGTCGATGCGCGGCAAGGGAAAAGGATCTTTTGGGCAGGCTTTATTGATATCAGTATAGTCGATACATAGCCTCCATTTTCCATTCGCCTTGCGCACTACAACTGGATTGGCCAACCATGTTGGATGGAGGACTCCTCTAACTAGACCTGCTGCTTTAAGCTTCCTGATTTCTTCGGCGATAAACTCTTGCCGCTCCAAGGCTTGCTTCCTGACCTTCTGCTTGACGAGCCGCGCGTGAGGACAGACAGCAAGGTGGTGCTCGATTACCTCCCTGGGAACACCGGGGATATCAGATGGTTGCCATGCAAACACATCGACATTCACCCGCAGGAAGGCAATGAGCGCGCTTTCCTATTTGTCATCGAGGGTGGAACTTATGGTGAAAGTTCCTCCCGTACCATCCTCCTTGGCGGGCACCTTCTTAGTTACTGGTGGAGCTGCCTTGGATTTCTTGCTCTTGCCGGTGGAGCTCTCTGGCACTTCCTCGAAGGGAGCGCAGCACTCCGAGGAGGTGCGCTTGCCGGAGTGTGTGTTAGAGGTCTTGCCGGTCTTCTTCTTCCCCCCGGGAGCTTCAGCGGCAGGAGCAAGTGCCTTGGCGGCAGGTGCTGCAACTGCCTCCCAGTAGAGTTGGTTGGTGCAGATAAGCGCATCCTTCTTGTCGGAGTTGATAGTGATGACACTCATCGGCCCGGGCATCTTCAGTGTATTATAGGCGTAGTGTGATGCCGCCATAAACTTGGCCAGCGCCGGGCGACCAAGAATCCCATTATAGGGCAATGGAATCTTGGTGACGTTGAAGACGATCTTCTCCGTTCTGTAGTTCAACTCACTACCAAGTGTCACTGGCAAGGTGATCTTGCCCTTCGGCTGGCTCCTTCCCAGATTGATCCCTTGGAATGTGCCCGTTTCCTCGAGATCTTCATCAGGAATTTGCAATCTTTTGATCACATCAGGCGAGATCAAGTTCAAACTGGCCCCACCATCAACTAACATCTTTGTCACCTTGAGGTTGCGGATCATTGGTGAAACCAACAATGGCAAACACCCGACCGCAGTTGTGCGATCAGGGTGATCCTCGGCGTCAAAAATGATAGGCGTGTGGGACCACTTAACAGTGGCTTCCGGGCATCGACCGATGGCTCTGCTGCATTAATCTCGCGCGCCCACTGTTTGAGTCGGCGGTGAGAGGAATGCAACGAGGCGCCTCCGTCAACGCACATGGCTACTGTAGCTTTCTGGAACTCGTGCTCGCTGGACTCGTCGCCCTCTTCATCAGCATCATCACCCCCTGTTCCTTGTCGCGGCCTCGAGCGGGCCTCTCCTTTTGTTGCTTGGCCTTACCGCGGCGACCTCCTCGGCCACCGCGCTTCTTGCCGGACCCCCCAGTGCCATCCTGGGCCTTCTCCTTGTCTCGCCTTTCATACTCGGCTTTCTGCTTCTCGACAAGCTCCTCAACTTGCCGGCAGTTTTGGAGATCTTGGCCCTTGGTGCGATGGATCTTGCAGTACTGCTTGGCGGAGCCCTCCGGCTTGTCCGCAGCCGCCAAGGCCTGACATGCGGCACACCCGGCAACCTCCTTGCCGGGGTCATCAGTCTTAGCCTTCTTGGCGGTGCCGGGGTTGCCGGATCCCTCGACGGCAAGCACGGCCTTGCCCTTGCGCTTCCGGTTCCTCCATCGGCCTTTCTTTGTCGGGGTAAAGGCGTCTTCGCTTTCAGAATCGACTCCTGCGCCAGCGTCCTCGCCGGGGAGTCTCCTTCCCTCTTCGGCCCGAGCACATCTGTTAAACAGAGCGTAGAGCTCGGCGACATCCCTGACCTTGTTCATCGCCAGCTCTTCCCGCATCTTGCGGTTGCGCACATTCTGGTGAAAGGCGCTGATAACAGCGGCATGATGAACGTCTGGGATGTTGTGCTGTATACGGCTGAATCTCTGTATGTACTTGCGCAAGGTTTTGCCATCTTTCTGGGGAATGAGATGTAAATCACTTTCTTGGCCAGGAGCTTGGTGGCCTCCAGTAAAGGCGCCAACAAACTCATGACACAGATCTGCCCAGGAGGAAATGGAATTCTCCGGCAGGTGCATCAACCACGACCTAACGTTGGGCTTAAGCACCAACGGGAAGTAGTTGGCGAGTATCTTGTCGTCTCAAGCCCCGGCAGCCTGCACCGCAATGGTGTAGATGCTCAGGAACTCTGACGGGTGAGTCTTGCCGTCGTATTTCTCCGGCACCTCCGGCTTGAAAGATCGGGAATTGGGCCACTGGACTCGCCGCAGCTCACGAATAAACACTGGACAGCCCACCTCGTAAGGCAGGCTACAAGGATACCCAGGCACAGGTTCGTTGACAGTGGGTCCCGCGCGCTTGTCGGATTGACGACGCGCTTCCCGCCGCCGCTCGATGGTGGTTCGAGCGTCCTCCTTGTGCCGTTCCCGAAGAACCAGACGTTGATCGCGGCGAACCCGCGGATCAGACGACGCCGTGGAACCATCATCACAGGCGTCGATCCGCCAAGTTAGCGACCGCTCTTGTCATAGCGGAGGGGAAAGCATCGTAGTCGTACCGCCGCCGGTCTTCTCGCCATCAGCACGCACCGGCCCAGTAGACTACCGCCGCGAAGGCTCTGCCTGCTGCGGCCTATCTTCATTAGCAAAGCCGATGAGGCTTTGAATGGCAGATCTCCACTCATCTAGCTTCTCCGCAGCGGGAGGGAAGTCTAGGAGCAGCTGAGCTCGCGCCAACGCTTCTGCTGGTGTAGGCGGCGGCGAAAGATGCGAAGAGCGTGAGGTGCTCTGACTCCTAACGGAATTAGAAGGAGCACCGTCACGGTTCTGCAGCCGCGCGCGGCTTCCACCGGCGTGTTGGCGTGGATCTTGGCCCCGCGCATCTTGAGAGTGATGCGCAGGGTTTTTTCCATGGGGATGCCTGGAACCAACAACGTCGCGGCGCTGCACGTCGCGCGTGACCTGAGAAGGCCGCGGCGCATGCACCGACATGGGTGTCTTGGAAGGCGCCGTCCCATCCTTGGAGTTCGCCTGGCCACCCGTAGGTAGCTTGGCTCCGTCCTTGGACCTGGCGCTCGCCTGGCTCGGATTGCCAGAACGTCGCGGAGGCTCAAGACCTCCACCTCCTCCACCAGCGCCCACGCCATCACCCGTCTGTGCGGGTACGGGGAGGCTGGACGCAGATGGATCAACCGCCGTAGCGCCCTTCTTTTTGGGAGCCATGGCGATGAAAGATGATCAAGAACTGGCGCGCTGACCGCTAGATCGGGTTCGCGCAACCTCTTCCCCCCTACCTGGCGCGCCAAAGATGTCGGCGTACGACACCTATGGGATCGCGTGGATCCCTTTACAGTTCGGCAAGGGGAAAAGATTTGCACAAAGAGCGGAACCAACGATCAACGCGAGGATCTTTACCCAGGTTCGGGCCGCTGATAAGCGTAAAACCCTACTCCTGTTGTTGTTTATTGTGGATGTTCTTGGCTCAAGTACACGGAGGGCTTGTGGTGGGAAAGCAGCTACGCATGCAGAATGGGCCGGAAGGTCCTCTTCCCCTGTAGCTACGCCTTGGGCCTCCTTTTATACGTCCAAGGGGTCACCAACAGTGGCAGACAACAGTACAAGAGGTGTAAAGTTACTACAGTATTTCATGATTATCACCGACGTCTTAGGACAAACGTCTTAGGACAAACGCATTTAATGCTCCGTTTAGGTGTCCCTTACTTTCTCGGGGGCAGAAAAAGGGCCCGTCCCATCAACACCGCTTAACCCCATTTGCGGTCGACGCCGTGACACGCAACCAGGAGGACAAGCCCTAAACGACAGGCTAGTCGCTGCGCTGGAGCGGCGGCACTGTGCTGAAGCGGTGGGATCTTGCCGGGTGCGAGATCTTGCCGGGTGCGAGGCCTTGCCGGGCGCGAGGCCTTGTAGGGCCTTCGCGAGCCTTCCCGGCAAGGATCTTGTCGGGAACCCAGCCTTCGGTCTTCTGTCTTCTGATCATTAATTTGAACGCCTTCTTGATATCTTGTATCCGTTTCCAGCTGTCCTCCGGCAGGCCTTGCCACTGGTATGGCTACAACCGTCCGTGCACAAGTATGGGGTACTAAAATGACCCAAACTTTAGTACACCGACAGGAGCCCCCGGGCCTAGGCCACACACGGGTGCGAGGCGTTGTTGGGCTAGGCCCAAACAGTGCACGGGCACGCGTGGCAGGAGTTAACTGTCATAATCTTCTTATTTACCGTGCCCCCCCCCCACGATGCGCATTAAATGCGGGACGTGGGAGACGTGTGCGGAACGGCCGCAGTAGTGCGCTTGTAAAAGTGCATTCCCATTGATTAGTAAAGAGGCAGCCTCCGCTCCTTCCCCATAAAAAAGAATCCGCAGAGGCGCTGCTCATTTACCTCTCATCTTTTCCAAAAGACGAAGGCTCACCCTTCAACTCGCGTACTCCCAGCTTCCGCCGAGGGCGGCCCAGATAAATTCCCTTTCTTCGCTGCTTACTTTTACTGCGGGCTCTGCCCTCCGTTTTCTGATTTCTTCATCGACATCATGTATACATACGGCTTCCGCCTCTTGGATTTCACACCGAATGCCGTGACATGCATGTCGGTCTTTGCTCATCTTTGTGAAAACTTCGCCGGAGTAGCTCCCAGCACAGCCCTCTTCCGCCACTACTTCGTTCCCCGTATCGAAACAGGAGATGCCCTTTCTGGTTCTATCACCTGAATTCCAAGGGCTTGGAATAAAGAGATATACCCAGACGGTCTCTACCGTAAGAAGTGGGAGGAATGGCGGGCCGAGTGGTGCTGGGTTAGGGAGAAAGATCCCCAGCCATTTTGTTCGCTCCGGCAGACGAAGGTGGTTCGCGGCAAGGACTGGAGCGGTCTCGATCCTCAGGATGATAAGCTTGCGATCGGAGTTACCAAGATCCACCGTCTCAAGGTTGCCGGGCTCACAATAGAAATGGTTGGCGCCGATTTTCTCCGTCGCCGCATCGCCCCTCTGCATAACAAAGGGAGACCAGCTTGGGACTTCAAGAACGCAGCAGATATCATGAGGCTGCGCCCTAGTCTGAACAACAACCTGACAGTCTTCCAGCACACAACCCTCTGCCACAAGCTATTCAGGCCTGACGGGAAATACAAGTTGCCGGCTGGCGTAATTTCCTTGTGCAACAACTCTGCTCTGAGCCCAATCATCGCCATGATGCCGGCGTTTAACGCCCACGGCCTTGACGGAACTTGGGTCGAGCCGCCTAAAGAGCGCGTGCAGGAATTCTTCGACAATTTGTCGGAGAGAGCCGTCCGGGAAGAGTCAATCCTCATCCGCCCCACCACTGATGAAGAAGTGGCGTACATCGCCAGCAGGGCGGAAGAAGCGAACCTAGCCGCGGAGGCCGGCAACTTTGGCTTCGCGGAAGAGGAAGCCAGCGAAGAAGGAATTGTGTCAGAGGAGATCTTTGTCGAGGAAGGTGAAGTCACCGGGGAACAGAGTGGCATGATTGCCGGGGGCTCTACTGCTGTAGACACGGCCGAGCAGCAGCTGTGCGAGGAGCCCCCAGTTCCGGAGAAGAAGAAACGTGTTCTTCGGAAAGCCGTTTCTGGCATCCCAGCACATCAGCCTCCCTCAAGAGATGAGGTTCCCGGCAAGAAGGCGGCCGGCAAGGCTGCGCAGCGGCAAGAGGCCCAACAGCCACCCGTGCGACGTACGACACGCTCGACCGCGGCAACAACTGGTGCGGCGGGAACATCCCATACGGCGGCACGAGTGGCTGGAGCAGCAGGGTCACATCAACCTATTGCTTCTGCCGCAGCCAAGCCTCCCAGGACCCCTTCTCCACCTCCTTGCTCGGACACCGAAGCGGAGGTCGACTTCGACATCTCCTCTTTTAGTCCGGATAGAGAAGAGTAAGGGCCCTCGCCGTATCCTTCAACTTTTGAACTCTTGGTACTGCTTAACTCATTTGTTTTGCTTTGGCCTGTCCCCGCAGAGATACAGAGACGTTGGCGCAAAGGTTGGCGAAGAGGGCGAAGACTTCTACGGGCGATGAGCCTTCGGCAAGCACCGTAAGTGCACCAGAGACCATCGTCACCAGCCCGGAGCCCAGCCCTCAACGCAGCCTCCAACCCAGCCCCCAGCGTGAGTCCACTACTCAATTTCCGTTGGCGAGTGTTAGGGAGATTATCTTCGCTATTGACATCACTAGGCTTGTAGGAGAAGGACGGCAACAAGGAGAGCCATTAGAGGCCATCCCTGAAGTGCCGCCTCCGTCGACCACGCCGCCCAGAGATGAACCTTTGGCAGGGGGTTCCACTGGTGAGCCCATCCGCATTGAAGAGGAGCCGGCAAGCACAGGCGTTGGCCATCCTACATCGGCAACTAATGTTGCCAGGAAAGGAGAAGCCACCTCTCAACAGCTCAACACAGGTAAACCGCATACCTTGGCACTTGTTATTCTTTCTTCATTTCTGTTTTCTGGAACTCCAACTTTGGTCTCATCTTGTTTCCTTTCTTGGCTTTCAGATCTCCCCTTGATGGAACAAATGGATGTTGATGCTGTCATTGAAGAGACCGCCAGGGATGCTGCCGCCGAGGCCGACAGGGTCGCAGCTGACGAGGCCGCCAAGGCTGCACATGAAGAAACCGCCAAGGGATCTGCTGAGGGGGCCGGCAAGGAGACCGGCGACCATACTGACGGCATTCCTGCCGCAGGAGCGTCTGGCGCTACGCCGGTCGCGGAGCCCCCGGCTGCCGGTGAGGCGGTTGTCGAGGATCAACCGTCAACATCTGACGTGCCACCGTCAAGCAGTTACCTCAAGGTCGGCGACAACCTGTTCGTCAGCGTACCGGGGACGGCGGACATTGGGGTGCCAGTCGAAAGAGAAACCTTTGATGAAGACGTCGTTGCCGCCGCTAGCAGCAGCGGGCCCAGGGAAGAGCAGGTCCTCCAAGCCATGAGCGATAACTTTCAGAAGCTCCAGGCGCTTTACCGCGCCCGAAATGAGAAGCTGGACTCCAGGGCGGCAGTTGTTGAAGCAGCGGAGGCAGATTTCCAAAAGCGCGTCGAGGAGACGCAAGTCTGGTATGCCGAGGCTTTCCAAGAGCTGACGGCCGGTCGTGAGCAGCTGAATCAGAGTTGGAACGAGCTCCTCATGAAGCAGTCCGATGTCGAGAAGGCACAGGAGGAGGCCGCGCAGCAGGCCGCTGCAGAGGAAGCTCGCTTGATGGAACGCCGCGTCGGGCTTGATGCTCATGAAGAAGACCTTGCCGTTCGCAAGGAGGCACTTGCCGCCAAGCTTCGCAGCAAGGACGAAGGGATCGAGAAGCTTGTTGCGCGGCGAACACAGGAGCTGGAGCAGAGGCACAAGGAAGCACTCGAAGCTCTGGTCGTAGACCACGCCGGCAGGCTAAAGGAAGCCATCGATGCCGCCGAAGCTGCGGAGGCCGCCAAGAGCGAGCTGGGCGATAAGGTAAAGAGGCTGGAAGCGGATGTTGAGGGCCACAGCAAGGAGATCAATGCTCAAATCCGACAGAGATAAGACTCTCTTTAGCTTGGCGGAGATTGCCAGCAGAAAATGAGTAGTGGCTTCTATAGCTTTCTGGAACTCGTGCTCGCTGGACTCGTCGCCCTCTTCATCATCATCATCACCCCCCTGTTCCTTGTCGCGGCCTCGAGCGGGCCTCTCCTTTTGTTGCTTGGCCTTACCACGGCGACCTCCTCGGCCACCGCGCTTCTTGCCGGACCCCCCAGCGCCATCCTGGGCCTTCTCCTTGTCTCGCCTTTCATACTCGGCTTTCTGCTTCTCGAAAAGCTCCTCAACTTGCTGGCAGTTTTGGAGATCGTGGCCCTTGGTGCGGTGGATCTTGCAGTACTGCTTGGCGGAGCCCTCCGGCTTGTCGGCAGCCGCCAAGGCCTGACATGCGGCACACCAGGCAACCTCCTTGCCGGGGTCATCAGTCTTGGCCTTCTTGGCGGTGTCGGGGTTGCCGGATCCCTCGACGGCAAGCACGGCCTTGCCCATGTGCTTCCGGTTCCTCCGTCGGCCTTTCTTTGCCGGGGTAGCGGCGTCTTCGCTTTCAGAATCGACCCCTGCGCCAGCGTCCTCGCCGGGGAGTCTCCTTCCCTCTTCGGCCCGAGCACATCTGTTAGCCAGAGCGTAGAGCTTGGCGACATCCCTGACCTTGTTCATCGCCGGCTCTTCCCGCATCTTGCGGTTTCGCACATTCTGGTGAAAGGCGCTGATAACAGCGGCATGATGAACGTCTGGGATGTTGTGCTATATACGGCTGAATCTCTGTATGTACTTGCGCAAGGTTTCGCCATCTTTCTGGGGAATGAGATGTAAATCACTTTCTTGCCCAGGAGCTTGGTGGCCTCCAGTAAAGGCGCCAACAAACTCATGACACAAATCTGCCCAGGAGGAAATGGAATTCTCCGGCAGGTGCATCAACCACGACCTAACGTTGGGCTTAAGCACCAACGGGAAGTAGTTGGCGAGTATCTTGTCGTCTCGAGCCCCGGCAGCCTGCACCGCAATGGTGTAGATGCTCAGGAACTCTGACGGGTGAGTCTTGCCGTCGTATTTCTCCGGCACCTCCGGCTTGAAAGATCGGGAATTGGGCCACTGGACTCGCCGCAGCTCACGAGTAAACGCTGGACAGCCCACCTCGTAAGGCAGGCTACAAGGATACCCAGGCGCAGGTTTGTCGACAGTGGGTTCCGCGCGCTTGTCGGATTGATGGCGCGCTTCCCGCTGCCGCTCGATGGTGGTTCGAGCGTCCTCCTTGTGCCTTTCCCGAAGAACCAGACGTTGATCGTGGCGAACCCGCGGATCAGACGACGCCGCGGAATCATCATCACGGGCGTTGATCCGCCGAGTTAGCGACCGCTCTTGTCGTAGCGGAGGGGAACGCATCGTAGTCGTACCGCCTCCGGTCTTCTCGCCATCGGCACGCACCGGCCCAGTAGACTGCCGCCGCGAAGGCTCTGCCTACTGCGGCCTATCGTCATTAGCAAAGCCGATGAGGCCCTGAATGGCAGATCTCCACTCATCTAGCTTCTCCGCAGCGGGAGGGAAGTCTAGGAGCAGCTGAGCTCGCGCCAACGCTTCTGCTGGTGTAGGCGGCGGCGAAAGATGCGAAGAGCGTGAGGTGCTCTGACTCCTAACGGAATTAGAAGGAGCACCGTCACGGTTCTGCAGCCGCGCGCGGCTTCCACCAGCGTGTTGGCGTGGATCTTGGCCCCGCGCATCTTGAGAGTGATGCGCGGGGGGTTTTCCATGGGGATGCCTGGAACCACCAACGTCGCGGCGCTGCACGTCGCGCGCGACCTGAGAAGGCCGCGGCGCATGTGCCGGCGTGGGTGTCTTGGAAGGCGTCGTCCCGTCCTTGGAGTTCGCTGCGCCACCCGTAGGTAGCACGGCTCCGTCCTTGGAATTGGCGCTCGCCTGGCTCGGATCGCCAGAACGTCGCGGAGGCTCAAGACCTCCACCTCCTCCACCAGCGCCCACGCCATCACCCGTCTGTGCGGGTACGGGGAGGCTGGACGCAGATGGATCAACCGCCGTAGCGCCCTTCTTTTTGGGAGCCATGGCGATGAAAGATGATCAAGAACTGGCGCGCTGACCGCTAGATCGGGTTCGCGCAACCTCTTCCCCCTACCTGGCGTGCCAAAGATGTCGGCGTACGACACCTATGGGATCGCGTGGATCCCTTTACGGTTCGGCAAGGGGAAAAGATTTGCACAAAGAGCGGAACCAACGATCAAAGCGAGGATCTTTACCCAGGTTCGGGCCGCTGATAAGCGTAAAACCCTACTCCTGCGTTGTTTATTGTGGATGTTCTTGGCTCAAGTACACAGAGCGCTTGTGGTGGGAAAGCAGCTACGCATGCAGAATGGGCCGGAAGGTCCTCTTCCCCTGTAGCTACGCCTTGGGCCTCCTTTTATACGTCCAAGGGGTCACTAACAGTGGCAGACAGCAGTACAAGAGGTGTAAAGTTACTACAGTATTTCATGATTATCACTGACGTCTTAGGACAAACGCATTTAATGCTCCGTTTAGGTGTCCCTTACTTTCTCGGGGGCGGAAAAAGGGCCCGTCCCATCAACACCGCTTAACCCCATTTGCGGTCGACGCCGTGACACGCAACCAGGAGGACAAGCCCTAAACGACAGGCTAGTCGCTGCGCTGGAGCGGCGGCACTGTGCTGAAGCGGTGGGATCTTGCCGGGTGCGAGGCCTTGCCGGGCGCGAGGCCTTGCCGGGCGCGAGGCCTTGCCGGGCCTTCGCGAGCCTTCCCGGCAAGGATCTTGTCGGGAACCCAGCCTTCGGTCTTCTGTCTTCTGATCATTAGTTTGAATGCCTTCTTGATATCTTGTATCCGTTTCCAGCTGTCCTCCGGCAGGCCTTGCCACTGGTATGGCTACAACCGTCCGTGCACAAGTATGGGGTACTAAAATGACCCAAACTTTAGTACACCGACAGGGAGTGAGTAATCCCATCGTAGGCTTGCTAGACGGTGATGGAGTTGGATGAGATTTATCATGTAATCGAGTCAAATTGTTAGGGCTTGATCCCTAGTATCCACTATGTTCTGAGATTGATGTTGCTATGACTTTGCTATGCTTAATGCTTGTCACTAGGGCCCAAGTGCCATGATTTTAGATCTGAACCCTTTATCTTATCATCAATATATTTGAGTTCTTGATCCTATCTGCTAGTTATATGCACTTGTTATTGTTCTGATCCGTAGACCCCAAGGTGACAATAATTGGGATACTCTCCGAGGATGACTGTAATTCAAGGAGTTCATGTATTCACCATAAGTTAATGCTTTGTTCCGGTTCTCTATTAAAAGGAGGCCTTAATATCCCTTAGATTTCCTCATGGACCCTGCTACCACGGGAGGGTAGGACAAATTAAAGGTGCCATACAAGTTCTTATTATAAGCACGTATGTCTATATACGGAATACATGCCTACATTGAATTGATGAATTAGAGCTATTGTGCATCGCTTTAGGTTGTGACTATTACATGATGAATGCCAACCATACAAATATCCATCGGTGATCCAATGCCTACACTTTGCGCATATTGATTTTCGCTAAGTTACTACTATTGTTGCTGCTGTTACAATCACTACAAAACTGCTACTGTTACTGTCACCATTACTATTGCTACTATTACCGCTACTATCAAAACTATCATGCTACTGTGCTACTAAATACTTTGCTGCAGAAATTTTACTTTCTAGGTGTGGTTGAATTGACAACTCAACTGCCAAGGCTCATAAGTATTCTTTGGCCCCCCTTGTGTCGAATCAACAAATTTGGGTGAAATACTACCCTCGAAGACTGTCGCAATCTCCTATACTTGTGGGTTATCACCAGGCCACCCCAGCAGCGAGCCAGCCCAGTCGGCCAGCCACGCGCCCTCTCTCTCCCCCTAAGCCGCTGATGTGCGGGGCCTACACATCAGGGTCGTCCCAACTTCCCGCGTGCACGACGCCCACGTCGCCCACAACCGCACGCCCATGAGCCCACCTCCCCACGTTCTCGCGACCACCGTGCACGCCCGCCCTCGCGACCGTGCCCTATAAAAAGCCCTCAACCCCCTCTGCAAAAGCCCTCTCCCTCTCCCTTGCATCGTCAGTAGGCTGCTCCACCGCGACCCCGCCTTCACCGCACTGACCTAGTCGTCTCCGGTTCAATTTCGGCCAACCCCGACCCCCTCCTGACTGGCCACAACCACCACTGTGTCCACCGCACATCGGCAAGTCCCATGGACATCGTCCACACACCCGAGGCCCTCTGGAAGTCGACTTCATCATTGCTCAAACCTCACGGCCGCCCCGCCATTAACTCTGGCGAGGTAAGCCCGCGCCCGACTCCGCCATCATGTCCATCGTCTTCATCTAGCCCATGTGCATCTCACTGACCCAAGCCCGCATCCAAATGCGTTCATTTTTTAGCACAATGTCCTCACCCAAGAGCTCCACCACCATGGCGATCTCCGGCGAGCCTCGCCATGTCGTCTCCGTTGTCCCCGAGGGCAAACCGAGGCCACCTGAGGACCCGCGATGCCGAGCCGCATCCGTACATGCCATCGACGCAGCCCAAGACCCCCTCTAGTGCCATCCTGACGACCTCCCCAAGCCAGCGCCACCGTGCCCGCGTTTTTCGATGAAGATCCGGCGAGTCTCCGACGACCTTGCTCCGGTGAGCGTTTTCCCCATCCAATCTTAGTCGTCCATCTCAGATCCAACGCACCGCACAGATCACTTAAACCCAAATCGGTATCGGCTAATTAGAAAGAGCCATGTGTCCATCCTTATCCAAAACCTTATCCAGAAGAATTTATGTTTAATTCGATTAATTGGCACTTTTAAAGAAAACCCCCTAGATCTTAAAACCTTCACAACTTTTTATCCGTAAGTCCAAATCGAGTGATTCTTTTTGCAAAATGATCCTCATGAAATGCACTTTCACCTAGGATAATAAATTTTAGAATTTGAATAATTTAAAATTTGAATTCTAATAGAATGAATTCAAATTTAAATAGGGCATAACTTGCAAATTATAAATCCGGTTATATTGATTCTCCTTGCAAATTGAACCTAGTGAGTTTTCGTTTCAACTTAGCTACTGTAGTCAATTTTAAAATAATTTAGAAATTGAATTTGAATATATTTAAACAATAGCTATAACTCAAACAATATTTAAACCTAGATCCAGCTTAACATGAAATAAAAATGTTTATTAAATAATTATTTTGCAACTAGGTTCAGAAACCTAAAATGAACCTTACTAAATATTATTGGATTATTATTTGAATTTAGAGAATTTAATTTGAATTAAATTCAACTAGTTTGGTTATAACTTTAAAACCCTTGGTTTAATTTGAATAAACTCTTGGAAAATGACTTAGTGAATCAAGTTAAACCTAGTAAATATTTTGGGTTTAATAATTGACTTTAGGGAAAGATGAACTCAAATTAAATTTGGTTTAAAATTTAGTAAAGTTTAAAAACTATTTGCACTTAGTAAATGATCTTGGATTTATAGTTGACTTTAGTTTGAACTAAAATCAAATAAATAAACTAGAGTAATTATATTGGATTTGTGTTTGACTTTAGGATATAATTCAGACATAATTTGACTTCAAATCAAATCTCAGTTCAACTCAATTCAACTTGAATTCAAATAAGATGAACCCCAATACAAATCCAAATTGAGTTGGAAGCCAGACCAAGTTATCATTTTCAGACCTTAGTGTATTCAAGCTCATGAAAGGTCAACAAGTTTGAATTGTCATTCGAACTTGAACATGAACTTGGCTATCCAAGATTCATAAACCTTGACTCTGTTATTGAGATTCTGTCTAAATGGATCTGACAACCACACTTAACATCACATGCTCCTTATGTGATGAACTCTTATTTCTTGCATGTGAACCTTATGTCACATGTATTCCAAATAACAACCACTATGTTGTTTTCCAAACTCTTATGAGTTAACCATGACACATGATCTCACAACACAATGACACTGACACCATACACAACACTTATCGTATGCTTAATTGTATTGTATGGTTGTTTATGATTGCTCTTTACTTACGATAGATTGTACGGAGAGCGAAGAGTAACTTGATCAAGATTCTGAGATTGAAGAATCGTCAATACCAGGCAAGTGGAACCTTTGATCATAACCTATGTTTCCTGCATTGTAGTTGTTTTCAACTAGGAGAGCCCTATAGGATTTTTATTTTATGCTTGACAGAACCCAATAGAATGATTGTATGTCCATTATACGCTGACCTTGTAACCAACCAGTAGTTGCTTAGTTACTATAACATGGACTGGGATCACATTAAAGGTTACTTATGGTTGACTACATAACTACTACTTAATTAATGAATCGATCTGGGTGGACTAGCTTTAATTGGGTCATCAGAGTGTAGCCATTGGCGGGGAATGCCACCCAGGTAACAAAGGGATTATACGAGTTCAAAGTTGAGTAGCTTCCATGTATAACCGTGAGACAATATGGGCTCTGTCTGGACCAAGTAAGTTGTGGGAACCCTCCTGGGCATGATTAGCAGATGTAGATTTGCATGTAGGGAAATCAGACTGGGTCTGCCATTTCTGAGAGGGCTACTGCTTCCCAAAAGTCTCGTTTTGATCTACCTAGATACTTCACTTCATGAGTGAAGTTTAGCAGGGGGAAGGTGTGACCGGGAATCATGGGTAAAGTACACAAACCTCTACAGAGTGTTTAAACTGATCATGATTAGCCGTGTCCCCGGTTACGGACGATTTTGAGCAACTCATCTGAGAATTGTCAGTTTGATCTCATCACCTCTTCTGTTTAAAATCAATGGGATGAACCAAAGGGGAGTATGGAGCTAATCTCAGAGGACTGGGGTGTACTGATACGTCTCCGTCGTATCTATAATTTTTTATTGTTTCATGCCAATATTCTACAACTTTCACATACTTTTGACAACATTTTATATTATTTTCGGGACTAACATATTGATCCAGTGCCCAGTGCCAGTTCCTGTTTTCTGCTTGTTTTTTGTCTCGCAGAAAATCCATATCAAATGAAGTCCAAACGTGATCAAATTTTACGAAGAATTATTTTGGAATATATGTGATTTTCAGGAAGAAGAATCAACGCAAGACGGTGCCCGAGGTGGCCACAAGGCAACGGGGCATGGCCCGGGGGGGTCGTGCCGTGTTGCCTTGTGACTCCCTCGAACGTCGGTTGGGGCCCTTCTTTCCTGCAAGAAAGATAATTTCCAGAGAAAAATCCCCTCAAAATTTCAGCCCAATCGGAGTTATGTATCTCTGGGAATATAAGAAACGGTGAAGGGCTAGAAAACAGAACGCGGAAACAGAAGACAAACAGAGAGAGAGATCCAATCTCGGACGGGCTCCTGCCCTCCGGGAGCCATGGCAGCCATGGACCAGAGGGGAAACCCTCCTCCCATCTAGGGGGAAGGCCAAGCAAGAAGAAGAACGAGGGGGGCTCTCTCCCCCTCACTTCCGGTGGCACCGGAGCACCGCCGGGGGAACCATCGTGACGACGATCTACACCAAGAACTTCGCCGCCGTCATCACCAACTCTCTCCCCCTCTATGCAGTAGTGTAACCTCTCTATTCCCGTTGTAATTCTCTACTTAAACATGGTGCTTCAAACTATATATTATTACCCAATGATGTATGGCCATCCTATGATGTTTGAGTAGATTCTTTTTGTCCTACGGGTTAATTGTGGTATGGTGTGATTGATATGAGTTGTATGTTAAATTGGTGCTGTCCTACGGTGCCCTCCATGTCGCGCAAGCGTGTGGGATTATAGCTGTAGGGTTTTGCAATACGTTCATGATTCGCTTATAGTGCGTGGCTAGAGTGACAGAAGGTTACACCCGAGTAAGGGGGTTGTTGCGTATGGGAGTAAAGGGGACTTTTTACTTAATGCTATGGTTGGGTTTTACCTTAATGTTCTTTAGTAGCTGGGGATGCTTGCTAGAGTTCCAATCATAAGTGCATATGATCCAAGTACGAAAAGTATGTTAGCGTATGCCTCTCCCTCATTGCATATAATAATTATCACACATGTCATATTCAATTGCCTATGGACAATCTTTCTCATCGTTCTACAAACAACTTTCTACTAAACAACTAACTTTTATTATCTCGCAAAGTAACCCTAGTTTTATTCTCGCTAAGTACTTCTAGTTTTATTCTTGCAAACTTATCTTACTACACCTACAAAGTAATTTTATTCTATTCTAGGTAAAGCCAACGTTAAGTGTGGGTAGAGTTGTATCAGTGGTCGATAGAACTTGAAGGGAATATTAATTCTACCTTTAGCTCCTCGTTGGGTTCGACACTCTTACTTATCGAGAAAGGCTACAATTGATCCCCTATATTTGTGGGTTATCAAGACCTTTTTCTGGCGCCATTGCCGGGGAGCAATAGCGTGGGGTTGATATTCTCGTGTGTGCTTTATCTCTAAGTAGTTTTTTTTATTTTTTGCTCTTGTTTTCTATCTTTAGTTATGGGTAGGAAACGTAAAATACCAAAAAAAATAGTTGTACTTGCCAACCCAATGGTTGAAGAACCACCCGAAATATTTCATACTGCTGAAACTTTCTACTTGGATCATCTTCGATCCCTTTGTGCTCGTGCTGAAAACCCAACTAGCTTAGTTGAGGGAAAATCATTAGATGAGCATGCTTATTTTGTGCGACACTGCTTGTCTCAAAAAGGGAAACTCTTAAGGTATCAAATTAATTGTTTGCAATGCTATGCTTGGAATTTATGCGAAATATATGATTTTACTTATTGTTCTGAAGACCCTAAAAAACACCTTCCCTACCAATGTGAGTTTAATGATAATGGAATCTTATCTTTTTGTGCCAAAGGTGTTTATAATTACTATGATATTGAACAAATTGAAGAATTTGTTTCCTTCAAGGGTGCCTATGAAATTGCTTATTTGATTGAAAAGTATGATGCTACCCTTTACAAATCTGAAAATGTTGCCATACTTAAATATTGCTATGAAACTAGGCTTCTAATGCTTATGTTAAAGAATATATTGAGGATGCCTCCATTGTCCAAGAAGAGATTAATATTTTGCAGGAACCTATGGAAGAAGAAATTGCTGAAACTATGAGCTCATTAGATGAAAAAGATGAGGAGGAGAGCGAAGAACAAAAGGAGGAAGAGTGGATTAGCTACCCGTGCCCACCTTCTAATGAGAGTAACTCTTCAACTCATACATTGTTTAATTTCCCTTCGTGCTTACCGAAGGATGAATGCTATGATAATTGCTATGATCCCTCTGATTCGTTTGAAATATCCTTTTTTGATGAAGTTGATGCTTGCTATGCTTGTGGCCATGATGCCAATATGAATGATGCTTATGGAGATGAACTTGCTATAGTTCCTTATGTTAAGAATGAAATTGTTGCTATTGCACCCGCACAAGATAGTCCTATTATCTTTTTGAATTCTTCGAACTACACTATATCGGAGAAGTTTGCACTTATTAAGGATTATATTGATGGGTTGCATTTTACTATTACACATGATGATTTTGATGAATATAATATGCATGTGCTTGCTGATCCTACTTGCAATTATTATGAGAGAGGAACCACATCTCCGCCTCTCTATATTTCCAATACGATAAAATTGCAAGAAATTGGTTATGCTATGTATCGACCTTTATTATGTGTGCGTGAATTGTTCTTTTATGACATGTCGATGCATAGGAAGAGAGTTAGACTTCGTTATTGCATGATATATGTTGCTTTGCGCTCACTACTAAATCATAAGTCATTGTTAATTAAAATTGGCTTTGATATACCTTGGGATCTGGGTGGATCAATTACTTGAGCACTTTATGCCTAGCTTAATGGCTTTAAAGAAAGCGTTGCCTGGGAAACAACCCAGAAGTTTTAGAGAGTCATTTTATTCTGTTGTGTGCTTTTAAAAAGTTTAAAAACAAAAAAATATAGAGGGGAACCTAAAACTTATTCAAAAAGAAAAGTAAAAGTGAGAAATATGAGCACCGTTGAAGTGGGAGCATGCCTTGAACTTTGTTCATGCCCATGGAAACTTTGTGAATCTTGAATTATAGAAACTTTTTAACAAAAATAATTATCACCTTATACAAATCCATTGTATTATAAAAATAATGTGCCAAGATTTACCTTTAGCATGTTTAAATTGCTTGTTTGGTGTGTGCTGTGAAAAAACAGAAACTTTTGCTGTAGTATTTGAATTTCTATATTTTACTGGAACATGCAAAAATTCTGAAATTTTTCAAAGTACTGCTATGCACATTTTTTATTATGTCCTAAATTTTCAGAATTTTTGGAGTTACAGAAGTATATGTTTCATCTGCATCTTTACAGATTGTCTTGTTTTCACAGATTGCTGTTATAGTTTCTTTATTTGCTTATGTTTGAAATCTTGTTGTGCCACATTGACTTGGGAGCCATAGAATTGTGATATCATATAGTGGGTAATGTTTTATTATAATTATACAATAATGTTACAGTAGGACATGATGGGATTTGATGTTATATGTACTATCCCCTCTAATAAAAAGTTCGCTTAAGTTTTGTGTGGATGAAGTGTTCGAAGATTGAGGAGGTATCGATAAGAGAAGAATAAGGAGAGGCAAGAGTTCAAGCTTAGGGATTCCCAAGGCACCCCAAGTAAATATTCAAGGAGACTCAAGCGTCTAACCTTGGGGATGCCCCGGAAGGCATCCCATCTTTCTTCGACAATTATCGGTATGTCTCAGTTTTTGTTTTGTTCACATGATATGCGTAAATTCTTGGAGCGTCGTGTGCTTTTATTTTTTTAGTGATGCACCATGCTAGTATGAGATAGTCCTTGGTTGATTTATAGAATGCTTCATGCACTTCACTTATATCTTTTGAGTATGGCTTTATAGAATGCTTCATGTGCTTCACTTATATCATTTCAAGTTTGGATGCTTGTTTCTCTACATAGGAAAACTGTTATTTGTAGAATGCTCTTTTGCTTCACTTATATTGATTAGAGCGTGGTCTTTTGTAGAAAGAATTAAACTCTCATGCTTCACTTATATATACTTAGAGAGTCAACAGGAATTGGTCATTCACATGGTTAGTCATAAAATCCTACATAAAACTTGTAGATCACTGAATATGATATGTTTGATTCCTTGCAATAGTTTTGTGACATTGAGGTGGTAATATGGGGGCATGCTAGTAAAATAATTAAAGTTGAGTATTAATAATGGTGTTAAGGGAAGTAAGTCTTTACGCAAGTAAATCCTCACGCATGTAAAGTGGTGGCCGCTGACATTAGCAGTGAGGTCGGAGCATATTTGTATCAATTATTGATCCTTATGAGTGGCGGTCGGGGACGAGCGATGATCTTTTCCTACTAATCTATCCCCCTAGGAGCATGCGAGTAGTACTTTGCTTCAAGGGCAAGTAGGCTTTACAATAAGTATGTGAGTTCTTTATGACTAATGTGAGTCCATGGATTATACGCGCTCTCACCCTTCCGCATATTGCTAGCCTCTTCGGTACCGTGCATTGCCCTTTCTCACCTCGAGAGTTGGTGCAAACTTCACCGGTGCATCCAAACCCCGTGATATGATACGCTCTATCACACATAAGCCTCCTTATATCTTCCTCAAAACAGCCACCATACCTACCTATTATGGCATTTCCATAGCCATGCCGAGATATATTGCCATCCAACTTCCATCATCATCATATACATGACTTGAGCATTCATTGTCATATTTCTTTGCATGATCGTAAGATAGCTATCATGATATTTTCATGGCTTGTCCATTTTTTTGATAACTTTTCTACGCTAGATCATTGCACATCCTGGTACACTGCCAGAGGCATTCATATAGAGTCATCTTTTATAGTTTTTACCGAGTTGTAAGTAAATAAAAGTGTGAGGATCATCATTATTAGAGCATTGTCCCAGTGAGAAAAAGATGATGGAGACCATGATTCCCCCACAAGTCGGGAGAGACTCCAGACGAAAAAGAAAAAAGAAAAAGAAAAAAAGAGGCCAAAAAAAGCCCATCAAAAAAAAGAATGCAAAAAAATGAATGAGAGAAAAAGAGAGAAGGGGCAATGTTACTATACTTTTACCACACTTGTGCTTCAGAGTAGCACCATGTTCTTCATATAGAGAGTCTCCTGAGTTATCACTTTCATATACTAGTGGGAAATTTTCATTCTAGAACTTGGCTTGTATATTCCAATGATGGGCTTCCTCAAATGCCCGAGGTCTTCATGAGCAAGCAAGTTGGATGCACACCCACTTAGTTTTTGTTGAGCTTTCATACACTTATAGCTCTTAGTGTATCCGTTGCATGGCAATCCCTACTCCTCACATTGATATCGATCGATGGGCATCTCTATAGCCCGTTGATCCGCCGAGATGATGCGAGACTTTCTTCCTTTTTGACTCCCCTTATTGATCTCTATCACCGCATTATATTCCACCCATAGTGCTATATCCATGGCTCACACTCATGTATTGCGTGAGGTTGAAAATGCTAAAGTGCGTTAAGTATGATCCAATTGCTTGGCTTCTCATTGGGGTATTCTTGATTTGATATGTTTATGCAGGGAAGAACGAGCGTGTCATGCTTACCACAACTAAGTGTATAGAGGATGTTTCCTTTAGCTCCATTATTATGAAAGGCAATGATGAAATACATGCATGTTTTGTATTATTGTTTTAATATCAAATTGATAGACTATTGCCTTGAATCACTCGTATCCTAATATTCATGCCATGATTAGATTATTTGATCAATATTATGCTAGGTAGCATTCCACATCAAAAAATATCTTTTTATCATTTACCTACTCGAGGAAGAGCAGGAATTAATCTTGGGGATGCATATACTTCTTCGTCTTATCAATAATTTTTTATTGTTTCATGCCAATATTCTACAAATTTCACATACTTTTGGCAACATTTTAAATTATTTTTGGGACTAACATATTGATCCAGTGCCCAGTGCCAGTTCCTGTTTTCTTCTTGTATTTTGTTTCACAGAAAATCCATATCAAACAATGTCCAAATGCAATAAAATTTTACGGAGAATTATTTTGGAATATATGTGATTTTTAGGAAGAATAATTAACGCAAGACGGTGCCCGAGGTGGTCACAAGGCAACAGGGCATGGCTCGGGGGGCTCGCGCCGTGTTTCCTTGTGACTCCCTCGAACGTCGGTTGGGGCCCTTCTTTTGCCGCAAGAAAGATAATTTCCAGAGAAAAATCCCCTCAAAATTTCAGCCCAATCGGAGTTACGAATCTCCGGGAATATAAGAAAAGGTGAAGGGCCAGAAAACAGAACGCAGAAACAGAAGACAAACATAGAGAGAGATCCAATCTCTGAGGGGCTCCTGCCCTCCGGGAGCCATGGCGGCCATGGACCAGAGGGAAAACCCTCCTCCCATCTAGGGGGAGGCCAAGCAAGAAGAATAAGGAGGGGGCTCTCTCCCCCTCTCTTTCGGTGGCGCTGGAGCACCGCTAGGGGAACCATCGTGACGGCGATCTACACCAACAACTTCGCCGCCGTCATCACTAACTCTCTCCCCCTCTATGCAGTGGTGTAACCTCTCTATTCCCACTGTAATTGTCTACTTAAACATGGTGCTTCAAGATATATATTATTACCCAATGATGTATGGCCATCCTATGATGTTTGAGTAGATTCTTTTTGTCCTACGGGTTAATTGTGGTATGGTGTGATTGATATGAGTTGTATGTTAAATTGGTGCTGTCCTATAGTGCCCTCCATGTTGCGCAAGCGTGTGGGATTACCGCTGTAGGGTTTTGCAATACGTTCATGATTCTCTTATAGTGGGAGGCTAGAGTGACAGAAGCTTACACCCGAGTAAGGGGGTTGTTGCGTATGGGAGTAAAGGGGACTTTTTACTTAATGCTATGGTTGGGTTTAACCTTAATGATCTTTATTAGTTGTGGATGCTTGCTAGAGTTCCAATCATAAGTGCATATGATCCAAGTACGGAAAGTATGTTAGCATATGCCTCTCCCTCATTGCATATAATAATTATCACACATGTCATATTTAATTTCCTGTGGACAATCTTTCTCATCATTCTGCAAAAAGCTTTCAACTAAACAGCTAACTTTTATTATCTCGCATAGTAATCCTAGTTTTATTTTAGCTAAGTACTTCTAGTTTTATTCTTTCAAACTTATCCTACTACACCTACAAAGTAGTTTTATTCTGTTCTAGGTAAAGTGAACGTTAAGTGTGCGTAGAGTTGTATCGGTGGTAGATAGAACTTGAAGGGAATACTAATTCTACCTTTAGCTCCTCGTTGGGTTTGGCACTCTTACTTATCGAGAAAGGCTACAATTGATCCCCCATACTTGTGGGTTATCATGTACCAGGTTCTCTAGATAAAGGCTTGGGGCAACCGTGTGTGACGGAAGTCCACATGCTTAAATGCTTATATTTTGTACGGTCGCGTGATACGATCTGTCCAGGAATACTGTGTGAGGCGGTATTGTGGCACCCCGGCTCAGAGCAACCGGTTTACCTTGCATTGCCAGCCTAGAGATCAAGTCTTCTAGCAATACACAACAACTTGGTATAGAAAATAACCGCTTTCTTGATCTCTAGCGGATACATAGGTTCAAATGTTACAGGATAAGCGAGGCCAAGTGGCACACACGGTGCGGATGCACTTATGTACATTATTTAGTAGACATCTCAGGGGCCTCGATGATAAAGGGAACTACTTCGCGGCAGCGGAACAACGAGGTAGCGGAACTCCACTCCATAGGGACACTGTTGGGACACGGCCTAGAGCGCGACATACTACTCGACATCAACATCATGCATGGCTTCTCCTGCATCTGGCATGATAAGCCAGGTGAGTACTTTGAATGTACTCGCAAGCTCACAGCAAACAAAACAAGTACGACAAACAATAACAAGGCATTTTACAAGTTTAATGCATGAGCATGATATTACCCGACATGAGGTGCGCGTGAAAAGTTGCCGTGGTCCCTGGGACCAACTTACCATTCCGGGGTCACCACGTAACCACCGTCCATAACTTACCAACACGATCCTCACTTGATCACAGCAATACCGTTCATAGTGATCCTCACCCGATCACCAATTCTGCATGTGCCATCTTGTGAATCTTAGTATGCAGGTTAATTATATCTGTTAACCCACGATGTGACCTACTACGAACTATGTCCATATCCGAGGACGCGGCTATCGATAGATTATACACTCTGCAGAGGTTAGTACACTGTACCCACACTACGGAACTCATGGCCTCGTGCTCCCATTCGGGTGGACCAACGATATTCCGACAAAACCAATCTATTGCATGACACTCTCCCGGCCACTCCGACAAACTCCCCTTTGGGCTATGTCATGGGTGGCCCCGATGTCAACTTGTGACATCCGCCACCTCTGTGGCTGCCACCGTCGTGGCCAAACAGAAACATCGTCCCAAAAGGGGACCTCGGTACCGTAAAACTCGAGCACACAAGGTTATGACTGCCTACCGGGCCAGGGTAGCGCCAGTGCACAACCTTCCCTAGTAGGAGGCACCGTCGAGAGGCATGATAATAGACCGCATTAGGGCCTCCCCATCCAGGCAAGTGTGGTTGCACTGGTGAGCTCGATTCGGTGGCACCATGACTCGATCAACAGCTTGTTCAAGTTGAATTATCATCAATTTTAACTTGAAATAAAACGACTCGAGCCATAGTGTGTGAATGGATGCACGGGTCATGATCATGAGTGGCGAATGCATCATGCTACCATGAGAGTATATGACATGATCTCTACTGCTCACTTAGCAAGAAACAACTTCTCTACTTCATAGCATCAAAATGACATGGAACAAATACAATGCAATAAGTTTTATATAGCACATTATTTTAATAGTGGAATATATGATGAATTTAATTCAAATAACTATTGTCATTGCAATGCCATCCTTGCATATGAATGTTGTGGCTTGCCTTGGTTCAGTGGAGAGTCACAATACTCCTGGTCTTCTTCAACACAACTAGGAGCTTCTGAAAATATTTTAAATGCAAAAAGAAAATGTCACATAAAGCATTTTATTTCACCAGAAATTCCTAACAGCAAGGAAAATTCTAAAATTTGGCATGCAGAAACTTTAGCTTACTACAAACCCGTAGCAAAAAGAATCAACTCATTTGGACTTATAGAATAGAAATTAGAGTTGGTCAAAGTTCTGGTCAAAATCTAGAATTAAATGAATTTAATCGAATTTCCAGAACAGGCAACATCAAAGACGTATTCTCCGAATACGCCTCCACTCAGAAAATGGTTCTGCCACGGGAGAGAGGCTGACAGTGGGGTCCCACTGTCAGGGTTAAAAGGGAGAGAGAGAGGGAACAGGGGAGGCAGCGCTGTCACCGGTGGTTCTCCAGCGAGGAGACCACGGCGGTCGCCGGCGATGGTCGTGATGGACTCAGCACGTCATGGCGAACACATACGTACCCGAAGTGACGGCGGGGTTGGCCGGACAGCATCGGGGTGTTCTTCTCCAGAGACGGCGGCGGAGCTCGTTGAATACGTCGATTCCGGCGACGATCCGGTGAACCAGAGGTACCGTCGAGCTCAGGAGATCACCACGACCTCGATGAGAGCAGCGGACGGGGCTGGGAGCGACTAGAATGAGTGCATGGTCCAGGTGGATCCACGGCGGATTCCGGCGATGATCGGCGGCCGGAGGCCCTCCTGGCCTTGCCACGCTTGCTGGCGAGTAATTTCTGGCCAGAGGAGGTGAGAGGGATGGCTAGAAGGGCTCGGGAGTGGCTCTATTTATCGATGGCGAGGTGGTCGTGCTCGGGACTCCGTCGGCGATGATCTGCAGAAGAAGAGAGAGGGAGAGGAGCTTGGGCGCGACGTGGAGGAGATGTAGTGGAGCACAGCTACGCGGTGCACACACGCGGGCACAGTGCGGCGCACTACGCGGGACAGACGGAGCACGCGCGCGCACTGTTCCGCCTGCTAGCGTCTCGGCTGTGTCCGGCGAGCCGCTTGCCGGCGTCGGGGAGGAGCAGGGCAAGGCTAGGTGGCGCGCTGGAGATCGTTGGGGGGCTGGGACGTGCTGCGGTGGCGAGAGGAGAGCGAATGGGTGGCGGCAGAGGGGCCCGGTGCACAGAGTGCGGTGAGCGCATGCCAAACCCCGTGCACCCACGTGGTCACCGCGTGCACTGGCACACGCGGTGCTTTAGGCGATGCCAGACCATGTCAAAGGTGAAGTCCCTTCAACGCGGTGCCTAGAGATGCGCTTGGTTTGCCATCTGGCTCAGTGGATGTGACATGAGCATGTTGCAAAGTTTCTGGACATAAACTTGGGACAATTGCTGAGGACAAATGGCTAGGAATTAAGGGCTGAAATTTTGGGGTTAAGCATCTCTTAGGAGGGTAGTCATGTGGTAAAAATTTCAGCTCCAACAGATCAAGGAAAAATATACTTGCTTCACAAAGTGCCAATTCTGTCCAGAAGCAAAAATATTTTTCTTAGCTGAAAATTTCCAAATGATTATGGGATATTTTTGCATGGGGAGGTGGGGCATGATCCAAAGAATATTTGGGAATTTTCTAGGAATTTTTGAAGCAATAAAAATGAGGGTTGCTTCATAGCTCAATGAGAAAATAGGCATTTTCAGGAAGAAAAAGAATATAATGCCATTATATAAAATTATCCAATGGCATTATGGTGAGAGGGATGAGGTCTAGGGAAGGTTTATGGATGATAGAACCCACTTGGAAGAAAATCAAAAATAATTCCAAGTGGCAAGTCCAAAAGAATTGACTGAGAAACCCAAAGGCAAATTAAACTATTCAATAAATCCCAATAAAAGAAAAAGGGTAAAAATCCAGGGTGTTACAAACCTCCCCCCCTTAGGATGAATCTCGTCCTCGAGATTCGGTTGCTCAAGAAACAAATACGGTTATGCAGTCCTTAAGAAATCCTCTCTTTCCCAGGTGGCCTCATCCTCGGTGTGGTGCTCCCATTGGACCTGGTAGAACTTTATAGTTTTGCTGTGGGTGACTCTGTCCATCTCTTCCAAGATTCTCAAGGGTTTCTCTTCATATGTTAAATCTTTGGCAAGCTCTAGTTCGGTCATATCTGTCTGTTTTGTGGGTGGTGCGATACATTTCCGTAGCTGGGATACGTGGAAAACATCATGAACCTCGGATAGCTCGGGAGGTAATTCTAACTGATAAGCCACTTTGCCCACTCTGGTCATGACTGGAACTGGACCGATGTATCTTGGTGCGATCTTTCCCCGAGTATGAAACCTTTTAACTCCTTTCATGGGGGTAACTCGGAGATATGCATATTCACCTGGTTCGAAACTGATCTGCCCATGCTTTGAGTCATAGTAGCTCTTCTGATGAGATTTTGCTACTTGCAGTCTGTCTCGAATTTCTTTAACTTGCTTTTCTGCTTCCATCATCAAATCAGTCCCGAAGATTCGGCTGTCTCCTGTCTGAGACCAGTTCAGCGGGGTGCGACACTTACGTTCGTATAGAGCCTCAAAGGGGGACATCTTGAGGCTAGTTTGGTAGTTGTTGTTGTAGGAAAACTCAGGGTACGGCAGGCTGTCTTCCCATTTGGGTCCATGAGCAAGAGCGCATGCCCGAAGCATGTCTTCCAAGATTTGATTTACCCGTTCTGTCTGCCCATCTTTCTGAGGGTGATAAGCAGTGCTATGCTTCAAAGCGGTTCCCAAGGCTTGGTGTAGACGTAGCCAGAACACCGAGGTAAACAAAGATCCTCGGTCTGAAGTGATAGTCCTGGGTATCCCATGCAGACTGACAATCCTAGATATGTAAAGTTGAGCGAGTTGGTCTGCACGGTAGGTTGTCCTTATTGGAATAAAGTGAGCCACCTTTGTCAACATGTCGACCACAACCCATATAGCGTTATTTCCTCGTGGTGTCTTTGGTAACCCCATGATGAAGTCCATGCAGATATCATCACATTTCCATTGTGGAACGGGTAAGGGTTGAAGTAGACCGGTGGGTTTTTGATGTTCAGCCTTCACCTTATTGCATATATCGCAACAGGCGACGTAATAGGCGATATCTTTCTTCATACCTTCCCACCAGAATGTTTGCTTCAAATCTTGATACATTTTAGTGCCTCCGGGATGAATGGAGTATGCAGACTCGTGAGCTTCCTTCAGAATCTACTGCTTTAATTCCCCACGGTCAGGTACACAGACACGATTCCAAAATCGGAGGATACCTTTATCATCAAGGTTGAAATCATGCGTCTTCCCATCTCGTACTTGGGCCATTACCTTGAGTAATATTGGGTCACCAGGTTGAGCATTATGGATTTCCTCTTCCAGAGTAGGGGTCACTTCCAAGGTAACCGAGCATGTTGCAACACAAAGGATCATATTGAGCTGAGCTATTTCTTCTCGAAGTGCTGGGTGCAGACGTTCTATTAATGAATTTGCTATGGCCGGTTTGCGACTAAGAGCATCGGCGACCACATTCGCTTTTCCTGGGTGGTATTTGATATCAAGGTCATAGCCTTTGACCAACTCAAGCCATCTCCTTTGTCGGAGGTTCAAGTCCGGTTGCGTGAATATATACTTGAGACTCTTGTGATCGGTGAAGATTTGACATCGTTTTCCAATGATGTAATGCCTCCAAATTTTTAAGGCATTGACCACAGCTGCCATCTCCAAGTCATGTGTAGGATAATTCTCCTCATGCGGTCGGAGTTGTCTCGATGCATAGGCCACAACCTTTCCATCTTGCATAAGCACACACCCAATGCCACACCTGGAGGCGTCGCAATAGATGTCGGAACTCCGGTAGATCTCTGGTAGAGTCAACACTGGAGCGGTGGTCAAACGGGTCTTTAGCTCATTAAAACTGTTCTCACATGCTTACGTCCATATGAACTTCTGATTCTTCTTGAGTAGTTCCGTCATTGGTTTGGCAATCTTTGAGAAGCCTTCAATGAAGCGACGGTAATAACCTGCTAGACCCAAGAAACTCCTGATTTTTGTCACTGAAACAGGTGTCTTCCAATTTTATACTTCTCTGACTTTGCTTTGATCCACGGCCACTCCTTGAGCGGAAAGAGTATGCCCAAGGAATCCCACTTCCTTCAGCCAAAATTCACATTTGCTGAACTTGGCGTAGAGTTGATGAGCGCGTAATCGCTCCAATACTGCTCGGAGATGTTGTTTGTCATCTTCTTCACTTTTGGAATATATAAGGATGTCATCAATGAATACTACCACAAACTTGTCCAAAAAGTCCATGAACACCTTGTTCATCATGTGCATGAAGAATGCAGGAGCGTTGGTCAGTCCAAATGACATGACCGTATACTCGTACAGCCCATATCGTGTAGTGAATGCTGTCTTGGGGATATCTTCTTTTCTGATTTTCAGCTGGTGATACCCGGAGCGCAAATCAATCTTGGAGAACACTTGAGCTCCACTAAGTTGATCGAACAAATCATCGATTCTGGGCAGCGGGTATTTATTCTTGATTGTGACATCATTGAGAGCGCGGTAGTCAACACACATTCGAAGACTGCCATCCTTCTTGCCCACAAATATGGCGGGTGCACCCAAAGGAGATGAACTGGGGCGAATATATCCTTTTTGAAGCATCTCATCCAATTGCTTCTTCAGCTCCACTAGTTCGGATGAAGGCATTCGATAATATTTCTTGTAAATCGGTGTTGTCCCAGGCACAAGCTCAATGGAAAACTCAAGCTCTCGATCGGGTGGCATGCCTGGCAAGTCTTCTGGAAATACATCTGGGAATTCATAGACCACTGGGACTAAATTCATATCTGTAGCAATTGCTGCATAAACCATCCCCTTCGTTGGCATGGATCTACCGGCAAAGAACCGAGCAGGCTGGCCCGAGGGATTTATTAGCGTGACTTCTCTTGTTGCGCAGTTGATGCAGACCTGGTGTCTTGTCAACCAATCCATCCCCAAAATAATATCCAATTTTGGAGATTCAATGGATACCAGGGATGCGGGGAAGATAACTCCATTGATTGATATTTCCAATCCTCGGCATACAATATTTGTCCTGAGCATGGATCCAGGGGATTGTACCATCATGACTTTGTCCAAAAGAGTATAGGAAAGTCGATGCTGGGCAACAAAACTCCGCGAAATAAAAGAATGGGAAGCCCCGGAATCGAATAAAATTGTTGCCGGTATGTCATTAACACGAAACATACCAATGACCACATCGGGTACTTCGGAAGCTTCTTCAGCGGATATATGATGAACTTGCCCTTGAATATACTTCCAGTTGGGGAATTGTCCCACATAATTGACTTGAGGCTTCAGGTTGGTTGGCGACTTTTCGTTCTTGGGACACTGCCTAGCGTAATGCCCAGTTTGTCCACATGAGTGACATGCATTGTTACACTGACAGTCTTCCTTGATTGGCTTGGTGACCACCATCTTAATCTGACTTTCATTCTTGATGTTCCCCTGCTGCCAGGTTGGCTTGAACTCGAACTGCGGTTGCTGCCAAGTACGAACCTTCTGAAAAACTTGCCCTTCCTTCTTGGGTTCAAACTTGCATTTGCGGTCTTCATATGCAGTCTTATGATCATTAACAAGTTTATGTTCCCTTTCGGAAATGAGTGCCTTGTTCACCAGAGTTTGGAAGTCAGGGAAATCCAGCATGCTGAGTGCACATCGGAGGGTTAAGGTTGAGTCCTCCGAGGAACCGATCTATCTTCCGTTCTTCGGTGGCCACATCATGTGTGGAATAACGGGCCAAGTGATTGAACTTGTTTAAATACTCACTTACAGTCGAGTTCCCTTGTGTAAGGGTGAGGAATTCTCGCTGCTTGACCTTCAAGATACCGGCGGGAATATGATACTTGCGGAATTTATCTTTGAATTTATCCCAAGTAACCTCGTCTTCAGCAGGCCACATAATTCTGGTATTGTCCCACCATATAGCAGCCGGTCCTTCCAGATAATGAGTGGCGAAGGGTACCTTATCAGCATCTTTAGTGCGAGCAATTTAGAGCTTCTTTTCAATGGTCCTCAACCAGTCATCGGCTTCCATTGGATCCACTGCTAGACTGAAACTTGGCGGTTTGGTCCTCTAAAAGTCTGACAGCTTGGAGTGATTCCCATTATGATTATTCTGCCCGACCATAGCCTGCATGCTTCTCAGGAATTCCATCAGATCTTGGTTTCTCTTTTCCTCAAACATTCACATAATCTGCTCTGTTGTGGGTGCTTGAGGTGGAGGGGGTGATACGTCTCCAACGTATCTATAATTTTTGATTGTTCCATGTTGTTATATTATCAATCTTGGATGTTTTTATATGCATTTACAGAAATTATATATTATTTTTGGAGACTAACCTATTAAGTTAGTCCCCAGTGCCAGTTGCTGTTTTCTGTCCTGTTTTTGTTTTACAGAAAATCAATACCAAACGAAGTCCAAATGCCACGAAACTTTTTGGAGATTTTTTTCTGGACAAGATAAACACTAGAAGCTTTGCGAGAAGACCAGACGCTAGAGGAGGTGGCCACGAGCCACCAGGGCGCGCCTGGGGGGCAGGCGCGCCCTGGTGCCTCTTGGGCACGCCTCAGCTCTGTTTGACCTAATTCCACCACTATAAATTCAGGAAAAATCAGAAACCCTCAGGGGAGTCCACGAAATACTTTTTCCGCCACCGCAAGTTTCTGTTCCAAAGAGATCCCATCTGGAGGCCTTCTCCGGTACTCCATCGGAGGGGGAATCGATCACGGAGGGGCTCTACATCAACCTTTCTGCCCTTCCGATGATGCATGAGTAGTTTACCACAGACCTTTGGGTCCATAGTTAGTAGCTAGATGGCTTCTTCTCTCTTTTTGATCTTCAATACAATGTTCTCCTCGATGTTCTTGGAGTTCTATCCGATGTAGTCACTTTTTGCGGTGTGTTTGTTGGGATCCGATGAATTGTGAGTTTATGATCAGATTATCCATGAATATTATTTGAGTTTCTCTAATCTCTTTTATGCATGATTATTATAGCTTCGTATTTCTTCTCCTATCTATTGAGTTGATTTGGCCAACTAGATTGATTTATCTTGCCATGGGAAGAGGTGCTTTGTAATGGGTTCGATCTTGCGGTGCTCAGTCCCAGTGACAGAAAGGGACATGACACGTATGTATCATTGCTATTAAGGGTAAAAAGATGGGGTTTATTCATGTGTGAGTTTATCTTGTCTACATCATGTCATCGTTCTTAAGGCGTTACTCCGTTCTTTATGGACTTAATACACTAGATGCATGCTGGATAGCGGTCGATGTGTGGAGTAATAGTAGTAGATGCAGGCAGGAGTCGGTCTACTTGTCTCGGACGTGATGCCTATATACATGATCATTGCCTTGGATATCGTCATGATTATTTGCTTTTCTATCAATTGCCCAATAGTAATTTGTCTACCCACCGTATGCTATTTTCTCGAGAGAAGCGTCTAGTGAAAACTATGGCCCCCGGGTCTATCTAAATCATATTACTAAAACCCGAAAAATATTGCTGCCATTTTCTTTTATTTATTTTATTTTGTATTTTTGTTTTAATCTATCTATCTATCACATACAATTTAATCTTGCAATTTACCGCCGAGGGATTGACAACCCCTCGTTTGCGTTGGGTGAAGGATTTGTTGTTTGTGTGCAGGTGCTGCTAACGAGGTGTTGCGTGATTCTCCTACTAGTTTGATAACCTTTGTTTCATAACTGAGGGAAGTACTTATCTCTACTGTGCTGCATCATGCCTTCCTCTTCTGGGAAAATACCAACGCAAGCTACAAGTAGCAGGAAGAATTTCTGGCGCCGTTGCCGGGGAGACATCATCAACATCTATCAAGTACCTTTGCATAAACTCTCATCTCCTTGCATTTACTTTATTTGCCATTTGCCTCTCGTTTTCATGTCCCCCACTTCTAAAACGTTTTTACAAAAACACAAAAATATTTTCCGTTTGCCTTTTTTTTTTGCTTGTTTGCTTGCTTGTTATCTTGTTTGCGTAGTCACGATATCTCAAGAAAATACAAAATTGTGTGATTTTTCCAATACTAATAATAATGATTTTATTAGTACTCCAATTGCTCCTCCCGCCGCTAGTGCGGAGACTTGTGATATTAATGCCGCTTTGCTAAATCTTGTTATGAAAGAACAATTTTCCGGTAGTCCTAATGAAGATGCTGCATCCCATCTAAATACTTTCGTAGAATTGTGTGACATGCAAAAGAAAAAAGATGTGGATAATGATATTTTGAAATTAAAATTATTCCCATTCTCATTGCGGGATCGTGCAAAAATTTGGTTCTCATCTTTACCATGAAATAGTATCGATTCTTGGGATAGGTGTAAAGATGCTTTTATTACTAAGTATTTTCCTCCCACGAAAATTATTTCTCTTAGAAATAAAATTATGAATTTCAATCAACTCGATCATGAACATGTTGCCCAATCTTTGGAGAGGATGAAATTAATGATAAGAAATTTCCCTACTCATGGTTTAAATTTATGGATGATCATACAAAAAATTTATGCGGGATTGAATTTTGTTTCTAGAAATCTTTTAGATTCCGCCGCGGGTGGTACTTTTATGGAAATTACTTTGGGGGAAGCGACTAAATTGCTTGATAATATTATGGCAAATTATTCACAATGGCATACTGAAAGAACTCCGACTAGTAAAAAAGTGAATTCTATTGAAGAAATTAGTACTTTGAGTGATAAAGTTGATGCGCTTATGAAATTGGTTGCTAGTAAAAATACTCATGTTGATCACAATGATGTGCCATTGTCCACTTTGATTGAGCAAAATAATGATCTTGTAGATGTGAATTTTGTCTCGCGAAACAATTTCAATAATAATGCTTATAGAGGTAATTTCAATGCTAGGCCGTTTCCTGGAAATTCCTCTAATAATTATGGCAATCTGTATGGTAATTCCTATAATAATAATAATAATAATAATAATAATAATAATAATAATAATAATAATAATAGGATGCCCTCTGATCTTGAAAGTAATATTAAAGAATTTATTAATGCTCAAAAAGTTTTCAACACTACGATAGAAGAAAAATTGAGTAAACTTGATGATATGTCTAGGAGCATTGATAGAATTATTCATGATGTGGAAAATCTTAAGACTAAAATTTTGCCACCCAAAATTGATATTAGTGAATCAATTAAAGCTTTATATGTCTCCATGGATGAGAGTAAGAAAAGAACCGCCATGCTAAAAGCTAAACGAGAATTTTTAGAAAAAGCGATTCCTCCCGGTTTTTATCGTAGTAATGATGAGGATATTAAAATGATTGGTGTTTCATCTATTGATTCTTTGTTTAGCAATATAAAACTTGATGAAAAGGGGACTGAAGAAGAGTCAACTTTAGCTAGTAGGCGTTCCCACAATTCAGAAGGTGAAAATCTTAATGAAAAAATTGCTAAAAGCGGGTTTGGAGAGGTAAAAACTTTAAATAGCGATGTGCCCACTCTCTTGGATTACAAAGATTTTAATTAAGATAATTGTTCTTTGATTGAGTGCATTTCTTTGTTACAATCCATGTTAAATTCACCCAACGCTTATGAGCAAAACAAGGCTTTTACTAAACACATCGTAGAAGCAATGATGAAAGCGTTAGAACAAAACGTAGAACTAGAAATTTCAATTCCTAGAAAATTATATGATGAATGGGAACCCACCATTAAAGTTAAAATTAAAAATTATGAGTGCAATGCTTTATGTGATTTGGGTGCTAGCGTTTCCACAATTCCAAAATCTCTATGTGATGTGCTAGGTTTCACCAATATAGATGAATGTTCTCTTAATTTGCACATGGCGGATTCTACTATTAAAAAACCAATGGGTAGAATTAATGATGTTCTTATTCTTGCAAATATAAATTATGTACCCGTTGATTTTATTGTACTTGACATTGAATGCAATTCTTCTTGCCCCATAATACTTCGTAGACCGTTCTTACGAACTATAGGTGCCATTATTGACATGAAAGAAGGGAATATAAAATTTCAGTTTCCACTAAAAAAAGGGTATGGAACATTTCCCTAGGAAGAAAATTAAAGCACCATATGAATCCATCATGAGGGCCACTTATGGAATCAACTTGAAAGATGACAATACTTGAAACTATGCATTATGCCTAGCTAGGGGCATAAACCAATAGCGCTTGTTGGGAGGCAAACCAATGAATAAAATAATTTTTTTCTGTTATTGTGTGTTTTCACATTTATGCTACTGTTATGATTGTGTTTTTGTGTTTTTAATTAGTGTTTGTGCCAAGTAATATCTTTAGGATGATTTCGAAGATAATGTAATTGATGTTGTTTGGAAAACAGAAAGTTTTGCGTCCAGTGCCCGAATTTTGTTTCTGTACCGGAATGTCAGAAAAATCTGAAATTTTTACACAGTATTGGTATATGAATTTCCCACATTTTCCTAATATTTCACAATTTTTGGAGCTACATAAGTATAGCTTTTAAATAGATTACTACAGACTGTTCTGTTTTTGACAGATTCTGTTTTTGATGCACTACTTGCTTGTTTTGATGAATCTATGGATTGTATCAGGGGGTATAAGCCATGGTGAAGTTAGAGTACAGTAGGTATAATGCAAAAATAAAATATGAATGGGTTTGCAACAGTACTTAGAGTAGTGATTTATTTTGTTATGCTAACGGATCTCACGAAGGTTTTGTTGAGTTTTGTGTGATTGAAGTTTTCAAGTTTTGGGTGAGGTCACGATGGATGAAGGAATAAGGAGTAGTAAAAGCCTAAGCTTGGGGATGACCGAGGCACCCCAAGGTAATATTCAAGGAATACTCAAGCGTCTAAGCTTGGGGATGCCCCGGAAGGCATCCCCTCTTTCTTCTACCAACCATCGGTAATTTTACTTGGAGCTATATTTGTATTCGTCACATGACATGTGTTTTGCTTGGAGCGTCTTGTATTATATGAGTCTTTGCTTTGTTTGCTTTTTAGTTTGTCACAATCATCTTTGCTGAACACACCTATCTTGAGAGAGCCACACGTTTATCATCATTTGATAGAATACTCTATGTGCTTCACTTAAATTTTTTGAGCTAGGCAGTTGCTCTAGTGCTTCAGTTAAATCTTTTTGAGCACGGTGGTGGCTATATTTTGAAGAAAATAACTCTCTTACTACACTTATATTATTTTGAGAGTTGATTGAAATTTTGAAGAAATAAACTCTCTTGCTTCACTTATATTGTTTTCAGAGTTGACTAAAACTTTGAAGAAATAAGTTCTCATGCTTCACTTATATTATTTTGAGAATTGATAAGATTGACATTTTGAAGAAATATTTGCACTCTCATGCTTCACTTCAATCTTTTTGAGAGTTGATAATAGTAACGGTAATTTGCACAAGATATGAATTTGGTCCCAAAGTGATGAATATTCAAGAGGGATATAATAAAAACTTTCATATAGATCATTGGATATGACAAGTGTGATTCCTTGCAATAGTTTTGCGATATGGAAATGATAATATGTGAGTCATGTTAGTGAGTAATTGTGATTTAGTAAGAATATTAGTGTTAAGGTTTGTGATTCCCTATGCATGCCCGTTAAGTCAATAGTTATGCAAAGAAATTATATCCTACTTATGGTGCATTATTCGGTGTTAGTTATGTTCAATGCATGTTTATGACCGTTTTAGTTTTTTGTTGGTTGCTTCTCAATCTATTTGCTAGCCTTCATTTGTACTAAGCGGAAATACTGCTTGTGCATCCAAAATCCTTAAACCCAAGTTGTGCCAAATGAGTCCACTATATCTACCTATATGCGGTATTTCAATGCCGTTCCAAGTAAATTTGCGTGTGCCAACTCTAATTTTCAAAATAATTTTTCCGTTTTGTGTGCCCGTACCGCTCATGAAGCGGCAGGGGGTGGCCATTATTTTCCATGCTAGGTGTGTTATTCTTACGATGAGTGTTTATTCACTTGTCATTGCACGAGAGGATGGTTGGTAATAGGGATGCCCAGCCCCACAATGAAATCAAAAATTAATAACAACAAAATTCCTTGGAAAGTGTTGGTTTGGAGGGCACCCGTCGATACGGCTAGCCATGGATTGTGAAAGAAAGGTGGAAAGGAAATAAACTTTACTTTCAGTTTGGGAACCGC
This sequence comes from Elymus sibiricus, assembly GCA_039707655.1. Lineage (NCBI taxonomy): Eukaryota > Viridiplantae > Streptophyta > Magnoliopsida > Poales > Poaceae > Elymus > Elymus sibiricus. The sequence continues at coordinate 77,441,863 of CM077670.1, read as the reverse complement.
CTATGATGTGTCAGGCATGGAAAATATTGGGAATTCTCGGTCGTTTTCGTTGACAGGAAAAGCATGCCTCTCAAAATATTTTATCTCTTTAATTTCAGCCTTGAGCTCTGGCACATTTGACAAATCTCTGCTTCCCTCTGCGAAGGGCCTATCTATTTACTTTTATGCAATTTTTATTTTTACTTGAGTCTCCATCTTCTCTTATAAAGCACCAACTAGAGAGCACTATTGTCATACTTGTGCATTGGATGTAGCTAATATTTGAGTGTTTTTCATGAATGGATCAATGATTGAGCATAATGGGCTAGGGATAACTTTCTTTAGCGTTGATATTTTGAAAGACATGGTTACTTGTTAGCATGCTTGAGTATTTATATCTTCATGTCAAATTATAGACTATTGCTTTGAATCATTCAAGTCCAATGTCCATGCTACAAAAGAAAAGAATATGTGATGAATACGATAGGCAGCATTCCACATCAAATTTTTTGTTTTTATCATTTACCTACTCGAGGACGAGCAGGAATTAAGCTTGGGGATGCTGATACGTCTCCAACGTATCTATAATATTTTATTGTTCCATGCTGTTATATTATCAATCTTGGATGTTTTTATATGCATTTACAGCAATTATATATTATTTTTGGAGACTAACCTATTAACTTAGTGCCCAGTGCCATTTGCTGTTTTCTGTCCTGTTTTTGTTTTACAGAAAATCAATACCAAACGAAGTTCAAATGCCACGAAACTTTTTGGAGATTTTTTTTCTGGACAAGATAAACACTAGAAGCTTCGGGAGAAGACCAGACGCCAGAGGAGGTGGCCACGAGCCACCAGGGCGCGCCTGGGGGGGCAGGCGCGCCCTGGTGCCTCGTGGGCCCACCTCAGCTCCGTTTGACATAATTCCACCACTATAAATTCAGGAAAAATTAGAAACCCTCAGGGGAGTCCACGAAATACTTTTTCCGCCACCGCAAGTTTCTGTTCCAGAGAGATCCCATCTGGAGGCCTTCTCCGGTACTTTGTCGGAGGGGGAATCGATCACGGAGGGGCTCTACATCAACCTTTCTGCCCTTCCGATGATGCATGAGTAGTTTACCATAGACCTTAGGGTCCATAGTTAGTAGCTAGATGGCTTCTTCTCTCTTTTTGATCTTCAATACAATGTTCTCCTCGATGTTCTTGGAGTTCTATCCGATGTAATCACTTTTTGCGGTGTGTTTGTTGGGATCCGATGAATTGTGAGTTTATGATCAGATTATCCATGAATATTATTTGAGTCTTCTCTGATCTCTTTTATGCATGATTATTATAGCTTCGTATTTCTTCTCCGATCTATTGATTTGGTTTGGCCAACTAGATTGATTTATCTTGCCATGGGAAGAGGTGCTTTGTAATGGGTTCGATCTTGCGGTGCTCAATCCCAGTGACAGAAAGGGACATGACACGTATGTATCATTGCTATTAAGGGTAAAAAGATGGGGTTTATTCATGCGTGAGTTTATCTTGTCTACATCATGTCATCATTCTTATGGCGTTACTCCGTTCTTTATGGACTTAATACACTAGATGCATGCTGGATAGCGGTCGATGTGTGGAGTAATAGTAGTAGATGCAGGCAGGAGTCGGTCTACTTGTCTCGGACGTGATGCCTATATACATGATCATTGACTTGGATATCGTCATGATTATTTGCTTTTCTATCAATTGCCCAACAATAATTTGTCTACCCACCGTATGCTAATTTCTCGAGAGAAGCCTCTAGTGAAAACTATGGCCCCCGGGTCTATCTAAATCATATTACTAAAACCCTAAAAATATTGCTGCCATTTTCTTTTATTTATTTTATTTTGTATTTTTGTTTCTATCTATCTATCTGTCACATACAATTTAATCTTGCAATTGACCGCCGAGGGATTGACAACCCCTCGTTTGCGTTGGGTGCAAGGATTTGTTGTTTGTGTGCAGGTGCTGCTAACGAGGTGTTGCGTCATTCTCCTACTGGTTCGATAACCTTGGTTTCATAACTAAGGGAAGTACTTATCTCTACTGTGCTACATCATCCCTTCCTCTTCGGGGAAAATACCAACGCAAGCTACAAGTAGCAGGGGGTGGTGGCTGATATGGTTCTGGAGAATGTCCTGCTTGCCTGGCGGATCGACGAACTGGGGTCTTGTCACCACCATGACAATTGCTGCCACACCTTGTCATCCTATATATATGTTTCCCAATACGAGGCATCGAGATGAGCAACATCCATTAGGGGAAAATAGGAAGGTGAAGCAACAAACCCGGAAGAGAAATGCGAAGAAAAGCCAAGGCAAAAAGCAGAAACAACATAATTATACAATACATCATCCAGCATACATAACTGGACGACAACATGGATAGGACTACTACATGCATACAACCAAACACCACATCATCCTCGTCTACTCGTGACGGCAGCGATAGCACTGGCACTCTGACGGTCCTGCTGGTGTCTCCTCGGCGTCGGACTTCGAATCGGAACTGATAACGGACACCTCCGGAGCAAAGGAAACATGACGACGCTGACGGGACGACTCTCCCTCGGGGTCTGGAGCAGGGTGGCTCCGCAACATCGGAGCGGCTGAGGTAGCGAGAAGCATAGCTCACTGGGCTGGGGACTCATGGGGAGTCACCGCCGAAGTACCCGAGTTACTCTGACAAGGTGTGGGAGTCACTGGTGCAGGTGGAGGTAAGGTAACTGGAGGAACAAGCGGTGTATGGATAAGTGAAGGTGGAGCGAACGCAGATCGAGCGACAGCTAACTCATCTCGAGTGCGGTTCAACTCCTGGGCTAGGCTGACGATCAGAAAGTATCCAGCCATTATGTAACGTGACAGGTGGTTGGCTGACCGGTCGCACTCCGGATCAATATAAGGGAAACGGATCTGTCCTGACTCAAATAGGGATGGATAGAAGTAGAAACCTGGGTGAGTTTGCATCTGAATCTCGTTATAGCGCAAGTCAGTGAGAGCCTCGAATGCTGCAAACTGGATCGCCTGGTCGGGTGTAGAAGCAGTCCCGCCCTTGGTGGAGCGAGTGTAAATGCCCACCATGGTACTGTTGTGCATGACGACCTCCGCGTGATACTCGTAAACACCATCTGCAAGCTGCTCTCGGTATACCTGGTACATCGGGTCATCACCATCGGGGTAGAGTCGGTGCCATACGTTGCTAAGCAGATGCGGAAAGGTGGAAGGTGCCGGCTCAGGCTGATACGGATAAGGGTTTGGTGCCATCTACACTCACAATATTAGCTTATCAGCATTAACAGTAAACTATATGCATGCGATGCAACACCCAAGTGCAGAGTCAAACCTCAAATCACTACAAAGGCTAAAACTACCGTTTTTCTAACGCATCGGCTGTCTAGGGCATCCTACAGTCAGCGCGGCTCTGATACCAAGCGTTGTGGCACCCCGGCTCAGAGCAACCGGTTTACCTTGCATTGCCAGCCCAGAGATCAAGTCTTCTGGCAATACACAACAACTTGGTACAGAAAATAACCGCTTTATTGATCTCTAGTGGATACATACGTTCAAATGTTACAGGATAAGCGAGGCCAAGCGGCACACACGGTGCGGTTGCACTTATGTACATTATTCAGTAGACATCTCAGGGCCTCGATGATAAAGGGAACTACTACGCGACAGCGGAACAACGAGGTAGCGGAACTCCACTCCACAGGGACACTGCTGGGACACGGGCTAGAGAGCGACATACTGCTCGACATCAACATCATGCATGGCTTCTCCTGCATCTGGCATGATAAGCCAGGTGAGTACTTTGAATGTACTCGCAAGCTCACAGCAAACAAAACAAGTACGACAAACAATAACAAGGCAATTTACACGTTTAATGCATGAGCATGATATTACCTGACACGAGGTGCGCGTGAAAAGTTGCCGTGGTCCCTGGGACCAACTTACCATTCCGGGGTCACCACGTAACCACCGTCCATAACTTACCAATGTGATCCTCACTTGATCACAGCAATACCGTTCATAGTGATCCTCACCCGATCACCAATTCTGCATGTGCCATCATGTGAATCTTAGTGTGTAGGTTAATTATATCTGTTGACCCACGGTGTGACCAACTACGAACTGTGTCCATATCCGAGGACACGGCTATCGATAGATTATACACTCTGCAGAGGTTAGTACACTGTACCCATACTACGGAACTCATGGCCTCGTGATCCCATTCGGGTGGACCAACGATATTCCGACAAAACCAATCTATTGCATGACACTCTCCCGGCCACTCCGACAAACTCCCCTTTGGGCTATGTCATGGGTGGCCCCGATGTCAACTCGTGACATCCGCCACCTCTGTGGCTGCCATCGTCGTGGCCAAACAGAAACATCATCCTAAACGGGGACCTCGGTACCGTAAAACTCAGGCACGCAAGGTTATGACTGCCTACCGGGCCAGGGTAGCGCCAGTGTACAACCTTCCCTAGTAGGAGGCACCAGTGAGAGGCATGACAATAGACCGCATTAGGGCCTCCCCATCCAGGCAAGTGTGGTTGCACTGGTGAGCTCGATTCGGTGGCACCATGACTCGATCAACAACTTGTTCAAGTTGAATTATCATCAATTTTAACTTGAAATAAAACGACTCGAGCCATAGTGTGTGAATGGATGCACAGGTCATGATCATGAGTGGCGAATGCATCATCCTAACATGAGAGTATATGACATGATCTCTATTGCTCACTCAGCAAGAAACATCTTCTCTACTGCATAGCATCAAAATGACATGGAACAAATACAATGCAATAAGTTTTATATAGCACATTATTTTAATAGTGGAATATATGATGAATTTAATTCAAATAACTATTGTCATTGCAATGCCATCCTTGCATATGAATGTTGTGGCTTGCCTTGGTTCAGAGGAGAGTCACAATACTCCTGGTCTTCTCCAACACAACTAGGAGCTTCTGAAAATATTTTAAATGCAAAAAGAAAATGTCACATAAAGCATTTTATTTCACCAGAAAATTCCAAACAACAAGGAAAATTCTGAAATTTGGCATGCAGAAACTTTAGCTTACTACAAGCCAGTAGCAAAAAGAATCAACTCATTTGGACTTATAGAAAAGAAATTAGAGCTGTTCAAAGTTCTGGTCAAAATCTGAATTTAAATAAATTTAATCGAATTTCCAGAAAAGGCCACGTCGAAGACGTATTCTCCGAATACGCCTCCACTTAGAAAACGGTTCGGCCACAGGAGAGAGGCACAGTGGGGTCCCACTATCAGGGTTAAAAGGGAGAGAGAGAGAGAGGGAACAGGGAAGGCGGCGCTGTCGCCGGTGGTTCTCCGGCGAGGAGACCATGGCGGTCGCCGGTGATGGTCGGGATGGACTCAGCACGTCACGGCGAACACATACGTACCCAAAGTGACGGCGGGGGTGGCCGAACGGCGTCGGGGTGTTCTTCTCCAGAGACGGCGGCGGCGGAGCTCGTCGGATACGTCGATTCCGGTGACGATCCGGCGAACCAGAGGTACCGTCGAGCTCAGGAGATCAACACGACCTCAATGAGAGCAGCAGACAGAGCTGGGAGCGACTAGAATGAGTGCACGGTCCCGGTGGATCCGCAGCGGATTCCGGTGATGATCGGTGGCAGGAGGCCCTCCCGGCCTTGCCGCGCTTGCTGGGGAGTAATCTGTGGCCAGAGGAGGTGAGAGGGATGGCTAGAAAGGCTCGGGAGTGGCTCTATTTATAGATGGCGAGGTGGCCGTTCTCGAGACTCCGCCGGCGACGAGCTACAGAAGAAGAGAGAGGGAGAGGAGCTCGGGCGCGACGTGGAGGAGATGTAGTGGAGCACAGCTACGCGGTGCACGCACGCGGGCACAGTGCGGCGCACTACACGGGGCAGACGGAGCACGCGCGCGCACTGTTCCGCCTGCTAGCGTCTCGGCTGCGTCCGGCGAGCCGCTTGCCGGCGTCGGGGAGGAGCAAGGCGAGTCTAGGTGGCGCGCTGGAGATCGCTGGGGGGCTGGGACGTGCTGCGATGGCGAGAGGAGAGCGAATGGGCGGCGGCAGAGGGGCCCGGTGCACAGAGCGCGGCGAGCGCATGCCAAACCCCGTGCACCCACGCGGTCACCGCGTGCACTGGCACACGCGGTGCTTTACGCGATGCCAGACCATGTCAAAGGTGAAGTCCCTTCAACGCGGTGCCTAGAGATGCGCTTGGTTTGCCATCTGGCTCAGTGGATGTGACATGAGCATGTTGCAAAGTTTCTGGACATAAACTTGGGACAATTGCTGAGAACAAATGGCTAGGAATTAAGGGCTGAAATTTTGGGGTTAAGCATCTCTTAGGAGGGTAGTCATGTGGTAAAAATTTCAGCTCCAACAGATCAAGGAAAAATATACTTGCTTCACAAAGTGCCAATTCTGTCCAGAAGCAAAAATATTTTTCTTAGCTGAAAATTTCCAAATGATTATGGGATATTTTTGCATGGGGAGGTGGGGCATGATCCAAAGAATATTTGGGAATTTTCTAGGAATTTTTGAAGCAATAAAAATGAGGGTTGCTTCATAGCTCAATGAGAAAATAGGCATTTTCAGAAAGAAAAAGAATATAATGCCATTATATAAAATTATCCAATGGCATTATGGTGAGAGGGATGAGGTCTAGGGAAGGTTTATGGATGATAGAACCCACTTGGAAGAAAATCAAAAATAATTCCAAGTGGCAAGTCCAAAAGAATTGACTAAAAAACCCAAATGCAAATTAAACTATTCAATAAATCCCAATAAAATAAAAAGGGCAAAAATCCAGGGTGTTACAAGTATGTCCAACTATTAGAGTAGACCACTATTACGGAGGTAGGAAAACTATTTTCTTCGCGCAAAGGAAAACCCAACCGCACCAAATTGCATGTTTATGTTCCAACAAGCCAATCCCGGTGAAGCTTGCCAATACATTCAATGTATTGACTCTTGTGGCTGCAACGTATCATGTTGCAGGTTTGCCGTATCGAAGAAAAGGTACGAAGTAGGATTACCACGCTATACTCAACTTTTGCCTGTGAGTGGATGGACGCCACAAGACTAGAACATTATCTCCGCTGCATGATTATATTGTAAGCTAGCCCATGAGCTAAGCAGGTGTGTATTGTAAAGCACTGGATCTACGATGTAATACTATGACATGTGATGTATTCTTGGTATTTCATCGTCGACTGTGCATGTCAGCTGTTGACCAGGGACTGACACAATAAGCACAGAGATTTGGGCCCCTGTCAGGGACCAAGTCGTGACATTAATCCTATTTAAATAGCTAACATTCCGCAATTTAGAATTTTGGGATGTTACAACCTTGGGCCCGATAACCTGTGTGGCCTACTAGGGTGCAAAATATATAATGTGTAACACCCGAAAAAATGGTGTAGGATCGGAAGTATGTCTAGAAGGGGGGTTATTAGACTACTTTACCAAATAAAAACTTATCATTTTCCCAATTTTAATCGTTCGCAAGTTTTAGCAATTCTACCAAGTCAAGCAACACCTTACACATGCAAGTCTAAGAGTTGTGCAGCGGAAAAATAAAGACTTTGCATATGAATGTAAAGGAGGGATTGAAGAAATCAAACGCAATGAAGACGTGGTGGTTTTTGGCGTGGTTCTGATAGGTGGTGCTATCGTACGTCCACGTTGATGGAGACTTCAACCCCCGAAGGGTAACGGTTGCACGAGTCCATGGAGGGCTCCACCCTCGAAGGGTCCACGAAGAAGCAACCTTGCCTATTCCACCATGGCTTACATCCACGAAGGACTAGCCTCACTCGGGTAGATCTTCATGAAGTAGGCGATCTCCTTGCCCTTACAAACTCCTTGGTTCAACTCCATATGATCTTGGAGGCTCCCAAGTGACACCTAACCAATCTAGGAGACACCACTCTCCAAAAGGTAATAGACGGTGTTGTTGATGATGAACTCCTTGATCTTGTGCTTCAAATGATAGTCTCCCCAACACTCAATCACTCTCTCAAAGATTTGGCTTTGGTAGGAGAAGGATTTGAGTGGAAAGCAACTTGGGGAAGGCTAGAAATCAAGGTTCAAATGGTTGGATTGGAATCTCTTGATCTCAACACATGAGTAGGTGGTTCTCTCTCAGAAAATGAATGGTGGAAGTGTAGGTTCATTCTGATGGCTCTCTTTTAGAGTAAGTGGGGGTGGAGGGGTATAAATAGGCTTCACCCAAAGATCCAACTGTTACAAGTCTTTGACCCAACTCGGTGACACCGGACCAAAATGATGAGACCGACTAGTGCCAAAGATTCGAACGTTGGAAGTTGATAACCCACAAGTATAGGGGATCAATTGTAGCTTTTTCGATAAATAATAATGTCGAACCCAATGAGGAGCTAAAGGTAGAATTAATATTCCCTTCAAGTTCTGTCGACCACCGATACAACTCTACGCACACTTAACGTTCGCTTTACCTAGAACAAGAATAAAACTACTTTGTGGGTGTAAGGATAAGTTTGCAAGGATAAAACTAGAAGTACTTAGCAAGAATAATACTAGGAGTAATTTGTGAGATAATAAAAGTTAGTTGTTTAGTAGAGAGCTTTTTGTAGAACGATGAGAAAGATTGTCCATAGGAAATTCAATACGACATGTCTGATACTTATTATATGCAATGAGGGAGAGGCATACGCTAACATACTTTCCGTACTTGGATCATATGCACTTATGGTTGGAACTCTAGCAAGCATCCGCAACTACTAAAGATCATTAAGGTAAAACCCAACCATAGCATTAAGTAAAAAGTCCCCTTTACTCCCATACACAATAACCCCCTTACTCGGGTGTAAGCTCCTGTCACTCTAGCCACCCACTATAAGCGAATCATGAACGTATTGCAAAACCCTAAAGTGGTAATCCCTCACGCTTGTGCGACATGGAGGGCACCATAGGACAACACCAATTTAACATACAACTCATATCAATCACACCATACCACAATTAACCCGTAGGACAAAAGAAATCTTCTCAAACATCATACGATGGCAACACATCATTGGATAATAATATGTAGCATTAAGAACCATGTTTAAGTAGAGAATTACAGCGGGAATAGAGAGGTTACACCGCTGCATAGAGGGGGAGAGAGTTGGTGATGACGGCAGCGATGTTGTTGGTGTAGATCGCCGTCACGTTGGTTCCCTCGGTGGCGCTCCGGCGCCACCGGAAGAGAGGGGGAGAGAGCCCCCCTCCTTCTTATTCTTGCTTGGCCTCCCCCCTAGATGGGAGGAGAGTTTCCCATCTGGTCCATGGCCGCCATGGCTCCCGGAGGGCAGGAGCCCCTCCGAGATTGGATCTCTCTCTTTGTTTCTCTTCTGTTTCGCATTCCAGTTTTCTGGCCCTTCACCGTTTCTTATATTCCCGGAGATCCGTTACTCCGATTGGGCTGAAATTTTGAGGGGGTTTTTATCCGGAAATTATCTTTCTTGCGGCGAAAGATGGGCTTCAACCGCCTTATGGGTTAGCCACAAGCCTGCTGGGCGCGGCCAGGGTAGGGGTCTGCGCCCTCTGAGCTTGTGGGCCCCTCAGGCATCGTCTCACGTTGATTCTTTTTCCAAAAAAGCACATATATTTCAAATAAATCTCCATAAATTTTTATCGCGTTTGGACTTTGTTTGATATGGATTTTCTGCAAAACAAAAAAACATGCAACAAACAGGAACTGGCACTGGGCACTGGATCAATATGTTAGTCAAAGAAAATCATATAAATTGTTGCCAAAAGTATGTAAAAGTTGTAAAATATTGGCATGAAACAATCAAAAATTATATATACGACAGAGACATATCAGAAGTCTTGGTGAGACTGATCAGAACATCTCGGTGAGACCGAAGTGCAATGGCTAGGGCAGAACCTCGTTTCGGTAGTTCCGATCAGTTCATCTCGGAAATTCCGAACTGAAGTGACATCGTTACAGAAACTTGGTCATGCCGTCTCGGTGAGACCGAGAGCGTTTTTGGTTGCACCAAAAAGTTAGGGTTTGGCTTAGGCAATATGTGTGATCAACTCGGTGAGTCCGAGATGTGGAATTTCGGTGTGACTGAGATGATACTTTTAGGGTTTTGGATAGAAGTGATGTGGAGAAGTGTTTGAGGATTTTGGAGCAATACCACTAAGCACTTGAGCAATTGAGTCATGATCAAAACCTCATCCCCTTTTAATAGTATTGGCTTTCCTATGGACTCAATGTGATCTTGGATCACTAAACCAAAAATGAAGAGTCTTGGAGCTTTGCCAATTCTTGTCCTTAGCATTTTGAGGGATCCACAATTACTAGTCCTTGCCATGCCAATCATTGATATTTTCTAAAATCTAATATCAATGAGCATTAGATCAATGACATATTTGTTGTTATTAATTACCAAAACCACCCGGGGATTGGTTGCACTTTCAATCTCCCCCTTTTTGGTAATTGATGACAACATATAGATCAAAGCTTCGACAAATGATATAATCAATGAAATACATCGTCGCTTTGAGAAGTATGTGATAAGTAAGAGCTCCCCCTAAATTTGTGCATTATTAAAGATTTTCATTTGAATGCAAATGCACAATCGATTAGGATCATGGGTCACTCTTCCATGTCACATACATCTTGGTGGAGTGCTCAAAATGATATGATTGCAATGAAGTAAGCACTCATCACCAAACAAACAAGTGAATGATCATACAAAGAGCATATGGATAGATAATCAAGCATGCATATCAATAGAGTACGGTATGATCAAGCACACAAAGTAGCATAATCTCATACAAGCATCAACCAAAAGTATCTCAAAGTAGCACGAAACTCACGAAGTAGCAACAAAACGCAAAGAAACCAAACGAGAAAAAGCAAAGCACTGTCTCACTCGAAGCCCTAATGATCTACACAAATTCTCCCCCTTTGGCAACAAGTACCAAAACGTTCGAATAAGTAAAGAGCTAAACGTCGCTCTGGGCTCGATCTCCGACGGCTCCTGGTGGTGAAGTCCTCTGACTTGCAGCGCCGGTGTGCGTAGACATCGTCGAAGTAGAGAGAAGTGTGTCTGCGAAGATCTCGGCTGATGTCTGCTAAGCTGGTGGTCCTCGTAGCTTCTGCTTCTGCCTGTGCTGCAGCTGAGGTGGGATGGGAAGGATCCATCGTCACAGTGTTGTCCTCAAACTCAGGCTGTAGCGACAAATGTTCACGGTCCAGCAGATATGACTTGTTTGCACCCTTAGAGTTAATGAGAATCTAGATATGTGGTGCAAAGCCACATGATCTCTTCTGGTCGGCAGCAGCTCTCTTCACATTCTCTACAATGAGATCCGAATTTCTGATGTTGATAAATATGATGCAGCATGTTGATGGAATGGCCTCTAATCATCTTCTCATCTCCTAATTTTGGCACCAAAGTATGCCTCATAATTGTGTTGGAGGTAGCTAGGCCAGCAAGCAAATGGTATACAGAACCAAGCTTGTGAGACTCTTTGTACTTGTTGGGTATCTCTGTGTACATATTTGACATAGAGTTGTGATCCATCTTAGGCTTGGCATAGACATCAATGTCGTTCTCGTCAGCCTCTGGAACATCTAGCAAAGTTGCCCACTCAATCACACTGGATTGATATCTTACTCCTTCAGTCATCCAGACTATTCTGCCATTGGGGTAGAAGTGAGTTGTAGAGTAGAATTGCATGATCATCTCATCGTTCCATGCAGTCAGCTTCTTCCCGATGAACTCATCAATACCAATAGACTTGAAATCCTCATGAACATGGGGGAAATGATCTTCATTAGCATCAATGTATTTCCAGTCCACCCATCTCATGTCACTGACCACTGGATTCTTGTCAAGAAGCACTGTCTCATAGAAATCTTGTTGCTCCTTGGTATGGAATCGATAATCCACAGCAGTCCTCCTTCTCACTGAGTAAGGATCAGACTCTCTCCATTTCCTCAATCCTTTATCTTTCCTCTTCTTCATGTTCTCTACCAAAGGATGTGTGTCATCATGCTCAGGCAGTCTGGGTCTCAATTTCCGTAGCACTAGGGCTTCAACATCTTCATCATCATTTCTTTCAGGCACTGGGGCCTTGTTCTTCTCTGCAGCTGACACATTTCTGGTAGTCCTTTTAGGCTTGGGGGAAGCTACTGGCTTGGCCTTGGAAGAGGTGGCTGTCCTCATAGCATCACTCATGAGCTTTTGCTGCTTGGGAGGAGGTGGATTGGCAGCTTGCTCTTCCTCTTCATCATCAGATGCATCATCTCTTCTCATGGAAGTAGGTTTGAACACCACTTGAGCAGTTTGCTTTCTTTCCCACTTCTTGCCTGCTGCCTTAGGCATAGACTTGCTCTGACCTTGCTGAGATCCTCCTGGATTCTCTGAGGAGATGCCTCTCTTGGCAGCAGTGGATGCAGACACTTTCCTTGTTACTCATCTTTCCTTTTGAGTATTTGCATACTCCTTTTGAACTAGAGCCTTCTTCTTGGAGGTGACCTCAACCTAGAAGTCCTCATCTTCTTCATCAGAATCTTTTCTCTTCCTTGTCCTTGTTGCTGCTTTGGGAAAGATTGGAGAGCTCCTCTCTCCCTCATGGTAACTCTCTTCAGCACTAGTACCTGCCTCCAAGTCAACACTTGGTTCAACTGATCTGTTCTGGCTATCACTGGCATCTGACATGATGACAACTGTCCCTGTGAAATAGAATAGATAGAGTGGAGTGGATGGGCATCACAAAACATAGCTGTTTTTTGAAAATATTCAAGTTTAAACTTCAGTTTTAGGTTTTCACAGAGAGCGTTTCGGATCTACCGATTTGAAAATCTCGGTAGCACGAGGCAACAACTGAAACTAGGGTTCACATTTCGGTCAGACCGATGTGGATCCTGGTTTCACCGAAGCGCACATGATGCCACTAAGAGACGGATTCGGTGACACCGATTTAGTACCACTCGGTTTCACCGAAGTGTACTACGTACACTGGCCGAAGCCAAATCGGTGACGCCGAGTCGCCTCAATTCGGTCGGTCCAAGATGTAATCTGAGAAACCCTAAACCTAAAATTTCAACTCGAGTCTAAATCTAGGAACTTTTCGTGGACATTGAAGTGCATACTGTGGCAAGATTTAGGCGCATCCATCCATGCATAGAATCAGATTTGGGAGCACAGAGGGGGTCGAGTCTTACCCTAACTTGGTGAAGACTCGCTACAGCGGCAACGGCAGAAAAGATTGCCATTGACGGCGACGGAATCCGGCGACGAGAGCACGCTGGAGACAAACGCGATGATCCGAGGACCTGGGCGACGGCAGCAAAGGGTGCAGGAGGCACGATGTTTGAAGTAATTTTCAACGTACGGTCTGCAAGCATATATATACCCTTTGGCTGTCGGTAGCACCGATCGAATGAAGTCAGTCTCACCGAGATGCATAACTGTCAGAGACAATGTACATCGGTGATGCCTTCCGGGGCATCCCCAAGGTTAGACGCTTGAGTCTTCCTTGAATATTACCTTGGGGTTCCTTGGGCATCCCAAGCTTAGGCTCTTGCCGCTCCTTGTTCCTTTATCCATTGTAGTCTCACCCAAAACTTGAAAACTTCAGCACACAAAACTCAACAGAAACCTTGTGAGATCCGTTAGTATAACAAACAAATCTTAAACTTTAGGTACTGTTATAAATTGATTCATATTTAATATTTTCATAATGCTACTGTACTCCAACTTCTCCATGACTCATACCCCCCGATACGATCCATAGATTCATCAAAATAAGCAAACTATGCAACAAAAACAGAATCTGTCTAAAACAGAACAGTCTGTAAAGATCTATTTAAAATCCATACTTATGTAACTCTAAAAATTCTGAAAAATTAGGAAAACGTAAACAATTAATATACCAATACTGTGTAAAAATTTCAGATTTTTTGACTCTCCAGTACAGAACTAAAATTCTAGCACAGGACGCAAAACTTTCTGTTTTCCAAACAGCATCAATTATACTATCATCAACATCATCCCAAAGGCATTACTTGGCACAAACACTAATTAAAATATAAAAATACAATAATAACAGAGGCTATAATTGTGTAAACACTCAAGAACATAAAGTAAAAAATAATATTTTATTCATTGGGTTGCCTCCCAACAAGCTCTTTCTTTATAGCCATTAAGATAGGCTTGAGATTTCAATGACGCTCACATGAAAGATAATAATTGAAACAGAAAGAGAGCACCATATAGCATGTAACAACCACATTTAAGTCTAACATACTTCCTATGCATAGGCATTTTATAGGAAAACAAATTATCAAGACAACCAATATCTAGCATATGCAAAGAATGAAGCATTAATAATTTCAACGTAACGAGAGGCAATTTAGTAACATGAAGATTTCTACAACCATATTTTCCTCTCTCATAATAATTACATGTAGGATCATAATCAAACTCAACAATATAGCTATCATAAACAATATTCTCTCTATGATCCACATGCATAAAAATTTATAATCTTCCAAGATAGTGGGATTAACATCAACTAAAGTCATGACCTCTCCAAACCCACTTTCATAAAAAAAATCCATAAGATTGAACACTCTCCGAATATGTGGGATTCTTTTTAATTAAAGTTGACACTCTTCCAAACCCACTTTTAATATTATTGCAAACATTATTATTATCATGAGGCTTAAATAAATTTTCAAAATCATAAGAAGCATTATCACCCCAATCATGATCATTGTAATAAGTAGTGGACATACAAAAATCATCAGCCCCAAGCTTGTGGTTTTGCATATCATTAACACAATTGACATTAATAGAATTTATAATAAAATCATTGCAACCATGCTTTTCATTCAAGGAGCTATCATGAATCACTTTATAAACTTCTTCTTTCAACACTTCATCACAATTTTCAGATTCATGATTTTCAAGCAAAACTTCATAAAGATAATCAAGTACACTTAACTCACTAGCAATTGGTTCATCATAATTGGATCTTTTGAAAAGATTAGCAAGTGGATGAGGATCCATATCAATAGATTTTTAGCAAGCGAAGATGCAAGCAAATAGAAGGCACATGGCAACACAAGCAAAGATAGCACACAAAATATTTTTGTATTTTTTAAAAAAAAATTAGAAGTGGGGGAGATGAAAACGAGAGGCAAATGCAAATAAAAAGGCAAATAAAATAAATGCAAGTGAATGATAGTTTGTGCGAAGGTACTTGGTAATTTTGATGATGTCTCCCCGGCAACGGCGCCAGAAATTCTTCCTGCTACTTGTAGACTGCGTTGGTATTTCCCCGAAGAGGAGAGGATGATGCAGTATAGTAGAGATAAGTATTTCCCTCAGTTACGAACCAAGGTTATCAATCCAGTAGGAGAACCAAGCAAAATTCTGTTAAATGCACCTGCACACACAAGAGCAAACACTTGCACCCAACGCAAATAAGAGGGTTGTCAATCCTCTTAGCGGTTATTTGCAAGGATTAAATCTTATAGAGATAAATAGATAAACTAAAATACTAAATAAAATAAAAGTAAATAAATTGCATCAAGGTATTTTTGGGTTTTTAATATATGATAAAGTAGACCCGGGGGCCATAGTTTTCACTAGAGGCTTCTCTCTCGAACACATAGCATACGGTGGGTAGACAAATTATTGTTGGGCAATTGATAGAAAAGCAAATAATTATGACGGATTCATGGCAATGATTATGTATATAGGCATCACGTCCGAGACAAGTAGACCGACTCCTGCCTGCATCTACTACTATTACTCCACCCATCGACCGCTATCCAGCATGCATCTAGGGTATTAAGTATGAAACAGAGTAACGCCTAAGCAAGATGACATGATGTAGACAAAGTAAAATCAAGCAATCTGATTAAACCCCATATTTTTATCCTTAATGGCAACAATACAAATACGTGTCATGTCGCTTTCTATCACTGGGATTGAGCACCGCAAGATTGAACCCATCACAAAGCACCTCTCCCATTGCAAGACAAATCAATCTGGTAGGCCAAACCAAATCGATAAATCGGAGAGAAATACAAAGCTATAATAATCGTGCATAAAAGAGTTCAGAGAAGACTCAAATATTTCTCATGAATAATCTGATCATAAACTCACAATTCATCGGATCCCAACAAACACACCGCAAAAGAAGATTACATCGGATAGAACTCCAAGAACATCGAGGAGATCATGGTATTGAAGATCAAAGAGAGAGAAGAAGCCATCTATCTGCTAGCTATGGACCCGTAGGTCTGTGGTAAACTACTCACACATCATCGGAAGGGCAGCAAGGTTGATGAAGAAGCCCGCCATGATCGATTCCCCTTCCGGCAGAGTACCGAAAAAGGCCTCCAGATGGGATCACGGAAGAACAGAGGCTTGCGGCGCCGGAAAGGTTTTCTCTTCTGTCATTCTGGTATATTGGGAATATTTGGGAATTTATAGCGCTGGAATTAGGTCAGGAGGGGCAACGAGTGGCCCACAAGCCTGGGGGGCACGCCCTACCCCCCTGGGCGCGCCCTCCAGGCTTGTCGCCTCCTCGTGGCTCTTCTGGTCCTCTCCTGAAGCTTCGTGGGTCTCTTCTGGTCCATAAAAAATTAATCCAAAGTTTTTTTCTCGTTTGGACACTTTTTGATAATGATTTTCTGAAAAGGCAAAAACTAGTAGAAAACAGCAACTGGCACTAGGCACTGGGTTAATAGGTTAGTCCCAAAAAATGATATATAATGGCATATACTTGCATATAAAACATCCAAGATTGATACTATAATAGCATGGAACAATAAAAAATTATAGATACATTGGAGACGTATCAATCACCGACCTCATCCTTTCATACACACAACGAAAATAACAACATAAAAATATAAATTTAACGTGGGGATCGAATTCTAATGCTACCTAAGATCTATTCTAACCTATTACTTTGAATCCAAATGTGCAAATCGACCGGAAATCAAAAATATTATGCATCTCATCTAGGATATGAACATTGATGAAACCACCACCAAAACTTGCAAATAAACCATGGATCGGAGGAGAAACTCATCGAGGATGAAGATGCACGCATCAAACGAATGAAATCCGCAAAGAAACAAAGGTTTTGTAGGAGTTTTGTTAGGGTTTGAGATAGAGATGTGAGGCTTTGGGCATTGGGAGGAAGAAGAATAAAAAGAAAACCTCCCAGCGCCGGCGGCTTAGATTTATGAAAATTCAGACGAAACGGGCGCCGGCGTCTCATGTTCAAATCAGCCGATCTAGGGTTTACATACCTGAAACGAGTGCTCAAACGGGAGCACGCGCTCGTTTGAAACACCATCGTCAAACCTGTTTATCCGAAGCTCTGTCGGGCGGACTGTGAAACGGGCGCTAGAATGGGCACTGACGCCCGTCCGAAAGGCCGTCTTTCTCTCTGTTCCCGCAGACGCTCCTGGTCGAAGAATCAAATGACCGCTCTTCAAATCTGTAAGTCGTCGCTGATTTCGGCAAGAGTGTCATACGACCGCGCAAACGGGCACAGGCGGTCATATGAAACACCGTCGATCTCTCTGTTCTTTTCCGCGTTTCTTCTGAAATTTCATGCAACCACGCATACGGGCGGCAGTGCCAGTATGAAACGCCGTCGTTCTCCTCTGTTGCTTTCCTCCTTTGTTTCTTTTCCTAATTCCACTTTTCAACATTTCTCCTTCAATAAAAATGTCAAAAACAACTTTTCCGAGGGATTTTCATCAGTTCATTTATAAGAGCAAAATGTTGACTAAAACTAAGATAAAATTTTATCGGAAAATAAAGAGATAATGGGTTGCCTCCCATAAAGCGCTGATTTTTAGATTGCTTAGCTCAACCTCTTACCTCAGTATTTCATCAAGTATTAGGTGGTCGTGGATTTTCTCTGCTCACCGTACATAATCGTTTGGGCGGTGGCACATACTTCACTTGCTCCTGGCTTCTTCGGGAAGTACTTGACTATCTCTTCCTCACAGATTCTAAAGGTTACCTTCCCTTCTGAGCAATCTAGCGATGCACCTGCAGTATTCAAAAATGGTCTACCAAGGATAATTGATAACTTTTCGTCTTCGGGCATGTCAAGAATAATAAAATCAGTAGGTATAACATGCCTGTCCAATCTCAACGGAATGTTTTCAGCCAGCCCCACTGGCTTCTTTGTGGACTTGTCTGCCATCTGCAAAGTTATGCCTGCGGGTATGCATTCAGATAAATTTAACTTGTGATAAAGAGTTAGAGGCATCACGCTTACCCCTGCTCCTACATCACAAAGAGCGTTATTTATATCAAGATTACCAATAGAACAAGATATAGTGGGTATACCTGGGTCTCCCAGTTTCTCTGGTATCTTGTTATCAAACGGATACTCCGTTATCATGGCAACGTGTTCCTTCAGAGTCATACTCCTTTTATTATTCACTACATCACGCATGAACTTAGCAAAAGTAGAAATATTTAACATATCAATCACATGCATTGACATTTTAAGATCAGCTATGGCTTGAAGAAAAGAAGAGTATAATGCATCATTTGAAGGTGGTCTTACGGCCTGAGGATAAGGAAGAGTTTTCTTAGATTTACCTTTATCTTTCTCCTTTTCCTTACCTTTCTCTTTGTTTTTTGGTGCTTGACCACTAACCTTCTTGGTTGGATCAGGTGGTTGTTTATTTCTTTCCACCCCAGGTTCTTCCTCTTCTTCTACTTCCGGAGTTTCTTCTTCATTGTTATTGCCATCAGTTGTTTCTGCATCAGAGTCAACTTCTTTTTCAACTTCTGCGTCATCCCCCTGAGTATCTTAATGGACCTGTTCTTCAGGTTCTTCTTCACCAAAGAGCAATTCTCTATTCTCTTGAGTTTGGCTTTGGCTCTCTATTCTTCTTTGTTCTTGCTCTCTTTCATACCATTCCGGGCCCTTGGGATCCTGCGTTCTCTTACCACTATGAGTAGATATTTCATTAGTAGAAACATGATTATCTAATTGAGCAAGAATCAAACCTTGAGTCTCAGAAATTTGAATACATTGAGTCTCTATCATACGAGAGTGTTTATTAAGATCCTTTACCGCTTGGCTTAACCCATCTACCTCTCGTGAGAGATATGCTATTACCTTTTCATTATGATAGATAACCTTATCTCCTATGCCATTAGGGCAACCAATTTCATATTCATGATCCAAACTCGGATGAAATCATTGCGCGAAAGTGAAAGGGTTTAGAATAGAGTGCGCCGCCCCCTCTCCCCTCGAGCGCGCCGCCCTCTCCCCTCGAGCGCGCCAGCAGCCACTCCGGCTCCGGCGGCCACCTCCCCTCTAGCGCGCCGGCAGCCACTCCGGCTCCGGCGGCCACCTCCACTCGCAGACCGCCACTCCGGTGCTGGCGCACAACCCCCTCCCCCCTTGCCCCATGGCGTCCCACGTGTCCCTCTCCACGGATGTCTCGTCGGGCTCATCCTCGGCGGCCACCCCCCTGCGACCGGTGCTCCGCTCCATCATCGTTCCCTCGGTGGTTGGGACTGCGTTCGGCCCGTTGGTCCAGGGCCCCGACGCGCCGCCGCCCAGGTCGGCTGCTCCCGCGGACTGGCAGACCACGCGCAACCGCCGCAGGATCCAGCCTCGGCGCCCAAGCCCGCCGCTTCCGCGTCGCTCCTGGTGACACCAGGTCCTTCCCTCCCGCCAACCGCTGCCGGCGTCGCGCTTCCCTGTGGAGTTTATCGGCTGTTGCTACAACTGCGGTGATGAGCGCCATATCTCCGTGGAGTGCACCAACCCAACTCGCTGCACCAGATGCCGGGGAGAGAACCACACCTCCCATGGATGCACGCGCCCCCGGAGCCCTGCTTCGCAGTCTCCGCCGTGCCGCCTGCCGCCAGCGCTCCATCGGGAACCGGCGCGGCCACCTATGCAAGCCGCGGCCAGCATGAATTCAGGCAGGCCGGCTTCAGTGTTACCCCCCTGCGACCGGTGCTCCACTCCATCATCGTTCCCTCGGCGGTCAGAGCACCGTCGGTGGCGAGTGGCATAGGACCGGCGTCCTCGGTGCCCTTTGAGCCGCGGGCCTATGCCAATGCCGACGCGGATGTGGACCCTCTGGGAGAGGCATGCTTCCTAGAGGCATCTGAGGACCTCTGGTTGATGGAGGCAGAGCTCTCGCGGGCAGTGCTAGTGACGGTCATCGGCACGTGCCCGCCGGTGGATCTGGCCGACGTGGCGCAGGCGCTTCTCATGGAATTCGGAGGTGGACCGGCAGACATGTCCATCCGGGCATTCTGGCCGGAGGATTTCTTGGTGCTGTGCGAAGCGGCCACTCTTCGCGACCGCATGGTCCGTGCTGGACGAGCAATCTCTCCTTGGTTCGAGTTGTCCCTGAGGCCATGGATTCGGCAAGCGCAGGCAACCGCGGCATCCCTACCTCTCCTCATCCCTATCTCATTGCGTGGGGTGCCGGCGAACGCGTGGAACAAGAGGACGGCGAGCGTTATTCTCCGAGGCGCTGGCTTGGTCGCCGGAGTGGATGAGCAGACAGAGCGCCGGCAGGACATGTTGGACTTCAGAGTCTGGCTGCGCACGGACAGGCTTGACCGCATCCCAAACCGTCGCGTGCTCTTCGTGGAGGAGCTCAGCCGCACGCTGTGGGCGGGTGCGGGTGTTCGGCGCTCAGCGGGTGGACGGCGGTCACGCGCACTTTGCTACCCAATCGCCATTACCGTCCTGGCGGAGCCAGTCATGGACCCAGTGGATGTCGATGGTGACGCCCCCCCTCCGCCGCCGCCACCCCCTTCGCCCCCATCGGATGTGGAAGACTCGGACTCGGAGCAACACCTTGGCAGGGCACCCAGGAGCTCCGGCCAGGCGCCGGCGAACTCCCCGTGCGCCTTAGCGACATCAACCTCGGCGCCTCCGGCAAGACAGGCTGGGATTCAAACTACGGCCGGCATCATGTCACCGCAGGCCGAGCGGTGTCAGGATCAGGAGGATTTGTGAAAAACGACAAAACTGGCCCTTTGGCCAAAGTGAACTCATTTTCAAAAAAATTCACAAAATGATCCTTCCTGCATGACGCCCGCACCCGGGGCGCCATGCTGCAGCATAACGCCTTGGTCAAGGGCGCTATGCAACGGGGCTGACTTAACACGTCGGCTACGCCGGGGCCCATCTGTGGTAGTATAACGCCTTGGGACGGGGCGCCATGTGGGTTACCATGACGCCCTGGGCCGGGGCGCCATGCCCCTTCGATGTAAACAGCCCCCGCTCGCGCGAATCGCTACAGACCCGAGGCAGAGGATTTCCTCTGTTCTTTTCTCTCGTTCGCCCAGCCCGTCGCCCCTCCCTCCCCCCTCCAAATCCGTGGCGAAAAACGACAGATCGAAGGGGAAAAGTGGTGGATCTTCTTCCCCTCCCAATCCTCAAGGTAATCCCCCAACTTTCTCCCCTTTTTATTGGTTAATTTTTTCGCATTGATCCCATGTGTAGAAACCCTAGTTCATCTCCTTTTTCAAAAATTGTTGATATTTGCACTTGTCTTAGAAATGTATGGGTAGGGATTAGTATGGTATGATTAGGATTTGGTACTTATAGTAGTTTTTTTTAGTTTTTATGTATGGGTTATTCTTTGTAGCAAATTTGACATAGGGAATACTAAGGTTGTTTGCAAATGTGTGTGTGCATGTTCACTTGTATGGATGATTTGGCTTAGATGTATATTTACGCTTGTATGTATCCATGTGTTTTATGGATATGGATATTTGCACATGTATGTATGTTTGTTTTTGCACTACTCCAGATATGATATTTACAAATGACAAGGAGGCTTACAATATACATTGTAATTTTGTAGGATGGCTTCTCTTATCCATCCATCGTACGATCTATTACATCGTGGACGGTACATGGCAGATGAAAGAAGGGTTTTTGATCAACTTCACTTGAGGTCCGGTGCGGTTCATGACAAGATGCGATATGACGAGCGATACACGGAGTATATCCGGAAGACTGGGCTTCTTCCATTTATCTCACTCGTGTCTCGTTCGATGCCGAAGATGAACCCATGTGCAATCACGGCACTTGTTGACCGATGGCGTCCTGAGACACATACTTTCCACTTCTTTGCTGGAGAGATGACGGTGACTTTGCAGGATGTTAGCATGATCACTGGACTTCCTATCAAAGGAGAGCCTATTTGTTTTAGCACATATTCCGATGGATGGCGTGAGACTATGGTGGGACTTATCGGGAGGGAGCCGGGGGTGCAAGGGAAGTCCGCCGGTGCAAGTTATCATTGGATTGCTCAGAACTTTGGCGAGTGCCCGGATGATGCTGATGATGAAACGGTGCAACAGTATTGCAGGGCATACTTGTGGTATGTAGTCAGTCGGACTCTTTTCTCAGATGGCACTAGCGTGAACGCTTCCTTTATGTGGTTGAAGTTGTTTGCTGGGTGGGAACATGGACTCAGTTGGGGTACTGCGGCACTAGCTTATTTGTATCGGCAGGTAACTAGTTTTGCATAGTATCTTCACAATGTAGATATGTTATCTAGTTTGTATTGACATATTTACTGTATGTGTGTAGTTGGACGAGGCTTGCCGTAGGGGCGTGGATCCAAAGAACACTGCCAAGGCAAAGGAAGCCAATATCGGTGGTCCCATGCTTCTCTTGTCGATTTGGAGTTGGGAACGCTTGCCAGTTGGGCGGCCAACGTCTGCGGGTGTTGGTTATGAGCCATGGGATGATCATAATGACCCGGACCGGATGCCTACATGGGCGTATAAGTGGGACAAGGTTGAAGGTTTTGTTGGCAATTCAAAGATCATGTATTTGCACTATTGCAACGAGCTCGACATCATGACCCCGGAGCAGGTTAGTTTGTTGACTTCATTGCCCCTTCGGTTTTCCAAAAATCATACTAAGCATTTATTTTATTATTTGACGCTATAGGTGACATGGGAGCCATATGGAACGGCGGGCAATATTGGCAGAAGTCTCACTTTCATATTGAACCGAAAGTGTGTAGAAGAAGCACACCTATGGCGGATGCGTTGCCCATTGATTTGTTACTATGCTGTCGAGTTTCATCAGCCACAGCGGGTTATGACACAGTTTGGCTTATATCAGGAGACCCCGCCAAAGTACAAGGACACTTCGATACATCTGCACAGGTAAGTGCTTAATACCACTTGAAGTACTCTTTTCATTGTTTCACGCTAGTAATGAAAATGAATTTGAATATGCAGTCTCGACAAGATGAAGCAAAAGAGTATAAAGAAGTGGAATCGTGAGCATAAAATGTATATCCAGGAGTTCAAGCAGAAGATCAATAAGATTGAGCTCTCATTGCGTGAACCTACTTCTAAGCCTCCCCCGCGGTCTTTTGATACGGAAGTATTCAACCACTATCTCGTGTGGTTTCGCTCCGTTACTCGTACCCAAATGAACCCGCCGGCATTTGATCCAGATGACATATTTGCATGAACCGAATCCGGGTTTCGACCGGATGGCCAATATGGAGTACAACAGACTTATCAGAGATGGTAGACGGTATGAATCGGTGCCTGTTGTCCGCTTTGTGGTAAGTTACCATTATCTCACATCGCCAACCATTATCTCAGCCAAAAATGATTTATATTGTCATTTTCAACAGCAATCCAAGCTCTCGAAGCATGTCAACGACGCCGGCGAGGCACTCAAGTACCCTCCAGGTGAAGAGTCATACAACAAGCTTAAATCTTTTGTTGAGGTATGATGTTTGATAAATTGATTTCCATACACATTTGTTAATCTTTATATCTCCTAACGTTGATATGTCTATTTCACAGTGGAGCAAGTCTTGGGCACGTGGCCTGGGTGCTCTACTGGGCTGCCGCTCCACCGATGTCGCCCTGCCTACTACGTCGAGGTCGAGATCATCATCAAGCGGCACACAGCACCCACTCGACGACTCGGTTGATGGCGAGGGGGAGGAAGGCGGGGGGGAGGAGGGCGAGGGGGAGGAGGGCGATGCACAGACGCATGATGAGATTAACACCTCGCAGATGCCCGATGCACCTCAGCCTAGTCAAAGGCGTGGCAAGTATACTCCACACAAATACGCAAGGAAGGCACGTAAGGACCCGGTGATCGAGGCCGCTTCATAGGAGGAGGAGGAGGAGGTGCCGCGGCTGCAGAGGAGGAGGCGCTTAGTGAAGGGGAAGGATGCTGCACCGTCTAAGAGAGGGAAAGGAAGGAAATGATGCATTTGTCGTGAACTATGTACGGAAATAAGTAGGGAACTATGTAGGGAACTTGATGCATTTGTCGTGAACATGATGCATTTGTGGTGAACTATGTGAACTTGATGCATTTGCGGTGAACTATGTCAACTTTGTTATGTTTCTCTCCAATTAACTGTTATTGAAATCTCCAGCACCATCAAAGCATCAGCAAAACAGCAAAACAGCAGCAGCATAATCTGTAGCAAAACAGCAGTGGCAGCATGACGCCCCAGACCAGGGCGCCATGCTAGTTCACAGCATGACGCCCCAGTCCAGGGCGCCATGCTAGTTAACATGACGCCCCAGTCCAGGGCGCCATGCGATGCAGAAACGCCCCAGGCCAGACAAATGTAAATGTTGGCCACTGATGTTCAGGGCGCCATGGTATTTAAATCTAGGCACCATATATGACGCCCCAGGGTAGGGCTCTATGCTTTACAACATGGCGCCCCAGGGTAGGGCGCCATGGTCATGAAGATGGTTTTTTTTAACTCCACTCCAATAAGCGGTGTTCCTGTTTTTTTAACTAAATTTGCCATGGATAATTCAACACAAATATAACATCATAACTTCAAGACATACATTACTCGACACTTACAAAAGGTTCACGTCATAGGTTCACGTCATACATAAGTTCGACACTTACAAAAGGTTCATGTCATACATAAGTTCGACACTTACAAAAGTCATACATAAGTTCAACACATTCCGAACACCTAACATCCAAGCCAAAAAGCAAAGCCTCGACCACCACCATCACCACCACGTCCTCGAACACCACCACCATCACCACCACGTCCTCGAGGACCACCACCATCTCCGCGACCACGTCCTCGAGCACCACCGCCATCATCACCACGTCCTCGACGACCACCACCATCTCCGCGACCACGTGCTCGAGCACCGCCGCCATCACTACCACGTCCTCGACGACCACCACCATCTCCGCGACCACGTCCTCGAGCACCACCGCCATCACCACCACGTCCTCGACGACCACCACCATCACCTCGACCAACACCACCATCACCTCCATCACCATCTCGTTTTGATCTTTTTGTTTTGCTACAACCTCTATTATTGTGCCCCTCGTTGTTACATTCACCACAACGGCTGATATCACGAGGCTCCACGAAATGTTGGTTCCCCCATTCCTTGCGGAATCCACCACCCCAATCATCCATGTCACCCAAGAAACGCTTTGTCTTCCGTCTTCCACGTGTCACCACCTTCATTTCCGGATCGGCGTATAGTGGGGGTCCGTGATATTCCGGCCATTTAGATTGGTCTAGATAGGGATGAAACCTTGCATCCCATGTATTTTTGACTGCATCGATCGAATACTCTTCCAATCTTACATTGTTGGTCATATTGACACTACAATTTTAGTGCGGGATGCAGCCATCAAGTGCGAGCATGGGAGATGATACAACGTAGGCCTCTCGCATGAGCACGCGCCCTTCTTAAGATAAACCTTGAAAGAGCCACCTCCATATGGCACACCATCACGCGCCATTCCACCGTGCTCATCAACTTGGTAAATCAATTCTATGTTATCAAAGGACTGGATTTTGTGTGAATCCGCCTTCCTTGCTTGGTATTCCATCCAATCATCGACCTTTTGTGGATACTTGTACATCTTTTTCGGCTTGTTTTTCCCGGATATCAACTTGGCCGTTTCCTCACTATATTTCTGAAAATATACATTCAACTTCTGGAATGTGTACTCTACTATTGCTGTCACCGGCAATGCACGGATACCCTTTAGCACCATGTTGAAACATTCAGCCATGTTGTTTGTCATGTCACCGTACCTCACTCCGTCGTTGTCGAAAGCCCGTGCCCACTTTCCTTTATCGGCAAGGTTCCTATTTAGGAAATCTTTGCCACCATTGTTTACTTTGGCATACACTTTGTCCCACAATTTCTCGAAATGTCTAGTGGTGAATGCGAGACAACAATCATGGAGAAGGTCAGCCAACTCTTTGTCTCCACATGCCCGGTAAAAGTTAGACACGAAATGCCTCATGCACCACCTATGGTGCACACGAGGATGTCCTGGAATGTCAATCTCCACTGCACTGAGTATCCCTTGATGGCGGTCCGAGATGATGCAAACCTCTCTTTGAGGTCCAATTACCTTGGTCCTCACTAAACTAAGAAACCACTCCCAGTTGTCATTGTTCTCCGCCGACACCAAAGCGAAAGCCAATGGAACCAATTTGTCACCACCATCATTAGCAACGGCGATCAACAATGTGCCCTTGAACTGCCCGGTCAGAAATGTGCCATCCATGGACATAACCGGCCTACAATGCTTGAAGGCCCTAATGCATGGCTCAAAAGTCCAGAATGCACGTCCAAATATTCGAACGGTTGCATCATTGTATATCCTTGTTCTCACGCCATCTGGCTCCACCACATAGTACATGCCCGGATTTTCTGCCGCCATCGCTTTCAACACCATCGCGAGGCGGTTGTATGATTCTTCCCAACCACCATACAATATCTCAAAGGCGGCTTGCTTGGCCTTCCATGCCTTCCCGTACTTCACCGTGTACCCAAAGACCTCCGTCACCATCTCCATCAATGCCCTAATGGGATATGTCGGGAGTATCTTTATGGAGGGTGAAAATCGATATGCAATGAATTTGGAGGTCAATTGACGGTGATCATCCTTTACATTAGCATCATCAATATCCTTGCCACTACATCGGTGGTGAAACACGGAACTTGTAATCTTCCATTGCGGCCTGCCTTTGACACGTCTTGCACGGATAACCCAAGGGCAATGATTCTTGTGTTCCTCATATTTGACCACATAACGCAATTTGGAGTTTGACTTGTCCACAAAGAATGGTCGATGAAACTTAACCGCGTAGTCCTTGACCCATATTTGAAGTTCTACCAAACTTTCAAAGATTGTTCCTTCACTAACACCATACACACTTGCCCCGGTATCTCGCTTTGAAGTTAACCTTGGTGCAAGAATTTTACTTGTGCCACCATCAACAATCGCCTTATCGGCTAGGCTTAGATCACGGAGCAATGATGTCTTGTGATCCCGGCCTATTACCTTCTTGAAAGCATTGGCTTCTATAGCTGTCAAACCATCCTCATCTATTTCTTCATCCGGGCCTTCATCCTGCAAGTCCCCCGCATAGGACCTATTGTATGGAATGTCATGGTCTATGTCCTCTTCCATGCAATTTGCCTCCACATCGCCAACATAATGGTCACGAAGATAAGCCTCCGATTCATCACCCTCAAACTCACCACCATCCATGCGCAAGTCTTGATTATCAAGTTGGTCATTCCCGACGGGGCTCAAAGGTTGGGTCATTGGAGGTTGGCTCATTGTTGTGTCATGCACATCCGGATTGACATGTGTTGAATCTCGAACCGGGCTTCTAACATCACATGAAGATGCACACCGATTCAAATCAATGTGCAACCGAGAACGAACAACCTTTGTGGCAAATAACTCAAATGATTTATCTTGTGAGGCCAACACACTCTCCTTATATGCTTCCCAATGAAACTCGGAGTCAAGAGGCATTATCTTCCAACGAATATGTTGCCCATACCCAACATTATACCTTCCGACAAAATCTACTCCATCGCTTTCTTCCATCCAATTCAACCTTCTTCGAAGCTCAACCACAACCTCCTCAAGGCTAGAACTTGTGGGAAACACCATCACTACCGCCCTCTTCTTCGGGTCACCATACTCCGCGTCTCCCTTCTCAAAAGGAGACAAAGTCCACATGATGCACATTCACGATCCTCGCCATCTACAATCATAAACACCAAAATGCATCAATGAAAATTGCTAAATTGGATGACCTAGGGTTTCCCCAAATCGCCACAATGCGAACATTTCAACCAACAAAAAGAGGAGGAGTGAGGGAGAATACCTTGAGGGGTCGAAGGGGAGGATAAATCACCGATTTGGAGCTCCGATCCGCGAAATTTAGTGGGCATTAGGGAGGGGCATGAGTGGGGCGGGCGGGTGTGGAGAAAGGGGGAAAAGAGAGGGTTTGGAGGGAAACAGAGGAGGCTGGCCGTTTTGTTGATTCCAGGGGCATGGCGCCCTGGGCTGGAGCGTCATGCTACTGAGCATGGCGCCCTGGGATGGGGCGCCATGCACACAACCCTTGCCAACGTGGCAAGTGTTCGTTGACAAGCATGGCGCCCTTGACCAGGGCATTATGCAATCTAGCATGGCGCCCCGGGTGCGGGCGTCATGCAAAAGGGGCCATTTTGTGATTTTTTTTTGAAAATGGGTTCATTTTGAGCTGAACTTTGCCCAAAGGGCCAATTTTGTCTTTTTCACGAAGGATTCGGTGGAAAGCAGTCGCGGGGGCCCCTGCTCTGCTCTGGCCGTTATGGAAAGTGGGGTCAGGCCAGCCCCTACGGGACATGTGGCTGGAAACCAGCGGAGGAATCCCCCTCCATCGCAACTCAGTCGCACCGGATCGGGGAGCAGCCACTTTTTTCCAGTGTCGTCTTGCGCATCGGCCCCATCCGTCGCTGCAGATAAGGCTGGCTCACCTCGGGATCAAGCGGTGGACCGGTCGCCCCCTTCAGTTTGCATGGCCAAGCGGTTGGTGGA
Organism: Elymus sibiricus; assembly: GCA_039707655.1. NCBI lineage: Eukaryota > Viridiplantae > Streptophyta > Magnoliopsida > Poales > Poaceae > Elymus > Elymus sibiricus. The sequence goes on along the minus strand of CM077670.1, from coordinate 77,412,933 downwards.
TGGAGATGTAGCTGGGTACGTGGGGTCAGTCGCGCGCTCTCAGGATGCAACATGGAAAGATTCTTCTGGAATGCCAGAGGAGCCAGTTCTAATTGGGTCGATCGAGATCTTTCCCCTGGAGGCTAGCGAGTACATGCGGGACCCGACGCGCGCATGTGTTGTGGATGGGCAGGCGGTGGGTATAGACAAAGACAGAGACAATGACTTGGGCTGCCTCTCACCTTCAACGCGGGATGGAACCTCGCTGCCTGGTGGGGCTGCGACGCCCCATGCCATGATACAAGAGGAGGACGCTGATTGGCTGTGGGTCAGCCTCTCCGCGGACGCACACACCCCCGCTGGCGGCACCTCACCTATCGCCCACGACTTGACTGGGTCCAGGAGGGACGCGGAACAGACCACACCACACGCTGCATGCTGCGCTTTGCATGCGTTGCATGCGGATGAACAGGTGTAGGAGGCTGTTTCTCGCAGGATGGTGGATAACTTTTGCAGGGAGATGAGGCGCTCACTCTCGCCGCTCCTGGCTACACCAGCCGGACAGCAGGAGCAAGAGAGGACCAAAATGCGCAGGCCAAGACAAAGAGCGGTGCCTGTTGGCTCGCCGCGCAGGAGCGTGCGTATAGCTAAGGGCAGAATGGCATCTACAGCAACAAGTGCTGATCCGAAAGCTGTGTTTGGCCAATGAGGGAGAAGTGATAGGAGAGGAAGCGCTGAAGATGTACGTCGCCCTATTCTCACAGCCACTCTCTGACGCGCACATCTCGGCGGTGCTTGCGCTCTTCGGCTGGGAACCTTCTCTGCTTCCCATGATGGAGCTAGCAGCTGAGCTGGCTGGGGTAGCTTGACCCCAAGGGCTCGTGGTCAACACACTCGTAGGGCGTACCCATGTCGACACAACCTACTAAGTTGCTTGTGTGGAATGTGCGTGGTCTCAACACACCAGCGCGCCGCAATGCAGTCTTCCAAGTCGTGTTAGCAGCTAACCCGAGCATCGTATGTGTCTTCAAGAGACGAAACTTGAAGTTGTAACCGCGGCAATTGTGTCTCAATGTCTGGGCAATAGATTCGAGCAGTTCTTCTACCTACCGACTGTGGGCACGAGGGGCGGCATCCTTCTGGCCTGGGACCCCCTCGTAGTGCAACTTTCTAACCCCCATTACACGGACAACACAGTGACGGCCCTAGTCAAACCAGTGGGCTCCTCCGCCCAGTGGTGGATCACCGGAGTATATGGGCCAAACCAGGATGCACAAAAGGTGGAATTTCTACAGGAGTTGGCGGAGATAAGGTATCTGCATGTTGGGCCTTGGGCCGTAGTGTGCGACTTCAACCTCATAGTAAACCCTGAGGACAAAAACAACACATCGATTAACCGTCGCATGATGACGCGATTCCGACGGAAACTAAACAACATGGATCTGAAGGAGATCTATCTCAATGGCCGCATATATACTTGGTCTAATGAGAGGGGGAATGTGACCTTAGAAAAGATTGACCACATCTTCACTACAGTGGACTGGGAAACATTGTACACCACGTGCTTCCTATCGGCACTTGGATCGGCAGTCTCGGACCACTGCCCACTGCTCCTCGACCTACACGCGGATTTCAGAACGGGCAAGAGATTTAGATTCGAGCCATTTTGGGTGAAGGCGGATGGCTTTCAAAACGTGGTCGGGGTCGCATGGGGATCAATTCCATCTTCGGGCAACCCCTTTGTGGTACTCGACCAGAAGCTGAGAGCCACGGCGAAGGCTCTCCAGAGCTGGGTTGATAGGTGGATTGGCAATGTCAAGTTACAGATTGGGATAGCCCTCGAGATAATCAAGCAATTTGATGTGGCGGTGGAGTCCAGAACACTCTCACCGGCCGAGCTGGCCCTGCGGAGAATACTCAAACAGAAGCTTCTTGGCCTATCCTCTCTTGAGCGATCGATCGCACGACAACGCTCACAAATGCTATGGCTCAAAGATGGAGATGTTAGTACGGAGTTCTTCCATCAACATGCCAATCACCGGAGGAGGAGGAATGTGATAATGACAATCAACAATGAGGGGGATTTGCTCACAGGCCACGAGGAGATCGCGGCGGCCACGGATGCGTACTATGAAAACATCTTCGGTACGGCCCCGCAACGCAACTTTGGACTCGATCCTGATGCACTTGGGCTACCAAGCTTGGACTTACAGCACCTTGAGACTCCATTCACTAAAGAGGAGGTGGGAAACATCATTAAATCCATGCCCCCGGACAAAGCTCCTGGGCCGGATGGCTTCACCGGGCGCTTCTACGCCTCATGCTGGGATACTATCAAAGAGGACTTCATGCGCGCATTTGACTGCTTCTACCATGGCGATGTGCGTGGAATGCATGCCATAAACAAGGCAGTGGTCACCCTCCTACCAAAGAAGGACGGGACATTAGAGCTTGCCGATTTCAGGCCTGTTAGCCTAGTTCATGGGGCTATCAAGATCTTTGATAAAGTTCTCTCTGTGCGGATCACAGATGACCTACCGCGGCTTGTGGGGATGCACCAGAGCACGTTCATCCGAGGGAGATCACTCCATGACAACTACATGCTAGTCCAGTGTATGGCCAAGAAGCTGAACGCCCTCCAGCAGCCGGCAGCCCTGATTAAATTGGATATTTCGAAAGCGTTCGACACGATACAATGGCCGTTTATCATGGAAGTTCTGGGGAAAATGGGATTTGGCCCACGGTGGATGTCCTGGATCGCGGGCCTGCTATCTATGGCTTCGACCAGAGTGCTACTAAACGGAGTCCCGGGCGCACCAATTGCCGATCGCCGAGGTTTGAGGCAAGGCGGAGCACTTTCGCCCATGCTCTTCATCATTATGATGGAGCCCCTTCATCACTTGTTCGTTACAGCGGATAGTCGGGGCCTACTCATTCCTCTATTGAGACGAGGACCCAGCCAGAGGGTCTCATTCTTTGCGGATGATGTCGCGCTCTTTATCAAGCCGGAGATCACCGACTTAAACCTATGTGCCAGAATCTTTGAGTTGTTTGGTGGGGCCTCGGGCCTGCGGATCAACATGGCAAAAACGGCGGCCATGCCTATCAGATGCTCGGACGAGCGGACAAAGCAAATTGCCACGATATTGGGCTGCAACATCGGCTCCTTTCCTTGCCGCTACCTTGGGCTGCCACTGAGCCTTCGGAAGCTCACCGATGCCCAATTGCACGGTCTGGTCAGTCAGGTGGCAGCCAAACTTCCTTCATGGCGAGGGGCGACTCTCCCCAAGAGCAGTAGGCTAATTCTCGTAAATTCGGTCCTCTGTGCCATCCCAATTCACACCATGCGGGCACTAAATCTTCCTCCAAAGACGATCAAGGCCATTACTAAGATATGTAGAGGATTCCTCTGGTGTGGGAAGGACGAAGCCAACGGTGGACAATGTACGGTGGCTTGGAAGAGCGTGTGCACCCCTAAATGGGCAGGAGGACTAGGCGTCCCGGATCTGCAATGGCTCAACTATGCCCTCCAAGCACGCTGGCCATGGCTACAACGTATGGATGACTCGCGGCCATGGAAGGACTTTGAGATCAAGATTCCGGCAGAGGCATGGGCGATATTTCGAACCGCCACAATCACACATGTGGGAGATGGCAAGAGTGCCTTATTCTGGGAGGACCGCTGGCTGCAGGGCTGCAGAGTCCAGGATCTCGCGCCCAAGCTCTATGCGCGCATTCCACGGCGCACCAGGGGCACTAGAATAGTCAGTGATGCCCTTCAGGCAGGCGCCTGGGCACTTGATGTTGGCCCGAACATTGATGAGGAGGTCCTATAGATTTGGGACAGGACCGAGGTGACCTTGCTCGCGGAGGATACACCAGATCACACCAAGTGGGCTTGGGAGGACAATGGTCACTACTCAGCAAGCTCAGCCTACGCCTCCAAATTTTGGGGCCTGGAATTGGCTCCATACGTGGATCTAGCGTGGAAGTCCAAAGCCCCATCACAGTGCAGATTCTTTCTTGGCTTGCCGAACGGAACAGGTGTTGGACCTCTGATCGGCTAGCACGACGTGGCCTACCCCACCAGTCGGCATGCCCCCTCTGCGACCAGGACATGGAGACGATCAATCACGTTCTACTCACATGCATTTTCGCCAGAATGGTGTGGCACACGATACTAACATCTCTTGACAAAGAACACTGGACGCCGACGGTGGAGGCGGAGGTGATCTCATGGTGCAATTCGTGCACAGCGGCCAACATCACAAACAAGGACAGCCGCACCATCCTCTTACTAGGCCTGTGGGAGCTATGGAAGCACCGGAACGCCGTCGTCTTTGATGGTGCAATTCCATCCGTTGGGGCCGTAATTGCTAGGATTGAGAGCGAGTGTCGAGCGTGGAAGTCTGCTGGCCTCCTAAAGGGCGACTTCACCCCCTTCTTGGGAGGGTTAGCAGGGTGGGCTAGGGCGAGTAGTTAGCTAGATAGTTTTTGCCGGCCTACGGGCGTGGTGTTCTTGCATGTAATCTATTGTAAGAACAAACTATGGATGGGGCTCTTTACCCCTCTCCTCCTTTAATATACGATACACACACTCGTGCGTATTCTAGAAAAAAAAAGTTATCTTGATGGAATTTAAACTTGTTCATCGTATCTTGAAGCTCATCTTCCTGGCGATAAATACTGAATATATCCACTTTTTCATTGATAACTTGTTCAGCAGGCTTACCTTTCTCTTGAGTAACCTTCTTGAATTCTTCCATGTCTTCAATATGGTATACCTTTCCAGTTGGTTTGATAGGTTCTTCAATATTCCATTGCTCGTGTGCGGATACAATCTTCTCAATATGTTCTTTCCCTTCTTCTAGGGTCAACGACATAAATTGTCCACCTACACTTAGATCAAGAATGGATTTTGATTCATCATTAATTCCATGATAAAACATATGTAGTATAACATATTTAGCATAACCATGGTTAGGACATAACGTTAAAAATTTGGAGTATCTCTCCCAAGCCTTATATAGTGTTTCACCGTCTTCTTGGACAAATGAAGTGAGGTTTCTCCTCAATTTAGTAATCTTCCAGCTTGGAAGGAATTTAGTCATAAACTTTTCACCACACATAATCCAGCTGGTTATATTGTCTTGAGGCAATCGATTATACCACTTTTCAGCATCATCCTTTAGAGAAAACCTGAAGAGTCTCAATAACACAAATTCTCGTGAAACATCTTTTATCTTAAATGCCCCACATAAAGTATCAAACATCATCAAATGTGCTTGAGGATCTTCCTCTCCAGTTCCTACAAAAGCATGGTTTCTTACTTCTGTAATAAGATCACAGTTAATCGAATACTCTTGAGCATAATTAGTAGGATAAACTATAGGAGATCTAGAAACAAGTACTGGAGCACAATGATCCCGAATAGTCTTCTTGGGCTTTTGAGTAATTGATATGTCCCCAGCGTATCTATAATTTATGAAGTATTCATGCCATGTTTACAATAATTTTATATGGTTTTGGTGCACTTTTATATGATTTTCATGGACTAACATATTAACCTAGTGCCCAGTGCCAGTTGCTGTTTTTTGCTTGTTTTTGGTTTTCCAGAAAATCCATACCAAGCGAAGTCCAAACGCGACAAACTTTTTGATGATTTTTTTGGAACATAAGAGACCCCCGAAGCTTCGTGGGAGGACCAACAGACCCACGAGGCGGTGACAAGGCAACCCGGCGCGCCTTGGGGGGGGGGCACGTGGGGTTGCCTTGTGGGCCCCTCGTAGCTCCTTTTCGCGTGATTCCAACGCTGAAAATTCTTATAAATAGAGAAACCCCCAGAAATAAACCTAGAACTTCGACTCCGCCGCCACAACCCTCTGTTCCAAAGAGATCCCATCTGGAGGCCTTTTCCGGCACCCTGCCAGAGGGGAAAATCATCACCGGAGGCCATCTTCATCATCCCAGCGGTCTTCATGATGAGGAGGGAGTAGTTCACCCTCGGGGCTGAGGGTATGTACCAGTAGCTATGTGTTTGATCTCTCTCTCTCTCTCTCTCTCACGTTCTTGATTTGGCACGATCTTGATGTACCGCGAGCTTTGTTAATATAGTTGGATCATATGGTGTTTCTTCCCTCTCTATCTTCTTGTGATGAATTGAGTCTTTCCCTTTGAGGTTTCGTTATTGTCGGATTGAATACTTTGGATTTGAGAACACTTGATGTATGTCTTGCATATGGATACCCGTGGTGACAATGGGGTATTCTATTGAGTCACTTGATGTATGTTTTGGTGATTAACTTGCGGATTCCCGTGACCTTGGGGTAATCTAGGCATAGGGATTGATTGCACGTTTTTTGTCCTACTTTCTTCGATAGAAACTTTGGGGTACTCTTTGAAGTTCTTTGTGTGGATTGAATATTATGAATCTGAAGTTGTTTGATGCATATCGAATAATCAACTCACGGATACTTGTGGTGACATTGGAGTATCTAGGTGACATTAGAGTTGGTTGATGCGTATCATATGGTGTTATTTTAGTACGAACTCTAGGCCTGTTTGTGACACTTATAGGGATGGCTCAATAGATTGATCGGAAAGGACAACTTTGAGGTGGCTTCATACCCTACAACAATTTCTTCTTATGTTCTCTGCTAGATAAGAACTTTGGAGTGATTCTTTGTCGCACGTTGAGGGATTGTTATATGATTCAATTATATTAGCACTGTTGAGAGATTGCACTAGTGAAAGTATGAACCCTAGGCCTTGTTTTCAAGCATTGCAATACCGTTTGTGCTCACTTTTGTTACTTGCTACCTTGTTGTTTTTATTATTTCAGATTACAAAAACCTATATGTACTATCCATACTACACTTGTATCACCATCTCTTCGCCGAACTAGTGCACCTATACAATTTACCATTTTATTGGGTGTGTTGGGGACACAAGAGATTTCTTGTATTTGATTGCAGGGTTGTTCAAGAGAGACCATCTTCATCCTACACCTCCCACGGATTGATAAACCTTAGGTCATCCACTTGAGGGAAATTTGTTGCTGTCCTACAAAACTCTGCGCTTGGAGGCCCAACAAAGTCTACAAGAATAAAAGTTGCATAATAGACATCAAGCTCATTTATGGCACCATTGCCGGGGAGGTGAGTGCTTGAAGGTATATCTTTAGATCTTGCAATTGAATCTTTTAGTTTCTTGTTTTTCACTAGTTTGGTTTATAAAAGAAAATTGCAAAAAAAAGTGAATCTTTTAGTTTCTTGTTTTTCACTAGTCTTTCTTGAAAATGATGGATCGGAAAATTGTGCTAAGATTGTAGAAGAAGAATTTAACAAAATGTTTCATGTGAGTTCCTTGAATGATAAGCATGATTGCAATGTTGCTAGTATGAATTCTTTGAATATCCATGATGCTAATGACATGCAAAGCCATAAGCTTGGGGGTGCTATGATTGATGAGGATGATCTTTTTAGCCCCCCTTGTTTTGATGAGCAAATTTATTATGATGATTGCATGCCTCCTATTTATGATGATTACAATGATGAAAGTGGGTTTGGAAGAGTGTCAACTTTATGTAATAATGATCCCACTATTTTGGAGGGTGTTGAATCTTATTGGAATAATGATAAAAGTGGATTTGGAGAGGTCATAACTTTATTTAGTACTGAATCCACTATTTTGGAAGAGGTTTCAATTGTTTATGACAATAAAGTTGCTATCTATGATGATTATGGTGATGACATGTATGCTATAAAGAGTAATGATAACCATGAAACTTGTCATCATGATTTTAATGTTCAATTTGATTATGCCAATCAAGCATTACATGATAGTTATTTCATTGAGTTTGCTCCCACTATTATGAATGAGAAGAAATTTGCTTATGTGGAGAGTAATAAAAATTCTATGCTTGTGGATCATGAAAAGAATGATTTATGTGAAAATTATATAGTTGAATTCATTCATGATGGTACTGAAAAATTATTATGAGAGAGGAACATATGCTTGTAGGTCTCTCAATAATATAAAGTTTCCTCTCTTTATGTTGAAAGTTTTGAAGTTATGCTTGTTTTGCCTTCCTATGCTAGTTGATTCTTGCTCCCATAAATTGTTTGATCACAAAATACCTATGCATAGGAAGTGGTTTAGGCTTAAATGTGCTTGCCATATGCTTCATGATGCTCCCTTTGTGTTTCAATTCTTTACTTTTATGTGAGCATCATTAGAATCATCATGCCTAGCTACAAAGGCATTAAAGAAAAGCGCTTGTTGGGAGACAACCCAATATTTATCCTTACTGTTTTTGTGCGTCCACATGATTAAGCTACTGTAGTAATCATGTTTTATAGCTTTTGTTTCAATAATGTGCCAAGTAAAGCCTTTGGGATAGTGTGGATACTTGTTGATTTGATTCTGTGCAAAAATAGAAACTTTTGCATCCAGTGCTAGAATTTCTATTCTATACCGAAGAGTGAGAAAATTCTGAAATTTTTACACAGTATTGGGTTACAAAATTTTTACGTTGTCCTAAATTTTCAGAATTTGTGCAGGTACAGAATTATGCTTTTTAATTCGCTCACTACATGCTGTTCTGTTTTTGACAGATTATGTTTTTATTGCATAGTTTGCTTGTTTTAGTGTTTCCATAGCTTATATGGAGTAATATAAATTGTGGAAATGATAGAATACAGTAGGTATTATGTGAGAACAATTATGAATGTTGTCTTGACAGTACCAAAGTGAATGATTTATTTTCATACTATCCTATCTCACGGAGTTCCGTTAAGTTTTATGTGATTGAAGTTTTCAAGTTTTGGGTGAGACAACGATATGAGGAGAATAAGGAGCGGCAAGACCCTAAGCTTGGGGATGCCCAAGGGACCCCAAGGTAATATTCAAGGAAGACTCAAACGTCTAAGCTTGGGGATGCCCCGAAAGGCATCCCCTCTTTTGTCTTCAACACTATCGGTACACCTCACTCAGAACTATATTTTTATTCATCACATAATATGTGTTTTGCTTGGAGCATCATTTTATTTTAGTTTGCTTTGCTTGATGTTATTAATAATCATGTTTTCGCCTTCTTATCTCAATAAAATGCCAAGTATATCCTTTACCATGCTCAGTTTGCAAGTTTATGTCCAGAATATTCCTGAATAGTCAGAACATGACAAAAATCTGAAATTTTTACACAGTAATCATGGATGAGTTCTATTTCACGCGGTAATTTTTCAGAATTTTTGGAGTTAGGGAGGTTTGAATTTTTATTCCCCCTTTATAGACTGTTCTGTTTAGATAGACTGCGGTTATAGTTGCATTGTTTGCATACGTTTGCTTGTTTAATGTTTATATTTGTGGATAGGAGTATTAAATATGCAGAGGCATTTAGTATGCAATGCTTAATTATAATTTTAGTAATTTGTTACAGTAGAGAATGATAAGGCTTTGAGTTGATTTATGCTAACTTATCTCATGAGTTTTTGTTAAGTTTTGTGTGGATGAAGTTCTTAAGATTAAGGGAAACCGTGATATGAGAGGAATTAAGGAGATATAATAGCTCAAGCTTGGGGATGCGCAAGGCTCCCCAAGATAATATTCCAAGTAGTCTCAAGAATTTAAGCTTGGGGATGCCCCGGTAGGCATCCCACCTTTCTTCATCAACACCTATCGGTTAGCCTAAGTTTTTACTTGTTCACATGATATGTGCTATTCTTGGAGTGTACTTTTATTTTCATTTTGTTTGCTATTTGAATAAAATACTTGGATCTGAAATCTTTATTGATAGAGAGTCTTCACATAGCTACCCATTCACTTAACCACTCTTTGTTCTTCACTTATATCTTTTGGAGTAGTTTGTCATTTGCTCTCGTGCTTCATTTATATCACAAGAGTAAATTGTTGAATGAATTGAATATAATAAAGTTGAAATTATATGTGCTTCATATGCTTGTTCCATGGGGAGTATTGACTTCACATATAAGAAGTATAAGTGGTAAAATTTATTGAAAGTTAGCAAACACAACATTGGTCACTTGAACAATTCATGAAAGAATATTGAAGGAAGAGAGATTTCACATATAAATATACTATCTTGGACATTTTCTATGATTGTGAGCTCCCATTAATTATTTTCAACCTTGATGAAGTAGTTGATGTTGGACAAGGAAGACAACGTAACGTATTATGTTTGTTTATATTCACATAGAAGTTATATTGTCATGGATCCTCTAACATGTGGTGCTTGCTCATAATCTTTTGCTAGAAAAAACTTCATACTAAGTAGAAATACTACTTGTACATCCAAAACCCTTAAACCCAGTTTCTTGCCATGAGAGTCCACCATATCTACCTATGGATTGAATAAGATCCTTCAAGTAAGTTGTCATCGGTGCAAAAAGCAATAAAAATTGCTCCTAAATATGTATGATCTTTTATTGCAAGGGAAAATAAGCTTTGTACGAACTTGTGATGGTAAAGAAATAAAAGCGATGGACTGCATAATAAAGGTTGCTATCACAAGGGGAAATATAAAGTGATGTTCCTTTGCATTAAGGGCTTGCACATCCAAAAATCAAAAGCGCATGACAACCTCTGCTTCCCTCTGCGAAGGGCCTATCTTTTAATTTTTAGCTTTTACTTTTATGCAAGAGTCAATAATATTCATTCTTATTTCAACCTCAATTATTCTCCACTTGGCAAGCATCATGTGGTAGGGAATGATCCAGACACATATATTCAGTTGAATATAGGTAATCATGAGTTATTATTGTTGACATTATCCCTGAGATAAATAAGTTGGGAGGCGAAGCATTAAGCCCCTATCTCCTCTGTGTTTGATTGATAGAACATGTTCTAAAAATAGGCTTTGAGTGTCAGCAATCATGGAAGACTAAATGATAGTTGAGTATGTGGAGTTTGCCTAATCAAAGCTCTTACATAGACCCTTCCTGAAAATAAGATGAATTGTAATTGTTTGATGACTGAAAACATAGTTTGTTAGTTTTCAAGAAAGTTTATGGTCTATACTTTAACATGTGAATAGCTTGCTACTTGAACATGAGAAGTTTTATGAGTTGAGCTACTGTTTATGTTATATAATGATGCTAGAAAAAGTGATTGAAATTATCATTGAGCAAACTTGTGCACTATGCTAGCATTCACACTTCATAAATTATTTCTTTTATCATTTACATACTCGAGGACGAGCAGGAATTAAGCTTGGGGATGCTGATACGTCTCCAACGTATCTATAATTTATGAAGTATTCATGCCATGTTTACAATAATTTTATATGGTTTTGGTGCACTTTTATATGACTTTTATATGATTTTCATGGACTAACATATTAACCTAGTGCCCAGTGGCAGTTGCTGTTTTCTGCTTGTTTCTGGTTTTCCAGAAAATCCATACCAAACGAAGTCCAAACACGACGAAAAATTTTGACGATTTTTTTGGAACATAAGAGACACTCGAAGCTTCATGGGAGGACTAGAAGACCCACGAGGCGGTAACAAGGCAACCCGGCGCGCCCTGGGGGCCGCGTTGGGTTGCCTTGTGAGCCCCTCGTAGCTCCTTTTCGCATGATTCCAACACTAAAAATTCTTATAGATAGAGAAACCCCCAGAAATAAACCTAGAACTTCGACTCCGCCGCTGCAACCCTCTGTTCCAAAGAGATCCCATCTGAAGGCCTTTTCCGGAACCCTGCCGGAGGGGGAAATCATCACCGGAGGCCATCTTCATCATCCCGACGGTCTCCATGACTAGGAGGGAGTAGTTCACCCTCGGGGCTGAGGGTATGTACCAGTAGCTATGTGTTTGATCTCTCTCTCTCTCTCTCTTGTGTTCTTGATTTGGCACGATCTTGATGTACCGCGAGCTTTGTTAATATAGTTGGATCATATGGTGTTTCTTCCCTCTCTATCTTCTTGAGATGAATTGAGTCTTTCCCTTTGAGGTTTCGTTATTGTCGGATTGAATACTTTGGATTTGAGAACACTTGATGTATGTCTTGCATATGGATACCCGTGGTGACAATGGGGTATTCTATTGAGTCACTTGATGTATGTTTAGGTGATCAACTCGCAGATTCCCGTGACCTTGGGGTAATCTAGGCATAGGGGTTGATTGCACGTTTTCGTCCTACTTTCTCCGATAGAAACTTTGGGGTACTCTTTGAAGTTCTTTATGGATTGAATATTATGAATCTGAAGTTGTTTGATGCATATCGAATAATCAACTCACGGATACTTTTGGTGACATTAGAGTTGGTTGATGCGTATCATATGGTGTTATTTTAGTATGAACTCTAGGGCTATTTGTGACACTTATAGGGATGGCTCAATAGATTGATCGGAAAAGATAACTTTGAGGTGGTTTCGTACCCTACAACAATTTCTTCTTATATTCTCCTCTGGATAAGAACTTTGGAGTGATTCTTTGTCGCACGTTGAGGGATTGTTATATGATTCAATTATATTAGCACTGTTGAGAGATTGCACTAGTGAAAGTATGAACCCTAGTGACGGTGTGCTGGACTAGGGGGTACCAACCTAGTCGGCCCATAGTCCTCGGGCTGGGCCCGAAGGCCCTCATTCTCATTCAGATGGACTCCGGAAGCTACGACGTGATCAAGATTGCATCTGCCGAAGACTTGGAGTATACCCCAAGACATCTCCTGCCGCCTCCATACGCATCCCTGGATACCTTATTTGAACAGGATTTGTTCTATAGGCTCACGATTGTTCCTGCCTAATTCTCACTGGTGCAGGGTGGCCCAGAGGTTGTCTGACAGACTCCACCATTATTTTATCCAAGTCAAACTGAGGGCTAATGTTGGGGATATTTCCCGGCGTGTAGACCCGGCAGGACGATGACCCGGCCATGAGTTGAGGGGCTCAGCGGGTTATCTCACTACAGGGCTAAGAAGATGCTTGATGGGCCGGCTTGGCGAAGGCCCGGTAAGAAAGGCCGGCTCAAGCTATGGGCCGGCTCAAGAAGAAGATGAACGGCTTAAAGGTCGTCTTGGAGAACAAGTAGGAAAGAGTAGGAGACGGGTCAGGATGACGACCCGGACTCTAATGTAAACCTAGGGTTCTGCCTGTATATATAAAGGGGAGCACCGAGGCAAAAAAGACTAAGTTGCAATCCCTCGAAAGCTAGGTTAGCGAATCCGCATCCTTATAATCGAGATCTACATCAATATAATCAAGCAGGACGTAGGCTTTTACCTCCACTGTGAGGGGCCAAACCTGGGTAACTCTGTGTCTTCTCATTCTCAATCAACCCCGTTAATCTTCCACACTTGTGCGATGGCCTCATCTCCAAGTCCTTTCACAAGGGCATCTGCCGTGTCAAAACTACAACAGTTGGCACCCACCGTGGGGCCTACGCACGGTGGAGTTGAGTTCTTAGCGGGATCTCTCCCAGGGTTCGAGAAGTACGTGGTCGGCTTGATGATGAAGAGCCGCCGCGGGAAGTTCTACATTGACGATTCATACTGGGGCCCCGACGCTGACTCAATTGAGTACGGGTACCGGGTCCCCTTCGGCAAGATCCACACCTTCATCGGCATGGTCGGTGAGTCGGCCGCCGGGTTGGAGAACATCGCCAGGGTCGAGTCGGCACGCCGCGCTGGTCCGAGCCAGGCAAGACCCGGCCCGCCTCAAGCCGGCCGGAACCATGTCTTCGTAGGGTTCACCCAAGGGGTGGCCTTTTCGAAGAACTCCCTATCTGGAGATGATACGCTCGTTCAATCTGATGGCGAGTCCTCAATGGGAGCAACCGAGTCGATCCGTCCTCTATGCGATGGAAGGCTGGGGCACACTGACGAAGTCTTTCCCGAAATCCCTGAGTCGCCTCGTTTTGCGGCGGTGTACATGGCGGGCAGACAAGACCCAGTGTGTGATCCGGCTGATCCGGCAGCTGGACAGAACCTCACCCTTGCCGGCTCGGGAGGAGCCGGCACGTCGGCCGCTGGCTCTCAGAGAACCGGGGTGCAGGTGCTCGCGGACTTGATGAATACACTGACGGCCCTGCTGGCCGAGCCGGTTACTGTGGAGAACGCAACGGCACGCAACGCGGAGATCATGAAGTGTCATGAGCAGATGGCCAAGATCCAAGAGGACATCAACGCGGAGAACACACGTATGGCATAGGCGCAGGCCCGGCTTGCCGAGGAGAGGCAGCGCTTGGATGAAGAGGCGCATTACCTAAGCCGCCGACAGGCCGAGTCAGAACTTGTCCACCGGAGGCGTCATCAAAGCCGACTTCCGGCCGATCTTGAGCCGACTCAGCTGTTCACCACACCGCCGGCTCCGGCGAACCCGGGGACTGGAGTTGTTCCCCCGGGAGGACCGCCTCTGCAGCAGCCAGTTCAGCAGATGGAGCCGGCCCAGCATCGTACGCCAGATCAGCAACAGCAGCCGCCGTCTCACCGGTTCCAGACCCCAATTGGACACTATTCCGACCCGGTCAATAACGTGCTGGCAGCAACCCACAACTTGGCGGCCATTCCAATCGAGGGGGACGGTTCGATTCAGGCAGAGGAAAACAAGGCAATGGGACTATGCGGCTTTATTGCTTTCACTTAGCCATAGGAGCTTGACTACGGGGGCTAGTGACTAGCCCCCAGTGTGTGTGATATCCGGACGTGCTGAGGTTGATACCATTATCACTTGGTTCCTATAACAGCGAACCCTTCATTTGACACGGACTAACCTCCATCGATTTTTAGTTTAACACTTGTCATCGGATCGCCGACCAGTTCTCGCTTATTATGACAGTCGGTTTTCGGCTTTCTCCACTGAGGTACTTAACCAGGCTAGCTAGAAGTACAATCACAGTGGTTCTCCCTTTACCCTCCTAGCCAAACAATGCGGAACGTAAGAGGGCAAGCACGGGAGCCGGGCAACCTAACCATTGACCAAAGACATAATTCGGAACTGATTCATATAATGCAATATCCATGACGCCGAGCACATGTAATGAAATTGGTGCTGGAATGATGTTTGGGGCAAGATTTATGGTCGAGCCCCCGGTCTATTAGCCGATCACATCTAAAAAAGGAATGTATCATAATAGTTTACTTCGGCCTAGAAAGCGAAAAGGAATACGCAACATAATTGACTGCAGTATGACCAAAGGAAAATGGTCAGTATTTCCTTTGAATTCGTGACGTCTATCCGTACAATCCGAACTGCCGAAGTAACTTTTACAGATACTTTAAGAAATAAACACATCAGAGGAAAGGTTTACACAGGGCCTTCATGAGAGGTTTGACGTCCCAACTGCGCCCTGCCGCACGTCTGCGCCTTCGCTCTTTATGAAGCTTCCGTGTTATTGAAGTCGTCGATTGTATGCTTGGCAGAAGTAATAATGTTCGGCATACGAGCCCTTGGGATAGGGTTTTGAGAAGTTGCCACGGGGTACCGGCTTGACGCTGGCCAGGCCCTAGATGGTGCATGTTATTTAGTAGTGTTCCGAGAACATATTTGGCCGTGGCTCGGTCGAACCGAGCTCTCGGCCCTTGAGTCGTTTGCCCCCACAGCTGCCCATGGAATTTTGAGCGCGAAGTTGTGCACCCGAGGTACGTATTTCACGGCTGGGTAGGCCGTGCTGTGGGGTGGGTATCCCTATTTAGGGTGAGCATGGGAGTGCTCCGGGACCGAGGCCGTGGCTCGGGCGCATTTGCGTGAGTCCAGTGCCTTGATGGTAGACTGGGCCTTCGACGCCTCTTCGGCGGCCTGGACTTCGGCGGCTAAGGCCGATGTGTGTTCCTCCGTTCGGAGCGAGCACTCAGTGTTACCGTTGACGGTAATAACACCCTTCGGTCCTGGCATCTTGGGCTTCAGATATGCGTAGTGCGGGTCGACATTAAAGCGGGCGAACGCTGTTCGGGCAAGGAGTGCGTGGTCACCACTGCGGAAAGGGACAATGTCGAAGATTAAATCTTCGCTTCCGAAGTTGTCGGGCGAACCGAAGACCACTTCCAAGGTAACAGTTCCCGAACAGCGTGCCTCGACGCCTGGGATTACACCTTTAAAGGTGGTGTTGCTGGGTTTGATCCTTGACGGATCGATTCCCATCTTTCTCACGGTATCTGAATAAATCAGATTGAGGTTGCTGCCTCCGTCCATAAGGACTCTAGTGAGGTGGTATCCATCCACGATGGGGTCTAGCACCAGAGCCGCCGTGCCTCCATGACGGATACTAGTCGGATGGTCTCGCCGGTCAAAGGTGATCGGACAAGCCGACCATGGGTTGAATTTCGGGGCCAGCGGCTCAAAGGCGTAGACATCCTAGCATCAACTACAAGATGTAATCAACACTACTAGCAACCCACAGGTACCAATCTGAGGTTTTGAGATAAAGATTGAATACAAGAGATGAACTAGGGTTCGAGATGAGATGGTGCTGTTGAAGATGGTGATGAAGATTGGTCCACCCACGACGAGAGGATCGTTGGTGATGATGATGGCTCCAATTTCCCCCTCCCAGAGGGAAGTATCCACGGCGGAATCGCTCCGCGAGAGAGCAAAAGTGCTCCTGCCCAAGTTCCGCCTCAAGACGGCGGCGCACCGTCCCAAAAGTCTTCTCCTTATTTTTCTAGGGCAAATGGGCTTATATACCAGAAAATGGGGACCGAAGGCTGGCCAGGGGCCCCACGAGCCACCAGGGCGCGCCTGGGGGGTGGCGCGCCCTGGTGCCTCGTGGGCACCTGGGTGGCCCCCTCTGGTACTTCTTTCTTGCAATATTTTTTTATTTATTCCAAAATAAATCTCCGTGAAATTTCAGCTCATTTGGAGATGTGCAGAATAGGTATCTCTAACATAGCTTTTTCAGGTCCAGAATTCCAGCTGCCGGCAATCTCCCTCCTTGTGTAAATCTTGCATATTAAGAGAGAAAAGGCATTAGAATTGCTCCACAAAGTGTTATATTGATTAAAAACACTATAAATAACAGTAGTAAAACATGATGCAAAATGGACGTATCAACTCCCCCAAGCTTAGACCTCGCTTGTCCTCAAGCGAAAGCCGATATCGATAATCATGTCCACATGTTTAGAGAGAGAGGTGTCGATAAAAACAAAATACGAACATAGTAGCATCATGATCATTATTATTACAGCAATATTTATTATCATAAAACTTCTCATGAGCAAGTAACAATTCATCACAACAATGAAGTATAAGACATAAACTTTCTTGAAAACTAACAAACTATGTTCTCGGTCAACAATGAAATTGCAATTCATCATATTTTCAGGAAGGGTCTCATTTAGGAGCTTTTTAGCAAGTCCACATACTCAACCATCATTTAGTCTTCTATGATTGCTAACACTCACAGCATATATATGGAGCAAAAAGTTTCAGCCAGACACATAGAAAGATAGGGGCTTATAATTTCGCCTCCCAACTTATTCACCTCAAGGGTGATGTCAACAATAATAACTCATGATCACTCATATCCAACTGGATATATATGCCTAGATCTTTCCCCACCACATGATGCTTGCAAAAGAGAAAATTAAAAAGGAATAGAGGAGAATACTATTGACTCTTGCCTAAAAAGTAAATAGATAAATGTAAAAGATAGGCCCTTCGCAGAGGGAAGCAGAGGTTGTCATGCGCTTTTTGTTGTTGGATGCACAAGCTCTTAATGCAAAGGAACGTCACTTTATATTGCCCCTTGTGATAGCAACCTTTATTATGCAGTCCGTCGCTTTTATTTCTTTACCATCACAAGTTCGTACAAAGCTTATTTTCCCTTACAATAAAAGTTCATACACATTTAGAGGCAATTTTTATTGCTTTTTGCACCAATGACAACTTACTTGAAGGATCTTATTCAATCCATAGGTACATATAGTGGACTCTCATGACATGAAACTGGGTTTAAGGGTTTTTGATGCACAAGTAGTATCTCTACTTGGTGCGGATTTTTTGCTAGCAAAGATATTGAGCAAGCACCACATGTTGAAGGATCTATGACAATATAGCTTCTATGTGAATATAAGCAAACATAATTCATTACGTTGTCTTCCTTGTCCAACATCAACAATTTGACATAAAATACTTAATGGGGGCTCACAATCATAAAAGATGTCCAAGATAGTGTATTTGCATGTGAATCTTCTCTTCCCTATTAATTTTTTCATGAATTGCATCATTGACCAATGCTACCACTTATACTTTTATTTATGTAATGTCATTACTTTCCATAAGATTAGCATATGATCTTTTTCATTATTTTCATTGCTAGCATTGAAACATAAAAGTAAAGAAGCAAAAACTCAAACTACTCTTTATTATATAACTCTCAACTCAATTACATAGATAGATAGATCACGAAACTAGCACTCGAAAATAGATCATACTAAACTTTTATTCAACTAAATCACGAAATTACTAAGGATCGAACTAAAAGTAGGTAAAGATAATAAAAGTGATGGTGATACGATACCGGGGCACCTCCCCCAAGCTTGGCACAAGCCAAGGGGAGTGCCCATACCCATGTACTCAAGTTTCCTTCTTCGGTGATGGTGGTGGTGATGAAGTTGTGGGCTTGTCCTTCAGTTTCCGCTTGAGAACATAGTTTTCTTCCTTCAACTTGCTAATTTCTTGCTCAAGCTCCACTATCTTCTCGCACAATACGTTCTTGTTTTCCTGTAGAAGACGGAAAGGGATAAATTGGATCTTAGATTTGTTTACTGTGTCGGGGAGGCTCGACTTCTTGAACTCCACATGCATATCTCCCGGTTGAGGTAGAGGGGCATCTTCTTCATCCGAGCTCGTGTCTTTCGTTCCCTTCATGGTGGCATCTCGCTCCTCCTCCGCGGACCATCCATAGGGGTCTATATCCCCATAGATCCTAGGATTTGTAACATAGTGCGATACGAAGCTCTCTCCATCTGAGTCTTGAGACGACATACTTCCGGATCTATCAGAAAAATAGCACGAAACAAGAACAGAGGAGATTTCTGCGATACGGTGTTCAAAATGTTATGGAGTATATATAAAGAATTTTTATCTTGCAAAACAAGTATTCCAGAAGAAAACGGAGTCGGGAAGGCTCACGAGGGGCCCACGAGCCACCAGGGCGCGCCAGGGGGGTGGCGCGCCCTAGTGCCTCGTGTGCACCTCGTGGGTCCCCTCGGCTGTTTCTTATTTTTGTATTTTCTCTAATATTCCAAAACTGACAAAAAGTATTTTTATGGAATTTTTGGAGTCGGTTTACTTACTGTATCACGTACCTCTTCCTTTTCAGGGCTCTGGAGTGTTCTGGAAGGTCTCTCTTATGTATTCCTCCGGTGTAATTATTTCAACAATATTAGTTTGAACATTAATGGGAGTACCTGAAATATAATGCTTGATTCTTTGACCATTCACCACTCTCGGATTAGTGCCTTCAGATTTGTTTATTTTGATGGCTCCGGAGCGATAAACTTCTTCGATGATATACGGTCCTTCCCATTTAGAGAGAAGCTTTCCTGCAAAGAATCTCAAACGAGAATTGTACAATAGAACTTGCTCAGCCACTTTGAATTCCCGTTTTTGAATTCTTCTATCATGCCATCTTTTAACTTTTTCTTTAAACAATTTGGCATTTTCATAAGCTTGGGTTCTCCATTCATCTAGTGAGCTAATATCAAATAACCTCTTTTCACTGGCAAGTTTAAAATCATAATTAAGTTCTTTAATTGCCCAATATGATTTATGTTCTAACTCAAGAGGTAAATGACATGCTTTTCCATAAACCATTTTATAAGGAGACATACCCATAGGATTTTTATAAGCAGTTCTATAAGCCCATAATGCATCGTCAAGTTTCTTAGACCAATTATTTCTAGATCTATTGACGGTTTTTTGCAAAATTAATTTTATTTCTCTATCGCTCAATTCAACTTGACCACTAGATTGAGGGTGATAGGGAGATGCAATTCTATGGTTGACATCATATTTAGCAACAAGTTTACGGAATGCATCATGAATAAAATGTGAACCACCATCAGTCATTAAATATCTAGGGACTCCGAACCTCGGAAAAATAACTTCTTTAAGCATTTTAATAGAAGTGTTGTGATCAGCACTACTAGTTGGAATAGTTTCTACCCACTTAGTAACGTAATCAACAGCAACTAAAATATGAGTATACCCATTGGATTTAGAAAAAGGTCCCATATAATCAAATCCCCAAACATCAAATGGTTCAATAGTAAGTGAATAATTCATAGTCATTTCCTGATGTCTACCAACATTACCAATTCTTTGACATTCATCACAAGATAAGACAAACTTACGAGCATCCTTGAAAAGAGTAGGCCAATAAAAACCAGATTGTAATACCTTATGTGCAGTTCTGTCTCCCGCATGGTGTCCTCCGTAAGCCTCGGAATGAAACTTCCATAGGATTTGTTCCTGTTCATGCTCAGGTATACAACGTCTAATAATACCATCAACTTCCTCTTTGTAAAGATGTGGGTCATCCCAAAAGTAATGTCTTAAATCATAGAAGAACTTTTTCTTTTGTTGGTATGTGAAACTAGGTGATATAAATTTAGCAAAAATATAATTAGCATAGTCTGCATACCAAGGAGTATTATGAGAAGCATTTATGACAGCTAATTGTTCATCAGGAAAATCATCATTAATTGGTAGTGTGTCATCAAGAACATTTTCCATTCTAGACAAATTATCTGCTACGGGATTCTCAGCTCCCTTTCTATCAATAATATGCAAGTCAAATTCTTGTAGCAATAGAACCCACCTAATAAGTCTAGGTTTAGCATCTTTCTTTTCCATAAGATATTTAATAGCAGCATGATCGGTGTGAACAGTTACTTTAGAATCAACTATGTAAGATCTGAATTTATCACATGCAAACACAACTGCTAGAAATTCTTTCTCAGTAGTAGCATAATTTGTTTGGGCACTGTCTAGAGTTTTGCTAGCATAATGGATAACATTTAATTTCTTATCAACTCTCTGTCCTAGAACAGCACCAACATCATAATCACTAGCATCACACATAATTTCAAAAGGCAAGTTCCAATCAGGTGGTTGAACAATAGATGCAGTGGTTAAGGCTTTCTTAAGTGTTTCAAAGGCTTCTACACAATCATCATCTAAAACAAATGGAACATCTTTTTGCAAGAGATTGGTAAGAGGTCTAGAAATTTTAGAGAAGTCTTTAATAAACCTCCTATAGAAACCAGCATGACCAAGGAAACTTCTTATACCTTTAATATCTTTAGGACATGGCATTTTCTCAATAGCATCAACCTTAGCTTTATCAACTTCAATACCTCTTTAAGAAATTTTATGCCCTAAGACAATACCTTCATTCACCATAAAGTGGCACTTCTCCCAATTCAAGACAAGGTTAGTTTCTTCACATCTCTGCAAAACTCGATCAAGGTTGCTTAAGCAATCATCAAAAGAAGTTCCATAAACGGAAAAATCATCCATGAAAACCTCAACAATCTTTTCACAAAAGTCAGAGAATATAGCAGTCATGCATCTTTGGAAGGTAGCAAGTGCATTGCATAAACCAAAAGGCGTACGTCTATAAGCATAAGTTCCAAAAGGACAAGTAAAGGTGGTTTTCTCTTGATCGGATTGTGATACAGGTATTTGAGAGAAACCAGAATATCCATCTAGGAAACAAAAGTGTGTATGCATAGACAATCTTTCTAACATTTGATCAATAAAGGTAAGGGGTAATGATCTTTTCTAGTAGCTTTGTTTAATTTTCTAAAATCAATAACCATCCTATAACCAGTTACAATTCTTTGTGGAATGAGTTCATTTTTATCATTAGGAACAACAGTAATACCTCCTTTCTTAGGGACACAATGAACGGGACTTACCCATCTACTATTAGCTATGGGATAGATTATACCTGCTTCCAGAAGCTTTAATATTTCAGTTCTTACCACCTCTTTCATTTTAGGATTTAATCGTCGTTGGTGGTCGACAACTAGTTTAGCATCAGGCTCCATATTAATTTTGTGCTGACATAGAGTGGGACTAATGCCCTTAAGATCATCAAGAGTATATCCAATAGTAGCTCGGTGCTTCCTCAGAGTTTTAAGTAATCTCTTTTCTTCATGCTCTGAATGGTTAGCACAAATAATAACAGGATATATATTCCTTTCATCAAGATAAGCATATTTCAATGTATCAGGCAATTTTTTCAATTCAAATACAGGGTCACCCTTAGGTGGAGGAGCGCCTCCAAGAGTTTCAACAGGCAAATTGTGTTTAAGGATAGGTGGTTGATCAAAGAACATCTTATCTATTTCATTTCTTTCATTCATATGCATATCGTTTTCATGGTCTAGCAAATATTGTTCGAATGGATCAGTAGGAGGTATGGCAATAGAAGCAAGACCAATAATTTCATCTTTACTAGGCAATTCTTTATCATGAGGTTGTCTGCGAAACTTGGAGAAATTAAACTCATGAGACATGCCACCAAAATCAACACTAACAGTTTCTTTAGCGTAATCAATCTTGGCATTAACAGTGTTCAAGAAAGGTCTACCAAATATAATGGGACAAAAATTATCTTGTGGAGAACCGAGGACTAGAAAATCAGTAGGGTATTTTATTTTTCCACACAAGACTTCAACATCTCTAACGATCCCAAGCGGTGTAATGGTATCTCTGTTTGCAAGCTTAATAGTAACATCAATGTCTTCTATTTCAATAGGTGCAATATCATTCATAATTTCTTGATATAAGGTAAACGGAATAGCACTCACACTAGCACCCAAATCACATAAGCCATGATAACAATGATCTCCTATTTTAACAGAGACAACAGGCATGCCTACTACGGGTCTGTTTTTATCTTTAGGATCTGGTTTAGCAATTCTAGCTGCTTCATCACAGAAGTAAATAACATGCCCATCTATATTATCGACAAGGTGATCTTTAACCATGGCAACATTAGGTTCAACTTTAATTTGTTCAAAGGGTCTAGGTGCTCTAATATTACTTTTGTTAACCACAGTTGAAACTTTAGCATGTTCCTTAATCCTACCAGGAAAAGATGGTTTCTCAATATAAGCAGTAGGCACAACTAGATCAACATGGTAAACAATTGTTTCTTCTTTAACACTAACGGGTTCCTCAATCTTTTCTTTAACAGGGGGATGATATTTAAACCACTTCTCTTTAGGGAGATCAACATGAGTAGCAAATGATTCACAAAAGGAGGCTACTATCAAAGAGTCAAGTCCATATTTAGTGCTAAACTTATGAAAAGCATCGGTAGCCATAAAAGATTTAACACAATCGAACTCAAGTATTATACCTGACTCATTACCTTTGTCGAGTTCTCAATATTCAGAGTTGCATTTAATTCTTTCCAGAAGATCCCATTTGAATTCAATAGTTTTCTTCATAAAGGAGCCAGTCGAAGAAGAATCGAGCATGGTTTGATTATCATGAGAAAGCCGAGCATAAAAATTCTGTAAGATAATTTTCTTGAGAGCTCATGGTTGGGGCATGTGTACATCATGTACTTAAGCCTCCCCCAAGCTTGAGCGATGCTTTCTCCTTCACGAGGCCAAAAATTATATATATAATTCCGATCACGATGAACCAAATGCATAGGATAAAATTTCTGGTGGAATTCCAGTTTCAATCGGTTCCAGTCCCATGTATCAGTTTCATCACATAGCCTATACCATGTCAATGCCTTTCCCTCCAAAGATAAAGGGAATACTTTATTATTAACTCCATCTCCGGATAAACCTGCAAGCTTAAACAATCCACAAATTTCATCCACATAGATCAAGTGCATATCAGGATGTACCGTTCCATCTCATGCATAAGGATTAGTTAGCAGTTTCTCTATCATACCCGAAGGAACCTCATAATAAATATTTTCAGTAGGTGCAGTAGGTTGAGGAGCAACTATTTGTGCTTTCGGTCGAGGTGAAGATACCCCGAACAAAGGATTACTTTCCATAGTGACAAGTGACAGTAAATTTCAGCACGTAATGTAAATGTTTCCTTACCAAATTCCACTCACCAAAGGCGCTTCACTCCCCGGCAATGGTGCTAGAAAAGAGTCTTGATGACCCACAAGTATAGGGGATCAATCGTAGTCCTTTCGATAAGTAAGAGTGTCGAACCCAACGAGGAGCAGAAGGAAATGACAAGCGGTTTTCAGCAAGGTATTTTCTGCAAGCACTGAAATTATCGGTAACGAGTAGTTTGATAGCAAGAATATTTGTAACAAGTGACAAGTAGCAATAGTAACAAAGAGTGCAGCAAGGTGGCCCAATCCTTTTTGTAGCAAAGGACAAGCCGGAACGATCTCTTATAATAAGCAAAGCGTTCTCGAGGACACATAGGAATTTCATCTAGTCACTTTCATCATGTTGGTTTGATTCGCGTTCGCTACTTTGATAATTTGATATGTAGGTGGACTGGTGCTTGGGTGATGTTCTTACTTGAACAAGCCTGCCACTTATGATTACCCCCTCTCGCAAGCATCCGCAACTACGAAAGAAGAATTAAGATAACTCTAACCATAGCATTAAACATATGGATCCAAATCAGCCCCTTACGGAATAACGCATAAACTAGGGTTTAAGCTTCGTCACTTTAGCAACCCATCATCTAATTACTACTCCACAATGTATTCCCTTAGGCCCAAAGATGGTGAAGTGTCATGTAGTTTACGTTCACATGACACCACTAAGAGAATCAACAACATACATATCATCAAAATATCGAACGAATACCAAATTCACATGATTACTTATGACAAGACTTCTCCCATGTCCTCAAGAACAAAAGTAACTACTCACAAATCATCTTCATGTCCAAGATTAGAGGGGTATTAAATAGCATAATGGATCTAAACATATAATCTTACACCAAATAAACCAACTAGCATCAACTACAAGATGTAATCAACACTACTAGCAACCCACAGGTACCAATCTGAGGTTTTGAGACAAAGATTGAATACAAGAGATGAACTAGGGTTTGAGATGAGATGGTGCTGTTGAAGATGTTGATGAAGATTGGTCCTCCCACGACGAGAGGATCGTTGGTGATGATGATGGCTCCGATTTCCCCCTCCCGGAGGGAAGTATCGCCGGCGGAATCGCTCCGCCGGAGAGCAAAAGTGCTCCTGCCCAAGTTCCGCCTTGAGACGGCGGTGCACCGTCCCAAAAGTCTTCTCCTTTTTTTCTAGGGCAAATGGGCTTATATACCAGAAAATGGGGACCGGAGGCTGACCAGGGGCCCCACGAGCCACCAGGGCGTGCCTGGGGGGGGTGGCGCGCCCTGGTGCCTCGTGGACACCTGGGTGGCCCCCTCTGGTACTTCTTTCTTCCAATATTTTTTTATTTATTCCAAAATAAATCTTCATGAAATTTCAGCTCATTTGGAGATGTGCAGAATAGGTATCTCTGACATAGCTTATTCCGGTCTAGAATTCCAGCTGCCGGCAATCTCCCTCCTTGTGTAAATCTTGCATATTAAGAGAGAAAAGGCATTAGAATTGCTCCACAAAGTGTTATATTGATTAAAAATACTATAAATAATAGTAGTAAAACATGATGCAAAATGGACGTATCAGCCATGTAATGCCTTTTCCTTAGAAAATTTCTTTTATATGAATATGTAACCTCATACACAGTAGCCCCCGAGCCCTGGATAAGTTTGAAAAAACTTAGGCGGGGGTCTAATAGATTTGATGTATAGATGATAGCAGAATGAGCAGTAGCCCCCGAGACTCTGACTGGATTGACAAAAGCCGGTCAGAGGATCAAAAATTGATAACTCGGGAGTCTGATGTGCTGAGTCTAATGTGCAGGCGCCGTCATTGGCAACAGCTGCCAATGCCGAGGAGTTTGCCGAGCTGAATCGGAAGCTCAAGAGTTCCGAGGACGACCTCGGCCTGCTGAATAAGCGGTTCGACGAGGCACAAGGCAAGTCCGAACTAAACTGTTTTACTACAACGGCTTTAGTAAGGTTTGAAGAAGTTAACCTAAACTGGGTGCGATGGACTTTTCTACAGTTGCCGCCGAGGAGGTCGAGAACCTCAAGGCCGAGCTGAGGAAAGCTCAGCAGGAGGCCAGGGAGCAGAAGGCTGCGGCCGAACAGGCAGCCGCCGAACTGGCTATGGTGAAAACCGCTAGCCAGTATGCATTGAGGGAGCTCGGCTGGCCTTCGGCAAGACCATGGTGCACTGGCCGAAGATCAAGCCAGCTGAGGTGGCCACCGGACCTCCGCCCCCTGGGAAGGAGCATAGGCGCCCCGAGCAGTACTTTCCCATCGTGATGGATGGTGCTCGGCTGATAGAGGCCCAGTGCTCAAAAGATGTAATTTATGAATGAACTTTATTTTTCCTTGTATCCGAGGAGCTAAAACTTTTGTGCTGTTAAAATGCAACTGGTCGGCTATAAATATAATGCCTTTGTGTTTTTATTTTGACTCCTGTGCGTCCGTTTTAAACTGAAAGTTACCAGTCGTCGGCTTCAACCCCCTTGCAGATACTGCATGGCGTGTTTCTCCCGAACACCTTAACCCTTAGCCGACGTCTCGGTGCCCCGGGGCGGTTGTGTGTAAGGAAAACAAGGCAATCGGACTATGCGGCTTTATTGCTTTCACTTAGCCATAGGAGCTTGACTGCGGGGGCTAGTGACTAGCCCCCAGTATGTGTGATATCCAGACGTGCCGAGGTTGATACCATTATCACTTGGTTCCTGTAACAGCGAACCCTTCGTTTGACATGGACTAACCTCCATCGATTTTTAGTTTAACACTTGTCATCGGATCGCCGACCAGTTCTCGCTTACTATGACAGTCGGTTTTCGGCTTTCTCCACTGAGGTACTTAACCAGGCTAGCTAGAAGTACAATCGCAGTGGTTCTCCCTTTACCCTCCTAGCCGAACAATGCGGAACGTAAGAGGGCAAGCACAGGAGCCGGGCAACCTAACCATTGACCAAAGACATAATTCGGAACTGATTCATATAATGTAGTATCCATGACGCCGAGCACATGTAATGAAATTGGTGCCGGAATGATGTTTGGGGCAAGATTTATGGTCGAGCCCCCGGTCTATTAGCCGATCACATCTAAAAAAGGAATGTATCATAATAGTTTACTTCGGCTTAGAAAGCAGAAAGGAATACGGAACATAATTGACTGCAGTATGACCGGAGAAAAATGGTCAATATTTCCTTTGAATTCGTGACGTCTATCCGTACAATCCGAACTGCCGAAGTAACTTTTACAGATACTTTACAAAATAAACACTTCAGAGGAAAGGTTTACACAGGGCCTTCATGGGAGGCTTGATGTCCCTACTATGCCCTGCCGCACGTCCGCGCCTTCGCTCTTTTATGAAGCTTCCGTGTTATTGAAGTCGTCGATTGTATGCTTGGCGGAAGTAATAATGTTCGGTGTACGAGCCCTTGGGAAAGGGTTTTGAGAAGTTGCCGCGGGGTATCGGCTTGACGCTGGTCAGGCCCTAGATGGTGCCTGTTATTTAGTAGTGTTCCGAGAACATCTTTGGCCGTGGCTCGGTCGAACCGAGCTCTCGGACCTTGAGTCGTTTGCCCCCATAGCTGACCATGGAATTTTGAGCGCGAAGTTGTGCACCCGAGGTACGTATTTCGTGGCTGGGTAGGCCGCGCTGTGGGGCGCGTATCCCTATTTAGGGTGAGCGCAGGAGTGCTCCGGGACCGAGGCCGTGCTCGGGCACGTTTGCGTGAGTCCAGTGCCTTGATGGTAGACTGGGCCTTCGACGCCTCTTCGGCGGCGTGGACTTCGGCGGCTAAGGCCGCTGTGTGTTCCTCCGTTCGGAGCGAGCGCTCGGTGTTACCGTTAACGGTAATAACACCCTTCGGTCCTGGCATCTTGAGCTTCAGATATGCGTAGTGCGGGACGGCATTAAAGCATGCGAACGTTGTTCGGCCGAGGAGTGCGTGGTAACCACTGCGGAAAGGGACAATGTTGAAGATTAAATCTTCGCTTCGGAAGTTATCGGGCGAACCGAAGACCACTTCCAAGGTAACGGTTCCAGAACAGCGTGCCTCGACGCCTGGGATTACACCTTTAAAGGTGGTGTTGCTGGGTTTGATCCTTGATGGTTCGATTCCCATCTTTCTCATGGTATATGAATAAATCAGATTGAGGCTGCTGCCTCCGTCCATAAGGACTCTAGTGAGGTGGTATCCATCCACGATGGGGTCGAGCACCAGAGCCGCCGAGTTAAAAGGAATAATTTGCCGTGGTTAGCCCCAACTATTCCTTTTAACTCGCCGTGCCTCCATGATGGATACTGGTCGGATGGTCTCGCCGGTTGAAGGTGATCGGACAAGCCGACCATGGGTTGAATTCCGGGGCCACCGGCTCTAAGGCGTAGACATCCCGAAGTGCGCGTTTCCGCTCCTTCTTGGGTATTTGCGTGACGTAAATCATGTTCACGGTTTTTACCTCGGGAGGGAACTGCTTTTGGCCTCCATTGTTCGACCCGCGAGGTTCGTCGTCGTCCTCGCTGCGGGGACCCTTGCCCTGTTCCTCGGCTGTAAGCTTGCCGGCCTGCTTGATTACCCAACAGTTACGGTTGGTGTGGTTGGCGGGCTTGTCCGGGGTACCATGGATCTGGCAGGGCCTATCCAGAATTCTGTCCAATGCAGTCGGGCCGTCCCGGTTCCCTTTAGAGGGCTTCTTCCGCGGTCCTGATTTTGAGCCGCTGAACCCAGCGTTTACTGCCGCGTCATCGGCTTCACTGCAGTTGTTTGTGTGCCGGCGCTTATTATTCTTGTTGTGTCGGGGTTTCCCGTTCCCGTCCCGGGCCTCTGAAGTGCCGGGGTCTACGGGATGATTGCTTCAACGAGCTAACCAACTGTCCTCACCCGCGCAAAATCGGGTCATTAGGGAGGTGAGGGCTGACATTGTTCTCGGCTTATCTTGGCCGAGCTGGCAAGCGAGCCATTCATCCCGAATACTGTGCTTGAATGCGGCAATTGCCTCAGCATCCGGACAGTCAACGATCTGGTTCTTCTTAGTCAGGAACCGATTCCAGAATTGCCGAGCGGACTCCCCGGGCTGTTGAATGACGTGGCTCAGGTCGTCTGCATCCGGCAGCCGAACATAGGTGCCTTGAAAGTTGTCTCGGAATGCGTCCTCGAGCTCCTCCCAGCTCCCGATGGATTTTTTGGGTAGGCTGTTCAACCAGTGCCTTGCCGGTCCTTTAAGTTCTAATGGCAGATATTTAATGGCGTGGAGGTCATCTCCTCGGGCCATATGAATGTGGAGAAGGAAATCTTCAATCCACACAGCTGGGTCAGTTGTCCCATCATACTATTCTATGTTTACGGGTTTAAACCCCTAGGGGAACTGATGCTGCATCACCTCATCTGTGAAACACATTGGGTGTGCGGCGCCCCTAACCCGGGCCACGTCATGCCGGAGATCGGCTATCATCCGAGCACGGTGCTGCTCCCGGGCTCTATCATTCCTGTCGCGCCAAGCTTGGTATTCGTCCCGTCCAGCGGGCGTGTGTCCTCTGGATCCATAAATGGATCTTGACTGTATCCTTCTGGTGTTTAGGTTGTGCCGCAGATCATATGGGTCATCCGGTTGAACCGGCTCCTTGCCCGCCCGGCGAGGAGGCGCGGGTGGGTATTCGGCTTCTCCAGCCGTCCTGTCTCGTCCTCGAGGGGGGCGGTCGGGCTGGCTTGTATGAGTTCGTCTGGGAGGTATGGGCTCAAGGGCCTCGTCCTCAAATGACGGAAGCAAACGCCGTCGTGGGTAACTTTTGTATTGATCCTGACGCTGATTGTCGAAGCCCTCTTCGGCTGCTAAGACCAACGTCCATCTATCGTTAAGGGTATCTTGTTCAGCTTTTAGCTGCTGCTGCTTCTTCTTCAAGCTTCGGGCAGTGGCTATGAGCTGCTGCTTGAACCTTTCCTGGTCCAGGGGGTCCTCGGGGACGACGAAATCCTCGGGTCCGAGGTTGTCCTCCTCTTCGGAAGGAGGGAGGTAGTTGCTGACCTCAGAATCCTCGGGGTCCTCAGGGTTACCCTGGTGCTCGTGCCCTTCAGAAGCGTCGTGGTGTTGTTCAGGGGTGGTGTTGTCGCCGAGCTCCCCCATGTTGTCCGGAGTGTCATTATCTCCGGTGCCGTTTGTGTCTGTGTTATTTTCCTTGCCCTTTCCTCGCCTCTTGGACCGCCTACGTCGGCGTTTGGGCGGTTCCTCGTCGGGGCCGTCGCCATCCTTCTTGGGGGTGTCGACCATGTAAACGTCGTAGGTGGAGGTGGCGGTTCACTTTCCGGTGTTGGGAGTGGCAAGGGAGGGAGCCATATAAGGCATGCCGTCGATATCCTCGTCCATATCGTCAACCTCCTCGGAGGCGTAGTCCAACATGTCGGTTAAATCTTCGACAGTGGCTACTAAGTGGGTG